>CM061063.1:251508417-252169095 GCA_030762895.1 Sophora flavescens | reverse complement strand
GTTTGGAATAAATGAATGTGGGGATTGCCTCTGTTTGAAAAGGGGAAACAATGAAGAAAAATTGTCTTTGAAGTTGCTTGAATTTGTGCAATGTTGGTTGAATCTTTTAAGCTTGCAGTGTCCGAGTCTTTTTGATTTTGAGTCTTAGTTTGCTTGGGGACAAGCAAAGTTTAAGTTCTGGGGTATTTTTGATAAGCCTCCGGCTCATCTAGTTTTATAGCTAGTATGACCAGGGTTTTGTGCAAATTATATCGTATTTTCACCCAAATTAGATTAGATTGTCCTCAAGCAAGGTTTTGAGTCTCTAGAGTAGTTTTAAGTTAATTTAGCAAGTTTTAAGTCAAAATAATACACTTATGCTTGTTTCCTTGTTTTCAGGGTTAAGTAGAAGTTTGAAAATAAAAGAAGCAGATTAAGCCCTTAAAGCCATGCTCGCCTCGCGACCCCAGCTTTGTTGTTCCAAGAAATTGCTAAGTCTACGGGTCGCCTCGCGAAGAAGGTCTCGCCCGCGAGTCTTCCAAACCTGAAAAAGTCGGAGACGATCACGGCTTGCCCGTGTTGAAGGTCATGGCCGTGGCGAGTTTGAAGGTGAAGAGTCTCGCCACGCGAGAATCACTTCGCCTTGAGAATGCCAAGGGTTGCGACGGTTCATGAAATTCGCCTCGCGAATGGTTGTTCGCCTCGCGAGCCCTCTGAATTCAGGAAATTGTATAAAAAGGCTGTTCAGAATATTTTGTAGGAACTTTTTGCTTCTCCAACTTTCGAATATACATTTTCTCTGTGATTTCGTTGTTGCCATGGAGCACTAAGTCCTAGGATTAGTCTCTTGTTTGAGGATCCTATATACTTGAGGTTATGTAAATCCCTATTTTAATTGCTTTTCCTTTTCAATATCATATTGCATATTTCTGTTTGTTATTTCAGGAGTGTGTAATATTGTATTGATTTGTTTCATGATGTAAATTTCCTATACATAATCGCGTTTGTTAATTCGCGTGTGTTCATTCATGATCGTTTGATCATGGCGCTTAATCCGTTTGTTATTTCGGGAATAGGAATTTGCATCCATAGTAGCAATTACGTTGTTAGTTATTCTTTGAAGCGAAAGGGATTAGAATCTGCTTAGGGCTTGGGTTTACATTAACCAAGGATAGTAAGGAATTCTTAGTGATGGAGTGTCGTTGTTTGATAATTGACAATCCCTTTTCAACTGCCTTAGTTTTGATTGCTCTGTTTTGTTTGTTTCTTAATTGCAATCCAATCCAAACCCCCCCAAAAACTAAATTTTTTGTGAAAGATAATATTCTCGAGTCCTTAGAGACGACATTCGAGTTGTCGCACTATACTACACTTTTAAACCCGCTCGTCCTTTTTGGCGTCGTGCGACAGGTGACCAAAATTGGCGCCGTTCCGGGGACTCCGAGTTGTTATTTTTCGCAACTTGTTTTTATTTTATTTTTCTTTCTTTCTTTTATTTTGTTTTGTTTTGAATTGGTCTGGCTACTAGGTCTCATTGCCCTGAACTGTGTGATTTTGACCCGGAAATTGAAAGAACATTGCACACACTTCGTAGGGAATTTCGGGCTAGCACTAGTAGTGATACCAATTTTAAAACTGCTTTTGAAAACATGGGAGACCAAAGGACTTTGAGGCAGCTTGCTGCCCCTGATGTGAATTACAATGGTTTGTGCATTGCTTATCCTGGTCTTTGACACACCTTTTGAGTTAAAATCAGGGCTAATCCATTTGTTGCCAAGATTTAATGGTCTTGCAGGTGAAGATCCACACAAGCACTTGAAGGAGTTCCAAGTTGTCTGCTCCACAACTTTGAGGCCAGAAGGAGTAACTGAGGATCATATCAAGTTGAAGGCTTTTCCATTCTCACTCCAGGGAGCTGCGAAAGATTGGCTTTAAAACCTTGCGCCGAATTCCATTACCACATGGAATGACTTGAAGAAGCTCTTCCTGGAGAAATATTTTCCTGCCTCCAGAGCCGCTGCAATTAGGAAAGAAATCTGTGGAATAAGGCAAGGAAATGAGTCGCTAGCTGAGTATTGGGAGAGGTTCAAGCAGTTGACATCTAGTTGCCCCCAGCACCAAATTTCTGAACAGCTCCTCATCCAATATTTTTATGAAGGATTGCAGCCTATGGATAGGAATATTTTGGATGCTGCTAGTGGGGGAGCATTGGTTGACAAGACCCCAGCTGCTGCTAAGCAACTTATTGAGAACATGTCGATGAATTCCCAGCAATTCACTACAAGAAGAAATTCTGTTGAGACTAGAGGTGTACATGAGGTCCGCACTTCCTCTTCCAGCCATGACAGTGATGATAGAATTGATAGGCTCACTTCTTTGGTAGAGAAATTGGTAATGGATAGGGTTCAGCCTGCGGTGTTGTGTGGCATGTGCAGTTCTCCTGAGCACCCATATGAAGCATGCCCCATTTTGCAAGGAGGGTCAGTTACTGAATCACCTCAAGCCTTTGCAGTCCATCAGTATAATCAGGGCAATAACCAGAGCAGATACAGCATTCCAGATCTTTCAACAAATAGGTACCATCCCAGCTGGAGTAATCACCCTAATCTGCGGTATGGGAACTCATCCCAACAGCCGATGGCACCTCAGAATCCTCCTCCAGTGACTACTTCAGCACCCTCCGGACCTTCAGTAGATGACATGCTCAATAAAATGGCTGCACAAATGGCTGCACAAAATCTACAGTTTCAGCAGCAAATAGGACAGTTCCAGGCACAGTTCCAGGCCTCACAGGCACAATTTCAGCAGAGAACGGATGCGAGTATTCAGGCATTGCATACACAGATTGGACAGATGGCTACAGACATAAATAATATAAAGCAAGGTCAAGGAACAACCCAGCTGCCAGCACAGCCAGTGATCAATCCTAATGCCTCCAACCCCAATGTGAGTTCTATATCTCTGAGGTCTGGAAAGGTTGTTGAGGCCACTTCTGGAAAGAATGAAGAAACTATGAAGGCTACTCCTGAGCCTACTGTTGAAGTTACTCCTGAGCCTGTGGTTGAAGTTGAAACTGAGAGAGTGTATAGACCACCCATTCCATTCCCACACAGAATCCAGAAAAATTTGAAGAGTGGTGGTGAAGATAAAGAGAAGGCAATTCTTGATGTGTTAAGAAAGGTTGGTGTTAATATCCCTCTGTTGGATGTGATCAAGCAAGTGCCCAGATATGCCAAATTTCTCAAGGACCTATGCACCAACAAGAGGACGATGAAGACTAATGAGAGGGTTGACTTGGGAAGAAATGTCTCAGCGCTTATCCAGTCTGAGCCAGAAAGAGTTGTTGCTTTCACCCAGGCACTGCCACCGAAGTGCAAGGATCCAGGCACCTTCACTATCCCATGCACTATTGGGGACAAGAAGTTTGAAAACTGCATGTTGGACTTGGGAGCATCTATCAATGTCATGCCTACCTCCATCTTTAACAAACTGGATCTTGGTCCTTTGAAGTACACAGGTATCACCATTCAGTTGGCCAACAGGACCTGTGCCCGCCCTATGGGAATGGTGGAAGATGTACTAGTGCAAGTTGATGATCCGATCTTCCCAGCTGATTTCTACATCTTGGACATGGCGGCGAGACACATTCCAAGTAAATCACCAATCATCCCTGGGCCGGCCATTCATGAAGACAGCCAAGACTAACATTGATGTGGGTGATGGAACCATGTCTATGAAGTTTGGGGATATAGTTGCAAAGTTCAACATATTTGATGCCATGAAACATCCAGCGGAAGAGCACTCTGTATTCCACATTGAGTGGTATCCGAGACTATTGAGGATAACCATGAGAACTTGTTTTCTAATTCTCCACTTAATTAAGGCTGTGATGATATTCTTTTCTTTTCTTGATTGTACTAACGCTAACCATTTTGTGGTTTGTCTTTGAGATTGCTGCATGTTTAGCAGGTGATAAGATTGTCGGTGCAGTGGATGAGAAACATGAAGAAGATGAAGGAGCACTGGAGGCCCTCTCTACCTCTTTGGACTTAGACTGCAAGGAATGGGATCCAGGTGACAGCTCCCGCTTACACTGCACTTGATCAGGGAGTACTCTTTTCCTTTCCCTCAGTATGATCTTATAATTTTATTGTTCATTGGGGACAATGCATGTTTTAAGTGTGGGGGAGGGAATTAGTTGTAGTTTTTCTCTTCTTTGAATAAAGTTTTCTTTTCTTTGAATAAGCTCCTGAATAATTTGAGAAGCTCAGGAGCATTTGTGTGTTGAGTCTTTTGATTGGCAAGTTTGTTAGATTTTGATTGATGTTGCACAGATTGCTTGCATGATTGATATGTGATGATCCCCCCTAGGCTGAAAAATTTGAAAATTTTTTGTGATTCCCATGTGAAATTGAAAACTGAACTTTGGGATTTTGTTATGATAGCATGATGAATGATAAGTTTGGGGTGATAGGGAGCACACACTAGGGATAGTATCTCTGTTCAAATAATTTGCAAATAATGTCCAGGTGAGGTTTTGAGCCTCCAACATGTTTTAAAATGTGTGAAAATCACTTTCAAGTTGCACTTCCCTGGATTTGATTGAATCTCTTTTTGGTTTGCATGATTATATGTGTGTAGCAAATGATTTAGGCAGTTTCTTTGTAAATAGCTACTTGGCCTGAATTTACCAATTCCTAATGCATGTTCCCTAGTTAGCCCTTTTGAGCCTATTAGCCTGTTAATTCTTGATAACCTAATGTTATAAGCCCTAAAATCTGGAAAACCATGTTAACCCGATCTTAGGATTAGGAGAGCATGTAATCTTAGAATGGGTGCAAGAAACTAAAGTTTGGGGTGGCTGCAAGGTGTAATATGTTGGTGGGATTAGAAAAAGAAAAAAAAAAAGAAAAAAAAAAGAGTTGGAGCCAAAAGCTTGTGAAAGAAAAAGTGTACAAATATTGAAAAAAAAATGCCAAAAAGAAATAAAAAGAGCTGTAGCCACCCAGAAGTGTAAAGAAAAAAAAAATAAAGAAAGGAACTTGAGTGAAATTCAAAGTGTAAAAATGTTTCATGCTCTCTTAGTTCCTAGGGTCTTCAGCCTAGTACCTTTGTATATCCTACCCTTAGCCAGGCCCCCCTACAACCTATAAAAGACCTTTTGATGTTGCTTGCATGTTTTCTGTGGGAACCATTTTGAGGTGAAAATCAAACTTTTGGGAAGTGTACTTGAAAAGTGAAACTGAGTGCAAGTTGTTAGCCTGACATAAACTGAGTGATTGAGTGAACAAATAATGCCCTTGTGAGGAAGGCAGTTGTTTGTATTTGGTGATCTCCCTCTTGTGTGTGACTTAGATTCCCTGCTTAGATTTCTGATTGTTTTCATGATGAAACTCTCAATTGTTTGGAATAAATGAATGTGGGGATTGCTCTGTTTGAAAAGGGGGAAACAATGAAGAAAAATTGTCTTTGAAGTTGCTTGAATTTGTGCAATGTTGGTTGAATCTTTTAAGCTTGCCAGGTCCTGAGTCTTTTTGATTTTTGAGTCTTAGTTTGCTTGGGGACAAGCAAAGTTTAAGTTTGGGGTATTTTGATAAGCCTCTCGGCTCATCTAGTTTTATAGCTAGTATGACCAGGGTTTTGTGCAAATTATATCGTATTTTCACCCAAATTAGATTAGATTGTCCTCAAGCAAGGTTTTGAGTCTCTAGAGTAGTTTTAAGTTAATTTAGCAAGTTTTAAGTCAAAATAATACACTTATGCTTATTTCCTTGTTTTCGAGTTAAGTAGAAGTTGAGAAAATAAAGAACAGGGATTCGCCCCTGAAAGCCATGCTCGCCTCGCGACCCGAAGCCTCGACTGTTCCAAGAAATTGCTAAGTCTCTCGGGTCGCCTCGCGAAGAAGGTCTCGCCCGCGAGTCTTCCAAACCTGAAAAAGTCGGGAGACGATCACGGCTTGCCCGTGTTGAAGGTCATGGCGTGGTGCAGTTTTGAAGTGAAGAGTCTCGCCACGCGAGAATCACTTCGCCTCGCGAGAATGCCAAGGGTTCTTTGACAGGTCGTGAAATTCGCCTCGCGAATGGTTGTTCGCCTCGCGAGCCCTCTGAATTCTGAAATTGTATAAAAGGCTGTTCTGAATATTTTGTAGGAACTTTTTGCTTCTCCAACTTTCGAATATACATTTTCTTTGTGATTTCGTTGTTGCCATGGAGCACTAAGTCCTAGGATTAGTCTACTGTTTGAGGATCCTATATACTTGAGGTTATGTAAATCCCTACTTTAATTGCTTTTCCCTTTTCAATATCATATTGCATATTTCTGTTTGTTATTTCAGGAGTGTGTAATATTGTATTGATTTGTTTCAGTGATGTAAATTTCCTATACATAATCGCGTTTGTTAATTCGCGTGTGTTCATTCATGATCGTTTGATCATGAGCGCTTAATCCCGTTTGTTATTTCGGGAATAGGAATTTGCATCCATAGTAGCAATTACGTTGTTAGTTATTCTTTGAATCGAAAGGGGATTAGAATCGCTTAGGGCTTGGGTTTACATTAACCAAGGATAGTAAGGAATTCTTGATGATGGAGATTAATCGTTGTTTGATAATTGACAATCCCTTTTCAATTGCCTTAGTTTTGATTGCTCTGTTTTGTTTGTTTCTTAATTGCAATCCAATCCAAACCCCCCCCAAAACTAAATTTTTGTGAAAGATAATATTCTCGAGTCCTTAGAGATGACATTCGAGTTGTCGCACTATACTACACTTTTAAACCCGCTCGTCCTTTTTGGCGCGTCTGTGACAGTGCTGACCAAAAATTGGCGCCGTGCTTCAGGGACTCGAGTTGTTATTTTTCGCAACTTGTTTTATTTTATTTTTCTTTCTTTCTTTTATTTTGTTTTGTTTTGAATTGGTCTGGCTACTAGGTCTCATTGCCTCGAATCGTGTGATTTTGACCGGAAATTGAAAGAACATTGCACACACTCCGTAGGGAATTTCGGGCTAGCACTAGTAGTGATACCAATTTTAAAACTGCTTTTGAAAACATGGGAGACCAAAGGACTTTGAGGCAGCTTGCTGCCCCCGATGTGAATTACAATGGTTTGTGCATTGCTTATCCCGGTGTCTTGACACACCTTTTGAGTTAAAATCACGGGCTAATCCATTTGTTGCCAAGATTTAATGGTCTTGCGGTGAAGATCCACACAAGCACTTGAAGGAGTTCCAAGTTGTCTCGCTCCCACAACTTTGAGGCCAGAAGGAGTAACCGAGGATCATATCAAGTTGAAGGCTTTTCCATTCTCACCCCGGGAGAGCTGCGAAAGATTGGCTTTTATACCTTGCGCCGAATTCCATTACCACATGGAACGACTTGAAGAAGCTCTTCCCGGAGAAATATTTTCCTGCCTCCGAGCCGCTGCAATTAGGAAAGAAATCTGTGGAATAAGGCAAGGAAATGAGTCGCTAGCCGAGTATTGGGAGAGGTTCAAGCGGTTGACATCTAGTTGCCCCAAGACCAAATTTCGAACAGACTCCTCATCCAATATTTTTATGAAGGATTGCAGCCTATGGATAGGAATATTTTGGATCTTTGCTAGTGGGGGAGCATTGGTTGACAAGACCCAATTTCTTGCTAAGCAACTTATTGAGAACATGTCGATGAATTCCCAGCAATTCACTACAAGAAGAAATTCTGTTGAGACTAGAGGTGTACATGAGGTCCGCACTTCCTCTTCCAGCCATGACACAGTGATGATAGAATTGATAGGCTCACTTCTTTGGTAGAGAAATTGGTAATGGATAGGGTTCAGCCTGCGGTGTTGTGTGGCATGTGCGGTTCTCCGAGCACCCATATGAAGCATGCCCCATTTTGCAAGGAGGGTCGATTCTTGAATCACCTCAAGCCTTTTGCAGTCCATCAAGTATAATCGAGGCAATAACCGGAAGCGAATACAGCATTCCGGATCTTTCAACAAATAGGTACCATCCCAGTGGAGTAATCACCCTAATCTGCGGTATGGGAACTCATCCCAACAACCGATGGCACCTGCGAATCCTCCTCCAGTGACTACTTCAGCACCCTCCGGACCTTGATGAGATGACATGCTCAATAAAATGGCTGCACAAATGGCTGCACAAAATCTACAGATTTCAGCAGAAAATAGGACAGTTCCGAGCCACGATTCCGAGCCTCACAGGCACAATTTCAGCAGAGAACGGATGCGAGTATTCAGGCATTGCATACACAGATTGGACAGGATGGCTACAGACATAAATAATATAAAGCAAGGTCAAGGAACAACCCAACTGCCAAAGACAAACCGGTGATCAATCCTAATGCCTCCAACCCCAATGTGAGTTCTATATCTCTCGAGGTCCGGAAAGGTTGTTGAGGCCACTGGAAAGAATGAAGAAACTATGAAGGCTACTCCCGAGCCTCCTGTTGAAGTTACTCCTGAGCCTCGTGGTTGAAGTTGAAACCGAGAGAGTGTATAGACCACCCATTCCATTCCCACACGGAATCCGGAAAAATTTGAAGAGTGGTGGTGAAGATAAAGAGAAGGCAATTCTTGATGTGTTAAGAAAGGTTGGTGTTAATATCCCTCTCGTTGGATGTGATCAAGCAAGTGCCCAGATATGCCAAATTTCTCAAGGACCTATGCACCAACAAGAGGACGATGAAGACTAATGAGAGGGTTGACTTGGGAAGAAATGTCTCGCCGCTTATCCGGCCCGAGCCGAGAAAGAGTTGTTGCTTTCACCCGTGCACTCGCCACCGAAGTGCAAGGATCCAAGCACCTTCACTATCCCATGCACTATTGGGGACAAGAAGTTTGAAAACCGCATGTTGGACTTGGGAGCATCTATCAATGTCATGCCTACCTCCATCTTTAACAAACTGGATCTTGGTCCTTTGAAGTACACAGGTATCACCATTCGGTTGGCCAACAGGACTGTGCCCGCCCATGGGAATGGTGGAAGATGTACTAGTGCAAGTTGATGATCCGATCTTCCCAACCTGATTTCTACATCTTGGACATGGCAGAGCGAGACACATTCCAAGAATCACCAATCATCCTGGGCCGGCCATACACGAAGACAGCCAAGACTAACATTGATGTGGGTGATGGAACCATGTCTATGAAGTTTGGGGATATAGTTGCAAAGTTCAACATATTTGATGCCATGAAACATCCAGCGGAAGAGCACTCTGTATTCCACATTGAGCTGGTATCTGAGACTATTGAGGATAACCATGAGAACTTGTTTTCTAATTCTCCACTTAATTCTGGCTGTGATGATATTCTTTCTTTTCTTGATTGTACTAACGCTAACCATTTTGTGGTTTGTGCTGAGATTGCTGCATGTTTAGCAGGTGATAAAATTGTCAGTGCAGTGGATGAGAAACATGAAGAAGATGAAGGAGCACCGGAGGCCCTCTCTACCTCTTTGGACTTAGACTGCAAGGAATGGGATCCAGGTGACAGCTCCCGCTTACACTGCACTTGATCAGGGAGTACTCTTTTCCTTTCCCTCACTATGATCTTATAATTCTGTTGTTCATTGGGGACAATGCATGTTTTAAGTGTGGGGGAGGGAATTAGTTGTAGTTTTTCTCTTCTTTGAATAAAGTTTTCTTTTCTTTGAATAAGCTCCTGAATAATTTGAGAAGCTCAGGAGCATTTGTGTGTTGAGTCTTTTGATTGGCAAGTTTGTTAGATTTTGATTGATGTTGCACAGATTGCTTGCATGATTGATATGTGATGATCCCCCCTAGGCTGAAAAATTTGAAAAATTTTTGTGATTCCCATGTGAAATTGAAAACTGAACTTTGGGATTTTGTTATGATAGCATGATGAATGATAAGTTTGGGGTGATAGGGAGCACACACTAGGGATAGTATCTCTGTTCAAATAATTTGCAAATAATGTCCAGGTGAGGTTTTGAGCCTCCAACATGTTTTAAAATGTGTGAAAATCACTTTCAAGTTGCACTTCCCTGGATTTGATTGAATCTCTTTTTGGTTTGCATGATTATATGTGTGTAGCAAATGATTTAGGCAGTTTCTTTGTAAATAGCTACTTGGCCTGAATAAACCAATTCCTAATGCATGTTCCCTAGTTAGCCCTTTTGAGCCTATTAGCCTGTTAATTCTTGATAACCTAATGTTATAAGCCCTAAAATCTGGAAAACCATGTTAACCCGATCTTAGGATTAGGAGAGCATGTAATCTTAGAATGGGTGCAAGAAACTAAAGTTTGGGGTGGCTGCAAGGTGTAATATGTTGGTGGGATTAGAAAAAGAAAAAAAAAGGAAAAAAAAAAGGAGTTGGAGCTAAAAGCTTGTGAAAGAAAAAGTGTACAAATATTGAAAAAAAAATGCCAAAAAGAAATAAAAAGAGCTGTAGCCACCCAGAAGTGTAAAGAAAAAAAAAATAAAGAAAGGAACTTGAGTGAAATTCAAAGTGTAAAAATGTTTCATGCTCTCTTAGTTCCTAGGGTCTTCAGCCTAGTACCTTTGTATATCCTACCCTTAGCCAGGCCCCCCTACAACCTATAAAAGACCTTTTGATGTTGCTTGCATGTTTTCTGTGGGAACCATTTTGAGGTGAAAATCAAACTTTTGGGAAGTGTACTTGAAAAGTGAAACTGAGTGCAAGTTGTTAGCCTGACATAAACTGAGTGACTAAGTGAACAAATAATGCCCTTGTGAGGAAGGCAGTTGTTTGGATTTGGTGATCTCCCTCTTGTGTGTGACTTAGATTCCCTGCTTAGATTTCTGATTGTTTTCATGATGAAACTCTCAATTGTTTGGAATAAATGAATGTGGGGATTGCTCTGTTTGAAAAGGGGGAAACAATGAAGAAAAATTGTCTTTGAAGTTGCTTGAATTTGTGCAATGTTGGTTGAATCTTTTAAGCTTGCCAGGTCCTGAGTCTTTTTGATTTTTGAGTCTTAATTTGCTTGGGGACAAGCAAAGTTTAAGTTTGGGGTATTTTGATAAGCCTCTGGCTCATCTAGTTTTATAGCTAGTATGACCAGGGTTTTGTGCAAATTATATCGTATTTTCACCCAAATTAGATTAGATTGTCCTCAAGCAAGGTTTTGAGTCTCTAGAGTAGTTTTAAGTTAATTTAGCAAGTTTTAAGTCAAAATAATACACTTATGCTTATTTCCTTGTTTTCAGGTTAAGTAGAAGTTGAGAAAATAAAGAACAGGGGATTCGCCCCATGAAAGCCATGCTCGCCTCGCGACCAAGCCCGATTGTTCCAAGAAATTGCTAAGTCTCCGGGTCGCCTCGCGAAGAAGGTCTCGCCCGCGAGTCTTCCAAACCTGAAAAAGTCGGGAGACGATCACGGCTTGCCCGTGTTGAAGGTCATGGTCGTGGCGATTTTGAAGTGAAGAGTCTCGCCACGCGAGAATCACTTCGCCTCGCGAGAATGCCAAGGGTTGCCGACAGTTCATGAAATTCGCCTCGCGAATGGTTGTTCGCCTCACGAGCCCTCCGACTCGAAATTGTATAAAAGGTCATTGCGAATATTTTGTAGGAAGGTCGTACTTCAATATTTTTAGGGCTTGGGTTTACATTAACCAAGGATAGTAAGGAAATTAATTTCAGTTAACCTTGTTATTTAAAAGAAATTAATTTAGTTTTTTTAATTTTAAAAGACTTAGGACCACCAAGCTGTCACAACTCAGGTGTCATAACAGAATAATGATTAACAAGATATCACATCTCAGCTAATACTTTTTATTTTCAAAGAAATTAATTAAGTTTTTATTATTTTTAAAGACTTAGGTTCACCAAATTATCACAACTCGTACCCTAAAAAACAATTTGATTTATTTTTATTTTTAAAGGCTTAGGATCACTAAATTATCATAATTCAGGTGTCCTAAAAATTTCAAGGATTAACAAGATGTCTAACCCTTTTATTTTAATAATTTTATTCTTTTAACTCCATTATCTTTGTTATTTTATCTTTGAGTTTTGAATTTATTTTTCACTTTTATCATTTCTGATTCTTAGCATAAACCAGCATCTTTTGTGAATATATATATATATATATATATATATATATATATATATATATATATATATATATATATATATATATATATAAAGGTAAATGTCCATTTTGCTTCTCGATAAAAAATGTGTAGGTCATTTTAGTCATTAAAAAAAACTATTCTGTTAGTCCCTCATAATTATTAACATGGGACAAGTTAATCCCTGACAATTACTATGAGACATTATAGTCCCTAACAATATTTAAAGTAGGATTAATTAGTCCCTCACAATTAATATTATGGGACAATTTAGTAATGAATGCTGACCAACCAAGTAAACATAGGGACTAACTTATCCCAGTAATTATCAAAAATCAATAAAATAGTTTTTTTTTTCCAAAGATTAAAATAACTTACTACCTTTTTGTCCGGAGCAAAATGAGTATTTAGCCTGCATATAAAAAAAAGTAACTAATCCCTGAAACCCAATAAGGCCAACCTTCAAAAAGTGACAGGGAGAGCGAAATATAACCAGAAATGCACTACGCGAGGAAGATAGCGGAAGTAGATAGCGGCACGATGACGTGCTGCGACAAGGCAGATGCATCGCGACTGGACGGATTTGGACGGTGTATGGCGAAGCAGCTGATCTGAACGAAATGGGTGAATCTACCACGTGTGAGGGACGGCGGAGCGGAGCTATGCGTGGAGGATGGCGGTGCGACAACGGGAAGCTGATAGCAGCAGCCCCGACGCGATGGAGCTGTGTGCGTGGAAGACGACAACGCGACGCGATGGAGCTACTGGACAGTGCCTCGTTCACGTGGAGGATGGTGGCGTAATGCGGTGAAGTTGATGGAGGGTCCTACACGGTGGTTCCGGACTGGACTCACATAGTGCCACGCGTGGAGGCTTGAGGAGCTCTGGTATGATATGTTTCTTGGAGTGAGAACTATTATGAACTTATGGTGATGAATAATAAGAGAATGGTGTGGAGAAAGAGAAGAAAAGAATGTGCGAAGAAAGAAATGGAAAGGTTGGCCTATATGTGAAGGAAGATATCAGAAAAATAGAACTCAAAATCCGCCCCCTCATTACGTTGCTGCTCCTCCCTTTTTATACCAACAATCCTTCTTAATGAATAATCAATTCCTTTTTGTAACTGCCTAAATTGTTATGAAACCATAATTTTATTAGCATTTAAAGGATGAATGATGGCTATTGATTTTTGCTCTTAAACTTGATCCTTACTGTTACACCGGAACTCAAAAGCCAACCCATTTTATTTCTCAATTTCTCATTTACTTACTTATCATTTATTTATTTATTTGCTTTGTTTGCTTTTTTTTATTTATAAATTTTATAATATTATGAAAAAGGAGAAAAACGGGACAAAATATGGTGTTCACAGCTGCCCCCTCTTTACTTAGTTCTTACTAGATAATATGAATAACATAGTTTTTCTTATTCGTTGTAAGTAATGACTAAAGAAGTGAATCGTAATTTTGTCCGAAAGCATAAGAAGGATAAAAAAAACCTATGGAAACAAGCTTGAAACATTACTACACAAAAGGGCTTTAATAGTGCACCTTTAATAACGTTTTAGTAAGAAACACAACTTAAAAATAGGCGGAAGACTTTCACTAGCGCTTCCTTGAGTAAGCGTTATCTATTCCTTGTCCTAAGACAACGCTTCCTAAAGGAAATGCTATTGAATGTTGATGGATAGGAATAGATAGCGCTTCTTTAAGAAAGCGCTGTCTTAGGGCAAAGAATAGGCATCGTTTCCCCAAAAAAGCGCTCACTGCAACAGATTAGACTTTTAATAACGCACCTTTTATAGCATTTCCATGTGGAAATGCTATTAAAAGTGATGGGGGGACTTTTAATAGCGTTTCCTTTAGAAAACGCTATCTTAGGTATCACCTAAGATAGCGTTTCCGTGTGGAACCGCTATTAAAAGTGCCACTTAGGAAAAGATAGCGGTTCCACACGGAAACGCTATCTTAGGTGATACCTAAGATAGCGTTTCCTAAAGGAAACACTATCTTAGGTTCACCTTTTCATCAGAACAGCAAATTAAACGCGGGACCTTGGTTTTCTTCCCTCTTTTTTCTTGCTCTCTTCATTCCACTCGACACACACAGCCCCAACCCTACTGTAGCTCGTTGCCATCGCGGGAACCCTTATTTGCCACCTCACCACTGGTGTTGTTGACCGTCCCGCCGCCGCCGCTGATGTTGTTGACCATCCTGCAGCCGTCACCGCCCGTTCAAGCCCTTCCCTCTTCCATCGCCTTTTCCTCTTCGCTGTTTGGTAAGTCCCCTTGTTTCTCTTTTTTCTCCCTTGTTGGAAAGGATGCTTATTATGACATTACTCTTGGTTTTTTTATCTGTCTTACTGAACCTCTGCTTGCTGAGAAAATTTCCTGAATCTTAGTTATTGTAGCTCACCGTATGTATCTATTTATGCTTTTATGAATTTGGATTACAATAATGCCTTATCACTCTTTGTGTTTTGGACTGCTTCCATGCAACTCAGAAATAAGCAACAAGTTTATGCTATTTAGTATTTACACATAATGTGGTAGCTGGTAAACATTTTGTAGTATTGTACAATATTTCTTTAGCAAAATGTGATACTGTATGCAATCTGCATGACAAATTTTTTAAGTGGTTTCAATTGAAATGCTGATTTCTTTTTCATGAAGAATGAAGATGATTCCCAGGAGCACTTTTTTCAAATGAATTTACTTGATTCGGTAGACTCAACTAAAATGAAGGTTATTGATTTTTACATTAGACATGACTAAAATCAAGAAGGAACGAGATATGCATACTTATTATTGGCTGTACAATCAACTATTATCTCTTTCCAATAGTCGGTAAAATCATGTTGTATCCTGCTATTTGATGGAATACTTTTAATACTGTGATAAACTTATAGGGTGTTCTTGGTATGAGTGGATTGGATGAACATGAGAAGCTAGAAAATGAAGAATTGAAAATGAGAGATGTATCTAAAGACATACGCAAATTACTCGTTGATTTTCTTCCATTTTCACTCTTTTCAAGCACACTCATATATTCACAGGACCTCTTTTCATTAGGAAATTCTTAATTAACTGAAAAGCCTCAAAGCTCTAGCAGATTCAGACAGGATTAAGGTCTTCCAAGTGTCAATTCATAGGACATTTTCTTTATTGTTGCTGTTTTTGCTGCTTCTGATTTCACTTCATACATTTTTTGAGCATGTGTTTATGCTTAGTCATTTTTTGAGCATGTGTTTATGCTTAGTCATTTTAGATTCAGTCATTTTTGCTGCTTCTGATAGTTTCTTTTTCATTTTCTCCAGAACATACGCATAGACATTTCTTGAAGATCTCTGATGCAACAGAGGTGCTCCTAAATAAGTACCCAGATCTTGAGTCTTCTCAATCCGTAGAGTCCTACTTAAGTCAGTAGCCAAGTCAGGATTATTGTTACTAGAGAAGAAGACTTTAGACTTGGATAGATTCACTCTCTGACCTGAGCTGTTACAGAATTCCTCAAATACATTTAAAATCATTTGAGTCTGGTTCAAATTTGCTTCAGCTACAAAGATTAGGTCATCAGCAAAACTCAGCTACAAATTTGCTTCCTGGTACGAAACTACTTTGAGTATTATTTACAATGTAAGGCATACTAGTTATGAGCCTATGAGCTATCACTTTGGTAATGATCTTATAACTTACATTACACAAAGCTACATGTCTTAATTGATTAACACAAGAGATATCATTCTTTTAAGGAACCAGAGTTAACAGGAATATATATAATTACCAACAACATTCCATTGAGATTTAAAAGAGATGGGATGAAAATCATCAAGGCCAGGGGCTTTAAAGTTTTTCATACTAAAGAGAGCTCTTTTTATCTCATCAAGTGAGACAAGATTTTCAAGGAAATCCCTGTCTCTTTCTTTTATATTAGGAAAGGCAGATAAGGTTGGAAAATTGACATTTCCCATACCAGTACTTTGATATAGATCCTTAAAGAAATCTGAAACTAAGTTCTGTAATTGCAAATCTTCATAGATCCAATTGTCATCAGGACCTAGTAGAGCATAAATTCTATTTGTTCTCCTCTTTATGATGGCTGATTGATGAAAAAACTTTCAGTCTCCCATCATGAACCATTTGATTCTAGATTACTGAAACCAATAGTTTTCTTCTTGTTTCACAATCCTCTCCTTGAACATAAAAGATACAACAGGTTCTTCAAGGGACCAAAGCGCCTACATCGATCCTTTCCTTTACCCAACTGCATACCCCCCCTCTCTCCCATCTTTCCCTCTTGATGCTTCCCCACTAATACACAGCCCCTGTCCACACTCAATTTGCCATGAGGAAAAACGGTAAAAGTTTTCATTCCTTTCATTCCTTTAATCAGATACATTGCATGTAGACATCAACCACTCTAAACTCAAAGTAAATATGTTTAATAAATATTTTTGTAGATCGGGAAAGCATGGATCGGAAATGGATGTCTGCCAATCGTTAAACGAAGGAGTATGAGGATGGGGTGAAAGAGTTCATTAGGTTTGCAGTTCGGCATGCGGAAAACCCTAGTACAATCATATGTCCTTGTTTAGATTGTTGTTATGCAAGGCGAGTTAGTGCAGCCGATTTGGAAGAACATTTAGTGTGTAATGGAATCGATCAAAGTTATACATGTTGGACAAAACATGGTGAGACAAGAGCTGAGTCTAGTGAAATGAGGAATCGTGTGAGATATTCATCATACGATACCGACACAAATACTTATGAGGGCGATCGTTTTGAAGACATTGCAAATGCTGTTGAAGAGGATCTTCGGGATTGTCCTCAAATGTTTGAGAGGTTTGTAAGTGATGCAGAGCAACCATTGTATGATGGTTGTACTAAATTCACAAGATTGTCGACGATGTTAAAGTTGTATAACTTGAAATCGGGCAACGGATGGACTGATAAGAGCTTTACGGACTTACTCACACTATTGAAAGACATGTTGCCAGAGGATAATGTGCTTCCTAGTCGGACATATGAGGCTAAACAAATGTTACGCTCTATTGGCATGAGCTACGAGCGGATACATGCTTGTCCTAACAATTGCATTTTATTTCGGAATGAATATGCATCGTTAAAGATGTGTCCTAAATGTAATGTCTCACGATATAAGAAGAAAGAATCAGATCTAGAGAAGGTTGTGTGGTATTTTCCCATAATACCCAGATTTAGGCGCATGTACCGTAGTTCAGAAGATTCAAAGCACTTGACATGGCATGAGGATGAAAGGATCAAAGATGGCAAGCTGCGGCACCATGCAGATTCTCCGCAATGGAAGAAATTTGATCATGATTATCCTGATTTTGGGCAAGAATCAAGAAACCTACGACTTGCATTGGCTACTGACGGATTTAACCCGCATGGTGTTCAAAGTAGCTCTCACAGTACATGGCCTGTGATTTTGGTGATTTATAACCTATCCCCATGGCTATGCATGAAGCGCAAATTTATGATGTTATCTATGTTAATTTCTGGGTCCAAACAACCAGGAAATGATATAGACGTCTATTTGACTCCTTTGATTGAAGACTTGAAACAATTGTGGGAGACAGGTGTGGAGGTGTATGATGGGTATAAGGAAGAAATTTTCAATTTGAGAGCTATGTTGTTTGGCACAATTAATGATTTTCCAGCCTACGGTAATCTGTCAGGATATAGCATCAAGGGTCAGTGTGCATGCCCTATATGTGAAGAGGGTACGGATTGGATGCGGTTAGAACATTGTAAGAAGAATGTCTTTCTTGGGCATCGTAGATTTTTGCATCCAAGTCATCATTACCGGTGGTGGAGAAAGGCGTTCAATGGGAACTCGGAAGAAGGTAGAGCTCCTTCACCGTTGACGGGTGATCAACTTTTTGAAAAGGTAAAGGATTTGAATATCCAATTCGGTAAACCTTTTGCGAGAGATATTGTCACGAGAGGGTGGAAGAAAAGGTCGATTTTCTTTGAGTTGCCATATTGGAAATCATTATATGTAAGACATTTCCTCGATGTGATGCACGTTGAAAAAAATATCTGTGATAGTGTCATTGGTACTTTACTCAATGTGCCAGGGAAGACTAAAGATGGCATCAATGCAAGGTTGGACTTGGTTAGTATGGGAATAAGAAGAGAATTGGGACCGATGAAGAAGGGTAAAAGTACATATCTTCCTCCGGCTGCTTACACTCTATCTAGAAAAGAAAAAACTGTTTTTTGTAAGTTTCTTGAAGGAGTTAAGGTTCCGGAAGGGTACTCTTCAAACATTAGGAACCTCGTATCGATGAAAGATCTCAAGTTAAAAGGTCGAAAGTCCCACGATTGTCATGTTCTCATGGAGCAGTTGATACCCATTGGTATACGGTCTATTTTACCTAACAAAGTGCGGGGGGCCTTAACTAAACTCTGTTTCTTCTTCAAGGCAATTTGCAACAAAGTGATTGACCCTGGGAAGTTGCCATCATTGCAAAGAGAAATTGTTGTGACTTTATGCAAGCTTGAGATGTACTTTCCACCTTAATTCTTTGACATAATGGTTCATCTAACCATTCACCTTGTTAGAGAGACACAACTGTGTGGGCCAGCTTATATGAGATGGATGTACCCGATTGAGCGTTATATGAAGATATTAAAAGGGTATGTGAAAAACCGATCACGACCAGAAGGTTGTATTGTTGAACGGTATATTGTCGAAGAAGCTGTTGAATTTTGTACCGAATACCTATCCAATGCTGATTCTATAGGGCTGCCAAAGTCTCGTCACACATGGAGAATGATGGGGCAAGGAATTACTGGAACTGAAATAGTGACTATATCAAGGACAGAATGGGAGCAAGCACACTTATATGTTCTGCACAATGCCGATGAGGTTGAGCCATATGTTGAAAAACACAAGGATATGCTTAAGAGTTTGTATCCAAATAAGAATCAAAATTGGCTAACTAGAGAACACAATCGTTGTTTTATAACGTGGCTAAGAGATCACATTTATGCAGAGTTGACTGAAAATGCTACTTGATTTCAAATAGATTGAGATGGTTAGCCAAAGGTCCAAGTTTGCATGTCTTCTCTTACCACGGTTATCAAATTAATGGGTACACATTCTATACAAAAGAACAAGATGGTCGGAGTACAATGCAAAGCAGTGGTGTGACTCTTGTAGCTCAGTCGATGCATATCTCAAGTGCCAAAGACAGAAACCCGATATATGCAAATATGTCATACTTCGGCGTCATTGAACGCATATGGGAGTTGGATTACACAAAGTTTAAGGTTGGTGTGTTTGGTTGTAAGTGGGTTGACAATAATAACGGTGTTCAGATTGATGAGTCAGGGTTCATGCGGGTGGATCTTAATAGGGTGGGGTATAAAGATGAGCCTTTTATATTAGCATCTCAAGCTCAACAAGTGTTCTATGTCACTGATCCGGCTGATATGAAAAGGTCCATTGTTCTTTTGACTAACAAAATAATTACTAAGATTGATGATCAAGACCATGGAGATGTTGATATTGAAGATGATCCTTTCGTCGGGACATTACAATCACTTGAGATTGATCCAACTAGGGATGATGGTATGTATATGAGAGATGATCATGATGAGGGGCTTTTGGTCAATCCACCATTTCGTACTAATAAAGGACAAACAAATCTCAATCCAATGAAGAAAAGAAAAAGGTTGACTTAAACATGTATGTAGTGTTTGTGTTTAAATGAACTTTCTGATCCTTTTATATTATTGTTAGCATCTTCCGGTAATGCTAGTGTTGATTTTGTTATCAATTGTTGTTTTATATTTTGCATCAATTAATATTATATTAATGTCCATTGATGTTTTACTTGTGTCTAATATTTTTGTAGGTAAATGGCATTTTCAAGTAATTCTAGTGCTGCCAAAGCGACGAGACGTGGGCCAACAATTATGTAGGCGGTCATCTGCGCTAGGAGTAAAGGACAAAAAATTGATGTAATTTACCTACTAATCTAAGGATTTCATAATGTTGTTTTATATCTAGATTTAATTACTTTATTATTTTTATTAGGTTGAATGGAATTATTTGGACCAACCAATTCGTGCTAATGGTAAAATATTGAAGAGTTACATTGGGGCAGTTGTTCGGCAAACGGTCCCAATTATTTGTTCTAATTGGAAGGATGAAGCTTTGGATGCTTTCAAAGAGAGCATATGGGCTGATGTACAGGTAATTGTTAAAATTTATGAATTATATTGTAAACTATGTAAACATACTTACTTTGACACGTTGTTTATATTGTTTTGCAGATGTCTTTTAATGTTGATGAATCTCGAAAAAAATTTGTACTTCAGGAAGCTGGTAACCTACATAGGGCATTCAGAACTAGATTGACCAAAAAATTTCTAAGAGATGCCAACGGGAGTATCATAGAGGAACCTCCATCACAATATCCACACATATCAAGGGATGAGTGGATAGATTTTATAGCAATACGGACAGGAGATGCTCGATTCCTGGTATGTTTAATATCACGTTAGTCCTTATAATTATATGTATACGTACATATGACATTAACCATGTATTAATATTACTTATATGTGTCTGAATAGAAATTAAGCAATGAAAATCGCAACAGAGCGTTAGATCCTGCATGCCCTTACAAAGCATCACGTAAGGGGTATGCTGACATTGAGGATGAATTGGTATGTGTATATATATATATATATATATATATATATATATATATATATATATATATATATATATATATATTTAACTGCATGTGTGGTAAATATGACTTTTAAACTGTTTGGTTAATATATATTATCTCAATATACAGATGCAGGAGGCGGGGCCAGAAGTTAAGAAAATTAAACGCCATATTGTGTGGAGGAAAGCCCGCGAGAACAAGGCGGGTGTAATTGACAACAAAAATACGCAGACCGTGTGGAATAAATGTGTTATTAGACTAACGTTTACATTTTCATTTGTTATTTTATTATGATATATAATATATAATAATTTTAACATTTGCATTTCAACAATAACTATGTGTCAGGAGGAACTGTCACAGTCTGCAGTAGAGGGATAGATACAAGATTTTGGTCGCCAGGATATTCTTGCTAAAGCCCTAGGTGTGCCAGAGAACCCTGGTTGTGTTAGGGGTGTGGGTTTTGGCGTCTCTCAAAAAGACTACTTCCCACCTAAAGGTCGTGCAAAACATAACTCTGAAACGAAAAGGTGGGAGACATTGGTGTCTCAACTCTCAGAAAGATTGAACATTTTGGAAGAAAAGTTGAAAAAAAAGGAGGATGAGGAGAGGCAGGCTAATTTCACAGCCCAAGCAAGCGTCAAAGATAGTTGCACTCTACCATCTGCCATCAGGCTTCCAGAGGTAATGCATGCCTTTTTTTTTTACTAGTATTGCATTCGCAGTTAAATACATTCAATTGGATGCCTTAATTCACAGCTTATTCATCTATCATTGGATTAGGGCGTCAACTCATGTCACTATATTTATCAACCCCAAACTATCGTATGGTTGGTATGGGTAAAGTATACAATGAGCCGGGTGTTACACCGCACCTCGGACCTACCCCTTAACCATGTGAAAGTTGGAGTTGATGTTGCAACCGAGGGGGATGCGCCATTGCCGGTACCTATCGATCGTGCGGATGTAATGACGAGAAGAGATGCAATAGGTACTTATGTGGCATGGCCAATTGATCTCGTGGTTGTAATTAATATGGTATGTAATTGCATTTTTCCACCTTTTCATATACGGCATATATTCATTACATTAGTTGATCACTAAGCGGCATATTGAAATGCAAAATTTCCAGGCACCTGCAAAATCTAAAGGCAAGGGCAGAGTGTCCGGATATACAAAGGAGTCAATTACAACCCCGAGAAAATAAAGGAGGCAACTCGAGGCCAACCCTCCTACAACTGGTTCAACTACAATTTCTCCGGAATATTTGAATTTTCTTAAAATACATGAACGAAAGAATATGAAAAATGATGACCAATTGGACATAGAGATGGAACAAAATATTTTTGGTCAGCATATCATTGAGATGATCAATACTGAAAATACCAGAGAAGTTGTAAATCATGAATGGGTATCTGCCTCCGTTATTTCTGTATATATCAGGTACTAAATCAGGCTTAAAGTGTACAATATTTTTTTAGTCTTTCCATTTAAATATTGATGTCATTGGTGTAATCCATTTTTATATTTTAATTGAAGGTATTTGTATGAAGAATTGTTGCTTCCAAAGGAAATAACGAGGAGGTTTCTGTTCTTGTCCCCACACCAACCAAATACATACGGCTACTTCGGGAGGGATTCACAGACAACGTATCTAGCTGACCGGTTTGCAACTAAAGAAAGAGAATATCAGCCCTTGTTTTTAGCGCCGTGCAATGTTGGGTGAGTCGCTTATCCTATAGGACTTAATTCACAATAATGAATTACATAAAAGTTGAGCTGCTTAGGATTTGTTATCTCAACATTTTTGTTGGAATCATTGGGTGCTGTGCGCGATAAATATTGTTGAAGAGATTATTTACTATCTGGATCCCTTGAATGTTGATCCTAGGGGTCGCCCAGAATTAAAGAATCTGTTCGATAAGTAAGCATGCTTTTATATTTCTGATTTTCTATGATTCTGTCGAATGGCTTTCATGGTAGATACATGTTGCAAGTTGTCATGGTCCTAATGTGCTTTTGATTTTTGACATTAGAACATGTGTTGAATTGACATATACTGGGTTGTGGCTATTGTGGTTCAAAATAAAAAAAAGCATGCGTGTGTTTGTGATGATTGAAAATATGTTTCTTAATGAAGTCTGTTTGATTTTGTGATTAGTGCTTTGCAAGTTTGTCGTGCAAATATCGGAGCTAAGGTGCCGCGTTTAAAGGCAACCAACATTAAATGGATTCAGATAGAGGTACATTTGCAAAAACTTAATGCGCAATTAGATAAAAAAAACTATATTGATTTACTATTTTATTTTTTATAGTGCCCAAGACAACCCAACAGTACAGATTGTGGGTACTATGTCATGCGTTTCATGAAGGAAACTATCTTGCATGACCAAGTTAAAATATCAATGGCGGTATGTTGTTTACTTAGCTTTTAACCGTGACTGTTCAAATGTTTTAGCAATTGTAACTTAATTTATTTAATTTTTATGTCGCAGATTTCCCTCGACTTCAAATGCTCCACATACTCCCTTTGCTCAACTATCTGAAGTCAAGGAAGATTGGTGTCGCTATATTGTTGAAAAGTTCGTTTGATTATGTCAAATTGATCACAGTAGTTGCAGCAATACTCATTGGTATGCGAATAATGCTTTAGATTTATAACTAGAGATCCACATCAACAGTAGTTTCTCTTTATCTATATCCTCAGATTGATAAAAGTTCAAATCTTATTATTTCTGTTATTCTTCTTCATCAACAAAGTAATGCATGTTACAAGTGTATTTCCTAAGGGTATTTGATTATTGCCCCCTGCTGTTTTTTTGTGTGGTTGCAAGTGATGTGAAAAACAATAGCTTGATTGGAAGTATTCCTGAAAACATAGGCAAATCGTATCTTGCCTTCCGTGTCTGTATGTAATCCAACCGAATGTTGGACTTTTCTATACCTTGTCTTGTATTATTTGTAACCTCTTTAATGTCCTCCCTTGATTTCAGGGATTTATCCTACAACCAGCTAACTGGAGAGATACCATACAATATTGGATTTTTGCAAGTAGCAACCTTGTATGTGTTGCATGATCCTTTATAACCTATTTCAATTTTTAATAAGAAGGATATTTGGTCTTCCACTTCCCTTATATGGGAATTTCTTGATGGATTTGTTTGATTTTTGTAGGTCATTGCAAGGCAATAAACTCTCTGGGCATATTCCGTCTATGATCGGTCTCATGGAAGCACTTGCTGTCTTGTAATTAAGCATTGTTAGTTAGCAGTTTCTGAAACAAATTTAATGAGTTTCATTGTTGACTTGAGGTTTTGGATGATGTTAAAACTGGGAAGCTTTAATATTATGAATCAGTTGCTTCTATAATCTGTATATGATCAGTGTGCATGACTGAAATATATGAAGTTTGAGGATTCCCTTATATACTTGGTTCCTTAATTTTTTTCTCCCTAATTTTATGCATCTTTTTGCATATACATATTTACTTCAGAAGTACAATGGAAGCAAGGGAACATTTGTATTGACTGCAACAATTGTGGTTTTTTTGGTGTAGTTCAATATGCAGGAATGGATGTAAAAGTTAAGAAATATGTAAAATTAAAAAAAAAAGGGAATAGATAGCGTTTGTTATTAACAAATGCTATCTAAAGTCAGACTTTAGATAGCGTTTCCGTGTACAAACGCTATCTAAAGTCAGACTTTAGATAACGTTTATACACGGAAACACTATCTAAAGTCTGACTTTAGGTAGCGTTTGTACACTGTTGACGAGTCTGGGTAAGTATACCCAGTCGTGCAAGTAATACGGTGGTGAGACCGGTTTATCGTATCCACGGGGATTGGATGTCAACTA
The DNA here is from genome assembly GCA_030762895.1 of Sophora flavescens. Taxonomy (NCBI): domain Eukaryota; kingdom Viridiplantae; phylum Streptophyta; class Magnoliopsida; order Fabales; family Fabaceae; genus Sophora; species Sophora flavescens. Next base: position 252,144,501 of record CM061063.1, on the reverse strand, counting down.
CCAATTCGCAAACTCAGCAACTATCTAGACTAAACAGAGAGTTCAAAACAAGCAAAAGAAAAGAAATAAAATCTTTTTGTCTTTTTGGGGACTTTTAACAAACACTTGGAGTGCAGAAAGATATGTTGGGACCAGACTTCACCAAACCTCTATCTCATGCAATATCAGGACTAGATACCTCCCATTCATGCTTCAGATATTAAAATCAATCCACTAAAATACTCAAACCCCGATTCCTCAGATGGCAAGAGCCTAAATCCACTAATAGATCCTAATTCCTTAGGTGACCTAGATTAATGAATTTGCATTAAGATTAGGGATTACACGATTACTAATAAACCTAGTTCCATCCCTAGATACAATGCTTACTAGGTGATTAAATTCAATTCCGGTTATGATACGAACGTCCCCATTGCATACCAAAACACAAATCGAGTCATGGGGGTGCTAGCCAAAACAAGCATTAAGCACAGAAAATTAATCACTAATATGAAGACATGAACATAGAATAATCAGTCAAGATAAATACATAATCAATCAGTTTGGCTACATCTAATCCCAACAACAGGGATTTAACTACTCATAAACAGAGAATACAAAGAGAAAGAGAGAAGGGATGAAGCAAACTCCATAGAAGGATCCTCCAATCTTCTTTCAGTCCCAGAGCAAGGAAAACATCCCCTTCAGGGCTTGAACCCTCTTCCAGCCGCAGCCTCCAAGTCTGCCTCCAATCCTCCAAGAGACTCCTCAATTCTGCCCTAAAACAGCAACTTATACCAATCAGTTCTGTGCTCGCTCGCGAGGCGAATGGATCCTCGCTAGACGAATATTAAAATCTGCTGTTGCTGAGAAATGGGCTCTCGCGAGGCGAGAGTGGCTTCGCGTCGCGAGCCAGTAAAATGGTTCTCCAATATGCCCGTGAGGAGCATCATGGCCTGGGCATGATGGCTTCTGGTTTCCAGACTCGCGAGGCGAGACAAGGTTCGCGAGGCGAACCAGAAAGACTTGCAGTTTCTGGAACAGTCAGCTTTCAGGGTCGCGAGGCGAATCCAGTTTCGCGGGGCGAATCTCTAGAGTTCTGCTTGGCTCAATTTCTTCTCTTTTCAAGCTCCAAAATCATCCAAGCTTCATTATAGCCAAATATCCACAGTTTTCCTTCAATTTCTGCAAAACAACACACAGAAACCGCTTCACCCGTTCTAAGGGAAAATCTAATAAAAATCAAATAAAGAATGCCTAATCTATATGAAAAATGCATGCAAAAGTATACAGAAAACATGATGTAAAATCACACTATCAAATCACCCCAAGCTTATTCAATTGCTTGTCCTCAAGCAATCACTAAGGCCAGTAGAAGAAAACAGAACATAGATAGTGAACTAAGAACCCGAGTAAATGATCCAAGTAATAGGCATTTCAAACAATTCAGCGAGAGACAATCAATTCAAGTCCAATTAGAGGCTTAGGTTCTCTAAATTCATATTCTCACTGATTTGGGCACACTTTCTCACATGAAGGTCACCCCAAGCTTATTCTTTTGCTTGGCTCTCTTTCTCACCCCACTCAAGTGTTTAGGGTATGTGACAATTCGCTCCATTTTCCTCAAGGAATGAATTCTACCATAGGCTTGACTAGCAACCAAATCTCTACTTTATTAATGAAAACAATTAAGAATCAAGAGGTCTTTACTTTGGTTGTAACTTGGCCATGGGATTAATCGTTAGGTGGGGAAATCAATAAAAGGACATTTCAAAAGGCTACACAACATATTAACATTTGCAAAGCATGACCTTCTAAAATACCTTTTGGGTTTTCGATTTATTTTTCCACCTTTCTTTTCTTTCTTTTTCTTTTTATTTCTCATTTCTTTTTGTCATACCCTTCTCTAAAGATTTTTCTCTTTTATTTTTCTTTTGCTTGGAGAAGGGGAGATTTTTCAACTCAAGAGAAATATTGATTCTTTTCATCCCAAACTTTTTTTTTTCAACTATCTTTGTACCCTTTTGTAATACTTTAGAAGGTCCTATCAAGCATCATTCATCAACATATTTCAGGGTACCAAGAAAAGCATTTTTTTCCATGTAGGCCCAAAATTTGGCAACTAAGGGGTAGCATTTAGTCATTCAAAGCTCAGAAGGCCAGTAAAAATACCTATTGCCTCAATCATTTTCAAAAAATGTTTTCAAAAATTTTTAAGCTTCAAAACGGTTTCAAGTCAAGTTCTAGAGAAAACAATCGAAGAGGAATAACACTCTAACACAAGGAATGGGGTAAAATTTAGTGAGTACCCCTTTGGCTCAAAATCTCACATTTTTTATCAGTTCAAAAATCAATGAGAAACACAAATATATAGAACCATATGCTAATTATCAACTATCCAAGAGTATCTCAAGCATTTTCATTTGCAGCCATATCACAAGAATGACAAATTGGGTTCAACAATTCACTATCTCCAATTATTTGGCACTTAGTTCTCACAATTGGATGCAAAATCTAAACAAGGGCAATCTAATTGTATGATCATGCAAACTATCATGCAAAACTATATGAATGCAACATGCAAAATGCAAATGCAAAATACCCCTACCCCAAGCTTAAGAATTTACATTGTCCCCAATGTAAACAATCAAAATGGAGAGAGGAAGAAAAATAAAATAAGATAAAATGGAACGGCTTACCGAGGCGGTAGCGGGTGTTTGTTCACATGCCTAGTCAGAATGAACTACATGAAAATTGGGTCACGGCCTTGATGGGTGCTGACTTTTCTTCTTGTTCTCCTTGCTCTTCCCTCCTTCCTTCTTACCCTGCAAACACTTGGCAATTCTCAATTTATTATTTTTCCTCTTGAGCTTCTCAAATTATTCAAGAGGTTAAAATCAAAAACAAAATTATTAACTAAAGAGAAAGGAAAAAGGAAAAAGGAAAAAGGAAAAGAAAAATTGGGTTGCCTCCCAATAAGCGCTTCTTTAACGTCACTAGCTTGACGTTCTAGGATCCTCCTCCCGGATCAAATGGAACTTGGAGTGGAGATTGTAGCAGTAAAATGACTTTATCTTCAACTCCATCCAGTCATTGTGTGAAGCACCATTGACCTCTTTAACCACAATAATGCACTCACTTCCTAGCGGGTCAAATGGCATTTGCACCAGGAAGTTTGACAGACAAGTGGAAGGGACTAACTTACCAATGTCCACACATGCATGCAAGCCGACATATTTGTCCAATGCAGAAAATTCAGATTCCTTAGCAAGCATGGTGGAATCCACTACCACTTCGTCTTCATCTTGAACTATCCCCCAAACCAGATTTTCCTCAAATTGGGCTTCGGGTGACTTTTGTACTAACTGTTTGCATATCTCCTCAACTTGCGTTTTGAAGTTCTGCATCACAGCTTCGATACTCTCACAGTTGGCTCTTGCCTTGGCCTCAGAGGTGGATAGCTCTTGGGAATATTGTTCTAGAGCAGCTTTCAACAGTGGTTGCTCCTTCCATTCCCATTCTTCAACTTCCCAAGGACTTGTGAAAGGTACTTCCTCTTCTTGTGACTTGTCCACCATCACCCCTTCATCTTCAATTTGATCCATTCCCACAACCAGATTGTTCTCAAATTCTACTTCATGTGGCTCTATGGGAATCATACATGGTGGTAGAGGTGGCAAATATGAGCAAAAGGTTTCCCAATCCTCCTCGGAGAAGTTATATATAAGCCTTCCCATCATATAATCGACTTGCGCGGGAGTAACATGATCCATCCAATCCATGCAGTCTCCCAAACACCAGTTGTCTTCCAAAGCGCGACTTGAGGCTTCCTCATCAGGTGGATAATAGCAAATGTCCATGAATTTCGTGCACCTAGCACAAACAAAGCTCAAAACAAAAAGATCAAATATATACAGAAAATAAAAAAGAATAAAAATGTCTAAATTAGTTGCCTCCTCTGTTACTAATGATATTGGCAAAACCAATCCCCGGCAACGGCGCCAAAAACTTGTTGACGAGTTTGGGCAAGTATACCCAGTCGTGCAAGTAATACGGTGGTGAGACCGGTTTATCGTATCCACGGGGATTGGATGTCAACTACCAATTCGCAAACTCAGCAACTATCTAGACTAAACAGAGAGTTCAAAACAAGCAAAAGAAAAGAAATAAAATCTTTTTGTCTTTTTGGGGACTTTTAACAAACACTTGGAGTGCAGAAAGATATGTTGGGACCAAACTTCACCAAACCTCTATCTCATGCAATATCAGGACTAGATACCTCCCATTCATGCTTCAGATATTAAAATCAATCCACTAAAATACTCAAACCCCGATTCCTCGGATGGCAAGAGCCTAAATCCACTAATAGATCCTAATTCCTTAGGTGGCCTAGATTAATGAATTTGCATTAAGATTAGGGATTACACGATTACTAATAAACCTAGTTCCATCCCTAGATACAAGGCTTACTAGGTGATTAAATTCAATTCCGGTTATGATACGAACGTCCCCATTGCATACCAAAACACAAATCGAGTCATGGGGGTGCTAGCCACAACAAGCATTAAGCACAGAAAATTAATCACTAATATGAAGACATGAACATAGAATAATCAGTCAAGATAAATACATAATCAATCAGTTTGGCTACATCTAATCCCAACAACAGGGATTTAACTACTCATAAACAGAGAATACAAAGAGAAAGAGAGAAGGGATGAAGCAAACTCCATAGAAGGATCCTCCAATCTTATTTCAGTCCCAGAGCAAGGAAAACATCCCCTTCAGGGCTTGAACCCTCTTCCAGCCGCAGCCTCCAAGTCTGCCTCCAATCCTCCAAGAGACTCCTCAATTCTGCCATAAAACAGCAACTTATACCAATCAGTTCTGCGCTCGCTCACGAGGCGAATGGATCCTCGCGAGACGAATATTAAAATCTGCTGTTGCTGAGAAATGGGCTCTCGCGAGGCGAGAGTGGCTTCGCGTCGCGAGCCAGTAAAATGGTTCTCCAATATGCCCGTTAGGAGCATCATGGCCTGGGCGTGATGGCTTCTGGTTTCCAGACTCGCGAGGCGAGACAAGGTTCGCGAGGCGAACCAGAAAGACTTGCAGTTTCTGGAACAGTCAGCTTTCAGGGTCGCGAGGCGAATCCAGTTTTGCGAGGCGAATCTCTAGAGTTCTGCTTGGCTCAATTTCTTCTCTTTTCAAGCTCCAAAATCATCCAAGCTTCATTATAGCCAAATATTCACAGTTTTCCTTCAATTTCTGCAAAACAACACACAGAAACCGCTTCACCCGTTCCAAGGGAAAATCTAATAAAAATCAAATAAAGAATGCCTAATCTATATGAAAAATGCATGCAAAAGTATACAGAAAACATGATGTAAAATCACACTATCATACACGGAAACGCTATCTAAAGTCTCCTATTAATAGCACTTCCTAAATGCTATCTTTGCTAACGAGTTTTAATAGCGATAGCATAGATAGCGGTTACAAACGCTATTAAAAGGCATATGGAAACGCTATCTAAAGTCTAATCTGTTGTAGTGGCTATATATTCGTTATCTAAGATAGCGCTTCTCTGTATATTTCTTTTCTAAAATCTACATGTTCCCTCCCACTCACTTTTTCCCCCTCATTCTAAAATTCGCAACCCTCACGCCACACTCCATTTGCCCTAAAAATTCACTTTGCCAAAGCCAGCCAGCCTCCGCCAACCTCGTCACCGCCCAGTCCATCCGCCAAAAGCCATGCCCACGGCCACCACTCCTCTAGTTCCTCCGCCGCCGAGCCTCGCGAGACGTACCGCCGTCTGAGGCCAGAACCGCCACGACCAGAGCAGATCCGGTTCCTCCTTCACAACACAGCACCGTACCGCAGCCCATCAACCAGCATCCAACCGGCCAACGCGGGCAGAACCCCTTGCCTCTCCGACTCCGGTCACAGCCACCGTCCGGTTCTGGTTCTGGTCTCAACATTTTCCTACGCTGATACCTAAGGAGTGAAGCCTCTGGGTTCAGTTCTAGCTCTCTTTGTTGCTTCCTCTCTCGGTCCTGGCCCTTTTTAATGGCTGATAACATGGAAATCGATTCACCCTCCTATTCTCAACCCCTCAAGCCCCGTGATCGAATCGTTGAGGTAACAACTTTCATTTCTCGATTCTAATCGCTTTTTCTGTGAGTTTACACTCGATTAGTGCTTAATTCATTGATTAATTTAGGTTATTTGAATCCTTATTTATTAATTTAGGTTATTGTAATTTGTTTTTCCCCCTTTAGAATTGAATGAATTTTTCAAATTTTTAAAATTTGTTTAATTTTTTATGTTGATGAATTTTGCTTGATAATGTGTTTTTTTTTGGCATGGTTCAGAGGCTTGTTAAATTTTGGGTTCCTAAGGAGCAGCTTGACCAGCCTAGTTTGGTTGCTTTTGTTAAGGATAAGAGGGAGTTGATACCTGAGCCGGTGTCTGTTATATTGCCTACTGATGTGGAAGTGGGTGAAGCATTGCAGGAATCTAAGTTGGGTACGAAGAAATCGACGTTGGGTGTTACCATGAGGAAGACCTTCCGTGAGAGTATGGTGTGGTTGCAGTGGTTGATGTTTGAAGGCGACCCGGGTGCCGCTCTGAAAGGCCTTTCCCAGATGTCTGTTGGGCAGAGGGGTGTCTGTGGGGCTGTTTGGGGACATAATGATATAGCTTACAGGTGCAGGGCATGTGAAAAAGACCCGACTTGCACAATTTGTGTTCCTTGAAAGAAAATTTTGGTTCAGAATCAAAAGAATAATGATGGTTGAGTGAAGCTCTCCGGCTAGGTGCTTCACGTTGTTCACCCATTATGACGATATTTCAGAGAAGCAAAGTAAAAAAAGTATATTTTTCATGTAATTCACAAGGTTTTTGCTGGGGACTCACCCTATGTTAAGGCAAAGCAGGTTCAGGTAACACCCTTTTCATTCCATTCAAATGGGTTTCTTGTTTTTTTTCTTAGTTGAATTGGATGTTACTTCATCTAGGGTCTGTTGTTCTTGCTTGACTCCTTTTTGATTTCTTGGTCTTGAATTTTATTTTGTGGGAAAGAAGGTCTTTTTGTGCAAAATTGTTTCGTTTCTCTGATGGGTTTTTGTTATGAATATGATGGGATTTGAGGGATTGTAGTGTGAAGGTTACAGTGTTGTTTTGTGATGGAATATGTTGATTATTGCTCAGTTTGAACGCGCTTTTATCTGGCTTTTTTTTGTTTAGTGGGTTTTGTGAAATGATTTCGAATCTGAATCCTTGAATTCCAGTTGGTGGATAAGAATCCAGGTAGAGCAATTTCCATGTTCTGGGCTGCTATCAATGCTGGGGATCGTGTTGAAAGTGCCTTGAAGGACATGGCCTTAGTTATGAAGCAACTGGATCAATCTGACGAGGCAATTGAAGCTATCAAATCTTTTCGTCATCTCCGCCCTTATGAATCTCAGGAATCTCTAGATAACATCTTGGTTGAACTCTTCAAGGTAAAAGTTTTGCATTTGATTGATGAGGCTAGGCCTTATTGGATAAACTGTCAAAATAACAAGAATTTCTTGCAAGAACCACATCTGTTTGTCTTTTGTATAGCCTTGGTTGTTCTCTTCTGTTCTTGTCTTATGATGTAATGTCTATTTCTAGGCACTATCCTTATTTTAATTCGGTTCACTCTTCCAGTTGTGTGTATCTGCCATGTATAAGTTCATGCTTTCATAAAGTTTATACTTTAATGAACAACCTTTAATTGGATCTTCCCTTAGTAACAGGTTCCCTTTCTTTAGTGTGTTATTGATTAATATTTAAAACTTGGTCCAAGTGCTCCACTAAAACATGAAGAAGTTCATGATCCATTTTAATATACCCTGGGATGTACTTTTTTAAAGGGAGTTGGACTACTGGACTGTTTTTATATGCATGATTGACCTTCAAAAAAGGTTATATGAGGTAGCGCTGTTCATATGGCTGCAAACACTTCTCTTGCCTTGGCTACAAAAAATGTTTGAATATGTGGTTGTCTTTTCCTTTCTAGTGAGTTTTGGATCTAATGCTGTTATCATAAATAAAAAAATACATGAAGTTTGACTCTCTTAAATTTAGTTTAATTGCTTGATTTTGTGATAAAGCACTTGATTTGCAATCTATAATACCCAAAGAACTTTAGTGAACATGATGTCCTTGTCGATAAGCATTCATTTTGTTCCTTGTTAATGCCTTGCACAGTTTGGTTACTTTGCGTGTTGGATCTCCATCAATCTTTTTTCATTATTGCTTTTCTAGGTCAAGTTTAAGTATGTTAACATGCTATTTTTTTCCTGCTACTCGTGAATGGATAAAGAAAAACAACATTAAAATGGCAAGTAAAAATAGAAGGTTGCAAAGGAATTAAAGGCCAATAACCATTCAACCCTAGTTAAGCTCTTCGTCTCATATTCTATTCTATAACACGTCTCATCACTTCTGTGAAAGTGTATATATGCATTTATTTTATCTTCATATATATGATGACTCAAATTATGTACTTCAATTAAATTGTTTGATTTTGCACTCAGGGCTTTGTTAATTCATCGAGGATTAAATGGAGCCAAGTCTCGATTTTCTAAATCATTCAGGATGACTAAATGGATATCTATAGTAGTATTTACGAAAATTCTTATGCAATTATTAAATTAAAAAATTAAAAGAATTAATTTATATTTTTGGTTTTATATTGCCCCCGTCAATCGAACCACGACGACTATGACTACTACGTTCTCAATTTTATCAAGGATATCGTCATTCAAAACCAAATGCAAATCCCAACGACGGTATTTAATTTAAGTTCTAGCTTCTATAATTTAATTTCTCTTAGAATTGATCATTCTAATTTGATTTAATTTTCATTTTGTAGTATTTTCCTGAATGTAAATGCATCACAACATACTCTGATATTATGCTAGCTAGTGTCTCTCTTATATTATTAGACTTGTGTGTATGTGTGGTCGCGCTGTCGCCACGCGCCAAAAAGAACGAGCGTTTACAAAATAATGCAGATAGGGAGCGACAACTCGAATATCGTCTCTCAAGGACTCTTAGGTTGTTATTATTAACAGAAAATCAGTTTTGGGGGGGTTTGGAGTGAATGCAAATAAGAAACAAAGCAAAACAAAGCAATGAAAACAGAGCAGTTTAAGAGATTAACAAATAAACTAAAGACGATCAACCTACTGTTCTCGGTTTCCCACTATCATTGGTTTATATAATTCCAAGCCCTAAGCAAATTCTAATCCCCTCCCGGTTGTAGCAACAATTTACAAGTGAAACCACTACTACAGATTTATGTTCCTATTCCCGAATTAAGCAAACAGGGTTAAGCCCTCATGAACTAAGCGAACATGAATGAACACACGCGAATTAAGCAAACGCGATTAAGTATAGGAACATAACATCACCGAAATGAATCAACACAACACTATACACTCCTGAAATAACAAACAGAAACATATAGCATCGCATTGAAAAGAGAATAGCAAACAAAACAGGAAATACAGAACCTCAAGTGTAATTGAAACCAATCACAGTAGATTAATCTAGGAGACTAGCTCTCCATTACAGACTTAAGCACAAAAGAAAAGAAAAGAAAATAAACTACTAAACTACAATTACTGACTAACTAGCTAGCTTTTAGTTCTGCCTTCAAACAGGCTTATAAACACATTCTGGATTCCGCGGACTCGCGAGGCGAACATCGTCTCGCGAGGCGAATATTGCAGCGTTTGGTCTTCTCTCGTGAGGCGAGCATATATTCGCGAGGCGAGACTCTTCAAATTCCAAACTGTAACGCCCGTGACCTTCAACATGGATGAGCCGTGATGGCTTCTGGTCTTCCAGGGTTGGATTACTCGCGAGGCGAGTCATGTTTCGCGGGGCGAGACAGAGAGGTTTGCAATTTACGCACGATCACCTTCGAGTTCGCGGGGCGAAGGCCTTTTCGCGGGGCGAAAGCTCCAGATTTATTTCCTTTTATTAACCTGAAAACAGAAAATAGCATAAGTACTTTATTTAACTCTAAATCAACTAAATTAACCTAAAAATACTTTACAGACTCAAAATGCTGCTTAAAGACAATCAAGTCTAATTTGGGCGAAAATGATATAAAATTAGCACAAAGCCAAGGTTTTTCTAGTTATAAAACTAGACTAGCCAGAGGCTGATCAAAATACCCCAAACTTAAACTTTGCTTGTCCCCAAGAAAACTAAAACTTAAAAACTTAAAAAGACTCAAGACATGGCAAGCTTAAGGATTTAATCAACTTTGCACAAATTTCAAGCAATTCATCAAAATAATTTTTCCTTCAATGTTCCCCCTTTCAAACCAAGCAATCCCCACAATCATTCATTCTGAACATTTGAGAATTTAATCATTCAAACAATCATTAATCTAAGCAGGGGATCCAAGTTACACACAAGAGGGAGATCACCAAATTCAAACAACTGCCTTCCTCACAAGGGCATTTAGTATTTCACTCAATCGCTCAGTTTGTGTCTAGGCTATTAACATTTCTCTCAATTTCACTTTTAAGAGAACTTCCCATAAATTTGATTTTCATCTCAAAATGATTCCCACAGAAAACATGCATGCAACATCAAAAGGTCTTTTATGGGTTGTAATGGGGCCTGGCTAAGGGTAGGATATACAAAGGATCTAGGCTGAAGACCCTAGGAACTAAGAGAGCATGAGCTTTTTACACTTTGAATTTCACTCAAGTTCCTTTTCTCATTTTTCATTTGCCTTGGGTGACTACAGCCATTTCTTTTAAATAGCATTTTTGACATTTTTCCACTTTTTATTTTTTATTTCTTTTTTTTTCTTTTTTTTTCTTGGCTCCAATCTTTTTATTGTATTTTTTTTTCTTTTTCTCAATCCCAAACAACACATCACCTTGTAGCCACCCCAAACTTAGTTTCTTGCAACCACTCTCTTGCTAAAATTCCATGCTCTCCTAATCCTAAGATCGGGTTAACATGGTTTTTCAGATTTTTGCTCATAACATAAGGTTAACAAGAATTAACAATAGGCTAATCAGGCTCAATGGGGCTAACTAGGGAACATGCATTAGGGATGGTTATTTTAGGCTAAGTAGTTATTTACAAAGAAAATGCCTAAATCATTTGAAGCAAACACATAAACATGCAAACCAAAAAGAGATTCAAGCAAATTCGGGAAAGTGCAACTTAAAAGTGATTTCACTCAGTTTAAAACATGTTGGAGGCTCAAAACCTCACCTGGACATTTTTGCAAATTGTTTGACAGAGATTCTATCCCTAGTGTGTGCTTCCTATCACCCCGAACTTATCATAAATCATGCCATCACAACAAAATATCTCAAAGTTCAGTTTTCAATCATATGGGGATCAAATTTTCAAAAATTTCAAATCCTAGGGGGAAAACAGTTACAAGTAACATGCAATCAATCTATGCAAACTTCAATCAAATCCAGCAAACTTGCCAACACAAGACTCAACACAACTCCTGAGCTTCTCAAATTATTCAGGAGCTTTATTGAAAGCAAAACAGAAATAAAGCAAGCGTAATTAAAAGGAAAAGGTTTAGAGAAAACTCATTGAGGGGCGGTTCCACCAGGATCCCACTGTCTGTGATACAGTGGCCAAGGGATGCTCAAATTGCAGTACGATCCTCCCGGATCCCATGGCCTACAGTATAAGTATGAGAACGGGCGCCTGATAATCATGGTACCTCCGCCAAGTGCGGCGGACTTCTCACTCCCTCTCAGGTCACAGATGACTTCCTTGTCAACCTTGTCAACAAAATCCTCCCAATAAAAGTGGGGTTCAACCCCTTGGACTGGCTGTGGTGCAAGGTCCAAAGGCGTGAACTCCATCACCGGTTGTTCCACAGTGGGAGGTGGCAAACAGGTAGCTGGGGTCTTCGGTGCTGCTTCAACTACTGCAAGGTCTTCATCCACTGCACTACTAGATTCATCACTTGTTAAACCTGCAGAAATTTCAGCACACACCACAGAAAGGTTAGAGTTAGTACAGTTAGTAGATATGTTACAATAAACTAAATCAGAAAAGGTCTGAATGTCTGGAAGTGGCTTGAGCTCTAAGGAGGGTGGCTGCTCAATGGATAGTGTATTTGGAGTAGCCATGATGTCAAGAACTTCGGCTGAACAGGCAGCTTCACTCACACTATCACCCTGCAAAATAGAGTCAAGAAACTCAGCACAAACAGCACACGGGTTAGTGTCAGTACAGTCAGTACATGTAGTAAAAGAAACTGAATTAGTAAGGGTCTGATTTTCTGGAATTTCAGCGCACGGTTCATCCATCCCATCACTTTCAACACATGCATTTGATTCCACAGGTTCTTCATTATCCTCAAGCTTTTTGCATTGATTGTCAGGATGGAATGTTTAAGCTCGAGACCAATAAGTAGCATCTGTCAGAATGGGGCATGCCTCATACAGGTGCTCAGGAGAGCCGCACATGCCACAAAACTGTGTCTGCTGAAACAATTGCTTCAAATAAGTGAGCTTATCAGTAAGATCCATAACCAGACAAATTCAGCAAAAATTTTTTTCCTGCTAATAACACAACAAGAGTCCCCGGCAACGGCGCCAATTTTTGGTCGCGCTGTCGCCACGTGCCAAAAAGAACGAGCGTTTACAAAATAATGCAGATAGGGAGCGACAACTCGAGTATCGTCTCTCAAGGACTCTTAGGTTGTTATTATTAACAGAAAATCAGTTTTGGGGGGTTTGGAGTGAATGCAAATAAGAAACAAAGCAAAACAAAGCAATGAAAACAGAGCAGTTTAAGAGATTAACAAATAAACTAAAGACGATCAACCTACTGTTCTCGGTTTCCCACTATCATTGGTTTATATAATTCCAAGCCCTAAGCAAATTCTAATCCCCTCCCGGTTGTAGCAACAATTTACAAGTGAAACCACTACTACAGATATATGTTCCTATTCCCGAATTAAGCAAACGGGGTTAAGCCCTCATGAACTAAGCGAGCATGAATGAACACACGCGAATTAAGCAAACGCGATTAAGTATAGGAACATAACATCACCGAAATGAATCAACACAACACTATACACTCCTGAAATAACAAACAGAAACATATAGCATCGCATTGAAAAGAGAATAGCAAACAAAACAGGAAATACAGAACCTCAAGTGTAATTGAAACCAATCACAGTAGATTAATCTAGGAGACTAGCTCTCCATTACAGACTTAAGCACAAAAGAAAAGAAAAGAAAATAAACTACTAAACTACAATTACTGACTAACTAGCTAGCTTTTAGTTCTGCCTTCAAACAGGCTTATAAACACATTCTGGATTCCGCGGACTCGCGAGGCGAACACCGTCTCGCGAGGCGAATATTGCAGCGTTTGGTCTTCTCTCGCGAGACGAGCATATATTCGCGAGGCGAGACTCTTCAAATTCCAAACTGTAACGCCCGTGACCTTCAACATGGATGAGCCGTGATGGCTTCTGGTCTTCCAGGGTTGGATTACTCGCGAGGCGAGTCATGTTTCGGGGGGCGAGACAGAGAGGTTTGCAATTTCTGGCACAGTCACCTTCAACTAAATTAACCTAAAAATACTTTACAGACTCAAAATGCTGCTTAAAGACAATCCAGTCTAATTTGGGCAAAAATGATATAAAATTAGCACAAAGCCAAGGTTTTTCTAGTTATAAAACTAGACTAGCTAGAGGCTGATCAATGTGCAAGTGATCTATATGTGTATCTTATGTAGACCGACAACAAGGATTTTGTGCAATCAAGCAGAAGAAGGAAGCCACATGCATAAATTGTTTAGAATTACTAGTGTGTTGATTAGCTTGTATACATTGTTAGTTTGCATAGTTATTGTCTAGTGTAGGTTAGCGACCTTTTGGTTTATTGACTTAAATATTAGAATTGATTATGTGTAAGTGTTACTGTGAATTGTGTTAAAGTATATTAGTTAATTGGTTATATGCATTATTTTGATATTTGGTTTGGTTTATATATACTTACCAATATTGTATCTAAGCTTTGTACATTATATATGTGTGGCTGTTTTTGAGTACTTCTAGTACTCTTTCAATACAAATTTGATTTATCAACAAAAAAAAACTGTGAATTGCTGAGTGCAGCTGAGAAATGTAGAAAAACAAAGTGAATATTAATAAAGGAAAAATGGGAAATAGGTAGCGCTTCCTTGAGAAAGTGCTATCTATTGCATACTTTAGACAACGCTTTCTCAAGGAAACGTTGTCTAAGGTATATGCAATAGATAGCGCTTTCTTAAGGAAGCGCTGTCTATTTTTAACTTTAGACAGGGCTTTCTCAAGGAAGCGCTGCCTATTCCCACCTTCAATAACACTTTTTTAAGCACTGCCTATTTGTTTCACCTTCAGTAGCGGGTGAATAGATAGCACTTGTAAGCGCTACTAAAGAAAAAAAGGGCTATTAAAGCCCTTTTCTGTAGTAGTGAAAAGAAAGATAAAAGAAGCTTGCGGAGTCGTATATCCGCTGAAGCTTTAAACGAAAGATAAAAAGAAGCTTGTAGAGTCGGGCATCGATCGAAGATTGAAAGAAGGATAAAAAGAAGCTTGCGGAGTCGGGGTATCCGCCGAAGCTTGAAATGAAAGATAAAGAGAAGCTTGCGGAGCCAGGTATCAGTCGAAGCTTTGAATGAAAGATAAAAAGAAGCTTGCGGAGTCGGGGTATCCATCGAAGCTTGAAACGAAAGATAAAGAGAAGCTTGTGGAGTCGGGTATCCACCGAAGCTTGAAAAGAAACATAAAAATGAGCTTGTGGAGTCGAGGTTTCTGTCGAAGCTTGGAAAGAAACATAAAAAGAAGCTTGTGGAGTCGAGTATCCGCCGAAGCTTGATAAAAAAGATAAAAAGATGCTTGCGGAGCTGGGTATCCGCCGAAGCTTGCAATGAAAGATTAAAAGAAGCTTGCGGAGTCGGGTATCCACGGAAACTTGAAAAGAAACATAAAAAGAAGCTTGCGGAACCGAGTATCCATTGAAGCTTGGAAGAAAATATAAAAAAAGAAGCTTGTGGAACCGGGTATCCGTTGATGCTTGGAAGGAAACAAAAAAAAGAAGCTTGCGGAGCCGAGTATCCGTCGAAGCTTGCAAATGAAAGATAAAGCTTGCAAATGAAAAATAAAAAGAGGCTTGCGGAGACGGGTATCCGCCGAAGCTTGAAAATGAAAAATAAAAGAAGCTTGCGGAGCCGAGTATTCGCCAATGCTTGAAACGAAATGAAAAGAAGCTTGTGGAGTCGGGTATCCACTGAAGTTTGAGATGAAAAATATAAAGAATCTTGCGGAGTCAAGTATCCGTCGAAGCTTTTAAAGAAAGATAAAAGCAGCTTGCAGAGCCGGGTATCCGTCGAAGCTTGAAAAGAAAGATAAAACGAAGCTTGCGGAGTCGGGTATCCGTCGAAGCTTGAAATAAAGAAGCGTATAGCGACCATATGCCTGCTAAAGCTAACAAAGTCACTGCTTATGAGCCATGTGGCTGTCAGAACTGGACAAAGTGATGAATTAGGTAGACAAGTACGATTCAATGATGCATGAATTGATATGGCAATGCATGATGCAAAGACACATATCATGATGCATGATACTTTTTTTAATGTATTATATAGAAGATGTTTTTTATGATTGATTAAAACCATGATAATTCTTTCATTTTTTATTTTTCAATGCATGATGAAGAAGATCTTTTTATGATTGATTAAAACCGTGATGATTTTTCATTTTTATTTTTCAATGCATGATGCATAAGATATTTCCAATGATTGATGAAAAACCTTGATGATTCTTTTTATTTTTGAATGCATAATGTAGAAGATGTTTTGAAAATCATGATATATTTTTTTGGAAGTCATTTTTTTGATCACAACCAGATTTGGGGTGAACTAGAACTAAGCTCGTTGATCTGATTTATCACTTGCTTGTTCAACTGATGTCTTGTTTCCTGACAGAGATATGCTTCCATCACAATGGTTATGACCATAGAAGATAGTGACAATTATTTTTTCTTTTCAAACATTGCTCCTTGGTAGAAGGCCATTGCGTACTCTTGTGATTTGAGAGGAATTCAATGTGAGATTCACGATTGATATATTATCAAATGGAGAAAACATAATGGAATTCAGTCTTCTTCCAGCGATACTCTTTAAGATAACTATTTCTAGTCTTTGATGCACATGATCTTGAACATCGCCTTAATCAACTTTGAAGGATATGACTTGACTTGGTCTTCATGCATTGGGAGCATTTCATGACCTATCCCTGTAAACTTAAACTGCCCCAGTTTATCAACTTGAAGAGACCATTGTCCCTCTTTTTTTTTTGGAACTAGACCCTAATTTTTGCGTAAGTTGCTCTTTTTGAGTTTTCAGCCTACCGAGTTGCTCTAACTTTTGCCTAGACCGCATTTTTAGGTTTTCAGCCTAGCAAGCCATTTCCTTTTTATTTTTTTCTTTCGTTGCCCTTTTTGTCTTTTCTTTTCTGGCAGTGCTCTCAAGCATAATTTTTCTTGTAGAAAGAAGAAGACTTTGCCATATTTGTTAGGATTACTGATCCTTCCGACATAAAGCCTATTTTCACACATAAGGTCCTTCAAAGTTCAGAGTCGTTTCTTCAAACAATCATTTTGAATTGATAAAATCAAATTTAGCATAAGATCTTTTCTTGAAATTACTAAAGGCGCACGTTTCCTATAGCTCTTATCGATCATCCTGTTAAAGCCGGCCATCACAAAGCATAACTAATCTCTTCCTTTCAATGGGATCTGGTTGGTCATGTCAATCTTAAATTCATTCAGCTTCTAAAAATACTTGACTAAACTCATGGTCTAAGGGAATACCACATCCTCCTTGTATTCAGAATTCTTCTGACCAAAGTTGTTCATCAAGGATTTACCGTCAGATGGTTAAATTGTATTGTTGAACACATGGTTACCTTTAATGAAGCATCATGTAATAGATATGCATGGATTCAAAAGTATGTCAAGAAAGGAAAATTTGATAACTTGGAGGACATAAACAAACAAAATTCACTAGAAGTGATACAAAGGTCAAAGAGATAGTGCCACAGCTCGGTTTGATTCGATCTCGGAGATCATGGCTATTGTCTACCTAAATTTGCCTTAGTATGAGGCATTTGGAAATGAATTGACCCAATTTTTTCCATTTGAGAACAAAATTGCCCCAAAGAAAGACCTTTGAGAATAGAGCTGCCCCAATGTAGGACCTTTGAGAATGGGCTTGCCCCCAATGTAGGTCCTTTGAGAATGGGCAAGTCCCCCAATGTAGGACCTTTGAGAATGGGCTTGCCCCAGTGTGGGATTTTTTAGGATAGGATTGCCCCAATGAAGGACATCCAAACATAGAGTTGCCCCAGTGTAAGGCATCCAAGCATAGAGTTGCCCCAGTGTAGGGCATCTTACAGTGAAATTGCCCTAATATCGGGCCTTTGAGAATGGAGTTGCCCTGGTGTGAGGCATCGAGAATAAAATCCAAAAATAGAAATGCTCTAGAATAGGGGCCTTGGAAGCAAAGTCTTGCCACAGTGTATACCGTGCCGATCTTGCCCTAACTTTTGTTTAGACTGCCCTTGCGGGTTTTCAGCCTAACGGGTTTTCTTCTTTTTTTCTTTTTTTTAAGATCAATTAATTAAAAACTCAGAAGAGCACAAAATTTTTTGTCCTAAAATTAAATAAACAAAAATAAAGCAATCATTCATCGATCCAAATGGACTTTTTGAGGGTTGTAATGTGGCCAAGGTTGAGGGTCATGAAAGAAAGGATATAAGGCTCAAAAAAAGTGTTTAGGGTTAAATAGGACCCATGATCCATGCCTTTCTATCACAAAAATAGATTCAACCAAAGCATCTCTGCAATTCCTAGAACATTTTCCTTTTTGCTTGTTTTTTCATTATTTTGTTCCCTTCTTGCTTTATCACTTGTCTTTGTGTAGGACTTTCCCATCCTTATTCTTTATTTGTTTGTTTTGTTTGTTTTGTTTTTTTTTACAGCTTTAGCTTTTCGACTTCTTGATTCTTCAAAACCACCATTTTGTCATGATTGCTTATTTTTTAAACTTTAATTTAAAGACAAAAAGACTGTGCGCTTCAAGAAACTATTTATGTGTTCTTCTTTTATTTTGTTTCTTTTTTCTTTTTTTCTTTTTTTTCCTTTTTTTATGTTTTTTTTACATTTTTGGCAAACGACACCTACATATGTGACCTTTATTAATGTGCCACAAAGGATTTTCAAGAGCATGAGCCCTATGAACCAGACCAAGGAAGATAGTTGGAAAATTAAGAATAGAAGAAGAAAATATACAAGAATGAGGGTGTGGCTATGGTGCACCACCCATATTTTACACGGCCTTTAATTACAGCCCTTTGTTTCATCTTTTCTATCAACACTTTACAATATTCAAGAAATTCAGAAATTTCAGCTGGCATAGAAAACGGGTTCATCATCCCTTCAGCCCTCCTTAAAAATCTTGGGATATCCTCAATTTCTTGGTTGGCTAACCATGCTAACTTTGTATAACGGTCCTTCCAAAACATGTTTTCATTGTTGAGCCCTTTGATGATTCTCGCATGATCTTCCACATGATTGTCCAACTTTGTGAAACGGTCTCTCCAGTATATTCCTTCATTCTTGAGCTCATTGATGATATTCTCTTGATCTCTTATATAACCTTTCAACTTACATGCATTTCCTTGTTCCTTCTTTAGTCCCTCTTGATACACCGCTGCTATTTTCTCAACTTCTTCCCGATGTTGCCTTTCATTGTTGACCCTGTTCTCATACTCAGCCACCACATTTTGTAACCGTCGTTTCAAATCCTCGAGTTGCCTTTGCACACTCCTCTCAATCATCTTGGATTTTTTGTACAATTATTTCATCTGTTTGGCATAATCCAAAGCTTTATCTCTTTCTTTTCCATGCAGCTCTAACTCATCATTTGCAGCCGGCCTCAAGCAATCTTGTGTCTTGAACTTGCATTCTTCTTCAACTCATGCCCTCTTATTGGCCTTCTCAAGACATTGTCTCTTCTGAGTTCTTTCTAGGTGCAAAGCCTTGATTTCCCAAAGAGCTTCTTCTAACTTCTCTTGCAATTTCTTCTTCTATTCTTCTGACTTCATAAATGCTGCTTTAAGGTTCTCTACCTTAGCTATTGATGATAACTCTTTTTTGAATCACAACTCCTTTTCCTAAGCTCTTTACTTTTTTGAATGACACGATCCCAGGCTTGGCGGATTCTTCTAAGCATTTCAATGTCCTTCATATCCTTCTCATAAAGAACAAAAGGAGTTATCATTTTTTCAGTTGGTGGGTCTCTCATGGGATAACCAAGTTGCCTTAAAGCCAAATAGGGATTATAATTAATGACCCCTTTAGTTCCCATGAGTGGTACATTAGGAAAATTCCCACACTGAAAGATCACCTCATGTACCTCCTATCACTGCGGGTACCATTGAACTGTCTTTTCATTAAGATCAACTAGACTTTGTGCCCACTGCCGACTATTCTTGACCTTCACATTGCACATCTCGAAGTCTTCAATAGGGCATGATACTTTGCATTTATTATTAAACATGTGAGTGGTTAGCCAGATATAAAGCACAGGCAAGAAACTCACTATCTTCTTTCCTTTCTTCTCATAACAATAATTGAAAGTGCAATATGTGGTCGTAAGAATAGCTGGTACGAGACTCTCTCCCATATCTCTCAAGGCCAGGAAGATATCAATTGCAGCAAAATCTATGTACTCATCAATGTGTGGAAACAAAACAACCCCATAAACGGCAAGAGCCAATACATCCATGAAAGAAGTCCAATATCCAACTTTTACCAAATGATTTATTCTCTCTTCTATGTACTTTTGCGGAAATCCATCGTAGCCACTTAAATTCTGCTTTTGGATTTGTAACTCTTGTACCTGAACTCTTAACACATTTGCAACTGTTTGCATGGAAGGGTAGTGCCCCAAGTATCGATAAGGCTTGACGTTTTCCAATGGATACCCTAAGATTTGTGCAAATTCTTCCAAGGTAGGTGCCATTTGGAAATCTTGGAAAGTGAAACACCTCATGGGAGGATCATAGAATTGGGCTAATGCAGTAATTGCCTCTACTTGCATGTCCACCTTTAGCAGCTCAAGTATCTTTCCATACTTTTTATCGAAGGTCAGGCGCTGAATCTTTATCATCAAGCCAACACAGGTTTTCAAACTTTCAACTTACTAGATACTCTAAGGATCAAGCCTTCAAAGCCAAGGTATTTCTTAGCATGGCTGACGATGCCTCATTACTTGATCCCATGATCTTTTACTGATGATACTCATAGTTGAGCTTTAGACTCCTACGATTCTTTGGCATACCCACCAATAAAGTGTGAGGAAAAATGAATGGATGCATGTTGAAATAATTTTTATCATGTGTTTTTTAAATGGGGATGCAAATGCATGGTGGAATGATTTTACAAACAATTTTAAAAAGTTCATACATAAATATAATGCTCCTGTGTCCAGAATGGATTTCACCTAAAATTGTGGATTTCTACCCTAATGGTCTATAACCTTGTAACTCGTGAAACCTCTCTTAGGTGGCTCTAAAACTTACTAGTGAAATAGACAACTATAAACACGAGAAGCGGGGTTGAATTGTGTTTATCAGAATTTAAGCAAAGCTGAAATCTTTTCGCAAACAAAAAGCTAGCTTTGGACGAGTGGAAGAATATAGGATAGATGGGTGACTATTTCAAACACACCACTTGACAGACGCAAGAAAACTAAAGCAATTAAAGAGTTTAAGGGAAGAGAGATTGACACGGTGATTTATCCTGGTTCACTCTTCAAATCAAAGAGCTACGTCCAGTCCTTGGCAGTACCAAGATTTATCCACTATAACTGATAAGTTTACAGACTCAAGTATTATTTGCACACCTAGCCTCTTCACGCTCAAGACAAGTATTGTTTTCACACCTAGCCTCTTCAGGCTCACTTAGGTTTGTTTGAGAGATTGGGTTTGTAAAAATACAACTTCTCACAAGAAGATCTTTCACTAACACTCAGAGAGTGGTTTAAATGTGAAGTCTAGGAAAGTCTGCGTAATAACTTCAAATGTTTGAAGAATACATAATGAAAGAATAAAATAATTAATGAGCAGAGTAATGGCGTTTTTAATGCAGTGTGTATTCTCTTCTGCTTCATCTTCAATGACTTCTGTATTTATAGTCTTCAAGCATTTAGGATCCGTTAGAGACATTCTCTCAGATGTTGGCTTCAAGCAGAACTTCATTAAATGCAATAGAGTCGTTCTGAGCACCCATTAATGCAATAGAGTCGTTCTGAGCAGCCATTAATGCAATAGGAACGTTGATTGTACTCTAACATGTAGGATCATGGCTTTATACATCGAGATACAGCCATGTCAGAGTTGGGCAGAGAGCTTTTTGTACTTTGCTGAGTACACTCCCCTTTTTGTGGAATAAAGCATGTTGGAAGCATTCTTTTAGATTATCCAAGGTTGCTTGAGAGAGTAGTCTTCTGAATTTTCTTGATAATCGTGAAACTGAGTAGGAGAGAAGGCTTCAAGTCTCTTTCTGATTATTGAACTAAGATTCTGATAATCCTTAGAGAATTTGCGTTCATAAGATAAGTGTTTCCATCTTGAAAATAATCACGTCTATCTAGTCATTTGAGTTTTCATTCGGCCTAGTAGATGAGCTCCATATTAAGGACTCAGCAAGTCCAAAGACTAGTGGACAAGCGCTTCTGTCACCTTTAGTGGACGAGAGCCTTTGTTACTTTAGTGGACGAGAGCCTCTATTACTCTAGTGGACGAGAGTCTCAGTTACTCTAGTGGACGAGAGCCTCAGTTACTCTAGTGGACAAGAGTCTCAGTTACTCTAGTGGACGAGAGTCTCAGTTACTCTAGTGGATGATAGTCTCTTGCCACGTCATTGGACGAGCCATTCTGATACTTTAATGGACGTGCTATTCTGATACTTTAATGGACGAGCTCCATGATCAGCCTCTGGCTGACTAGTTTTTTAACTAGTAAGACCATGGCTTTTGCACTGATTATTCGAGTTTCAATCACGTCTTAGCCCAGATTTGGATTTAACCGTCCTCAAGCAACATTTTGAGTTTCTTAAGTAGTTTAGGACATTTTAGTTAGTTTTTGAGTCAAATAAAGCATTCACTGCTATATCATGTTTTCAGGTTAGAAAGGGAAGCACTTAGAGCCAAGGGAATGGAGAAAGCAGTAGAAAATGCAAGTCTGGAAGATTCGCCTCGCGAGAAGATACTCGCCACGCGAGACTGAAGACCAGCCTGAACAGCAGAATGTCATCCCTTCTGCCTCGTCACGCGAACCATGTCTCGCCTCGCGAGCCTGGAAGTCAGAAACCATCACGGTCAGCCCGTGATTCCCATCACGAGCGTGATGAGAAGATCCTGGAGGACACAGACTATCATGGCCTAGCCGTGATGAAGGTCACGGCCATGACAGATAAGCACCCAAAGTCAGAAGTGATCACGGCCTGGCCGTGATAGGCATCACGACTGTGACAAACTGGAAATTGAAGTCTCGCCTCGCGAGAGCCCAAATTTGAACTGGCGCCATTTTAATATTCGCGTCGCGAGAGACTACTGGACTCGCGAGCGTGCGCAGATTCTGAAGCTATAATTGCTGTTTAGGGCAGATTAGTGGGACACTTTTTGCTAATCCTTGTTTACAAATTTCTCTGATTGTATTGCGTTTTGATGGAGCACTAACTCCCTTAGATTGATCTGCTGTGATTGGTTTCCTTTGCACTTGAGGTTCTATTGATTCCCAATTTAATTTACTTTTCCTTTTCAATACTTTTCATATATTTCTTGTTTGCTTAATTCGAGTTAAATAGGATGAGTCATGATTTATTTTGATGATCATATGTTCCTTACTTGAATCGTGTTTGCTTAATTCGCGTATGTTCAAATCGTGTTTTCTTAATTCACGAAGGGCTTAATCCGTTTGCTTAATTCGGAATAGGAATATATATCTCGTAGGAGCAATTTCGCTTGTTAATTATTGCTACGATCGAAAATGGATTAGAATCCGCTTAGGGCAAGGAATTACATGAACCGATGATAGTGGGAAACCGAATAGCAGATTGATCGTTTTCGCCTTATTTGATAATCGTTTTTATTCCTGTTTCTGTTCTGTTTTTCTCAATTGATTTTCAAACCACCCCCCCAAAAAATTGATTTTCTGTGATAATAACATTACGAGAGTCCTTGTGATACGATACCCGAGTTGTCGCATCCTGACTACACTTTTTACAAACCACTCACTTTTTGACCTGTGCGCAACAGCGTGTCAAAATTGGCGCCGTTGCTGGGGACTCTTGTCTATTATCTTCGCATTTTTCATTTTTTTGTTTTTCTGCTGAATTAGTCTGGCTACTAGGTCTACTTGCTCTGACTTGTGTGATTTTGATCCTGAAATTGAAAGAACACTGCACACGCCGTAGAGCAATTCGGGCTAGCACTAGTAGTAATTCTAATTCTGCACCTGTTTCTAATAACATGACTGATCAAAGAACATTAAGACAACTTGCTGCCCCTGATGTTAATTATAATGGGTTGTGTATTGAGTATGCTAGTGTGGTTGCTCCTTTTGAACTTAAATCTGGTTTAATACACTTGTTGCCAAGATTTAGTGGTCTTGTAGGTGAGGATCCACATAAGCATTTGAAGGAATTCTAGGTTGTCTGCTCTACACCCTTGAGACCGGAAGGCATAACTGAAGACCATATCAAACTACGAGCCTTCCCATTCTCACTTGAAGGTGCTGCGAAGGATTGGCTGTACTATCTTGAGCCAAACTCTGTTACAACCTGGAACGATCTGAAGAAAGTTTTTCTAGAAAGGTACTTCCCTGCCTCCAGAGCTGCATCAATCAGGAAGGAAATATGTGGCATTAGGCAAGGCAATGAATCGTTGGCTGAGTACTGGGAGAGATTCAAGAAGTTGGTATCCAATTGCCCTCAACACCAGATTTCTGAGCAGCTCCTTATTCAGTATTTTTATGAGGGATTGCTCCCAATGGACAGAAATATTTTGGATGCTGCTAGTGGGGGAGCACTCGTTGTTAAAACTCCAGCTGCTGCCAAGCAATTGATTGAAAATATGTCATTAAACTCCCAGCAGTTCACAACCAGAAGCAACTCTGTCGAGACAAGGGGTGTGAATGAGATCCAAGGTTCATCTTCCAACAAGGCCCTTGAAACCAGAATTGATGAGCTCACTTCTTTGGTGAAGCAGTTGGCAATGGATAAGGTTCAACCAGCAAGGTTGTGTGGCATTTGTACTTCTCCTGAGCACCTGTCCGATGCATGCCCTATTCTGAAGGATGAGTCTGTCACTGATTTGCCTCAAGCTTATGCAGCTAATCTCTACAATCAAGGAAACAATCAGAACCGGTACGACATTCCTGACCTCTCCACAAATAAGTACCACCCCAACTGGAGGAATCATCCAAACCTTCGGCATGGGAACTCATCTGCACAACAGCAACAACCAATGTTACCACTGGCACCACCACAGAATTCTCCCCAAGTGACCACCTTTGCACCTTCCGGACCTTCCCTAGAGGACATGATCAAGCAAATGGCTGCAAACAATCTCCAGTTTCAGCAGCAAGCAAATGCTAGTATTCAGACTTTGCACACACAGATTGGACAGTTTTAGCAGCAAACGGATGCTAGCATTCACGCCTTGCAGACACAGATTGGACAGCTTGCCACTTCCATGAATACCATGCAGCAAGCTCAAGGATCGAACCAACTACCTGCACAAACAGTGGTGAATCCCAATGCCCCCAATCCTAATGTGAGTGCCATTTCTTTGAGATCCGGGAAAGTTGTAGAGGCAGCCCCTGAAAAAGATGAAGAAACTGTTGAGGTAACTCCTGAGCCTTCTGTTGTTGTTGAAACTGAGAAAGTGTATGTGCCACCGATCCCCTTCCCATAAAGAGTGCAGAAAAATAAGAAGATTGAGGGGGGAGACAAGGAGAGGGAGATTCTAGATGTGTTCAGAAAGGTGGCGGTGAACATTCCGCTTCTGGATGTGATCAAGCAGGTTCCGAAGTATGCAAGGTTTCTGAAGGACTTGTGCACCCACAAGAGAAGGTTGAAGGGTAATGAGAGAGTGAATTTGGGGCGAAATGTTTCAGCCCTCATTCAACCTAAACTTGCTCCTGAGAAGGTTACAGTTTCAGCCCTCACTCAGGCATTGCCACAGAAGTGCAAGGATCCAGGAACTTTTGCCATTCCATGAACCATTAGGGACAGCAAATTCGACAACTGCATGTTGGATTTGGGAGCTTCTATCAATGTTATGCCCACTTCTGTCTTCAGCAGTCTTGATCTTGGTCCTTTGCAACATACAGGCCTTACCATTCAGTTGGCAAACAGGACCAATGCTCGCACCAATGGAGTGGTAGAAGATGTGTTGGTACAGGTTAATGATTTGATTTTCCCTGTCGGTTTTTACATCCTGTGTTGGAATCCACCGTCCAAAGATAATCCACCGTCCAAAGATTATCCACCGTCCAAAGGTTCATGGACTGTCATTAATGTTGGAATCCACCATCCAAAGGTTCATGGACTGTCATTAATAGTTTAGGAAATAGCCATTGTAAATTAATGAGGTTCATGTATTCTCTAGTCATTAAATTAGGAAATGTCTATAGGAAATAGGTGCCTCATTTATTTGTCTTGTAATTATCAGTTATATTTAATTCTTCTAGTGTATAAATAGAATACCTCTATGCTGTGTGAAAGTAACACAAGCAATTCAGAAAAAATTTGTTTTGTTCCTCCTTTCAATTTGGTATCAGAGCTCCCGACCTTGGGAGTCTCTGCCTTTGCTTTTCCACTGCCTCGGCCTTCATTGCTGAGTGACCTTAGGTGCCTTGCCTTCATTGCAGGACCTGTTTGTCTTGTGCCTTCATTACATGTTCAGCACCTTCATTGTGCTTTATCTTCCTTAGTTACAGTACCCAAAGTCATCTTCACCACAAACCCTCTTCTTTGTTGCTGCCTTCATTGCAGCTTGTGTTTTTTACACCTTCATCGCACTCTTGGTTGTTATCACGCCTAACCATCATGTCTAACACTGAGATTACCAACATCTCAGCTATCACCCTTTACTCTAGTAAGCAGTCTTGCACTTCTTCAAATGGTGTAAATGGTAAGAATCTATGTTCTTTATTTTCTCATGCTTCGGTCATTGTCCCGAGGATTTTTGGATTATTGATTCTGGTGCCACCGATCACATGACCTTTTGTTCTTCTCATTTTTCATCCTATCAAATCCCCATCGGTAGTCATCACATAACTGTAGCTGATGGCTCTCATACATCAGTTGCAGGATTTGGTAACGTTAAAATTAGTTCTTTTCTAAATTTGCAAAATGTGCTTCATGTTCCTAAACTGTCATCTAACCTTCTTTCTATACATAAACTTACCAAAGACCTTAATTGCGCTGTAACATTTTTCCCTTCTCATTGTGTATTCCAGGACAATACTACGGGGAAGACTATTGGAGTTGCCAAGGAACGGGGAGGGTTGTACTACCTTGAGATGGAAACTTCAGGTGAATCTGGTATGAAGTTGCAACATTCCTGTCATCAATCCAAGTCTTGTTCCTCCCAAATTTGGCTCCAACATAATCGTCTTGGGCATCCCCCATTCACTCTACTTAAGTCCATATTTCCTTCTTTGTTTTTGAATGAATCGGTTCAGTCCTTTCAATGTGATGTTTGTGAATTTTCCAAACATCATCGGGTAAGTTTTCCTTCAAGTGCTAAGAAAAGTGATGAACCTTTTTCTCTTATTCATACTGATGTTTGGGGTCCAGCTTATGTTCCTAATATTTCTGGTGCAAAATGGTTTGTGTCATTTATTGATGATTGCACTTATGTTACTTGGATTTTTCTAATGAAAAATAAATCAGATGTGTACCATTTGTTTATCCAGTTTTATCATATGATTAAAACTCAATTTGATAAAACAATTAAACGTCTGAGGTCTGATAATGGTAGAGAGTATGTGAACCAAAATTTCTCCACCTTTCTTAAACAACATGGCATTGTTCATGAACTTACATGTGTTGATACCCCCCAACAAAACGGGGTTGCTGAAAGGAAAAATCGACACTTGCTTGAAATTACTAGAGCTTTATTGTTTCAGATGTCTGTTCCAAATTCATATTGGGGGGAAGCTGTTTTAACTGCTGCTTATCTAATAAATAGAATACCCTCTAGAATCTTTGGTGGTTTGAGTCCTGTTCATGTCATGAAAACATTTTTTCCATCTGTTCCTATTATGCAAAGTCTTGAATCTCGTGTTTTTGGTTGTGTTGCTTTTGTTCATGTCCATCGTCAGCATAGGCTCAAACTTGACCCTCGTGCTATTAAATGTTTGTTCATTGGTTATGCCCCTGACAAGAAAGGATACAAATGTTATCACCCTTCCTCTCGTCGAGTGTATGTCTCCATGGATGTCACCTTCCAAGAAAATCAATCATTCTTCAGTTCCTCTCAGCTTCAGGGGGAGAATAATACTTCTGATTTGGAAGCTGAGATTTTTTCAGAAGGCAGCATTCCCTTGCTCCAATCTTCTGATATGCTCTCAGATACACAGGAATTAGCTCATCAGACTAGAGCAAGCTCAACAAAACTGGTCTATCAAAGGAAGAAACACCCTTCCCTGGTCCAGCCGCAACCCCAAATATCTGAACCCATGGTAAGTATTGAAAACACTAGTCCCATTCATGTTGAATCTATTCCTTTCATTCATTCTGAACCTATTCCTTTGGATAATTGTGATCCTAACATTGATGATGACTTACCTATTGCTTTAAGAAAAGGAAAAAGATCTTGTGCTAAGTACCCTATTTCCAAATTTGTTTCCACCACAAACCTTTCTTTGCAGCACCAAAGCTTTATTGCAGCCATTGACTCTATCAGAATCCCTAAAACAGTACAAGAAGCATTGAAGGACAAGAACTGGGTTCAAGCCATGAATGAGGAGATGCAAGCTCTGGAAAGAAATGGAACATGGGAAATTGTTGAGAAACCAAAGGAAAAGAAACCAGTGGGGAGTAGATGGATCTACACTGTAAAGTACCGGTCAGATGGTACCCTAGACAGGTATAAAGCAAGACTAGTGGCAAAGGGATACACTCAGACCTATGGCATTGATTATGAGGAGACATTTGCTCCAGTGGCAAAGATGAACACTGTTCGTATTTTACTCTCTCTTCTGGATGGGAACTACACCAGTTTGATGTCAAAAATGCTTTCTTGCATGGAGACTTGGAGGAGGAGGTGTACATGGAGATTCCCCCAGGGTTTGGTCCCACAAGTGGAACAAACAAAGTTTGCAGATTGAGGAAGGCTTTATATGGGCTAAAACAGTCTCCCCGAGCATGGTTTGGAAGATTTACAAAAGCTATGGTGTTGCTGGGTTACAAACAAAGCCAAGGAGATCATACACTTTTCTTTAAACATTCACAAGGAGGAAAACTGACTGTACTTCTTGTTTATGTTGATGATATAATTATTACAGGAGATGACCTAGTTGAGAGACAACTGCTTAAGGAAAAATTATTTGCAGAATTTGAGATGAAGGACCTTGGGAAACTGAAGTATTTCTTGGGGATTGAAGTGGCCTACTCAAAACAAGGCATTTTCATCTCTCAAAGGAAGTATGTGCTTGATCTTTTGAAGGAAACAGGGAAACTTGGATGTAAACCTACAGGCGTTCCCATCGAGCAAAATCACAGGATGAGCACTGAAGAGGAGAGTGCCAAGGTTGACAAAATCCAATACCAGAGACTTGTGGGGAAGTTGATTTACTTGGCACACACTAGACCAGATCTAGCATATGCGGTCAGTGTTGTGAGTCAGTTCATGCATGATCCGAGGGAGAGACACTTACAGGCTGTAGAACGTATACTACAGTATCTCAAAGCCACTCCGGGAAGAGGACTCTTGTTCAAAAAAGGTGGAAACTTGACTATGGAGGCTTATACAGATGCCGACTATGCAGGTTCAGTAAGTGATAGAAGATCCACATCAGGCTATTGCATGTTCCTATGTGGGAACCTTGTTACTTGGAGAAGTAAGAAACAAAATGTAGTGGCTCGATCAAGCGCAGAGGCAGAATTTAGAGCTATGGCACAAGGAATCTGTGAACTGTTGTGGATGAAAATTGTGCTCGATGACTTGAAGATAAAGTGTGAAGGTCCTATGAAATTGTTTTGTGACAATAAATCGGCTATCAGTATTTCTCATAATCCTGTTCAGCATGATAGGACAAAACACATTGAGATAGATCGACACTTCATCAAGGAAAAATTGGATAGTGGATTGATAACAACAACCTACATTCCCTCTAGGCAGCAGCTAGCAGATGTGTTAACAAAGGGTTTGCCAATGGATCGATTCAACCAACTTACTTGCAAGCTAGGAATGATTGATATCCATTCCCCAGCTTGAGGGGGAGTGTTGGAATCCACCGTCCAAAGATAATCCACCGTCCAAAGGTTCATGGACTGTCATTAATGTTGGAATCCACCGTCCAAAGGTTCATGGACTGTCATTAATAGTTTAGGAAATAGCCATTGTAAATTAATGAGGTTCATGTATTCTCTAGTCATAAAATTAGGAAATGTCTATAGGAAATAGGTGCCTCATTTATTTGTCTTGTAATTATCAGTTGTATTTAATTCTTCTAGTGTATAAATAGAATACCTCTATGCTGTGTGAAAGTAACACAAGCAATTCAGAAAATATTTGTTTTGTTCCTCCTTTCAATTTCCTGGACATGGCGGGGGAAACAAATTCAAGCAGATCACCCATCATTCTGCGGCAAACCATTCATGAAGACAGCAAGGACAAAGATTGATGTTCACGATGGGACCATGTCTGTGGAGTTCGGTGACATTGTGGCAAAATTCAACATCTTCGATGCTGTGAAGCATCCCTTGGAAGAGCATTCTGTTTTTCAAATAGAGTTGCTCTCCGAAATTGTGGAGGACACTTACAATGACCTGGCTGCAGCTGCTGACTTTCCCTCTTTTTCTGATTTTGATGATGTTTTCTCATGTACTGATTGTGCTGACACTAACCCTTGTGCTGTTTGTGCTGAGATTGATGTTACCTTGCAGGGTGATAGTGTGAGTGAAGCTGTCTGTTCGGCTGAAGTCCTTGACAGCACGGTTGCCCTAAACATACCATCTGTTGAGCAGCCACCCTCCTTAGAGCTTAAGCCACTTCCTGGAAATATGAAGTATGCTTACTTGGAGAGGAATGAAAAGCTTCCAGTGATAATCTCCTCCAACCTTGACTCTGACCAGGAAGCTAAGCTCTTGGAGGTTCTGAAGAAGCATAAGAAGGCGATTGGTTGGACCTTGGCTGACATCCCAAGAATTAACCCCTCTAGATGTATGCATAGGATTCTGTTGGAGGATGGGGCTAAACCAGTTAGGCAGCCCCAAAGGCGACTAAATCCATTGATTCTGGATGTTGTAAAGAAGGAGGTGACAAAACTCCTGCATGAGGGTATCATATACCCCATATCTGATAGTAGTTGGGTGAGTCCAGTGCAAGTTGTACCCAAGAAATCTGGCCTCACAGTGGTAAGAAATGAAAACAATGTGCTTGTCCCCACTAGAGTCCAGAATAGCTGGAGAGTCTGTATTGATTATAAGAGGTTGAACCAGGCCACTCGAAAGGATCACTTTCCTTTGTCGTTCATCGATCAGATGCTCGAACGGCTGGCTGGCAAATCCCACTACTGTTTTCTTGATGGCTTTTCCGGATGCTTCCAGATCCACATTGCACCAGAGGATCAGGAAAAGACCACTTTCACGTGCCCCTTCGGCACGTTTGCCTACAGGAGGATGTCATTTGGCCTTTGCAATGCTCCTAGCACTTTCAAGAGATGCATGATTAGCATTTTTACTGAATTTATTGAGAATTGCATGGAAGTGTTCATGGATGATTTCACTGTATATGGTTCCTCATTTGATGCATGCTTGCATAGTCTGAATTTGGTTTTAGAGAGATGCATTGAAACTGACCTTGTTTTGAACTATGAAAAATGCCATTTTATGGTTGAACATGGGATTGTTTTGGGGCATATTATTTCCAAAGAGGGTATTTCAATAGATCCTGCTAAAATTGATGTGATTTCTACACTGCCTTACCCAACTTGCGTTCGCGAGATTCGTTCTTTTCTTGGTCATGCAGGTTTCTACAGGCGCTTCATAAAGGACTTCAGCAAGATAGCTCTTCCTCTGTCAAACTTGTTGAAGAATGATGCCATATTCAGCTTTGATGATAACTTCAAGAAGGCGTTCGACTTCTTGAAAAAGACATTGACCTCTACTCCCATCATCCAGCCCCCTGACTGGACCCTCCTTTTTGAGCTCATGTGTGATGCTTCTAACTATGATGTGGGGGCGGTTCTTGCACAAAGGGTGGGCAAGTCTGCCCATGTTATTTACTATGCCTCTAGGACATTAGATGCTGCACAGGCTAATTACACCACCACTGAAAAGGAACTTCTAGCCATTGTTTTTGCTCTTGATAAATTTAGATCATATTTGCTAGGTTCCAAGGTTATTGTTTTCACTGACCATGCAGCCCTGAAGTACTTGTTGAAGAAGCCAGATGCAAAGCCGAGGTTGATTCGGTGGATGTTGTTGCTCCAAGAGTTTAATGTAGAGATAAAGGACAAGAATGGAGCTGAAAATTTAGTGGCTGATCACTTGAGTAGGATAGAGAGGGACGAGGATCCTTCCCCCATTCAGGATGACTTTCCTGATGAGCAGCTTTTACAGTTACTTGGCGTAACTCCGTGGTTTGCCGACATTGTTAATTACCTAGTTGCTGGTGTCTTTCCGACAGGGGCAACTAGGTCACAAATCCACAAACTAAAGAGTGATGCCAAGTACTATGTTTGGGATGATCCATTCCTCTGGAAATTTGGCAGTGATCAGGTAATTAGGAGATGTGTCCCCGACAATGAGATTGAGTCTATCTTGCACTTTTCTCATGCCCCTCAAGTAGGGGGACACTTTGGGCCGCAAAGGACTGCAAGAAAAGTCCTAGACTCAGGTTTCTACTGGCCCACCATTTTTAGAGATGCTTATGAGGTTTATCGGACTTGTAAGGAGTGTCAGACAACAGGCACAGCCATCACTCGTAGGAGTGAAATGCCTCAGCAACCCATGCTTTTCTGTGAGGTGTTTGATGTGTGGGGAATTGACTTTATGGGTCCTTTCCCTGTATCTTTTGGTTTTCTTTATTTTTTGCTGGCTGTTGATTATGTTTCAAAGTGGGTGGAGGCTATCCCCACTAGGACTAATGATTCCAGAATTATTGCAAACTTTGTCAGGTCCAACATTTTTTGCAGGTTCGGCATACCTCGTGCCATCATAAATGACCAGGGCACTCATTTCTGCAACCGCTCCATGGAAGCTCTACTCCGGAAGTATGGAGTTGTGCACAGGGTCTCCATTGCTTATCATCCCCAGACTAATGGGCAGGCTGAGATCTCAAACAGAGAGATCAAACAGATCTTAGAGAAAGTGGTGCATCCGAATAGGAAGGACTGGAGCCGCCGTCTAGAAGACGCACTTTGGTCTCAGAGGACAGCTTTCAAGACACCAATAGGGATGTCCCTCTATAGGCTTGTGTTCAGTAAGGCATGTCATCTCCCTGTGGAAGTTGAGCACCGTGCTTATTGGGCGGTCAAGTGCTGTAATTTGGAAATGCAAAAAGCTGGCATTGAAAGGAAACTCCAATTACAGCAGCTTGAAGAGCTGGGGCTAGAAGCCTATGAAAGCTCTCGGATCTATAAAGAGAAAACCAAGCAATTCCATGATCAGATGATTTCAAGGAAGGGTTTCTCTGTGGGCCAACAGGTTCTATTGTTTAACTCCCGCCTGAAAGTGATGGCTGGGAAACTCCGATCCAAGTGGGTTGACCCATTTGTTGTTACTAATGTTTTTCCTCATGGTGCAATAGAGATAAGAAGTGTAGGTAGCAACAAGGTCTTTAAGGTTAACGGGCAGCGCTTGAAGCTATTCCACGAGAGCTCGATGCCTGAAGATGCCACTGTTGAGGAGCTCTCCTTGGGGGAGCCCACCTACACTGCAACTTGACCAAGGAGCACCCCCTCCTTTCCCCTCACTCTGATTTTATATTATGTTCTTTCATTGAGGACAATGCATGTTTTAAGTGTGGGGGAGGGAACCAATTGTTTGTTTTTGTTTTGTTTTTCCTTCAGCTCTTGAATAATTTGAGAAGATCAAGAGTTTGTGTGAGAGTCTTGTGTCGGCAAGCATGATTGGGTTTTGTTAAATTTTCATAGATAGATTGCATGATATTTGTTGACCGTTGATGATTTCCCCCTAAGTCCTGAAATTTGAAAATTTGACCCCCATTGAAGAATTGAAAACTGAACTTTGAGATATTCTGTTATGATTGCATGATTTATGATAAGTTTGGGGTGATAGGGTGCACACACTAGGGATAGAATCTCGGTCAAACAATTTACAAAATTGTCCGGGTGAGGATTTGGGCCTCCAACATGTTTTTAACTGTGTGAATCACTTTTGAGTTGCACTTTCCCGAATTTGCTTGAATCTCTTCATGGTTTGCATGTCTATGTGTTTGCATCAAATGATTTAGGAAATGTTCTTTGAATTAGCTACTTGGCCTAAATTGAACCAGTCCCTGATGCATGTTCCCTAGTTAGCCCTGTTGAGCCTAATTAGCATGTTGTTTCTTGATGACCTTATGTTATGAGCCTAAAATCTGGAAAAACCATGTTGACCCAATCTTAGGATTAGGAGAGCATGGAAGCTTAGCAAGAGAATGGTTGCAAGAAACTAAGTTTGGGGTGGCTACAAGGTATGATGTGTTGTTTGGGATTGAGAAAAAGAAAAAAATAAAGGTTGGAGACAAAGGGCAAAAAGAAAAAAAAAACAAGAAGAAGAAAAGAACAAAAATGTCAAAAAGGATATTAGAAGAGAAAGGCTGTAGTCACCCAAAAGCATAAAGAAAAAAATGGAAAAAGGAATTTGAGTGGAAGTTCAACGTGTCAAATGCTCATGCTCTCTTAGTTCCTAGGGACTTAAGCCTAGTACCTTTGAATATCCTACCCCTAGCCAGGCCCCATTACAACCTTTAAAAGACCTTTTGATGTTGCATGCATGTTTTCGTGGGAACCTTGTTTGAGATGAAAATCAAATTCATGGGAAGTGCTCTTAAATGTGAAATTGAGTGAAATGTTGATAACCTAGACAAATTGAGCGAATGAGTGAAACACTAATTGCCCTTGTGAGGAAGGAGATTGTTTGAATTTGGTGATCTCCCTTTTGTGTGTAACTTGGATCCCTTGCTTAGATTACTGATTGCATGAATGTTGGAATTCTCAATTGTTTAAAGTAAATGAATATGGGTATTGCAGTGTTGAAAAGGGGGGAAACATTGAAGAAGAAAATTATTTTGTTGAAATTGCATGAAATTTGTGCGAAATTGATTAAATCCTTTGAGCTTGCCAAGTTTGAGTCTTTTTGAGTTTTAGTTTACTTGGGGACAAGCAAAGTTTAAGTTCGGGGGTATTTTGATCAGCCTCTGGCTGACTAGTTTTTTGACTAGTAAGACCATGACTTTTGCACTAATTATTCAAGTTTCAATCTCGTCTTAGCCCAGATTTGGATTTAACTATCCTCAAGCAACATTTTGAGTTTCTTAAGTAGTTTAGGACATTTTAGTTAGTTTTTGAGTCAAATAAAACATTCACTGCTATCTCATGTTTTCAGGTTAGAAAGGGAAGCACTTAGAGCCAAGGGAATGGAGAAAGCAGTGGAAAATGCAAGTCTGGAAGATTCGCCTCACGAGAAGATACTCGCCACGTGAGACTGAAGACCAGCCTGAACAGCAGAATGTCATCCCTGCTGCCTCGCCACACGAACCATGTCTCGCCTCGCAAGCCTGGAAGTTAGAAACCATCACGGTCAGCCCGTGATTCCCATCACGGGCGTGATGAGAAGGTCCTGGAGGACAGAAACTATCACGGCCTAGCCGTGATGAAGGTCACGTCCATGACAGATAAGCACCCAAAGTCAGAAGTGATCACGGCCTGGCCGTGATAGGCATCACGGTTGTGACAAACTGGAAATTGAAGTCTCGCCTCGCGAGGCATCATCTCGCCTCGCGAGAGCCCAAATTTGAACTGGCGTCATTCTAATATTCGCGTTGCGAGAGACTACTGGCCTCGCGAGCGTGCGCAGATTCTGAAGCTATAATTGCTGTTTAGGGCAGATTAGTGGGACACTTTTTTCTAATCCTTGTTTACGAATTTCTCTGATTGTATTGCGTTTTGATGGAGCACTAACTCCCTTAGATTGATCTGCTGTGATTGGTTTCCGTTGCACTTGAGGTTATATTGATTCCAATTTAATTTGCTTTTCCTTTTCAATACTTTTCCTATATTTCTTGTTTGCTTAATTCGAGTTAAATAGGATGAGTCTTGATTTATTTCGATGATCATATGTTCCTTACTTAAATCGCGTTTGCTTAATTCGCGTATGTTCAAATCGTGTTTGCTTAATTCATGAAGGGCTTAATCCGTTTGCTTACTTCGGAATAGGAATATATATCTCGTAGGAGCAATTTCGCTTGTTAATTGTTGCTACGATCGAAAAGGGATTAGAATCCGCTTAGGGCATGGAATTACATGAACCGATGATAGTGGGAAACCGAACAGCAGATTGATCGTTTTCGCCTTATTTGAAAATCGTTTTTATTCCTCTGTTTTTGTTCTGTTTTTCTCAATTGATTTTCAACCCCCCCCCAAAAAAAAAAAACTGATTTTCTGTGATAATAACGGTACGAGAGTCCTTGTGATACGATATCAGAGTTGTCGCATCTTGACTACACATTTTACAAACCACTCACTTTTTGACCCGTGCGCGACAGCGTGTCACTCCAAGTGCCACATCATTGGACAGATAATTCTGATACCTCACTGGACGGGCTTTTCTGATACTTTGATGGATGCTCTATTCTGATACTTTTAGTGGACGCGGCCTTCTGATACTTTTAGTGGACGTGACCTTCTGATACTTTTAGTGAACGCGGCCTTCTGATACTTATAGTAGACGCGGCCTTCTGATACTTTAATGGACGCAAGTTTCTTTATCTTGCGTTTTGGACGTGCGCTTCAAACATTTGCGATGGACGTGAGCTTCAATCACTACAGTGATGGACGGATGATTCTATTTCTTAATCTGCACGCTCGATAGATAGGTTAGCAACCAATATGAAGGTTAATTAAATTATTAACCAATGTTTAGTTTCATCAAAACTTAGGGAAATGCACATCAGACATTTTAGAGACTTAACAATCTCCCCCTTTTTGATGATGACAAACATTGAGATGATTTAATGAACCTCAGAAAATATCAACAAAGAAAATAGCATATATAGACAGGTTGAAATTTTCTAAAGTGAACAGGTCATATCATATTCATTCTCCCATTCTATTTTTCCTATTCTCCTATTTTCATTACTCCCACCATTCTACCTATTCATTTCTCCCTTTCTACCCTTTTTGTCAACATCAAAAAAAGGGTTATCAAGTTTTATTTATGAGATATGTTAAAGTCAAGATAACATGTTAAGAAAATCATAGTAATGCAGCCAGCATATTAGACATATTCCACTTAAATTATTGTATCATTACTCCCCCTGAACTAATGCTTAGTTGAAAGAACATGTATATAGGAGTAATGACAGATTTAGCATAGACTCGTTAACATTCATACATGTCATTCAACAATGTAATGCATGTTTAGATTATCTCTGATAAATAAAAACCTTTCTTCTGTGAGGGGTTTATTGAAAATATCAGCCCATTGATTTTCAGTTTTAAGAAACTTAATATCAAAGATGCCTTTTTGAACATAATCCCTAATGAAATGATGTTTGATTTCAATATGCTTAGCCTTAGAATGCTTAATTGGATTTTTAGTTAAGCATATAGCACTGGAATTATCACACCATACAGATATGTTATGTTCATAAATAGAGTAATCCTCAAGTTGATGTTTTACCCATAAGAGTTGAGAACAACAACTAGCAGCAGAGATGTATTCTGCTTCAACAGTAGACAAGGCAATGGTTGTCTGCCTCTTGCTTGACCATGAGACTAAACTTGCTCCAATGAAGTGACATCCTCCACTGGTGATTTTTCTTTCTATTCTGTCTCCAGCAAAGTCAGCATCACAATATCCCACTAATTTGTATTCTTTTGATCTTAAATACAGCAAACCAAGATTAGTAGTTCCAAGCAAATATCTAAAGATTCTTTTTACAGCCTTAAGATGAGATTCTCTAGGATTAGATTGGAATCTAGCGCACATACAGACACTAAATTGAATGTCAGGTCTGCTTGAAGTTAAGTACAATAGAGAGCCAATCATACTTCTGTAGACAGTTTGATCTACCTTTTTACCTTCATTATCTTTGCTTAGTTTTGCATTGGGTTGCATATGGGTTTTCATGAGCTTTGCATTTTCCATTTTGTATTTCTTGAGTATCTCCTTGGTATATTTTTGTTGATGAATGTAAATTCCATCACTTGTTTGCTTGATTTGTAATCCAAGGAAGAACTTCAATTCTCCCATCATGCTCATCTCAAATTCAGCTTGCATTAGACTTGAAAATTCCTTGCACAGCTTTTCATTAGTTGCTCCAAAAATAATACCATCAACATATATTTGAACTATAATAAAGTTCTCTTTAGAGCATTTTTTGAACAGAGTAGTGTGTACTTGTCCTCTAGTAAAACCATTATGCATGAGAAAAGAACTGAGTCTATCATACCATGCTCTAGGTGCTTGTTTCAAACCATATAATGCCTTTTTAAGTTTGAAAACGTGATATGGTTTATCAGTATCCTCAAAACCAGGGGGTTGTTTAACATACACTTCTTCTTCAATTATACCATTTAGAAAAGCACTTTTTATATCCATTTGAAACAGGGTAATTTGGTGTTGTGCAGCATATGACATTAAAATGCGTATGGCTTCTAATCTAGCTACAGGTGAAAAGGTTTCAGTATAATCAATACCTTCTTGTTGGTTATAGCCTTGATCTACTAACCTTGCCTTATTTCTGACAACTTTACCATCTTCATCCGATTTGTTTCTGAAGACCCATCTTGTTCCAATAACCGACTTGTTTTTAGGCTTAGAGACAAGAGTCCAGACATCATTTCTGGTGAACTGGTTAAGTTCTTCTTGCATAGCAAGAATCCAACTTTCATCCTCAAGAGCTTCTTCAATGCGTTTATGCTCCAAATCTGAAATTAAGGCCACATTGCTTGATTCTCTTAATGTGGATCTGGTTCTTACTCCTTCAGAAGGATTTCCAATAATAAGATCCTTAGGATGATGAGTGTTGAACTTCCAATCCCTTTTGAGATCATGAAGATCTTGACTTGTCTGCTGACTCGTTTGTTCCACTTGTCTTTCAACCTCAGGAACAGGTTCTGTTTTGGTTAGATCGAGTGTTGACTTTCTGGTTTGTTTATATCAAGACCTACAAGATCATCTTCTAGATCTGATAGTTTGATAAACATTATTTGCATGCATTGAAGATCCCTCATTTTTAGTACTTTTTACAAGCTAAATGTGAATAATTGATTTAGTCTAGCAATGATTTATGAGTTTGGGCCTCATTGAGCTTTATTGCAAATTTTCACTAATTCATGATTATAGACGTTGACTCTGTATTTTATCCATATCTTTAGTTACAGGCATCTAAAAATTATAAACTTTATATTGTAGGAAATATAAAAGGAATCCCAACAACTTTCATGAAGAACTCAGATACTGAATTGGATGTATAGTGGGTCACATTGGGCCTTGAAGTCAGAACATAATTGTTGTCGCTGGAACCTGAACTAGTCATGAAGATTGGGACATAACTTTGTTTGTAGATATCTTTTGGAACTGAAAC
The DNA here is from genome assembly GCA_030762895.1 of Sophora flavescens. NCBI lineage: Eukaryota > Viridiplantae > Streptophyta > Magnoliopsida > Fabales > Fabaceae > Sophora > Sophora flavescens. Next base: position 252,105,369 of record CM061063.1, on the reverse strand, counting down.
CGGTGTCAAATGAAAGATCAAACACAGAGCTTTAACTCTCATGAAGACCATTGTTCCAAACAGAGTCGTTTTGAGTGGCTGAAATCCATGTGAAGTCAGAGTTCGTTTCAGCTGCCCTATGAGTTGAATGTGGACATAACTCTCTCATCTTAATTGGTAATTAAGCAAATTAAGTGGCTTTGGAAAGCTAAGAGGCAGAGGTTGAAGTTAATTGAAGGATCATTCAGATATTGAGAGGAGGTCTTGAGAGAATTTGTATAAATAGGATCCAGAATAGGAGACTGGTGGTTCCTTTAGTTTTTTGCTGCTTAATTAAGTTGTTTGTTATTGTTTTCGTATTTTTATTTTCTCTTCCTCAAGCCTCCTTGGACTGTAGCCATGGAAGGCTAATTCTGAAATCAGTCCAAGGTGCTTGAAGGAATTTCGTTTGGCTTGAGACTTTTGTACTTCAGCTTTCATTTTGAATTCAAGTAGTTTTTATCTTCTCTTCTCCTTACTAATCAGAATTCGTGATGCATGAATGGTGATTACTGTTTGTGTATTCGAAATTATGAATTAGGAATGTGATATTGATTGATAACTCAATATCTCATTCTCTGAGTTGAAGTAAAGTAAACTACAGATTTGTGGTTTAAGTTTAATTGGTTCTTGTATTTAAACTTGCACTGATTTTATAGATTTGTAAAATCGTTTGTCAGTTAAATCCTAGATGATTATCAAGTAGTGAACCTCAATTCTGATGCAGAGATCTTGGTTGAAATTGAATTAACCATTAGTTGGATTCAGTTTGAGTATTCCGTGGTCTATGATAGCCAAAATTGGAATTCTGGTTAAGTGTCTTGGATTGGTTGAATCTTGATATGATTGAATAGCACTCATGGTATTTTGATAGACGATCTGAGTCATTCCTTATACTACAAGCTAGTAGGGATTTGTTCTGTAATTTGAGTGAGTTCGGCGGCTCACCAAATTTTGGCGCCGTTGCCGGGGACCATTTTGAGTATTCAATCATATTAGATAGTGTTTATATTAATTTCTAACCTGTTTATCCACTGAATTGCTATTTGTAGTGAAACCAGTGGCATTTTTGTAATATTTTGCTATCAGAATTTTTGTGCTCCGATTGCTCTCAAATTTTCCCAGAAAATCCGAAAAAAATCAGGAAATAGAACTCCCAATAGTACGGTGTACTTCGGGACATAGGGCCTCCGAAGCCAAAATTTCATCGTTTAGGCCACTTTTATAATTTTTTTAAAAGTATTTTACCATTTTTAAAAATTCCAAAAAAAATTGTATTTGCTTTGCTGACTTTTTAGAGTTTTTCTGTGGTGATCTTATATTTTTTTAAAATTTATTTGGTACGATTTTCCAATTTCTGTGTCTTTTTAGCATTTGTACTTGTAGTGTTTTGAGATGGTTCTTGCTCTCCTGGCCTATATGTGTGTATGACTAGGTCCCAACCTGGTGATTTAGTTGTATACGACTGTTGACGAATCTGGGCAAGTATACCCAGTCGTGCAAGTAATACGGTGGTAAGACCGGTTTATCGTATCCACGGGGACTGAGACAAGTACTAGCACGTACCACTTCAACTACTATCTAAGCGATTCTTGGATTGAAGAGAGTTCTAAACTAATTATCAAGCCCACAAAAGTAAAAATAAACCAAATAAGAAAAACAAACTCTTTTTGTTATTTTCTCAAATACTTGGGAGGCAATAAAAGATGGGTTTCAAAGATGATAAAAGCAGCTGGGGTTAGGTTCACTAAACTTCATCCTCATGCAATGAAACAACTCACAAACAGTTTCACTTTGATTATGACAATCAATCCACTAGATTACTCAAGTCCCGATTCCTCGGATGACAAGAGCCTAAATCCACTAATAGACCCTAATTCCTTAGGTGGCCTAGATTAATGAATTCGCATTAAGATTAGGGATCATGCGATTGCTAATAAACCCAGTTCCATTCCTAGTTACAAGGCTTACTAGGTGATAAATCCCAATTCTGGTTTCAACACGAATTTTCCAATTGCATATTAAAACACAAATCGAGTCATGGGGGTGCTAGCCACAACAAGCATTAAGTACAAAAATCAACCACTCAATAACAAAGCAGGAACTGTATTGCAAGATTACATCAATTACATAAGAATTCAGACATAGTTACCCTAACCCCAACAATGGAGGTTTAGCTACTCATGGTCATAGATACAACCAAAGAAAGATGGATGAAGGAGAGAAGGGATTCCATGGGGGCAATCCTCTGCAGCTGCCTCTGCTTCCAAAGGGCCTTTAGGGTTTCCAAAACTCGTAGCCTCCAAGCCTCCAAAAGTCTCTTCCAATTCTGCCTTAAACAGCTTATAACAGGGAATCTGATTTTTGCGTACTCGCGGGACGAGCTTATGTTCGCGACGCGAAACTTAATTTTCCAGTCTTTCATGGCCGTGATGTCTGTCACGGCTAGGCCGTGACAGTCTCTGACTTTTGCTGAGAAATGGGCTCTCGCGAGGCGAGAGTGGCTTCGCGACGCGAGCCAGTAAAATGGTTCTCCAATATACCCGTGAGGAGCATCATGGCCTGGGCGTGATAGCTTCTGGTTTCCAGACTCGCGAGGCGAGATAAGGTTCGCGAGGCGAGTATTCAGAATTCTGCTTGGCTCAATTTCTCTCTTTTTAAGCTCCAAAATCATCCAAGCTTCATTATAGCCAAATATGCACAGTTTTCCTTCAATTTCTGCAAAACAACACACAGAAACCACCTTCACCCGTTCCAAGGGAAAATCTAATAAAACTCAACTAAAGAATGCCTAATCTATATGAAAAATGCATGCAAATATGTACAGGAAACATCATGTAAAATCACACTATCAAATCACCCCAAGCTTATTCAATTGCTTGTCCTCAAGCAATCACTAAGGCCAGTAGAAGAAAACATACAAAGCATGGATAGTGAACCAAGAACCCGAGTAAATGATCCAAGCAATAGGCATTTCAAACAATTTAGCAAGAGACAATCAATTCAAGTCCAATTAGAGGCTTAGGTTCATTAGACTCATGTTCTCACTGATTTGGGCACTCTTTCTCACCTGAAGCTCACCCCAAGCTTGTTCATTTGCTTGGTTCTCTTCCTCCCTCACTCAAGTGTTTAGGAGAATAAGGCAATTCGCTCAATTTTCCTAAGGAATGAATCCTACCATAGGCTTGACTATCAACCAAATCTCTACTTTATTAATGAAAACAATTAAGAATCAAGATGTCTTTTCTTTGGTTGTAACGTGGCCATGGGATTAATAGTTAGGTGGGGAAATCAATAAAAGAACATTTCAAAAGGCTACACAACATATCAACATTTGTAAAGCATGACCTTCTAAAATACCTTTTGGGTTTCAGTTCACTTTTCACCTTTCTTTTCTTTCTTTTTTTTTTCTTTTTAATTCTCACTTTTCTTTTTGTCATCCCCTTCTCTATTTATTTTTTTTTTATTTTTTTTCTTTTTCTTTTAATTGGAGAAGGGGAGATTTTTTCAAATTAAGAGAATTAATTATTATTTTTTTCTGGTTCTTTTCCCAAACTTTTTCAACTACCTTTTTCACCCATTTGTAATACTTTAGAAGGTCCCTTATCAAGCATATTTATCAAAACATTCCAGGGTATCAAGAAAAGCATTTTTTTTTCTTTCAGGATCAAAATTGGGCAACTAAGGGTAGCATTTACTCATTCAAAGCTCAGAAGGCCCGAAAAATACCTATTGCCTCAATCATTTTCAAAAATGTTTTCAAAAATTTTTAAGCTTCAAAATGGTTTCAAGTCAAGTTCTAGAGAATAACAAACCAAGAGGAATAACACTCTAACACAAGGAATGGGGTAAAATTTTGTAAGTACCCCTTTTGGCTCAAAATCTCACATTTTAGTAGTTCAACCATCAATGAGTAACACAAATCTATAGAACCATATGCTAATTATCAACTATCCAAGATTATCTCAAACATTTTCATTTGCAGCCATATCACAACAATAACAAATTGGGTTCAACAATTCACTATCACAAGTTATTTGGCACTTAGTTCTCACAATTGGATGCAAAATTCAAGCAAGGGGCAATCTAATCATGTGATCATGCAAAGCTATCATGCAAAACTATATGAATGCAACATTAACAGATGCATATATGAACATACCCCTACCCCAAGCTTAAAAATTTACATTGTCCCCGATGAAAACAATCAAGATGGAAAGAGGAGAAGAAAAATAAAATAAAACAAAAAAATTGGAATGGCTTACCGAGGCGGTAGCGGGTGCTGGCTTTGTTGTCTCTCTTCCCCTTTTTCTCTTCTCCTTGTCTTCTTGCTCTCTCTTCCTTCCTTATTACCCTGCAAACACTTGGCAATTGACAATTTATTATTTTCCTCTTGAGCTTCTCAAATTATTCAAGAGGTTAAAATCAAAAACAAAAGTATGAAGAAAATGAAAATAACTAAAGAGAAGAGTTAAGAAATGTTGGGTTGCCTCCCAATAAGCGCTTCTTTAACGTCACTAGCTTGACTTGTAGACAACTTCTTTCAATTAACCAGGGTCTGCTGGACATAGAAGTGCAAGAGCACTTTTCTTCCATGAAACTCCTGTAAAGAGCTGATTTTTCTTAGAAGGCCAACAATTGTGCTTCTGCTTTGCCTTTTTCGCTCTGGGCCTCTTGCCCTTTTTCTTACTCCTTCCCGGTGGAGGTTTTGTTTTCACAAGATGAGCAGAGCCAACTTCCTCACCAACTGATACATCATTTGTCTTGCATAGCTTCAGATTTGCTTTCATGTTGGGATTTTCCTTCTTCTCAGGAGTAGAGGGATGGTGCTGATGTGCAATGACTTCCTTATCTACTGTATCCACCATGTCCATACGGAAACACTCCTCTTCATCGCTCTTGCGATGCATAGCTTCCAATACATTGAAAGTTACTTCTTCTTCTTGCACTCTGAATTTCAACTGGCCTTTTTCCACATCTATCAAAGCTCGCCCAGTTGCAAGAAAAGGTCTCCCCAGTATGAGTGGAATTTCTCCATCCTCCTCCATGTCTAAAACCACAAAGTCCGCTGGGAAGATAAACTTATCCACCTTTACTAGAACATCTTCCAAGATACCATAAGGATGCTTGATTGATCTGTCAGCTAACTGTAATGCCATCCTTGTGGGTTTCACCTCTCCTCCTCCAAGCTTGTTCAAAATGGAGAGCGGCATCAAATTGATACTCGCTCCCAAGTCACATAAGGCCTTCCTGATAGAAACATTCCCAATAGTGCAAGGGATTGTAAAACTCCCAGGATCTTTCAGCTTCGGAGGTAGCTTCCTTTGCAGTATCGCACTGCACTCCTCAGTTAAGGCAACAGTTTCGCCTTCTTTAATCTTTCTTTTCTTCGTGAGCAGTTCCTTCATGAATTTTGCATAATTGGGCATCTGCTCAAGTGCTTCAGCAAAAGGGATATTGATCTGCAACCTCTTGAAAATATCAAGGAACTTGGCAAATTGTTCGTCTTTCTCTTTTTTCTTGGTCAAATGAGGGTATGGCAACTTCACATAAGAGGGAATCACTTGAGGCTTGTCCCAATCTTTCAAAAGCTGACTTTTAGTCTTCCTCAAAATTGAATTCTCATCTACTAGCTTCTCCCTCTTGTCTTGTGCACTGCCCTTTTCTTCTTCCTCAACTATAACATCTTGCCCGTTTGCTCCTTTTTTCTCAGCACTCAATTCTGTTTTCCCATCAACGTTCTGATTCTTCACCAAAGGTTCACCGCCCACATTCTCAAGACTTTTTCCACTTCTCAACACAATAGCATTGCAATGCTCCTTCGGATTAGTTTGAGTGTTACCAGAAAAACTGCTGCTAGTTTGCTCGGCTAGGTGCTTTGCAATTTGGCCAACTTGAACCTCCAAATTCTTTAGAGAAGCGTCGGTATTTTTCTGGTTCGTCATGGACAACTGCATGAACTGATTAAGTGTGTTCTCCAGAATAGAAACCCAATCTTGAAGCGGTTGTGTAGGAGGAGGCTTGCTTGTTTGCCCGGCATCTTGATTCCAACCAAAATTTGGTTGATTCCTCCACCCTTGGTTGTTGCCTTGTCGCCCATAGTTCCCCATATAATTGGCTTCTTCATGGGAACTAGGTGGTGCCTCACATCTTCCATTCTCATGATCACCTCCACAGAAATCACATCTCAGTACCTGTTGGTGTGGCATGGTTGTCCCTTGAACAGATTGAAGTTGTTGTGGGAGTTGAGCTAGTTGTTTGGTAAGAGACTCCAATTGTTATGTCATGATCTTGTTCTGAGCCAACAATGCAGTTTGTGAATCTAGCTCCAACACTCCCCTTCTTTGTGTGGGACCCCGATCATGATGCATCAAATAATCATTAGAGGCCATTGCTTCTATCAAAGTCAGGGCTTCCTCTGCTGTCTTTGTATTCATTGAACCTCCAGCTGAGGCATCCAACATGTACCTGGTTGATGGCCTCAATCCATTACAGAATGTTTGCATCTGAGTAAGATCATCAAAACCATGATTTGGGCATCTCCTAAGTAATTCCTTGAACCTTTCCCAGGCGTCATGCAGCGTCTCACCTTCTTGTTGGGCAAAGCTCATGATGTCACCCCTTGCCTTTACAAATCTTGATGTGGGGAAAAACCTTGCCAGAAACTTTGCTTCTAAGTTGTCCCATGTAGTGAAGCTCCCCCTTGGTTGTGATTGGAGCCAAGACTTAGCTCTATCTCTTAAAGAAAAAGGGAATAATCTTAATCGAATTGCATCATCAGAGGCACCATTTATCTTCACTGTATCACACAACTCCAGGAAACTGGAAATATGACTGTTAGGATCTTCCTTCTCCAACCCAGCAAACTGATTTTGTGAAACCATGTTGATGAGATTTGGCTTGAGTTCAAAATTGTTGGAGTTCACCGGAGGTCTCACTATACTAGTGACATGCCGGTTGAAATTTGTATTGGCATAGTCACCAAGTGTCCTCCGTGGTGGTGGAGTATCTTCACCATTCCCGGCCATTTGTTCTTCTCCTTGTTGCTCTAACAAATTCTGTTGTCTTGTTTGCCTCCTATTCTTCCTAGTTGTTCTTTCAATTTCTGGGTCGTATAGGAGTTGGTCAGCTGGAATAGTACCTCGCATACAAAAACAGTCTAACAAGCAAGATTGTTAGTAGCAAAGGTTAGCACACAACAGCAAACACACTAAAAAATTGACAGCAAAAACAAAGCAGAAAAAAATGACAGCAAATAGTTTATAACAGAAAAGAAAAATTTTAAAACAGAAAAATTTTGTGCTCAAATTAGTAACCAAAATGGATATGCTAATATTGAAATACAGTCCCCGGCAACGGCGCCAAAAACTTGTTGACGAATCTGGGCAAGTATACCCAGTCGTGCAAGTAATACGGTGGTAAGACCGGTTTATCGTATCCACGGGGACTGAGACAAGTACTAGCACGTACCACTTCAACTACTATCTAAGTGATTCTTGGATTGAAGAGAGTTCTAAACTAATTATCAAGCCCACAAAAGTAAAAATAAACCAAATAAGAAAAACAAACTCTTTTTGTTATTTTCTCAAATACTTGGAAGGCAATAAAAGATGGGTTTCAAAGATGATAAAAGCAGCTGGGGTTAGGTTCACTAAACTTCATCCTCATGCAATGAAACAACTCACAAACAGTTTCTGCTTCAGTTATGACAATCAATCCACTAGATTACTCAAGTCCCGATTCCTCGGATGACAAGAGCCTAAATCCACTAATAGACCCTAATTCCTTAGGTGGACTAGATTAATGAATTCGCATTAAGATTAGGGATCATGCGATTGCTAATAAACCCAGTTCCATTCCTAGATACAAGGCTTACTAGGTGATAAATCCCAATTCCGGTTTCAACACAAATTTTCCAATTGCATATTAAAACACAAATCGAGTCATGGGGGTGCTAGCCACAACAAGCATTAAGTACAGAAATCAACCACTCAATAACAAAGCAGGAACTGTATTGCAAGATTACATCAAATACATAAGAATTCAGACATAGTTACCCTAACCCCAACAATGGAGGTTTAGCTACTCATGGTCATAGATACAACCAAAGAAAGATGGATGAAGGAGAGAAGGGATTCCATGGGGGCAATCCTCTGCAGCTGCCTCTGCTTCCAAAGAGCCTTTAGGGTTTCCAAAACTCGTAGCCTCCAAGCCTCCAAAAGTCTCCTCCAATTCTGCCTTAAACAGCTTATAACAGGGAATCTGATTTTCGCGTACTCGCGGGGCGAGCTTATGTTCGCGACGCGAAACTTAATTTTCCAGTCTTTCATGGCCGTGATGTCTGTCACGGCTAGGCCGTGACAGTCTCTGACTTTTGCTGAGAAATGGGCTCTCGCGAGGCGAGAGTGGCTTCGCGACGCGAGCCAGTAAAATGGTTCTCCAATATACCCGTGAGGAGCATCATGGCCTGGGCGTGATAGCTTCTGGTTTCCAGACTCGCGAGGCGAGTATTCAGAATTCTGCTTGGCTCAATTTCTCTCTTTTAAGCTCCAAAATCATCCAAGCTTCATTATAGCCAAATATGCACAGTTTTCCTTCAATTTCTGCAAAACAACACACAGAAACCACCTTCACCCGTTCCAAGGGAAAATCTAATAAAACTCAACTAAAGAATGCCTAATCTATATGAAAAATGCATGCAAATATGTACAGGAAACATCATGTAAAATCACACTATCAACGACCCTGAGATTGAAAGGACCTTGCATCAGTTGAATAGGACTCAGAGGAGATTACTTGATCAATTTGATAATTCTGTTGTTTCTGATTCTGTTGTTTTTTATTCTGATTTAACTGATAATTGTGCTAACATGGCTAACAATAGAACTCTGAAAGAACTTGCTGCAGCTGATGTGAACTACCAACCATTATGTATCCAATATCCTACTCTTGAGGTTGATTTTGAATTAAAATCTGGGTTAATACACCTTTTGCCTAAGTTTCATGGTTTAGCAGGTGAAGACCCACATAAGCATTTAAAAGAGTTTCATATGGTTTGTTCCACCATGAGACCACATGCTGTTCCTGAAGATCACATCAAGCTTAGGGCATTTCCTTTCTCATTGGATGGTGCAGCCAAGGATTGGCTTTACTACCTTCAACCAGCCTCCATAGCATGCTGGAATGACATGAAAAGGCTGTTTCGGAGAAGTTCTTCCCTGCATCTAGAGATGCTGCAATCCGAAAAGACATTTGTGGGATTAGGCAGAATGGTGATGAAACTTTGCATGAGTATTGGGAGAGGTTCAAGAAATTGTGTGCAAGCTGCCCTCATCACCAGATTAGTGACCAGCTGCTGATCCAATATTTTTATGAGGGGTTGATGTCTATGGAGAGGAGCATGGTTGATGCTGCTAGTGGTGGTGCTTTAGTTGATAAAACCCCATCTGCTGCAAGAGATTTAATTGCCAACATGGCTTCCAACTCTCAACAGTTTGACACCAGAATGATGAGTTCCACCAGAGGAGTCAATGAGGTCCAAGTTTCAACTGCTGATCAACAAAGAATGGAGCATAGACTTGATGAGCTGACTTCCTTGGTGAGGCAAATGGCTATGGGACAACAACCTACATCTATACAGACCAATGCAAGAGTCTACAGCATATGCTCCAATCCATCTCATTTCACAGATTCGTGTCCCACTTTGCAAGAAGACAATGTTGCACTCCAAGACCAGCTTGTAGCCGCAGCAGTGTGTTTCCCGGTAAGCCTCGGCCAAGAAGAACAAAGGTATGATCCCTTTTCCAACACCTATAATCCTGGCTGGAGAGACCACCCCAACTTGAGATATGGTAATGCACAACAGCAACCTCAACAACAACAGTATAGGCAACTATTCCAGCAGCAACCAATGCAGAATCAGTTTCAAACTCAAGCTGGACCAAGTAGGCCATTCCAACAGCAGCCAATGCAGAATCAAGCTACTGCGGCACCAAAATATGACCTTTCATTTGAAGATCTAGTGAAGCAAATGGCCACCAATAATCTCCAATTCCAGCAGAGAACAGAAGCTACAATTTAGAATTTGGAGACTCAAATTGGGCAACTATCTTCCTCCATGAATCAGCTACAAAGCCAATGCAGTGGCCAACTTCCTGCGCAGACCATTCCTAATCCAAAAGGTAATGTAAGTGCCATTATGCTGAGAACTGGAAAGATTGTGGCAACTGACCCCCAACCACCATGCAAGTCAAGGAAGCAAAATTCTGCAGAAAATTCAGATGAAGGAGTATCAAATTCGAATTCTGCAGACTTCAAATAAGTAGCACAAGATTCTGCAGAAAATCATCAATCCAACTCTACAACAGAAAATTCCAAATCTGCAGATCATGTCACAATGCAGTAGAAGTCAGATTGTGCAATTCCACTCCCATTCCCACATCGAGCAGTCGTATCCAAGAAGGCAGATGAAGCTGAGAAAGATAAGGAACTTTTAGAGACCTTTAGGAAGGTGGAAGTCAACATTCCATTGTTGGATGCAATCAAACAAATTCCGAAATATGCCAAGTTTCTGAAGGAACTCTGCACCCACAAGAGGAGGCTGAAAGGAAATGAACAAATTAGCATGAGTCGCAACATTTTGGCTCTCGTTCAACCTATGCCTCAAAAATGCAAAGATCCAGGAACTTTTACAATTCCATGCATAATAGGAAATTATAGATTTGAGAATGCCATGCTAGACTTAGGTGCTTCAATTAATGTAATGCCTATGTCTGTTTTTAATTCTCTTGGACTTGGACCTTTGCATTCTACAGGTGTGGTGATTCAATTGGCAAACAGGAGCAATGCATATCCAGCTGGACTGATTGAGGATGTGTTAGTACGAGTGGATGAGCTGATCTTTCCTGCAAACTTCTACATCTTGGAGATGGAGGGCGGGTCCCTAACCAGCAAGGCCCCACTCATTCTAGGAAGACCTTTCCTTAAGACAGCTCGGACCAAGATTGATGTGCATACAGGAACTCTTTCCATGGAGTTTGGGGACTCAATTGTGCAATTTAACATTTTTGATGCTATGAAGCATCCCATGGAAGAGCATTCTATTTTTCATATTGATGTCCTTACCGAATTAATTGATGCTGCATGTGATGAACTATGTGCTGTGGATTTTACTGATTTTGATGGTTTTACTGATTTATCTGATTCTGTATGCTGCACTGGTTGTGATGGAACTGTTTTATGTGATGCATGTAATGAAATTGCTACATTCTTAAGTGTTGATGATTCTGTTTTCATAACTGATAAAACTGGTGCAGATTATGCAGGAAATTCTGATTTTGCACAGCTTAAATCTGCAGAAGATGTGCAACCCACTAGATTACCTCCCTCTACAGTGCAACCACCCAAATTGGAGCTAAAACCACTGCCTGCACATCTGAAGTATGCCTACTTAGCAGATCATGAGCAGCTTCCGGTGATTGTGGCCAAGAACCTCCTTGCTGAACAGGAGAAGAAGTTGTTGGGGATTCTGAGGGAGAATCAGAGAGCAATAGGATGGACACTTGCAGACATTCCTGGTATAAGCCCTTCCACCTGCATGCATCGGATACTACTTGAAGATGAAGCTAAACCAGTGAGGCAACCCCAGAGGAGGCTAAATCCTCTCATTCTAGATGTGGTGAAGAAAGAGGTGACCAAGCTACTGCAGGCTGGTATCATCTACCCTATATCTGACAGCAAGTGGGTGAGCCCAGTGCAAGTAGTTCCCAAGAAATCTAGCGTGACAATAGTGACAAACCAGAAGAATGAGCTTATTCCGACCCGAGTGCAGAATAGCTGGAGAGTTTGCATTGACTACAGACGCCTCAACCAAGCCACTCGGAAGGACCATTACCCCCTTCCATTCATTGATCAGATGTTGGAGCGGCTGGCTGGTAAGTCCCATTATTGCTTTCTGGATGGCTACACTGGCTAGTTCCAGATTAACATTGCCCCATAAGATCAAGAGAAGACCACATTTACCTGACCCTTCGGCACCTTTGCCTACAGACGCATGCCTTTCGGCCTCTGCAATGCCCCTGGTACCTTCCAGCAGTGCATGGTGAGCATATTTTCTGATTTCTTAGAGGAGTGCATGGAGGTATTTATGGATGACTTTACTGTGTATGGTTCTTCTTTTGATTCATGTTTGCATAACTTGTCTAGGGTGCTGCATAGGTGCATTGAGACTAACCTTGTTCTTAATTTTGAGAAATGTCATTTCATGGTAGAACAGGGTATAGTATTAGGCCATGTAGTATCTAGTAAGGGTATTGAAGTAGACCCTGCTAAGATAGATGTTATTACCTGTTTATCTTACCCCACATGCGTACGGGAGGTGCGTTCATTTCTTGGTCATGCAGGTTTCTACAGGCGTTTCATTGCAAATTTTAGCAAAATAGCCCTTCCTCTATCCCACTTGCTGCAAAAAGATGTGGATTTTGTTTTTGATGAGAAATGCCAGGCAGTATTCGACCATCTGAAGCAAACTTTGATCAGCACACCCATTATTCGGTCACTGGATTGGACCCTTCCATTTAAGCTGATGTGTGACGCTTCTAATTATGCTGTGGGAGCAGTTTTAGCACAAAGAGTGGGGAGAGCATCTCATGTGATTTATTATGCTTCCAGGACTTTGGACGCTGCTCAAGCCAATTACACAACCACTGAGAAAGAGCTTTTAGCAATTGTTTTTGCTTTATATAAGTTTAGATCGTATTTGCTTGGCTCTAAAGTTGTTGTATTTTCTGATCATGCAGCTCTAAAGTTCCTTTTAAAGAAGCCAGACGCCAAGCCACGACTAATTAGATGGATGCTACTGCTTCAGGAGTTTCATCTGGAGATCCGAGATAGGAGTGGAGCAGAGAACCTAGTGGCGTATCACTTGAGTAGGATTGAGAGGGCCTCAGATCCCATGCCGATTCAGGATTCTTTCCCAGATGAGCAGCTTTTGCAGCTACAGGGTAAGGTCCCCTCTCCTTGGTTTGATGACTTAGTTAATTTCCTGGTTGATAGAGTGTTACCTGCATATTCCACTAGGGCTCAGTCTGATAAGCTGAAAAGTGAGTCTAAGTATTATGTGTGGGATGATCCTTATCAGTGGAGATTTTGTAGTGATCGGGTTATTAGGAGATGTGTGCCTAATCATGAGTTTCATTCTGTTCTTAGTTTTTGTCATTCATTAGCATGTGGTGGACATTTCGGTCCCCAACGTACAGCTAGGAAGGTGTTAGATTCTGGATTATATTGGCCCACCTTATTTCATGATGCATATCTGTTTTGTAAGTCTTGTGAAAAGTGTCAGAACAGGAAACATTTCTCGCAGGAATGAGATGCCCCAGTAGCCTTTGCTATTTTGTGAGATATTCGACATATGGGGTACTGATTTCATGGGACCTTTTCCTGTTTCTTTTGGTTTTGTTTACATATTGCTGGCTGTTGATTATGTATCTAAATGGGTAGAGGCAAAAGCCACTCGGACTGATGATTCCAAAGTTGTTGTGGATTTTGTTAGATCACATATTTTATGCAGGTTTGGAATCCCGAGGGTCATCATCAGTGATCAGGGTTCACACTTCTGCAACCGGAGCATGGAGGCTTTGATGAGGAAGTATGGAGTGTTGCATAAGGTGTCTACACCTTACCACCCCCAGACCAATGGACAAGCCGAGGTTTCCAACCGCGAGATCAAGCATATCCTTCAGAAAACAGTCCAACCTAACAGGAAGGATTGGAGTTTGAGTCTTGAAGATGCTTTATGGGCTTACAGGACCGCCTACAAGACTTCGATTGGGATGTCCCCATATCGGATTGTGTTTGGGAAGGCATGCCACCTACCGATGGAGATTGAGCATAAAGCATTCTGGGCGGTTAAGCAGTGCAATATGGACTTACACTAGGCGGGTGTGGAAAGGAAGCTCCACTTACAGGAATTGGAAGAGATCCGATTGGAGGCCTATGAGAGCTCTTGCCTCTACAAGGAGAAGACCAAAGTTTTCCATGATAGGATGCTTACGCGAAAAGAGTTTGTGGTCGGCCAGAAAGTCTTGTTGTTTAATTCCCGACTTAAGTTGATGCCTGGTAAATTGAGGTCTAGGTGGGAAGGTCCCTTTGTTGTTACTAATGTTTTTCCTTATGGTGCAGTTGAACTTCAGGATGTGACAACAAAGTGGATTTTCAAGGTTAATGGGCATCGGCACAAGCACTTTTATGAGAACGTGCCAGAGTCCACCATGGAGGAGGTGGCCTTGCTAGATGCTATATATCCACCATCAGGGCGCCTCTTTCCACTCTTTTCCTTTTTACTGTTTTCTGTTTTTACTGTTTCTGCATTTTATTTTCTGTTTTTGCATTTTTTTCTGTTATTGTCTTTTAAAGTTGTTTCCATTGATGTGTAAGATGTGTGAAAGTTGTGAGTTTGGTTTCATTTTAAAGTTAAGTGTCATAGCATGTGTGGAATTTATTGTCTTTCATCATAATCACAGGTTTCATTATGGTTTTTGGCTTGCTGGTTTGAGCTTGGTAGATTCATCCATGCCTTGTGAGATTTTGATCCTATTGTTGAATGGTTTATACGTTTGTACCATTTTTTTCCTTCCCCGTGTGGTTGTCACTCATGATTTTTGTTACTCTAGAACTTGCTTTATTTCTTTTTGAAGCTATATCTTTGCTTGCATACATGGACATGATTGAGGCATTCTTCTTGCTTAGCTACTTTGGCAAGCCTACCTTGCATCATTTTTCCCTTGATTAGCCCCCTTGAGCCTAATTGTCTACTCATTGTTTTTAGCTCATTTCTTGCCTTAAGTGAAAAACCATGTTTTAACCCAACCTAAGCAAGTGAGAGAGCATTGTTTCTTTGGAGGCATTCTTATTTCTTGCGGACAAGCAATGGTCCAAGTGTGTGTGTGTGTGTGTGTGTGTGTGGGGGGTGAGATGCTGGTATTTGGTGAAAATTGGGTACTAAAGAAAAAATATTTTGAGCATTTAGAAAAAAAAAAAAAAGAGAAGAGAAAGAAACAAACAAGAATACAGTCACACGGTTGTGAAGATCAATAAAGGAAAATGTGAAAGATTGCACATTTTTGTGAATTTTTTGGGTAAATTTGCACCTTTTGCTAATTGAGTCCTTCTCCAATGCTCTTTTACTCTCTTTGGTTCTTAACTTGCCATATCATTTCCTTTGCTTTTGACCTCATTGCAACCTTGATAAAGTCCTCTTGATTTGTGTGTGCATGTGTTTTTAATAGTGGAGAAGTAGAATATGAGCAAGCTTATGGTAGTGCAATTTTCATATATGAGTTGATTTGAGTGAAATCTTTACCTTCTAAACACTTGAGGGATTGAGAGTGTATCTTGTGTGAGGATCTACCATTCTTGATCTATGCTTTCCAATTAAAGTTACCTTGTTGATTTGAGATGAAAGGAAATGTAATTTCATTGATGTTGTGATCTCTTGGCTTTGATGGTTACCTTGCTCATGGACTTTTGCCTTCTTGAATATATTTGGAAATTGAGTCTTGTAGAGTTTTTAGGTTTTGTGTTTTGTTCTTGGTGTTGTGTTTCAATTTCAAGTTAGCCCGGGACGTGCAAGAGCTAAGTGTGGGGGAATGTGATAAACATTATTTGCATGCATTGAAGATCCCTCATTTTTAGTACTTTTTACAAGCTAAATGTGCATAATTGATTTAGTCTAGCAATGATTTATGAGTTTGGGCCTCATTGGGCTTTATTGCAAATTTTCACTAATTCATGATTATAGACGTTGACTCTGTATTTTAGCCATATCTTGAGTTCCGGGCATCTAAAAATTACTAACTTTATATTGTAGGAAATCTAAAAGGAATCCCAACAACTTTCATGAAGAACTCAAATGCTGAATTGGATGTATAGTGGGTCACATTGGGCCTTGAAGTCAGAACATAATTGCTGTCGCTGGAACCTGAACTAGTCATGAAGATTGGGCCATAACTTGGGATGTAGATGTTGTTTGGAACTGAAACCGGTGGCAAATGAAAGATCAAACACAGAGCTTTAACTATCATGAAGACCATTGTTCCAAAAAGAGTCGTTTTGAGGGGATACAATCCATGTGAAGTCAGAGGTCGTTTCAGCTGCCCTATGAGTTGAATGTGGACATAACTCTCTCATCTTAATTCGTAATTAAGCAAATTAAGTGGCTTTGGAAAGCTAAGAGGCAGAGGTTGAAGTTAATTGAAGGAGCATTCAGATATTGAGAGGAGGTCTTGAGAGAATTTGTATAAATAGGAGCCAGAATAGGAGACTGGTGGTTCCTTTAGTTTTCTGCTGCTTAATTAAGTTGTTTGTTGTTGTTTTCGTATTTTTCTTTTCTCTTCCTCAAGCCTCCTTGGACTGTAGCCATGGAAGGCTAATTCTGAAATCAATCCAAGGTGCTTGAAGGAAATTTCGTTTGGCTTGAGACTTTTGTACTTCAACTTTCATTTTGAATTCAAGTAGTTTTTATCTTCTCTTCTCTTTACTAATCAGAATTCGTGATGCATGAATGGTGATTACTTTTTGTGTATTCGAAATTATGAATTAGGAATGTGATATTGATTGATAATTCAATATCTCATTCTCTGAGTTGAAGTAAATTAAACTACAGATTTGTGGTTTAAGGTTAATTGGTTTTTGCATTTAAACTTGCACTGATTTTATAGATTTGTAAAATCGTTTGTCAGTTAAATCCTATATGATTATCTAGTAGTGAACCTCAATTTCGATGCAGAGATCTCGGTTGAAATTGAATTAACCATTACTTGGATTCAGTTTGAGTATTACGTGGTCTATGATAGCCAAAATTGGAATTCTGGTTAAGTGTCTTGGATTGGTTGATTTCTCATAGTCTAAATTTATCTTTTGCAATCTAAAATCACAACCCCCCACACCCACACCCACAATTTTTGTGTTGAATCTTTTTTTGTTTTAATAACAAACCCCCCCCCCCCCCCCCCCCCTCCCAAATTTTTGTGTTGAATCTTGATATGATTGAATAGCACTCATGGTCTTTTGAGAGATGATCTGAGTCATTCCTTATACTACAAGCTAGTAGGGATTTGTTCTGTAATTTGAGTGAGTTCGGCGGCTCACCATAGTTCTTTATCAGTCTTTAATCCATCATTGAATTTAACATGAACAGATTCTTCAATAATACAAGTTCTTGAATTGTAAACTCTAAAAGCCTTGGACTTTTTAGAATAACCTACGAAAATACCTTTATCTACCTTAGATTCAAACTTTCCAAGATTATCTCTGGTATTCAGAATAACACATTCACATCCAAAAGCATGAAAATAAGATATGTTGGGGCTTTTTCCTATCCACAATTCATAAGGAGTCCTTTTTAGAAAAGGCCTAATAAGTATTCTGTTTTGTACATAGCAAGCAGTGTTTACGACTTTCGCCTGTAGTACTTAGGGAGATTATTTTCATTGAGCATAGATCTAGCCATCTCTTGCAGAGATCTGTTCTTTCTCTCAACCACTCCATTTTACTGTGGAGTTCTAGGTGCAGAGAAATTGTGAGAGATTCCATTCTCCTCACAGAACTGTCTAAACTGCTCATTTTCAAATTCTCCCCCATGATCACTTCTAAGGGTAGAAATACAGAAACCCTGCTCATTTTGTACTCTTTTGCAGAATACCGAGAAAGCCTTAAAAGACTCATCCTTGTGTGTTAGGAAGAGTACCCATGTGTATCTAGAATAGTCATCAACTATGACAAATCCATATTTTCTTCCAGCTAGGCTGGCAACACTAACTGGTCCAAATAGATCCATGTGTAACAACAGAAGAGGTCTAGAGGTTGATACTTGGTTTTTAGATTTGAAACTTGATTTTATCTGTTTACCTCTCTGACATGCATCACACAAGACATCTTTCTTAAAGCTAATATCAAGCAATCCTCTCACGAGATTATTCCTTTTTAATTCAGAAATTAGTTTCATACTAGCATGTCCTAGTTTCTTATGCCATAACCATCTCTCATCCTCTTTAGACATCAGACAGGTTACACTTAGATCTGAGAGATCAGACAGTTCAATCTTATAAATATTTTGTGGCCTTTTAGCTGAAAAGAAGGTTTTGCCACTACAGTATTTAACTATGCATACATCCTTGGTAAAGGAAACATCAAAACCACTATCACATAATTGACTTGTGCTAAGTAGGTTGTGTCTTAATCCTTTAACCAAGAGAACATTAGATATACAGGGAAGATGGGGTTTACCACCAATAGTACCAATTCCTATAACCTTCCCTTTCTTATTCCCTCCGAAGGCAACGTGTCCTCCTTTCTTAAGTTGGAGGTCTAGGAACATAGACCTTTCTCCTGTCATATGTTGCGAGCAGCCACTGTCCAGGTACCAGCAGTGGTGTTTTCTTTGTCTTGTTGAGGACATCTGCAACAAAGATTATTTGATCTTTAGGTACCCATATTTTTCTGGGTCCTTTTCTGTTAGTTCTAGGAGTCTGTGAGGACTTCCTTCTCTTCTTATGGATACACTTAGACATAACATGTCCAGCTTTTCCACAGAAGTTACAAATAGGTGTTGATTTGGTTACAGTTGACTTAACAGATACTTTAGAAGCTTTAGTTGATACTTTATGATGTGTCTGATGGACATATCCAATACCTTCTTTTTAAGAGAGTGCTTCTGACCACCAAGTAGCTTAGTCAGATTGTCTCTACCATTAACAAATTTGGCAAGATCAGAAGTGAGCTCTTCCACTTTCTGTTGAAGTTTTTTAACTTCTTCAGATGGTGATGTTTCACTTGAGATCTTAGCTTCATTAGACTTTTCTGTCTTCAGCTCACTGTTTTCTTTAGCCAGCTTCTCTCACTCTTGAGATTTCTATTTATGCTCACTGGTGAGCTTTACATACTCTCTCTTGAAGGATTTGAAGGCTTTAGATAAGCAGTTGGATTCCTCCATCAACTCCTCATAGGCATCAAGTAATTCCTCATAGTCAGGATGTACCTCATCGTCAGAGTCTGAGTCAGTGTTGGCCATCAAACAGAGATTGGCTTCTTCCTCTGTTTCTTCATCAGAAGATGTTGACTCCAGATCCTCCCAAGTAGCCATCATTCCTTTCTTCTTCTTATTGAAAAATTTCTTAAAAGGGCCCTTCTTGAGATGAGGACATTCAGCCTTGAAGTGATCGGGCTTCTTGCACTCATAGCAAACAATTGGACTTTTGTCTGTTGAGGTGGATTCTTTGAAGTTCTTGTCCTTGTTGAACCTTCTGAATGACCTATCCTTCTTGAATTTCTTTTTCTGTAGGAGAAGCTTTATCTTCCTGGTTAGGAGAGACAATTCTTCATCACTCTCAAAATCCTCGAGTTATGATAGGTCAGCATCACTGGATGACTGTTGGACGAAATCTGGGCAAGTATACCTAGTCGTGCAAGTAATACGGTGGTGAGACCGATTATCGTCTCCACGGAGATTGGATGTCAATTACCAATTCACAAACTCAGCAACTATGTAGACTGTGCAGAGAAATCAAAATAAACAAAACAAAAGGAATAAAAATCTTTTTGTCTTTTTGGGGACTTTTAACAACCACTTGGAGTGCAGAAAGAGGTGTTGGGATCAGATTTCACCAAACCTCTGCCTCATGTACTACCAGGACTAGATACCTCCCATTCATGCTTCATATATTAAAATCAATCCACTAAATTACTCAAGCCCCGATTCCTCGGATGGCAAGAGCCTAAATCCACTAATAGACCCTAATTCCTTAGGTGGCCTAGATTAATGAATTTGCATTAAGATTAAGGATTACGCGACATCGGTAAACCAAACTCCATTCCTAGATGCAAGGATTACTAGGTGATTGATTCCAATTCCGGTTCTAATACGAATTTCCCAATTGCATATCAAAACACTAATCAAGTCATGGGGGTGCTAGCCACAACAGGCATTAAGCGAAGGAAAATCAATCACTAACAGAGAAGCATAAACATAGATTAATCAGTCAAGATAAACACATGAAGTTTAGTTTAGTTACATCTAATCCCAACAAACTGGGATTAGCTACTCATAATTACAGAGAAAGCCAAACCAGAGAAATAGGAGAAGAGGAGAGAAGAGGCTCCATGGGAGCTTTCCACCGTTGTCACAGCAGCCCCTCTCAGCAACTCCCTTCTAGGGTTGAAACCATCTTCACAACCTCCAAGTGCCTCCAAGTGCGTCCCCCAAAAACTCCCCTCTCATCAACCCTAAAACAACAACTTATACCAATCAGACTCTGCACGCGCTCGCGAGGCAAATAGCCTCTCGCGACGCAAATACTAAAATGGCGTCTAGTTTGAATTTGAATTCTCGCGACGTGAATGGTGATTCGCGAGGCGAGACAGAAAGGGTCTTCTCATTACGCCCGTGATGAGTATCAGGGCCTGGGCATGATGGCTTCTGGTCCTCAGACTTGCGAGGCGAGTAGCCTCTCGCGACGCGAGGCAGAGAAGATGACATTTCTGGCACAGGCTGGTCTTCAGGCTCACGAGGCGAGTGGTCTCTCGCGGGGCGAAGCTTTAGAATTCTGCTTGGCTCAATTTCTTCTCTTTTCAAGCTCTATTTCATCCAAGCTCCACCAAGGCTAATTCTGAGCATTTTTCCTTAAATTCCTGCAAAACAACACCAAGAAACCGCTTCACCCGTTCCAAGGGAAAAACTAACAAAAATCAAATAAAGAATGCCTAATCTATATGAAAAATGCATGCAAAAGTGTATAGGAAACATGATGTAAAATTACACTATCAAATCACCCCAAGCTTATTCAATTGCTTGTCCTCAAGCAATCACTAAGGCTAGAAGATCAAAATAATCAAAGCATGGATAGTGAACCAAGAACCCGAATAGTGACTAATCCAAGTAACAGGCATTTCAAATAATTCAGCAAGAGACAATCAGTTCAAGTACAATTAGAGGCTTAGGTTTCTTAGACTCATATTCTCACTGATTCGGGCACTCTTTCTCACCTGAAGATCACCCCAAGCTTGTTCATTTGCTTGGCTCTCTTTCTCACCTCACTCAAGTGTTTAGGTATGTACGACAATTCGCTCTATTTTCCTCAATGAATGAATTCTACCACAGGCTTGACTATCAACCACATATCTACTTTATTAATGAAAACAATTAAGAATCAAGAGGTATTTTGCTTTGGTTGTAACATGGCCATGGGATTAATCGTTAGGTGGGGAAATCAAGAAAAGGAAATTTCAAAAAGGCTAAACAAAATATCAATCATTGCAAAACATGACCTTCTAAAATACCTTTGTGGGTTTTGATTCACTTTTCCACCTTTCTTTCTTTCTTTCTTTCTTTTCATTTTATTTCTCATTTCTTTTTGTCATCCCCTTCTCTATAGATTTTTCTTTTTCTTTTGCTTGGAGAATGGGAGATTTTTCAACTCGAGAAATATTTTTCTGATTCTTTCATCCCAAACTTTCAACTACCTTTTTACCCTTTTGTAATACTTTAGAAGGCCAGGTCCCTTATCAAGCATCATTCATCCACATATTTCAGGGTACCAAGAAAAGCATTTTTTTCATGTAGGCTCAAAATTGGGCAACTAAGGGGTAGCATTTAGTCATTCAAAGCTCAGAAGGCCGGAAAAATACCTAGTGCCTCAATCGTTTTCAAAAATGTTTTAAAAAATCTTTAAGCTTCAAAATGGTTTCAAGTCAAGTTCTAGAGAAAGCAATCCAAGAGGAATAACACTCTAACACAAAGAATGGGGTAGATTTAGTGAGTACCCCTTTTGGCTCAAAATCTCAAATTTTAGTAGTTCAGAAATCAATGAGAAACACAAGTCTATGGAATCACATGCTAATTATCAACTATCTAAGATCATCTCAAATTTTTTTTATTTGCAGCCTTATCACAAGAATAAAAAATTAGGTTCAAAAATTCACTATCTCAATTTACTTGGCACTTAGTTTTTACAATTGGATGCAAAATTTAGACAAGGGGCAATCTAATCATGTGAACATGCAAAGCTATCATGCAAAACTATATGAATGCAACATGCAAAATGAAAATGCAAAATACCCCTACCCCAAGCTTAAAAATTTACATTGTCCCCAATGTAAACAATCAAGTTGGAAAGAGGAGAAAAATGGAACGACTTACCGAGGCGGTAGCGGGTGTTGGTTCACATGCCTGGTCAGAATGAACTGCATGAAAATTGGGTCACGGCCGTGATGGGTGCTGACTTTGCTTTTTCTTGTCTTCTTGCTCTTCCTTCCTTCTTTCCCTGAAATCACTTGGCAATTTTATTAGTAAAAGAAAACTCTTGATCTTCACAAATTATTCAAGAGTTAAAAAAAAAAAAAAAAAGGAAAAAGGAGTAGAAAAGTTGGGTTGCCTCCCAATAAGCGCTTCTTTAACGTCACTAGCTTGACGTTCTAGGATCCTCCACCCGGATCCCATGGTCTGTGGAGTGGTGATTGTTGCAGCAATGTGAATATATCCACCATTCCACCTAGCCAGTGTGTGAAAACTCCATTGACCACTATAATGAACTCACTTCCTAGCGGGTCAAATGGAATTTTCAAGAGGAGGTTTGACAGACGAGTGGAAGGGACTAATTTAGCAGTGTCCACACATGCTTGTAAGCCGACATATTTGTCCAGTGCAGAAAATTCATATTGCTCAACAAGCATGGTAGAGTCCACTACCACTTCATTTACATTTTGAACTATCCCCAAAACCAGATTTTGCTCAAATTGTGCTTCATCTGACTCTTGTACTAACTGTTTGCAAATTTCCTCAACTTGCGTTTTGAAATTTTGCATCATAGTTTCGATACTGTCACAATTGGCTCTTGATTTGGCCTCAGAGGCGGATAGCTCTTGGGAATATTGTTCTAGAGCAGCTTTCAACGGTGTTTGCTCCTTCCATTCCCATTCCTCTTCTTGTTGCTCTTCTACCACCACCACTTCATCTTCAATCACGTCCATGCTAGCCAATAGATTCTCTTCAATTTGAATTCCATGTGACTTTTCTTCTAGTAACTTAAAAAATTCACTGGCTTGTTCTTCCAATTTCTGAAAGATGTCGCTTAGTGACGCCATTATATTACTAGCATTTTTCCCTGCTCGCATCTCAGCCCTCTGAATCATGGAACTAATTTCCTCCAGGCTACGATCTATGCTCAAGCTCAGAGGATAAGCATCTATATCCCAAAGAATCTCTAGCAAATCAGGATCCAGCTCGAAGTGTGGCGGTGGTTGCAAGGATGACAAATAGGACTGCCATTCCTCCTTGGAGTAAATCTTCACGTGCTTAACAGTGATACCATCAAACATGGTCCAGTCAAGTTGAGCTTCCCAAGTTGGATGGTAATGATAGTCCATGTGTTTCCTCCCCCTTGCACAAACAAACACTCAAAAGAAAAAAATAAAATCTGTACAGAGAAAATGTCAAATTTATATACAGAAAAATAAAAGATAAAAATGTCTAAATTAGTTGCCTCCTTTGTTACTAATGATGTTGGCAAAACCAATCCTCGGCAACGGCGCCAAAAACTTGTTGGACGAAATCTGGGCAAGTATACCCAGTTGTGAAAGTAATACGGTGGTGAGACCGGTTATCGTATCCACGGGGATTGGATGTCAATTACCAATTCACAAACTCATCAACTATCTAGACTGTGCAGAGAAATCAAAATAAACAAAATAGAAGGAATAAAATCTTTTTGTCTTTTTGGGGACTTTTAACAAACACTTGGAGTGCAGAAAGAGGTGTTGGGATCAGATTTCATCAAACCTCTTCCTCATGTACTACCAGGACTAGATACCTCCTATTCATGCTTCAAATATTAAAATCAATCCACTAAATTACTCAAGCCCCGATTCCTCGGATGGCAAGAGCCTAAATCCACTAATAGACCCTAATTCCTTAGGTGGCCTAGATTAATGAATTTGCATTAAGATTAAGGATTACGCGATTACTAGTAAACCAAACTCCATTCCTAGATGCAAGGATTACTAGGTGATTGATTCCAATTCCGGTTCTAATACGAATTTCCCAATTGCATATCAAAACACTAATCAAGTCATGGGGGTGCTAGCCACAACAGGCATTAAGCGAAGGAAAATCAATCACTAACAGAGAAGCATAAACATAGATTAATCAGTCAAGATAAACACATGAATTTTAGTTTAGTTACATCTAATCCCAACAAACTGGGATTAGCTACTCATAATTACAGAGAAAGCCAAACCAGAGAAATAGGAGAAGAGGAGAGAAGAGGCTCCATGGGAGCTTTCCACCATTGTCACAGCAGCCCCTCTCAGCAACTCCCTTCTAGGGTTGAAACCCTCTTCACAACCTCCAAGTGCCTCCAAGTGCGTCCCCCAAAAACTCCCCTCTCATCAACCCTAAAACAACAACTTATACCAATCAGACTCTGCACGCGCTAGCGAGGCAAATAGCCTCTCGTGACACAAATACTAAAATGGCGTCTAGTTTGAATTTGAATTCTCGCGACGCGAATGGTGATTCGCGAGGCGAGACAGAAAGGGTCTTCTCATTACGCCCGTGATGAGTATCAGGGCCTGGGCGTGATGGCTTCTGGTCCTCAGACTTGCGAGGCGAGTAGCCTCTCGCGATGCGAGGCAGAGAAGATGACATTTCTGGCACAGGCTGGTCTTCAGGCTCGCGAGGCGAGTGGTCTCTCGCGGGGCGAAGCTTCAGAATTCTGCTTGGCTCAATTTCTTCTCTTTTCAAGCTCTATTTCATCCAAGCTCCATTAAGGCTAATTCTGAGCATTTTTCCTTAAATTCCTGCAAAACAACACCAAGAAACCGCTTCACCCGTTCCAAGGGAAAAACTAACAAAAATCAAATAAAGAATGCCTTATCTATATGAAAAATACATGCAAAAGTGTACAGGAAACATGATGTAAAATCACACTATCAATGACTCATCTGCCTTCAGAGCCTTGTAACCTTTTGCTGACTTTTGATCAGCTTTCAAAGCAATTGACTTGTCCTTCTTTGGTGCAGCTTTATCTCCAAGTTCTTGCTCATGAACAGTGAGTGTTCCAAGAAGTTCATCCATAGTCAAGGTAGTGAGATCCTTGGCTTGGGAGATAGCAGTGACCAAAGGTCTCCACTATTTAGGTAGACTTCTCAGAATCTTACCAACCTTCTCAGCATTGGTATAGACTTTGCCAAGAGATTTTAAACTGTTAATGATAGTTTGAAATCTTCCTATCATCTAAGCAACAGATTCTCCTTCCTCCGTGATGAACAGTTCATACTTTCTAACAAGTATGGCAATCTTTGACTCTTTGACTTTTGTTGTTCCTTCATGTGTGACAGCTAAGGTGTCCCATATTTCTTTTGCAGAGTCACAGGCACATACCTTCTCAAACTCCTCCGGACCGAGAGCACAAATGATGTTGTATCTGGCTTTGTGGTTCAGCTCCCATTTTGATTTTTCTGCAGCAGCCCACTGAGCTTTTGGTTTGTCAGTGTTATCATCATTCTTGGGAATGAATGGACCATCTGTGATGACATCCCAAAGATCAGAGTTTGTGGATAGAATGAACCATTGAAATCTATCCTTCCAGTAGTTGTAGTTTTCTCTATTGAAGTAAGGAGGTCTGGTTAGGGAAGCTCCTTCAGTCTGATGACTTCCACTTGAACTAGCTCCAGCCGTCATGTCTATTCTTCAGGACCTTTTACCTCTACACTGTTAGATGCTCAACCTAGAGGCTGAGCTCTGATACCAACGGAAATAGATAACTATAAGCACGAGAAGGGGGGTGGTTGAATTGTGTTTATCAGAATTTAAGCAAAGCTGAAATCTTTTCGCAAACAGAAAGCTAGCTTTAGACGAGTGGAAGAATACAGGATGGACGGGTGACTATGACAAACACACCACTTGACAGACGCAAGAAAACTGAAGCAATTAAAGAGTTTAAAGGAAGAGAGATTGACACGGTGATTTATCCTGGTTCACTCTTCAAATCAAAGAGCTATGTTCAGTCGTTGGCAGTACCAAGATTTATCCACTATAACTGATAAGTTTACAGACTCAAGTATTATTTGCACACCTAGCCTCTTCACGCTCAAGACAAGTATTTTTTTCACTCCTAGCCTCTTCAGGCTCAAGACAAGTATTGTTTTCACACCTAGCCTCTTCAGGCTCACTTAGGTTTGTTTGAGAGATTGGGTTTGTAAAAATACAACTTCTCACAAGCAGATCTTTCACTAACACTCAGAGAGTGGTTTAAATGTGAAGTCTAGGAAAGTCTGCGTAATAACTTCAAAGGTTTGAAGAATACATAATGAAAGAATAAAAGAATTAATGAGCAGAGTAATGGCGTTTTTAATGCAGTGTGTATTCTCTTCTGCTTCATCTTCAATGACTTTTGTATTTATAGTCTTCAAGCATTTAGGATCCGTTAGAGACATTCTCTCAGATGTTGGCTTCAAGCAGAACTTCATTAAATGCAATAGAGTCGTTCTGAGCACCCATTAATGCAATAGAGTCGTTCTGAGCAGCCATTAATGCAATAGGAACGTTGGTTGTACTCTAACATGTAGGATCATGGCTTTATGCATCGATATACAGCCATGTCAGAGTTGGGCAGAGAGTTTTTTGTACTTTTCTGAGTACACTCCCCTTTTTGTGGAATAAAGCATGTTGGAAGAATTCTTTTAGATTATCCAAGGTTGCTTGAGAGAGTAGTCTTCTGACTTTTCTTGATAATCGTGAAACTGAGTAGGAGAGAAGGCTTCAAGTCTCTTTCTGATTCTTGAACTAAGATTCTGATAATCCTTAGAGAATTTGCGTTCATCTAGTCATTTGAGTTTTCATTCGGGCTAGTAGATGAGCTCCATATTAAGGACTCAGCAAGTCCAAAGACTAGTGGACGAGCGCTTCTGTCACCTATAGTGGACGAGAGCCTTTGTTACTTTAGTGGACGAGAGCCTCTATTACTCTAGTAGACGAGAGTCTCAGTTACTCTAGTGGACCAGAGTCTCAGTTACTCTAGTGGACGAGAGCCTCTGTTACTCTAGTGGACGAGAGTCTCAGTTACTCTAGTGGACGAAAGTCTCGGTTACTCTAGTGGACGAGAGTCTCTTGCCACGTCATTGGACAAGCCATTCTGATACTTTAATGGACGTGCTATTCTTATACTTTAATGGACGAGCTCCAAGTGCCACATCATTGGACGGATAATTCTGATACCTCGTTGGATGGACTTTTCAAATACTTTGATGGACGCGCTATTCTGATACTTTTAGTGGACGCGGCCTTCTGATACTTTTAGTGGAGGCGGCCTTCTGATACTTTTAGTAGACGCAACCTTCTGATACTTTTAGTGGACGCGACCTTCTGATACTTTTAGTGGACGCGACCTTCTGATACTTTTAGTAGACACGGCTTTCTGATACTTTAATGGACGCAAGTTTCTTTCTTTTGCGTTTTGGACGCACGCTTCAAACATTTGCGATGGACGTGAGCTTCAATCTTCAAACATTTGCGATGGACGTGAGCTTCAATCACTACAGTGTTGGATGAATGATTATATTTCTTAATTTGCACACTCGATAGATAGGTTAGCAACCAATATGAAGGTTAATTAAATCATTAACCAATGTTTAGTTTCATCAAAACTAAGGGAAATGCACATCAGACATTTTAGAGACTTAACAACTAGTAAATGGTTTCTAAAGCTAAGTACCCATTCCATAATGTTGACCACAAATAGGAAGTACATCCAAAATGTGGACATTCACGAAAGAGTCACACTCTAGATGAGATTCTCGCGATAACCAAACAGGAAGTACATCCAAAATGGCTACTACTAACAATCTTGCACTGTCATAAGATTCACACAGACCCGGGTATAGGGTCCCACTCATAAGTGTGTGCAAAGGTGTAAGTATAGTGTGTGAAGGGAGCAAAACTTAAAACTATCCAAGCTGCAAAATAAACACATATACATACAAAATAAAGAAAGGTCGTCTATCCTAATATTCAATCCAAGCATTATATATACAATAACAAAAAAAAACCATATTTACAACATCCACAAAAAGCAAAAAAGTAAAGAGGGTGAAATAAATAAAGAAGAAAACAATCTTACACAAATAACTAAGTTAGGCTTGACTCTCTTAAAAAAAAACTCCCTAGCGGAGTTGCCATCTGTCGCAACCACATCGTGATGGGAGCGGCCAAAAAAAATTAATAAGTTTTGTAAAAATGGAGTCGCCACCAAAGTTTATTTATTTAGGGAAAACATTGGAAAAACCCTTTTGAAGTGAATAGTCTTCGAAAACAGATTTAGGGTTCGGCAGTCGATCATGCGTAGGGAAGATATTAGCACCCTACGACATCCAAAAAAATGGTTACCTCTAGTTAATTGTGCTAAATTTTCTATTAACTTCAAAAATATTTATTTCACCCTTTTATTAAAAGAAACCATAAAAGATTTTATTTATTATGTTTTAAGAAGAAGAACAAGATGATGAGAAATTGAAAGGGATTTTATGAAAATTTATTTTTGTGCTTGACAAGAATAGATCATGCTCCTACATATCTGTTAGGAGTGTATTTTCAAATTTGAGCTTTCGTTAGACAAACAGAAAAAGGCTACATAAAAATTGAGAAAGAAGTCCCAAAATTGATATATATTGTTTTGGCTAAAAGAAAGTTGACAAGTGCTAAATCGACAGACAGAAAGTTGACAGAAAAATTGACATAAAGACGAACATCGAATTCAGAAGATTATAGAAGAACTGACAAGCGCGGAATTGACAAGAAGTTATTTAGTTGATATGTCAAATAAACAAGACCGTCGAAAAGCAAAACTTGGGGCGCATCTGTTAGGGGTGATATTTCTGATTATTGACGGATGTATTTTGACAGGCTAACGAAGGAATCAGAGTAATGACTAATATTTTCTAAGTATTGAAAATAGTTAGTTGACAAGAAAATACTGGTCGACAAAAAGGATAAATTGACAACCAAGCTTTTTGACAAAGTGTTAAGAAGAGTTGTCAAACGTACATAAAAGTGTGATAATGGCTAAGTTCTCAAAATTGACAAGGCATTAGCAAGATAAGCTATCAAGTAGCTAGACCGTCGAAGACAATCAAGTTGATGCGGAACGGTTCAAGAAATTGAGCAGTTAGCAGAGTTGTTTGACAAGCAGTTTAAATTTGAAATTTAGAAAACTGCCAAGATACGTGGAAGTTAGATAGGAAGTTACCACTAGGTAGTTATTTTATTTGCCTATAAATACTAGTTATTACAATGTAATAAAGGTTGGAACTTGAAACATCCTACACGTCTCGATCACACAGCAGACTGACGGATTAACTCAAGTACTCTTTCCACCATGTTATCATCAATACAATGTTCAATTTCAATACAATATTGGTTCATTTCCTTCAAGTTCTTGAAATATTTTCCAGTTTATTCATCATGTTCTTCATAGTGTTCTTACACTTCTTTATTTTACTGCCATCAATATTATGATGGCGGATTCATCTTATTTATATGTTAATTTTTATTAACTTTTAATATTTCTTCATGCATTTTCAAGTTTATTTATAATCAACTTCAAGTTATTTCTTTAAACTTAATTATTTTTCTACAAATTAATACTTGTTTAATCCAGTTTTCCTTTACTATAATATTATAAGTAGCTCCTAGTTTTTGACATCTTTTGTTTAAATTAACATTTTCATTCGTTTCAATTCAATTTTCCAGAAATTGTTCTTCATCAACTTTAATAAATAAATAATACCCTTTCAATATTAATTCATTTGTAGTGTTCTTACATTTCAAATCTAAATTTTACTTCATGCCAAGTATTCATATTTAATGACTTAGTATTTCAGAAACTATTTCCATTATCTAGGGAGGTTACTTGATACACATCTTACACATCTCGATCACACAACAGATTGACGGATTACATTAAAGTATTCCCTCCATCCTTCTTATTTCAATACTATGGCAAAATTTGATGCCATTTTCATTTCTTCTGTTCAATTTCTTCATTTATTCTTACTCATTTCCAGCATTTCCCTTATGTTCATATTTTAAATTCATTTACTTCTTGAAAGTTGTATCATTTAGATCCTACTCTACTTAACTTTCTTTTTAAACTTATGTTTCTTATTTTATTGTAAACTTAGTTCAATCAGGAAGTTATTCTCTACAATAGAAACTACTTTCTCCTTTTAAATTCCAAACTTATCTTTTAAAACACAAGTCGTTTTATTGTCAAAATTCATTATTGACAACACTTTGTATCTTTTTTTTTTGTTGATAAATTTACATATTTGTTTTGATACTAAGTCTTTGCCAGTAATTTCTAATTTGGCTTCATTGTCAGATTTGTACTTGGCAGACAATTCACATACTTATTTTGGCGAGATTACCGCATAACTCGTAGGTCCCACACTCGTTTGATCTATAATTATTTGTCACGAATGAATTTTGGACACAACCAAAAAAAATCGTTAACAAATTGGCACGCCCGGTGGGACTAGTTTAGAGTAACTCGTACAGTGTCACGAATTTGACATACAAATTTATTTGTATGCGTCTACGGAGTGGAAAGGTGGTTCAAACATCATATATTTCCCAAAACTCTGAATATGAGTAATGCAAGTGATGCAGGCGTAGTTGGCACTAACGACGCTGCGTCAACGGTGGATGCTATTGCACCAGTTGACAATATTCCTGCAACTAGGGCTAACACTACTAATGCAGGGATTAATAGCACTAGTAGTTTAGGTGCGAGAAGAGGCGTTTCTTACGCTCAGGTTGTCGATAGATTTGACGAAGTT
This sequence comes from Sophora flavescens, assembly GCA_030762895.1. Classification (NCBI taxonomy): domain Eukaryota; kingdom Viridiplantae; phylum Streptophyta; class Magnoliopsida; order Fabales; family Fabaceae; genus Sophora; species Sophora flavescens. The sequence goes on along the minus strand of CM061063.1, from coordinate 252,074,466 downwards.
GGCCAAGGAACACTCCTGTCACCAACTTCCCCAGTTTTACAACAAATAAATCTACCAACTACCGGATTGTCTCCACGAAGCGTTGTGAATTCAAACCCAAGAGGGACTACGCAACCTCTGTCACAACCTTTGTATGGGATGCCTTATGGTTCGACTGCTGTCAATCCAAATACCCCATTCGCATACATACCATATCCAAATGGAATGACGATGGCTGCCCATGCATCTGGACAGGCAGGACCATCGACTAGGGGGCAAATTCCCAGTCATGCGAATGGGATAACAGGGTCAATGGTAGTAACCCATTCTCGACAAGAGCAACCAGTAGTAAGGCCACACATATCCCCACTAAGAAACCCCCACAAAATATTGTTGGTCTGTCAGAGGCTACATTAGCCAATGTTCGACAACAGATTGACTCTAGTACCCATGACATGGTGAATACATTTACTCAACAAATGAGTACAGTGATTACGCCACTAATGGAAAACACGAATAATGCATGCTTGACATTAGCAAATGAGATACGCAGGTTAAATAGAGCCTTGGGTGTGGTAGCCCCAGATGATAACCAAAATACCAATAAAAATCTCAATAGAAATGTCAATAGGAATAATCAACCACAAGTTGAACAACCACAAGTTATACAACTTGACGGATCTGAACAAGATGACGAACGACTGCAGCCCCGTCATCGGATTCCTTTGAGACGTGGAAATGTACATGTTCTACACCCAGAGGAAGACGAAGATTTTGTCATAAACCAGGGTGCTTTTGGAGCGTTTCGTCAAAATGTTCTAAACCAAAATGTAAACCAAGTTGTCGAGCAGGCATTGAATAGATTTGGTTTTAATACAAGTTATGCCAATCAACCATTTTTTGCATCGGCATTTCCTGATTGGGTCCAACAGGCATAAATGCCTCTAGGATACAAAATACCCAAGTTGTCAAAATTTTCAGGAGAAAGTGGAGAGTCGACAGTCAAGCACATTGCCCGATATACAATCGAGTTGGGAGATTTGGCTTTAGAATAGGGTTTAAAGATGAAGTTCTTTCCGAGTTCATTGACTAAGAATGCTTTTTCTTGGTTTTCAACTCTAAGGCCTAATTCCATACATTCCTGGAATCAATTAGAGAGGAGTTTTCATGATTAATTCTTCAGGGGTGACCTGAAAATAGGATTGACAGATCTATTTGGCATTAAAAGAATGAATAACGAGTTTGTCGATGACTACCTTGCCCGATTCTGTCAAATGAGGAGTCGTTGCTTCACCCCTATCCCTGAGGCAGAAATAGTGAAGATTGCTACTGGGGGTCTAGATTATCATATTAGGAAGAAGTTGGTCAACCAACATCTAATTGATCTTGCCCAGTTAGGAGACAAAGTCCGACAAATTGAACAATTGAAAGCCGAAAAGGTTTTCAAGCAGAAGAAATTCCTCAAAAGAGAAAAGATTAACTTTGTCGGATGTAGTGAATCCGACGAGGAGGGCAACGATTCTGAGGAACATGAGGTAAATTATGTTGAATTAAAAAATGGCCCACCTTATATATGCCAAGCTTTGAAGCCTGCAAGGGCCAAAGAAAGGATTCCTTTCATTAATAGGAAAGTGTATACATTTGATGTGACCAAGGCCGATCAAATATTTGACATATTACTCAAGGATAAGTAGTTAAAATTGTTAGATGATCATAGGCTTTTGAAAGCCCATGAGATTAAGGATCGGAAGTACTGTAAGTATCATAACACTTTTGGTCATGTAACTAATGATTGTATGCATTTCAGGGACATTATTCAGAAAGGTTTGGCAGAAGGAAGACTAAAATTTTCAGACAAGAAACCAGACATGAAGGTTGATACAGAACCGTTTGGTCCTGAAGTTAACAAGGCAAACCGCCGAGTCCCTATGGGAATAGGCATGGTCAACATCAGGGCTGGACAAAATATCCATATGGATCTGTCGGATTCATTTGATATTTATCCAAAGCCGGGAGAACCTCTTGTCGATTTCATGACACGCAAAAAATCTAGTGGCATACTTAAAGTTTGCCCAAGATGGGAAACATTTTATGACGAAGTGGCTGCCGAGGAAGCCAGGGGGACAGAAACCACCATCGTATCACCCACGAGACAGAACTGAGTCTCGTAATGGTGGTAACCAAAGCATATTTTCACATTCGAGCAGTCATGCTGGGTCTAACAGTGTACACAGAAGTGTTGCACCTATTGTTAACAGGCAGACAAATAGCCGTCAACAACACATGCATCAGACAAGACCTAGATAGCACCACACCGGAGGTTGGCTTAAAGAGCCAATCAGAGGATCAGTGGGAAATAACAACTTTGTTGGTGGTGAATTCAATTCCGTCAAGACTAGGAAACCCCCGTCCAATGTAATGGTGGATCAATGGGTAAAGAATTCTGCCACGGCTCGTTATCTAGAGTTACGAAAGCAGAAATGGGTCAGAAAAAACAAGTTCAATGACCACAATCCACCCTTTTGGAATGAGGATTACCGAAAGGGTCAACTAGCTCAGAATGCTCAGATGACAGGATGTGGCTTGTCAGGACCATCAACTCAGCCGGCCATCTCTAAGAGCCAAAAGAGAAGGTTGCAAAGGCTCCGACAGGCTCAAAAGAAGAAGCTTGTCAAGCAGGGAGGTGTCACCATAAAAGAGATGCCTTCACAGAATACTAGTTGTTTGGTTGCAATGGCTGACGACGTAGCTAACAAGAGTGGAGATGTCAGAATGAAAAGCGTAATAGAGGCTCATCCAATGGAGGTTGACATGAAGATGCCTGTTACTAAAACAGGCCAAAGAAGCCTATGTTGCAAGTCTGTGTAGAGAAAAAGAAGGCCTTAGAAATGTCGTCACCACCAACAAAATCCACAGGCAAATGGCCAGTTGGATTGGTAGACATGGAAAAAGTAGCAGGGCTTGAGAAGAAGTTCAAAGCGAGGATGCAAGATCATCAGTTGGCAACATTCAAACTTGAATGTGATTTGACCAAGGAGGAATTGTCTTTTGACGCTGTCATTGAAGCATTAAACGATCCAAATGATGATATTAACATCAGCGGAGGGATGGACATGAATAGCCAAAGTGAAGATCTAGCTGACATCATCGAGGCACTGGATAACTGTGGTGCAGGGATAGCCCGGCCTTTGTTAGAAAGGTCAGGATCAGACGATGACAATGATTTGAAGAAGAATCATGGAAGAACTGTAGGAGGTGCATTCTTAGACGAGGATCCAGAGAATGAAATCATACTGGAACCAGGCATGAGAATGAATATAGGATTGATTTCTGTCATCCCAGTGGAATATGAAGGATATCTTGAAGTGGATTTTTTCGACGATGAGGATATGGTCGACAATGACAGAAGCCCAGATGATTTTTGGATGTATGTCCAAGAGAATTTGGTCACCGTGTTCGACAATATAGCCCAGTTAGAAAAGCCCACTGATGAACAAAGAAATCATTTAAGGCCATTGCATGTAAAGGCCATAATTGATGGGAGACCCACTAATAGAGTTCTGATTGATGGAGGAGCTGCTGTCAATTTGATGCCTAGGGTAATGTTTAAGAAGCTAGGAAAAGATCAATCGGACTTAATTCCGACAGATATGGTTGTCACTGATTTCAGTGGTAAAACATCTCCATCAGATGGCATTGTACTTCTCAATATCCAGGTTGGCACTGTCGAGAGAATGACATTATTCGTGATAATTCCAGCCAAATCAAGCTACAACTTATTACTTGGCAGGGATTGGATTCATGCTGTGGGAGCAATTCCTTCGACAGTGCATCAGAAAATAATCTTGTGGAATGGGCAAGATCAAGTGGAGATCGTCGAAGCAGATGATAGCGCGTGTTATGCCCAGCAGTCACATGTGGATTTCAAAGTATATTCGCCAAATGTCAGACCCGTGACTGCCAACGAAGGGGTCATTGATAAAGATGCGTTAGAAGCAAGCCTTCTCAGTCAGTTTGGCATAAAGATAAAGGAAGAGGCCGACAAGTCACGGCTCAGTTCCGACAATGAGCCTTGAAACACACCTGAAAAGATTGTCGGCCTATCTAGCCGACAGAGAAGTACACACTACAGAAAGTGTGTTAGCAGATTGTATCATTGACGACGACCCTTTGGGTTTTGAGAAAGGAGCCGAAGTTAAGGAAAACGTTGAAGTAGAAGATCCTCTGGAAGAAATAAATTTAGGGACGGAAGAAAAGAAAAGGCCCATTTTCGTCAGTGCTTTTCTGCCAGAGGATTACAAACAAAAACTTGTCAGATTAATTGCAGAATATAAAGATTGCTTTGAATGGGACTACGATGAAATGCCCGGTTTAAGCATAGATCTTGTTGAACGCCGGCTGCCACTTAGGGAGGATTGCAAGCCTGTCAAACAGGCAAGTAGAAGGTTTGCTCCTGAGGTAGTGCATAAAATCAAAGAGGGGGTCATGGATTAACCAAGGGATCCTTTCTATGGGTATCCTTGCAAGGGGCTAATGGGCTAACCATGGGATCATTGTAAAGGGGTCATGGTCTAACCATGGGATACTTGCAAGGCGGTCATAGGTTAACCATGGGATCCTTGCAATAGGGTCATGGACTAACCATGGGATCCTTACAAGGGGGTCATGGTCTAACCATGGGATCCTTGCAAGGGGGTCATGGTCTAACCATGGGATCCTTGCAAGGGGGTCATGGTCTAACCATGGGATCTTTGCAAGAGGGTCATGGGTTAACCATGGGATCCTTGCAAGGGAGTCATGGGTTAACCATGGGATCCTTTCAAGGGTGTCATGGTCTAATCATGGGATCCTTGTTAATGGGGTCATGGGTTAAACATAGGATCCTTTCAACGGGGATCCTTGCATGAGGGTCATGGTCTAATCATGCGATCCTAATTAAAGGGGTCATGGGTTAACCATGGGATCCTTGCAACGGGGTCATGGTCTAACCATGGGATTCTTGTTAGGGGTTCGTGGGTTAAACATGGGATACTTTCTTGGGGAATCCTTGCAAAGGGGTCATGGGCTAACCATGGGATCCTTGCAAGGGGATATGGTCTAACCCTGGGATCCTTGCGAGGGGGTCATGGGTTAACCATGGGATCCTTGCAAGCGGGTCATTGTCTAACCATGGGATCCTTGCAAGGAAGTCATCGGTAAACTATGGGATCCTTTCTAGGGGATCCTCCGGGGGGGTCATGGGCTAACCATGGGATCATTGCAAGGGGGTCATGGTCTAACCATGGGATACTTGCAAGGGGGTCATGGACTGACCATGGGATCCTTGCAAGGGCATCATGAGTTAACATTGGGATCCTTTCTAGGAGGACTGACACGCTGTCGCGCACGCATCAAAAAGCGAGCGGTTTGTAAAAATATGTAGATAGGGAGCGACAACTCGAGTATCGTCTCACAAGGACTCTTGGATTGTTGTCAACAAAAAAAGTCAGAATTCGGGGGTTTTGGATTTGAGATTAAATAAAGAAAACAAGGCAGAAAATAATGTAAACTAATAATTATCAAATAAGCTAAGCGATCAACCTACTGCTTTCGGTTTCCCACTATCATCGGTTCATATAAATCCAAGCCCTAAGCGGATTCTAAACTCTTTTCGATTGTAACATCAATTAACAAGGGAAACCGACGCTACGGGACATATGTTCCTAATTCCGAATTAAGCAAACGGATTAAGCCCTTCGTCAATTAAGCAAACACAAATTGAACGCACACGAATTAAGCAAACGCGATTATGTTTAGGAACACACAATCATCGAAACAAATCAATATATATTCTATATAATCCTGAATTAAGCAAACATAACACACAGAACAAATATTGAAAGAGAATAGCAATGAGTTCAGGAATTACAGAACCTCAAGTGGCAGTGTGAACTGGTTATAGTAGATCGATCAAGGAGACTAGTTCTCCATTACAAAAGAAACACTAAATACTAAACCTAAATTCGCAGCCGTCGCTATCTAAAAAGAAAAGAAGATGAGATGATGTCAGTTATGCCCTAAAACAGATATAAATACAGATTATGGGTTCCGCTCGATCGCGAGGTGAGCATCCTTTCGTGAGGCGAATATTATGAACAGCTCTTCAGTGTTTGGCTTTCTCGCGAGGCGAGACTAGTATTCGCGAGGCGAGTCTTCAAATTCCAATCTATCACAGCTGTGACCTTAATCACGGCTAGGCCATGATGGTCTCTGTCCTTCAGGGTTGGATTTCTCGCGGGGCGAGACAGTGATTCGCGGGGCGAGACAGAGAGGATGGCATTTCTGGCACAGTGAGGCTTCAGGCTCGCGGGGCAAGTAGCCTCTCACGGGGCGAATAACTCCAGAATTGCTTCTCTTTATTAACCTGAAAACAAGAGGTAGCAGTAAGGGCTTTATTCGACTCAAAATCACTAAATTAACCTAAAAATATTTTACAGACTCAAAATGTTACTTGAGGACAAATACATCCAAATTTGGGCGAAAATTAGATACAATTAACACAAAACCACAGTCATACTAGTCATAAAACTAGATGAGCCAGAGGCTGATCAAAATACCCCAAACTTAAACTTTGCTTGTCCCCAAGCAAACTAAAACTCAAAAAAGGACTCAGACTTGATAAGCTTAAAGGATTCAATCAACTTTGCCACAAATTTCAAGCAATTTCAACAACACAATTTCTCTTCAATGTCCCCCCCCCAATGTTACTTGAGGACAAATACATCCAAATTTGGGCGAAAATTAGATACAATTAACACAAAACCACGGTCATACTAGTCATAAAACTAGATGAGCCAGAGGCTGATCAAAATACCCCAAACTTAAACTTTGCTTGTCCCCAAGCAAACTAAAACTCAAAAAAGGACTCAGACTTGATAAGCTTAAAGGATTCAATCAACTTTGCCACAAATTTCAAGCAATTTCAACAACACAATTTCTCTTCAATGTCCCCCCCCCCCCCCGCCCCCGCCCCCTTTTCAACAATGCAATCCCCACATTCATTTACTCTAAACATTTGAGAATTTCATCATTCAAACAATCATTAATCTAAGCAAGGGATCCAAGTTACACACAAAAGGAAGATCACCCAATTCAAACAATCGCCTTCCTCACAAGGGCATTTAGTGTTTCACTCATTCGCTTAGTTTGTCTAGGCTATCAACATTTCGCTCAATTTCACATTTAAGATCACTTCCCATGAATTTGATTTTCATCTCACAATGGTTCCCACGAAAACATGCATGCAACATCAAAAGGTCTTTTAAGGTTGTAATGGGGCCTGGCTAAGGGTAGGATATACAAAGGAACTAGGCTTAAGTCCCTAGGAACTAAGAGAGCATGAAACTTTTTACACTTTGAATTTACACTCAAATTCCTTTTTCCATTTTTCTTTATGCTTTTGGGCGACTACGGTCTTTTCCTTTAATACCCTTTTTTGACATTTTTGTTCGTTTTTTTTTCTTTTTTTTTTCTTTTGGCTCCAACCTTTTTATTTTTTTTTCTCACCCCAGAATGACATGTCACATCCTTGTAGCCACCCCAAACTTAGTTTCTTGCAACCCTTCTCTTGCTAAGCATCCATGCTCTGCTAATCCTAAGATCGGGTTAACATGGTTTTTCCAGATTTTGGCTTATAACATGAGGTTATCAAGATCAACAGGCTTATTAGGCTCAATGGGGCTAACTAGGGAACATGCATTAGGGATGGTTATTTTTAGGCCAAGTGGTTAATTCAAAGAAAATTGCCTAAATCATCTGATGCAAACACATAAACATGCAAACCAATAAGAGACTCAAGCAAATTCGGGAAAGTGCAATTCAAAAGTGATTCACACAGTTAAAAACATGTTGGAGGCTCAAATCCTCACCTGGACATTTTTGCAAATTGTTTGACCGAGATTCTATCCCTAGTGTGTGCATCCCATCACCCCCAAACTTATCGTAAATCATGCAATCATAACAAAATATCTCAAAGTTCAGTTTTCAATTTTTCAAATGGGGATCAAATTTTCAATTTCAAAACCTAGGGGGAAAATTACCAACAGTCAACAATTAACATGCAATCAATCTAAGAAAAATTCAATCAAAACCCAATCAAGCTTGCCGACACAAGACTCAACACATAACTCTTGATCTTCTCAAATTATTCAAGAGCTGAAGAAAACCAAACAAAAACAAAGAAAAGCAAAAACTAACAAGAAAATGAAAATAAACTAAGGAGAAAGGGTTAAGAAAACTCATTGGGGGGCGGTTCCACCAGGATCCCGTTGCTTGTAACATAAGGCCCAAGTGATAGCCAAAGGACGGAAGCTCATTCCATGCTTCCATAACTTGCAGCCTTGATATGGGAGTGAGCACTTGACAGTCATGGTGACCTCGAGAAGTACGGCGGACTTCTCACTCCCTCTCGGGTCACAATTGACCTCCTGGTCAACAAAGTCCTCCCAGTAAAAATGGGGTTCAACCTCTTGGACTGGCCATAGTGCCTTCATATCCAAGGGTGCAAAATCCAGAGGATTGAACTCCAACGCTGGTGGTTCCACAGTGGGAGGTGGCAAATAGGTAGAGAGGATCTCTGGTGCCGCTTCAACTTCTGCACGATCTTCATATACTGCATTATCCAATCCATCACCTGCTATACATGCAGAAATCTCAGCACACACCACACAAAGGTTAGTGTTAGTACAGTCAGCACATATAGTACAATAAACAGAATCAGAAAAGGCTTGAATGTCCGGAAATTCAACACACAGTTCATCAGTAATAGTGTTCTCGACATCATTGTTAAAATCATGTTCAAAATAAGTATTGCCAAGAACAACTATTTGTGAATCTGTATGTTCTTCCAGGAGACGTTGAGTTTGTAGTGTGGTCAAGGCAGAGGCAATGTGACCAACTTGAGCGGCCAAATCCTGAAGACTTGCTTTTGTCTTCCGTTGGTATTCAAACATGTCTTGTGCTATTTGCTAAAGACTTGCTTGGAATTGAAGATTGTGCTCTGTCATCTGTTGTTGCACCAAAGAAGCTAACTCATCCAGGCTGGGTAGGACTTCATTTACTCCAATCATGCCAAAACCACTACTAGACTCATAACTTCCAGCAAAGTTAGGATAATATATGCATGGGGGTGGCTTATAATCAACATTAGGCATATAACCATACATGTAATTATCCATGGGGCGTACTAAAATTCACAACCAGACAAGCAGCCGTAACAAATTCAGCAGAATTTTTTTTTTTAAATTTCTGTTAATAACAACAAGAATCCCCTGCAACGGCGCCAAATTTTGACACGCTGTCGCGCACGCGTCAAAAAGCGAGCGGTTTGTAAAAATATGTAGATAGGGAGCGACAACTCGAGTATCGTCCCACAAGGACTCTTGGATTGTTGTAAACCGAAAAAGTCAGAATTGGGGGGTTTTGGATTTGAGATTAAATAAAGAAAACAAAGAAGAAAATAATGCAAACTAATAATTATCAAATAAGCTAAGCGATCAACCTACTGCTTTCGGTTTCCCACTATCATCGGTTCATATAAATCCAAGCCCTAAGCGGATTCTAAACTCTTTTCGATTGTAACATCAATTAACAAGCGAAACCGACGCTACGGGACATATGTTCCTAATTCCGAATTAAGCAAACGGATTAAGCCCTTCGTGAATTAAGCAAACACGAATTGAACGCACGCGAATTAAGAAAACGTGATTATGTTTAGGAACACACAATCATCGAAACAAATCAATATATATTCTATATAATCCTGAATTAAGCAAACAGAACACACAGAACAAATATTGAAAGAGAATAGCAATGAGTTCAGGAATTACAGAACCTCAAGTGGCAGTGCGAACCGGTTACAGTAGATCGATCAAGGAGACTAGTTCTCCATTACAAAAGAAACACTAAATACTAAACCTAAATTCGCAGTCGTCACTATCTAAAAAGAAAAGAAGATGAGATGATGTCAGTTCTGCCCTAAAACAGATATAAATACAGATTCTGGGTTCCGCTCGCTCGCGAGGCGAGCATCCTTTCGCGAGGCGAATATTATGAACAGCTCTTCAGTGTTTGGCTTTCTCGCGAGGTGAGACTAGTATTCACGAGGCGAGTCTTCAAATTCCAATCTATCACAGCCGTGACCTTAATCACGGCTAGGCCGTGATGGTCTCTGTCCTTCAGGGTTGGATTTCTCGCGGGGCGAGACAGTGATTCGCGGGGCGAGACATAGAGGATGGCATTTCTGGCACAGTGAGGCTTCAGGCTCGCGGGGCGAGTAGCCTCTCGCGGGGTGAATAACTCCAGAATTGTTTCTCTTTATTAACCTGAAAATAAGAGGTAGCAGTAAGTGCTTTATTCGACTCAAAATCACTAAATTAACCTAAAAATACTTTACAGACTCAAAATGTTGCTTGAGGACAAATACATCCAAATTTGGGCAAAAATGAGATACAATTAACACAAAACCACGGTCATACTAGTCATAAAACTAGATGAGCCAGATGCTGATCAAAGACCATTGCAAGGGGGTCATGGGTTAACCATAGGATCCATGGAAGAGAGTCATGGACTAACCATGGGATCCTTGCAAGGGGGTCATGGGTTAACCATGGGATCCTTGCAAGGGGGTCCTGGTCTAATCATGGGATCCTTGTTAAAGTGATCTTGGGTTAAACATGGGATCCTTTCTAGGGGGATCCTTGCAATGGGGTCATGGGCTAACCATGGGATCCTTGCAACGGGGTCATGGTCTAATCATGGGATCCTTGCAAGGGGGTCATGGTCTAGCCATGGAATCCTTGCAAGGGGTTCATGGGTTAACTATAGGATCCTTTCTAGGGGAATCCTTGCAAGGGGGTCAAGGGTTAAACATGGGATCCTTGCTAGGGGGTCATGGTCTAACCATGGGATCCTTGCAAGGGGGTCATGGGTTTACCATGAGATCCTTGCAAGGGGGTCGTGGTCTAACCATGGGATCCTTGTTAGGGGTTCGTGGGTTAAACATGGGATCCTTTCTAGGGTGATCCTTGCAAAGTGATCATGGGCTAACCTTGGGATCCTTGCAAGGGGGCATGGTCAAACCCTGGGATCCTTGTGAGGGGGTCATGGATTAACTATGGGATCCTTGCAAGGGGGTCATGGTCTAACCATGAGATCCTTGCAAGGGGGTCATTGGTAAACTATGGGATCCTTTCTAGGGGATCCTTGCAAGGGGGTCATGGGCTAACCATGGAATCATTGCAAGGGGGTCATAGTCTAACCATGGGATACTTGCAAGACAATCATGGGTTAACCATGGGATCCTTGCAAGGGGGTCATGGACTAACCATGGGATCCTTGCAAGGGGTTCGTGGATTAACTATGGGATCCTTTCTAGGGGGATCCTTGAACGAGGGTCATGGGTTAACCATGGGATCCATGGTAGGGGCTCATGGTCTAACCATGGGATCCTTGCAAGGGGGTCATGGGTTAATCATGGGATCCTTGCAAGGGGGTCATGGTCTAATCATGGGATCCTTGTTAAAGGGGTCATGGTTTAAACATGGGATCTTTTCTAGGGGGATCCTTGTAAGGGGGTCATGGGCTAACCATGGGATCCTTGCATGGGGGTCATGGTCTAATCATGCGATCCTTGTTAATGGGGTCATGGGTTAACCATGGGATCTTTTCAAGGGGTCATGGTCTAATCATTGGATCCTTGCAAGGTGGTCATGGTCTAACCATGGAATCCTTACAATGGGGTCATGGGTTAACTATGGGATCCTTTCTAGGGTGATCCTTGCAAGGGAGTCATGGGTTAACCATGGGATCCTTACAAAGGGGTCATGGTCTAACGATGGGATCCTTAGCAAAAATCAATGTCTAAAGTGCTCTTTCAACATTTTATAAATCTGTTGAACAACAGTTTAGACCTCGATTCTTGCTAATAACCGATGTCTAAAGTACACTTTAGACATCGATTATATATTATGAGGTACCGATGTCTATAGTGATGTTCAACAGTTTTATAAAAACACGTCACATTAGACATCGGTTCTAAGCTATAACTGACATCGGTTTCTTGAAAATAACCGATGTCTAAAGTGAATTTTGTTGTTGAAAAGCACTTTCAACATCGGTTATGGTCACAACCGATGTTGAAAGTGCCTTTTCTATAAAAAAAAATATGGTTTACACCAGTTACAATCCTTTCTCTGTTTCATTTTACAACCAAAATCCCAACAAACAGAGTCTAAATATTCTCAAAAGAATCACTTTCAACCAGAATTTCATTCAAAGTACTATATTGATTATGCAGAAGTATACATATTAATTACACAAAGAAAGCCAAAATAAAAGTATACATTTAACAAACTTAATTAAATTCATAGAATGTCATAAATTTAAACTAAATAAGACAACTAATAAACTATATATATTGAGTACTTGATCACCCATTATTCCTAGTCAACTCTATAAAGAAGGTGTCTAACGCTCCTTTATGTCCATAATGTCCCCTATAGATAGTGGAGCCCGAGCGTCGAACATCTGCACGTGACATAAGATAAATTAAACTTTATATATAATCAGACTAAAATAAAACATAATTAATCTATAACTTATTACAAATTCTATTACTTACCTCCATCCATCCTTCAGTAATACCGACGGATACAATGTCGAGCATCCACTTCATAACATAGTATCCACACTCCCATGAACCATGTTGCCTATAAGACTACAAATGAACCCAAACTGAATATAATGAGTAAACACTTAATAGTAACTATATATTGTAAACTGCAATTGAATCTCGGGTACTAATAAACTTACGTTAGGGAAAATTCACCTAATAGGCCTAGGCCTAGTACCATCCAACATGCGACGTGCGTCCATAGATATATCATTAGAAAATAAACATCTAAAGTATGTTATTGATTTCAGAGTAATTAATAAAGCAAATGCAATACTAATTAAGAAAATTAAAATCTTACTTTTCAATAATGGCCTTGAGGTCCAATAGTTGCCAATGTCCACTGCATTTGGGAACAGTTAGCGACAAGTCACAGATAATTATAAATCACTTTTATACTTGTACTTACTTCTTGATGTAAGGTTCTAGGTAGCACTGTTTGTTGCCTCGACCAAGCATGCCCCGCATGTTCGTGCTAATCGCGACCAAGCATGCGCCGCATGTTCTAAATCTGTATCAGCTCCATCTAGTTCCATTGTACTTGTGGTTTTCCTCTTTAGAAATTTTTATCTTAAACTCATAGCATGATAATACTAAACATTTAAAACCAGAATTCATATACACACTTATGAATAAATTCAAGTAACCAGCAGCAGATTTTAAAATAAATAAAATGAGAACAGTGTAATATTGTACCATTCAACAACATGGGCAATTTGTCAAGAACACACCTTTAAGTGCCATCCAAAAATCATGAAACCAAGAAGAAGGAAAACCCCATGCAACCATGTTTTTAAAACTTTACATTAACAGAGAGAACCAAAATAAGACACCTCGCTTAGCCATGCTTCCTTTGTGACACCCCTTCTAGGGTCATCACATAGTTACCCAAAAACGGAAAATTAAATTATCAATTGCCAGTTACTTTCGGAAAATAAACTTTGAATTAACCATCTTATCATGGAATAGTGTTGAATTGTTTTTAAAACATCGATAACATAATCAACCAAACACATCGTGAATAGAACAAACGTATACAGAGATATCTATATATATGCATCATAAGTTTTAAACAAACTCTAACCACTATAAGGTTACAAAAGAAGCCTTCATCGATACAAGCTATTTCTATACACTAAGTTAGAAATATAAAGACATACAAAATAGTAGTGAACGTCTAGAACCATAACAAAAAGATAATGGCTCTCAGTAGCCAGATAAACCGATGAATATCACTACCCCAAAACTATACCCTAAGCTGGTCTATACTAATGAAAACAATTAGGGAGATCATGATGATCACCCCTCCCAAATCAGAACACTCTGATGAGGATGATGCTGCTCCTGCACCCTCGTCGGGTGAATCGTCGTCATCATCAGGTAGAAGATCCTCAAGGATGTCCTCTATAAACTCTTCGGGATCCTCCTTAATCTCATCCTCTGGAAGCATCTCCTCTAGAAGCTCATCAGGTACGGCTACATCTGGTGCAGCTATCTGTAAAGGCTGACCCAACTGATGATGAAACTTGATCTCTCCATGATCCATCAAGTATTGTAGGTAAAGCCACGGCGGGGGTAGAGATACCTCGCAAGTCTCCACGACGTGAGTCCTACATTGAGGTCCTGCAGCTAATGTGTCAGTAACCTCGCGAGTGGGGTCAAAATAGGTGGCACTAGTAGCCCCAGGATTTATCTCCCAAGCGCCACCATGTGCCCTATGCTCAAACGTAATGTTGCGAATCACCGAGTGCGCCAGGGGCATCATCGGATCCATCTAATGTCAGATATAAATGAAGGTACCACAAGTAGAGAACGGACAAGAAAACATTGCAAGAGTGAGAAACCAATATTTGGATTTTACTCGACAACTACATGCTTGACACCACATAAACACATACACATATATCAACATAAGCAAATAGTTTATCAATGGGTTTAACACCCCAAACGTCATCATGTGAAAAACTTGTGCATGAACACTTCATATTCATCATCTATTTTCGCACTTAATCTCATGAGATATCCCAGCACGTGGTGAGTTAATCAGGCTCAATTGCCATACAAGGCAAAAAGGCACGCAGCCAAAACCCATTGCACACTGTCCACACCCAGGGCATCAGTGATAAAAACAATAATGGGGTTTCATTTTCCCAACCGGGGCACAATGAAGAAAATCGTAGCATGAAATACCAGACGCCGCAAGGTAATCACACATAGAACCGTGGGCACGTCTGCCAAATGCATGCAAAACACTTTGCTCTTAACACTTTTCTTTGCCGAAGCTCAAAATGGCTTACGACTAACATAGTTTTAAACCTCTTTAAAACTTTCATTAATAACACAGGACCTCACAGTCCGAGTCCTCAATCATGACACCTCTCGACCGATGCACTAGTCATAGGTTCGTGGTAATAGAAAACATCTTAAATGTTTAAGCACGGTATACACCACATATACAGTAGACACCAAATCTACAGGACCTCAAAGTCCAAAGGACCCCAAGTCCATAACAACAACGAACCTTAGTACCCCGACGTCTCGGTTACTAAGTTCAACACCACTTTCGACACGATTGAATTAATTTTGCTTTCGGAAAATCTTTTCAAATGGGAAATTCTTCAATAAAACCTTTAAATACTAACTTAGTTTTCACAAAGATGAGTCACTTGACGTTTTAAACTTACTTAATATACGTACTGCCGTTTCAAAACACTTGTCGTCGATACTTTTCCAAATTGGCATCAATTATCACTTTTAAAGCCTTTTAAGCCAAAACTTAGCTTTTTCCACTTAAATAATTTTTTAAAATTATAATTAACTTATTTTCAACAATTAATTTCATAAAATAACTTTTTATAGTATTACAGAATTTCTTACGTAAAAATTAGCAATACAAAAATAATTTCACGGTTTCGCTCCCACTGTAACTCATAATTCACTCTTATAGTGATAAATTATTAAAATAATGATATTTTCCAAAATTCTTTAGTTTTCCCAAATAAAAATTTCCATTAATATTATATTATAATATTTTACCGTTAAAAATTGAATATAATTTATAAAGCTTCTTAAAGCTTTTATCCAATTAATTTAATTGCGCACTGACCACTGTCAGGCTTCTCAAATAACAACCAACAATAATATTCACAGAGATATTCCCAGACATATCATGCATCACAACAGCATAATATAATTGCAGATAAACAATTAAACGCAATTAAACCAACACAGATACAAATACCATAACTTAAACAACTTAAATAAATACTAACAGACAAATAATTACAGACAAACAAAGGATAAGATATAGCCATCGAATATATCCCTCAGGTAATCCCCTCTTACCTCTTGAAGATTCTTCTGTGAATTAAATGAACTTTGTTGAAAATCCGGTTCTCACGTACACCGCAAATACACTTAACCTTCAATGATTACAACCAATCAATTACTAATCAAACAATTAAAATATCCTAATTCTCTATGATAGGTCACGGTCTCCATAGGGTTTAGTGGCTAAAAATTTCTAAATTTGCTTAAGTTATTGGATTAATGATCCTAAGTACTTAAGTCTTTGAAACACATGATTAACAACAAAGTTTGAAACAAAATCTTCCAAGTTCCACAAAACCATTTAAATTCGGTCAAGGTATGAAAATAGGGCAAGAAATTTTAGTTTGACATAAGAACTTGGATCCATCATGAACACATACTAGAAGGATGAAATATAAGATCAATCTTTAAAAATGAAACAAAAGTCCCTCCGCCCAAAATTCTAGGGTTTTGGCCTTGTCAAGAAAAAGGGGAAAGAAAATTTTGTTTGCAACAATCTCTTGGATTATGATAGTAGGAACATAGGAATTGGTTTCACATTTTTAGGATTTTTCTATGATTTATCAAAGTTAAGAACAACTAAGATGAACATTGACATGCTGTCGCACATGGGTCAAAAAGCGAGTGATTGGAAAATATGTAGCTAGGGAGCGACAACTCGAGTATCGTCTCACAAGGACTCTTGGATTGTTATTAACCTTAAAATCATTTTTTTGGGGGGGGTGTTGAGATTGAATGATTCAATTAAAATAAAGCAATGCAAATAAGTGATTATCAATAATATAAAACGATTAATCTACTATTCTCGGTTTCCCACTATCATCAATTCATATAATTTCCAAGTCCTAAGCAGATTCTAATCCCTTTTCGATTGTAGCAACAATTAACAAGCGAAATTGGCACTACGAGATGTATGTTCCTAATTCCCGAATTAAGCAAACGGGGTGAAGCGCTCGTGAATTAAGCAAACACGATTGAACACACGCGAATTAAGCAAACGCGATTAGGTATAGGAACATAGAATCATCGAAATAAATCAACACATATTCTATACAATCATGAATTAAGCAAACATAACATATAGCATAGTATTGAAAGGAAGAAGCAAATTGATCCGGGAATTACAGAACCTCAAGTGTCGGCGGAAACCGATTACAGCAGACTAATCCAAGGAGATTAGTTCTCCATCAAATACATAATACAAACCTAGAAAAGTATTGTAAACAGTGAAAATTTGGATCGTTTTTCTGTGTTTGCTGCGCTCCTATTTATAAAGAGGCCGCATGTCACGGACGTGATGGCCGTCACGGCTAGGCCGTGACCAATTCTGCCAGGGGCGCGCATTCAAATTCTAGTCTATCACGATCGTGATACTCATCACGGCTAGGCCGTGATCAATTCTGACTTCAGGTTCTCCTCATCACGCCCGTGATGGATATCACGGCTGGGCCGTGATGTCTTCTGATCTTCAGGGACTTCTCATCACGCCCGTGATGGATATCACAGCTGGGCCGTGATGCTTTATGACTTTCCTGGGTGGCTAATCACGGCTGTGATCAGTGTCATGGCCTGGGCGTGATGGCTTCTGCTTCAAGTGTCCTTCCCTTCTTGCTCTTCTTATTAGCCTGAAAACATGAAATAGCAGTGAATGCTTTATTTGACTCAAAATTAACTAAAATAACCTAAAACTACTTAAGAAACTCAAAATGTTGCTTGAGGACAATTAAATCCAAATTTGGGCTAAAACGAGATTGAAACTCGAGTAATTGGTGCAAAAACCATGGTCTTACTAGTTATAAAACTAGTCAACCAGAGGCTGATCAAAATACCCCAAACTTAAACTTTGCTTGTCCCCAAGCAAACTAAAACTCAAAAAGGCTCAAACTTGGCAAGCTTAAAGGATTCAACCAAATTCGCACAAATTTCATGCAATTTCAACAAAACAACTTTTCTTCAATGTCCCCCCTGCAACAATGTAACCCCCACATTCATTTACTTTAAACAATTGAGAATTCCATCATCCATGCAATCAGTAATCTGAGTTGAGGATCCAAGCTACACACAAAAGGGAGATCACCAAATTCAAACAATCGCCTTCCTCACAATGGTAATTAATGTTTCACTCATTCGCTCAATTTGTCTAGGCTATGAACCTTTCACTCAATTTCACATTTCAAGAGCACTTCCCATGAATTTGATTTTCATCTCAATCAAGGTTCCCACGAAAACATGCATGCAACATCAAAAGGTCTTTCAAAGGTTGTAATGGGGCCTGGCTAAAGGTAGGATATTCAAAGGTGGCTTAAGTCCCTAGGAACTAAGAGAGCATGAGCATTTTGACACATTGAATTTCACTCAAATTCCTTTTTCCATTTTTCTTTTTGCTTTGGGTGACTACAACCTTTTTTTCTTCTAATCCTTTTTTTTTTTTGTTGACATTTTTGTACTTTTCTTCTCTTTTTTTTTTCTTTTGCCTTTGGCTCCAACGTCTATTTTTTCTTTTTCTCAACCCAGAATGACATATCATATCCTTGTAGCCACCCCAAACTTACTTTCTTGCAACCCTTGTCTTGTTAAGCTTCCATGCTCTCCTAATCCTAAGATTAGGTTAACATGGTTTTTCCAGATTTTCGGCTTATAATATAGGGTCATCAAGAAGCAATAGGCTAATTAGGCTCAATGTGGCTAACTAGGGAACATGCATTAGGGATGGTTCTTTTAGGCCAAGTAGTTAATTCAAAGAAAAATTGCCTAAATCATCTGATGCAACATATAAACATGCAAACCATGAAGAGATTCAAGCAAATTCGGGAAAGTGCAACTTGAAAGTGATTCAAACAATTAAAAACATGTTGGAGGCTCAAATCCTCACCTGGACATTTTTCGCAAATTGTTTGACCGGGATTCAATCCCTAGTGTGTGCATCCCTTCACCCCCAAACTTATCATAAATCATGCAATCACAATAGAATATCTCAAAGTTCAATTTTCAATTTTTCACATGGGGATCAATTTTCAATTCTCAAAACCTAGGGGGAAATCATCAACAGTCAACACATGACATGCAATCTATCTATGCTAATTCAATTAAAATCAAGCAAGCTCACCGACATAAGACTCAACACACATACGACTCAAAGCAACACAAACAGGAAAACAAAAAAAAAAATGAAGACAATTAAAAAGAAGAAGGTTTAGAGAAACTCATGAAGGCGGTTCCACCGGGATCCCACTATCTGTGATACAGCGGCCAAGGAATGCCCAAAGTGCAACACGATCCTCCCAGATCCCATGGCATGCAGCATAAGCTTGAAAGTGAGCGCTTGACATTTATGGTGACCTCGCCAAGTGCGGCGGACTTCTCACTCCCTCTTGGGTCAAAGATGACCTCCTTGTCAACAAAGTCTTCCCAATAGAAATGGGGTTCAACCTCTTGGACTGGCCATAGTGCCTTCATGTTCAAGGATACAAAATCCAGTCTCTCAGGCAGAGGCTTGAACTCCTTCGCTGGTTGTTCCACAGTGGGTGGTGGCAAATAAGTGGAGAGGATCACTGGTGCTGCTTCAATAGATGGCATGTTTGGGGCAGTTGTGCTGTCAAGAACTTCAGCTGAAGAAACAGCTTCAATTACACTGTCACCCTGCAGGGCAGCATTAATCTCAGCACAAACAGCACAGGGGTCAGTGTTAGCACAATCAGCACATGAGTAAATATCATCAAAACCAGAAAAGGATGGAAAATCGGTAGCTGCAATCAAATCACAATAAGTTTCATCAACAATGTCAGAAGGCAACTCTATTTGAGAAACAGAGTGCTCAGAGGAATCATCGCCAAGAATATCTATTTGCGAATCTGACTGCTCTTCAAGGAGATGTTGTGATTGAAGTGCAGTCAAGGAGGAGGCAATGTGACCAATTTGAGTGGCCAAATCTTGAAGACTTGCTTCTGTCCTCTGTTGGAATTCAAGAGTGTCTTCTGACAATTGTTGCACCAATTCTTCCAGACTGGGTTGGACTGGTGTGGGGTCAGACTGATATTGCTGCTGGCTTATTGTCAATTGATGCACCAAGGAGGCTAACTCATCCAAGCTGCCATGTTCTCCACCATGTTGGCCAAAATAGTGATTCACTCCAACCATGCCAAAACCACTGCTAAACTCATAACCACCAGTGAAGCTAGGATAATATATGCATGATGGCTCATAATAAACATTAGGCATATAATTTTGCATATAATTATTCACACTAAGGTTCACAATCAGACAGCCACAATGTGCAATACCATTAATATGATATGAACATTTAAGCTCAAGACGTCACAACAAAATAAAAAAAGAAAAAGTTAAATTCCTAATAAGGCTAACAAAAACCGAAGAGTCCCCGGCAACGGCGCCAATTTTGACACGCTGTCGCACACGGGTCAAAAAGCGAGTGATTGGAAAATATGTAGCTAGGGAGCGACAACTCGAGTATCGTCTCACAAGGACTCTTGGATTGTTATTAACCTTAAAATCAGTTGTTGTTGTTTTTTTTTTTTTTGGGGGGGGGTTGAGATTGAATGATTCAATTAAAAGAAAGTAATGCAAATAAGTGATTATCAATAATATAAAACGATTACTCTACGGTTCTCGGTTTCCCACTCTCATCAATTCATATAATTTCCAAGCCCTAAGCAGATTGTAATCCCTTTTCGATTGTAGCAACAATTAACAAGCGAAATTGGCACTACGAGATGTTTGTTCCTAATTCCCGAATTAAGCAAACGGGGTGAAGCGCTCGTGAATTAAGCAAACACGATTGAACACATACGAATTAAGCAAACACGATTAGGTATAGGAACATAGAATCATCAAAATAAATCAACACGTATTCTATACAATCCTGAATTAAGCAAACAGAACATATAGCATAGTATTGAAAGGAATAAGTAAATTGATCTGGGAATTACAGAACCTCAAGTGTCGGCGGAAACCGATTACAGCAAACTAATCCAAGGAGATTAGCTCTCCATCAAATACATAATACAAACCTAGAAAAGTATTGTAAACAGTGAAAATTTGGATCATTTTTCTGTGTCTGCCGCGCTCCTATTTATAAAGAGGCCGCGCGTCACGGTCGTGATGGCCGTCACGGCCAGGCCGTGACCAATTCTTCCAGGGGCGCGCATTCAAATTCTAGTCTATCACGGCCGTGATACTCATCACGGCTAGGCCGTGATCCTTTCTGTCCATGGGTGCTGATCTGTCACGGCCGTGACCTCCATCACGGCTGGGCCGTGATCAATTCTAACTTTAGGTTCTCCTCATCACGCCCGTGATGGATATCACGGCTGGGCCGTGATGTCTTCTGATCTTCAGGGACTTCTCATCACGCCCGTGATGGATATCACGACTGGGCCGTGATGCTTTTTGACTTTCCTGGGTGGCTCATCACGGCCGTGATCAGTGTCACGGCCTGGGCATGATGGCTTCTGCTTCAAGTGTCCTTCCCTTCTTGCTCTTCTTATTAGCCTGAAAACATGAAATAGCAGTGAATGCTTTATTTGACTCAAAATTAACTAAAATAACCTAAAAATACTTAAGAAACTCAAAATATTGCTTGAGGACAATTAAATCCAAATTTGGGCTAAAACGAGATTGAAACTCGAGTAATTGGTGCAAAAATCATGGTCTTACTAGTTATAAAACTAGTCAACCAGAGGCTGATCAAACATGAAAAATAAAGCTTTGAATCATGAAATGATTTGAAGAGACAATAGCTTAAAGATAATGAGGATGAAGAATCACCTATTGGAAATTGAAAATAGGCAAGTAATCACCAACTTGCTTCACAAATGGAGCTTTCTTGTGCAAGGAGAAAGTAAGAACAAGGAAGAAGTTTGGAGAAGATGAGAGAAAGTTCAAGAATATGATGGAATGACCTTGAATGAGCTTGACTCTTCAAGCTTATGGGCAGCCATGGCAAGCATGGGCCTTGCGCAATTTTAGGCCAAGAAAGCCCAAGTCCAATTGATTTTGTAACATGAAAATAGCTAAAGACTTAATACTTTGTCAAGGAAACTTAAGAGTAGAAATTTGCCTCATGCAAAATGAATATAAGACCATGCTATTGGGCTCTAGGCCTCAGCCCTAAATGGGTTTGGATGGCAGGAATTTGGCCCACTTCACTTAGTGTATCATGGAAACTAGTTTAGGGACCAAAATGTAATTAATAGATAGTTTAGGGGTCAAAATGCAATTATCGAAAATTACTAACATAACCTTAAGTCACATTAAGCCTCTCACATGGATGACTTAGTCCTGAGAGAAAATAGGGTTTATCCACTTATCGAGTCCCGAAACTCCCGAAATTAGCTCCGCCCGATTGAATATAACGTCCGTAAAACGTATATTATTTCACTTTTAATGAAAAAATTCTAAAAATCCACTATCGTAGGAAATAAAATAAAAATCTTAAGATTTTCGTTCACGAATTAAAATTAGGTCTTCTGATCAGTATAAATATACTGTCAGTGAAATTCGCGGGCCGGGTTTCACCTGACTTTTCAACCTAAATTTTAATCGTAGCTTTCTACATTCAAGTAGAATTGAGTGGTAAACTCCGTTTATTTAAAATAATTTTTGAAAACTCAAATAATCATATAAACATATTCATATGTATTACTATTATTTAAAATAGTGAAAAACAGGGTGTTACATCCTTCTCCCATTTTCTTATACAAGCCAGCATAACAGAGGAAAATGACACACCACCACGAAGGAAATCCGCCTCAGTTAACATGGTATTTCAAAATATAAACCGATAACAACCATACTCATAACACAGTTAATTCCCTCACAAAATAAGCATCTAAAAAGAAATAACCCAAGATTCTAAAAATGTCAAGAGGGTTTGATTTCAAATTGATTTGGGGCTTTGATGAAATTAAACTTGGTAAGAGTGAGAATCACTCACCCGATCAAAGAAAAGAGAAGCTTTCGTTAGAGGTGTGGCTGTCAGCGGCGGTGGACGGCGGCGAAGTCATTTATGAAGTATCCAAGAGCCAAAAGAGAGAGTAAGCTCAAAGAGAAGAAGAAAAAGCTTAAAATAACAAGGTAATGTTCGAAAACCACCATAGATGGCAGCTAACCGGGCTTACCACGAAGGAGGGTGGCGGCGTAAGAAGCTGGACGAACCAGACACGATACTGGTGATCTTCCTCCCTACCTTTCCCAGCGAAATGGTGAAAGGCTCAGTACAGCGGGGTAGGGGTTCGATGGTGGCTCAGTAGGGATTTGGGTCGAAAAGTTGAGTGTAGCGCGCAAAAGAAATGAGGGGAGTGAATAGAAATAAAGGCTCTTAGACATCGGTTGGGAAAACAATCGATGTCTTTCGTTAGTTATTTTTTTTGTGGTTTAGTTTTAGACATCAGTTTGGCGTATAGCCGATGTCTTAAGTTTAGCTCTTAGACATCGGTTGGGAAAACAATCGATTTCTTTCTTTAGTTTTTTTTTTGGTGGTTAAATTTAAGAAATCGGTTTCTAATTTTAACCGATGTTAAAAACTTTTAACATCGGTTAAAATTAGAACCGATGTTAAAAGTGTTTGCATTAATTTCAACGTCACCGCCTCCTTTTAGATATTGGTTATTATGGAACCGATATTAAATCCTGACGTTGAAATCATATTTTGCAATAGTGATTGCATAATTATATTTTGCATTAACCTCTTCCTTCTCATCTCATTTCATCTCTTATGGTTAGAAGAATGTAACACAATTTCTAAATACACAATCCTTGACCCAGTCTTTTATTCCCTCGGCCCTGTTACGATCGGATAAAGATCACCTATCTCAAAATGATATATCACTTTCTGTCTCATCCAACCCACATTAATAACTTTCTTTCTTTAAGATTTGTCAATCTATAGTCTCAAATCCTAAATTTTGATATAAATTACACTTCTTTCCATTATTGTTACTTAATAGTATTATGTTGATAGAACTGTCGACCTATACAATTAATTATTAAGTATTTTAAAAGAAAATAAATTAACTTCATTAAATAATAATGTACTATACACGCAGAAGAAAAAGTTTTCAAAATCACTTGACTTTTTTTCTGACGGAAAAATCACCTGACTTTTTAATATAACAAAGAAATGGATATAATTAACAAATGTTATAAAGAGATTTTGATTTATAAATTAAATATATCCATTCAATTCAAAATGAATTGAGAGAACCTATCAGAGAGAGAGATGTACCCACATATATATATATATATATATATATATATATATATATATATATATATATATATTATAAAACGGTTTTTCTAACCTATGCAATGTTGCATAGGATACGACTCATTAATTACCCATAATGAAACACTGTATAAGTTAGAAAAACAGTTTATAAAAAAAGAAAGAAAGAAAATTGTACTGTATTTTTTTTATATTTATTAAGTTATTTAGTTCGATTACTTTTAAAATATAAACCAGGCTTTTAATTATTTTATACATGGATAATTATCATAATATACTGTTGGTGAATATTTGTACAGTGAAGGCAAGGAAATTTTTGTAAGTGAATAATTGAAATAATTTCATGCAAAGAGGTAGATATGAAAAGAAAAAATTAAAATATATTTGGTATAATTAAAATTCTTATTCATGTAAACCAGCTAAATAAAAAATATCTATTATTTTTTTTCAGTGAAAATTTAGAGTGAGAAAATGTTTGCTCTAGTCTAAGAATAGGAATTGTCTCAAATTTAGTGAGTACTAATTAATAAGGAAATTATACATGATATACTGATAGAAAACCCGGACAAATCATAGTATTTACTTTGAGTGAAAGGTGATCATGTGAACTAACCCAGACAAATCATAGTATTACTTAATTTAGTATACAAACTTTCCTTTAAAATATGGATTTAATGTATACACATTCACACTGTAAAAAAGTTTTATACAGTCATCCAATCATATCTCATCACATAAATACTAGTAGTGATATTTTATGAATTAATATAATAAATTGGCATGATGGTGAAATATGATTGGACGTCAGTATAAAACTTTTTTATACTATCAGTGTATATTTATTAAACTCTTAAAATATTTGTCAAATTATATTCTTTTTATTTTATATTTAAAAACTAATTTGATTTTTGTAAAGTGAAGAAATCATAAGATTTCTTTTATTAAAATGAAGCTCTTTAATGATTAATAATTATTTTTCAAAGTAAAAACTAATAATATTTAATTAACAATTATCAGAACATAAAAAAAAAATTGGTGAAATAAAAACTAGCTTTGGAGTTTGACGCAGTCTAGACAAATTTCAAAATAGCGCCGTGTAATTATTGCTCTTTTTTTCTTCTCATGCCGTGTAATTTCAAAATTCCCCGTCGGAATCCAAATACACGAATAAGACCCCTCACCCCGGGCATTTAAACCAACAAACCCTGATTTAGCATATACTTGACTTGGTCTTTTAGCAATAATTCGGATAAGTAGAACTGTAGAAGCACTGAACACTTTGGCTTCTCACGTCCTCATAATATCTCTGGTCTCGATTATAAACAACAAGTATTTTTTTTTAATTCAGATATAAATAAAATCAAACTAAATCAACTCTAATTAATATAAGTATTTAAAAAATAAAGAAAATTAATCAATCAAATCAATTCTCTCTTTACTTTTATAAAAGCATTATATATTCTCGAGATAATTAAATAGTAGTTTAGTACTCTCTCCGGTCTACAATATAAGAAACAAAACCTAAAAACACATTGACCAAGAAAATGTATTTGAATGAGTTAATTGTATTTAATACTCATATAAATTTTCAAAAATACCCCTTCAACTTTCAATTAATAGTTTGATGACCTATAATTAATGACAGTAATTAATAAGGAGAATATTGGAAATTAACATTTAATATGTGTGAAAATTGATGAATGTTTCTTATATGTTGGATCAAAAAAAAGGAGTTACTTGTTTCTTATATTGTAGACAGGAAGGAGTAATTATAACTCATTTTTTAAATAAATCAAAAGAATTAAATTAAATTAATTAAATTTCTTAATAAATATAAAATTAATTATTTTTACTTATAATTAAGTTCGGAAGTAGTATAATAGTCATTTTGTCCGATTTCTGGAACCCGAATTCAGTATATTTGGGTTTAAAATGTTGAATTATTTTCGAGGCGTATAACTATAACTAAATCAATAAATTTGGGTTTATAATAACAAAATCGTTAAATTAATTAATCGCGTATGGGAAAGTATTAAACTTGTATTAATTAAGTACAATTTATTCTCATGTTACTTAGACATAGATAAATTTATAAGTTATATGTAAAAATAATGTATAGTTTTTTTTTTTGTAAGTTTCATTTTTTTGATTTGTTTTAAAAATCTTGAACGGGTCTGGTACGCCGGTGAAGACAAATTCTTGACCAAGCACTTCTTACCATATGCGTTCATTCGGCTCTGTTTGGTTTGCGAAAAATACTAGTATTTTGTATTTAGTGCATATCGGATAGAAAATTAGTCTCGTTTGTCAATTATTTTTAAAATTAACAAATAACATTTTTTCACTAGCATTTTTTCCAAACGCTGCTTGAAGTAGCATTTGAGCTTATAGCGTATTACTATTTTTTTCATTTTTGTCCTTACTATCTTAATTAAATTCCTTACTTATCCTTCACTAACAAAATAAAATATTAATATAAATCTTTAAAATTGATTTGTTAGAATTAATATCACTATTTAAATTTATATTTAAGATAAAAAATAGAAATTATATCTTTAATTATAAAAAGAATCGTATAAAAAACATATCAATATTATTTTTATTATTCCATATTATATATAAAAATAACTAAAACTAAATAAATATTAAAATTAAAAATTAATATTTTAATCTTTGAAATGATAAATAATTTAAAATAAACTAAAGTGTTAAATTGATAATTATTTTAAAATAAATAATATAAATATTATATATATATATAAATATATAAATACATATATATAACTTATATGAAAAAAAAACATGTAAACATGTCCTTTTATGTAATTTTAAATTAATCAGCTAGTCCAACCGTTAGTTTTATCAAACACTTCAAATCCAATCCACTAATTTATCCCGTATCTATTATCCGCTAACTTATCTGTTAGCTTATTCATTATCCGCTAGTTGCTATCAATTGGAGCCTTAGTCAACGAGTCATACATATTATAAACTTAGTATTCACTCCTGTCACTACAAGCCAACCTAATATGCATTTTCCATTTTTTTTTTTAAAAGAAACTTAGAGTATGTTTGGAAAAGATTGTTTTTCCCCCATTTTAGCTATTTTATAGCTTAAAAGTTATTTTATAGATAATCTATCATGTTTGACATTTTGCCTAATTTTATAAAAAAAAAAACTTTTTTTAGGGAAAAAAACTGTTTTATGCCATCTAGTTTTTTCCAGCTTAAGATTGTTGTGATTTGAATATTTTTCATTCTTAAAACTCTCTTCCCTGTTTATCTCTACAAAACTAACTTCTAACCAAATATTATTAAATTATACAAATAACTTCATATCTTTTTTCGTAATTTATTATATAAAAATGATTTTTTGGACCACCTAAACGAAATAGATTATCTTAAAATCGTTTTTCAGCAAATAGACCGAAATAAAAACAGATTTTGATTATAATCGATTATCACAACAATCGATTATACAAAAATTGATTATCAGTATAACCTTTTTTTTTTCAGTTTTCCCAAACACACTCTTAGTGGCTTGATAGATAGTCACTTTTTTTTTTTACAAAATAAATAGTCAATTTAACATCAAATATATGCAAACTGTTACAATATATATATATATATATATGCAAATTTATGTGATCTAATTTAAGGTTGGTCTAATTAGAAGCAACTCAATACTGAAGCATTTATTTCAGGCCCTATTTATTTTTAATTATTACTATACTTATCACACCAAAAAGAACTTCAAAAAATTAAGACTTAATTGCAGTTTTGGTCATCCTATTATTGGTAATGTACAATTTTGGCCCCGTAAGTTTAATTTTTTCATGCATATTTGATCTTTTTTTTAATGTTGCAAATCTAGTCCCTCTGTCAAATGTCCGCCAATTTTTTCAATGATCAACATAGAGGAATCACACCTCTAGGCACACACAACCTCTGATTGAGGTTTTCCCTCCTCCGCGTGTTCGATTTAACATGATTCAGTGGTTTTTGTGTTATTTATTGGTTTTGTCTCTTCTCTCCGAAACCTTTTTGTTGTTCCACCACATGATCCTTTACCACAAAAGGTCAAATTGAGGTTTTGTGTGCTTAAAGCTGTGGTTTTGTGTGCATAGAGAAGTGGTTCCTCTATGTTGATCATTGAAAAATTGGCAGACATTTGACCAAATGTGTACGAAAAAACTTTAAGGATCAAAATCACATATGATCAATAGTAGGGGACCAAAACTACAATTAAGCCAAAATTTAATTAGTATGATATTAGGAGTAAAGATTTTATCTTAAGAAATAAGTCACTCACAAGGTTGTATGTAAGAACCGGATCGGACAGTTCAACCTTTACCGATTGAATCTAGAAACAGTTGTGTCTGCGGTTTGGTTGAGGCCAAACAATCGAACCGTCAAAAAATCATTGGAACTGGATGGAACTAGGATGAACCGGAAAAAGCCAATCTAAAAACTAGGTGTCCTTTTTCTTTTTTACTTTTCCAATCTTTTTTAGACCAGAAACATTTTCTCACCTTCCCAATAACAGTTCAGAACTGAAAACCTAATGGCTAAGCTCATCACATGTCCAGCCGTCTAGGCATCCCGGCTTCCAGAACGTATGCCATCGACAGTTCCAATCTCAACCTCCGACGTTTGCTTCAACTCCGGTTCTCCTGTCTCTGCGCCTCACAAGGTATATTACGTGTGGAATTGGGATGAAAGGGTTGGGACGGTCGATCTTGAAGACATAGAAGTGATATTACTTTTGGAATTTTAGAGTTTGAAAAGACTGTGACGTTGATGGGGTTGTAATGAGTTCAACCAATGATAGTGCCACGCTGGCAGAAGAACCAACTGAATCAGGTGATATTGGATAGCTAGGACAAGGAATTGTTACAGATCTGGGAATTCAGAGATTGAGGAGGAGCCAAAGAAGGAAAATAACTAACTCTAGGCTTAGTGGTTTCACATGGTGACAAATATAAGAGGGGAGGAAAATATTGAAAAAGGCATGATGAGTGTGATGACAATTATGTACGCCTTTCTCTCTGAATATCCTCTCTGATACTATCCCTCTATTCCCTTTATCCCTAATTCCTTGTAGAGTTTGTTATCTCTTCGTACTACTCCTTTCGGTTCACTATTCTGGAAGTTGATTCACACTACCCTTATCAATAAAATAGTACAAATTCAATAATTCCTATGCACTGTTAATTTTAGACATTACAATTTGGTGCTTTCATTGTCACAATTAAGGGTGGACATCGGTCGGTGATGGTCAGATTCGGGTGAAAAAAAAATCACAATCCGAAGATAATCGACCATTAGAATACGCCACCCAATCCCGTTCGTTCATTCCTTCGGTTTGGTTGGGTCGGTGGTTTAGTCGGGTGAGTTGCCATGGATTGGGATCAAACAAATGAAAGCCCACAGACAAACAAGAAGTATGAAGAAGGAGCATTCATATGAAGAAAGATGTACCACAAACAAACCAAAGAAATCAACTTTCAGTATAAACAAACCAAAGAAATCAACTTTTGTAGAATATAAACAAACAAGAAGTATGAAGAAACACATTCTAAGCAAAGCACATTCGTTTATTTACACTTTACATAAGAAAAAAGTGTTGAAACTTGATGAGAACTGGCATGCACATCCTCTCACTACCAACTTGAGCAGATCTGGGCATCTGGCGAGAGGAAGATTGAAGCGGCGACGCGATGGAGGCCCTACTCAGATCTGAGATCTGAGATGCGTGACGTGGAATCATTATCTGCAGCGATTGGAACTCCCCATCTCGTGGAAAACTGAGGTCGAAGATGGGCGGCGAGGGAGAAAGGAAACAGTCCGGAGGCGGTGCGGTCGGGTATGAGTGTGTGTGTGAGAGAGAGGGGGCGACATATGGTTCTGGTAAGGGTGTGGGTGACGAGTAAATGAGAAGCAAATGGGTTTGGGGTAGGGGGTAATACTAATGTTTAAAGGAAATGCTTCCAAATATGTGTTTTTTGACTTTTTTATTTTGTTAATTAATTGTTAGCTCAAAGAGAAAGCATTAAAAAAATTGAAGTGCTTGACAGCTTGCACAACTTTTCCCAAGGAGAAAGACAGAAAGATAGAGACCGAAGGAAAGGTGGAGTGTAATTCGATGCAAAACTTTTACTCAATACAATGATATTCGGGTCCGTTCCCCCACCGGTGCCAAAGGGATATTGGGATCCATCTAAACTTACACATACATAACAATTTCCATATAGGAAGAGAAACATCAAACAGATATGCAATGGTGAGATACCAATATATGGATTAAACACAATAACCATATGCACGACACATAAAACATGACATATGCATATAAGATCATATAGCATAAAATTCTCAGTGATAAGCAATTATTATATCAATAGGTCTCATACCTGAACAGTCATTGTCATTTTCAAAAAGATGCATGACACTTCAATAATCAGCCTCTAACTTAATCTCATGAGATCCCATCATCATTCTATGAGTTGATCAATCTCAATTGCCATAAATAGGCACAACGTGATCAATTTTCCATAGCACAGTGTCAAGTACAGGATGCGGTGATCAATGCTTATGGATTCCAAACACACTGTCCAACCCAATGCACGGTGAGATGGATTTCATTGTCCATCAAAGCACAATGCTACAACATGATGTGAAAACCCCGTCCTTCGTGGTATCTGTAACATCTGTGATTTCATTTGTGGTTTACGTAAGAGGTTTAGGGTTAGGACTGGAATACATAGCTGAGATGTTGTTTGAGGCTTAGAGACCTTTGCGTGGCAAGTACATGGCTTTTTCGGGTGACTTGGAACGTGGATACCAATTAGGGTTTTCCCGGTGAGCGTCTTGTTAGACTCAATGACTTAGAGATTTTGATATATAACAAATACATACAATTTAACGTGTGTGCTAGTGTTTTAGTGTCAAATTACAAAGACATGTATCAAGAAGTGATCAACAAGTTCATTAAGCAAATTCAAGGAAAATATTCAAGGAAGAACTTGAAGGAATCAAGGAGTTGCATGTAGAAATCAAAAGAGCAAAGTCAAAGATCAAAGGATCATCAAGACCAAACTTACAGGAGAATTTTATATTTAAGTCTTAGATGATTTGTAAGAGAAAGAAATTTCTTAGTCACAAAATAGCTTAACTAAAAAGATGCATGAAGAAAATCAATTTTCATAACCTGCATTAAAAGGAATAAGTTTTCGTTAATGAAAATGATTTTTGCAAATAAGAAAGTGATATCATGTTTTGGAAATAAGAAAGTGATCAAATCAATTCTATTCCTGCTCGTCCACTCAAGTGATAGAAGCGCTCGTCCAATAAAGTGACAGAAGTGCTCGTCCACTAAAGTGACAGAAGCGCTCGTCCACTAAAGTGACAAAAGTGCTCGTCCACTAAAGTGATACAAGTGCTCGTCCACACAAGTGACAGAAGCAGTCGTCCACACAAGTCTTTGGACTTGCTAAGTCCTTAATATGGAGCTCGTCTACTAGGTTACGTTTAACCAGTTAAAGGAGTATCCGTCCAATGACATGGCATATGGAGCTCGTCTGCTATCAACTACGAGCCCTGAGGATTGAAGACGACGCCGATGTAGAATCTTATTTCAAGAACCAGAATCAAGAAAACAGATTCTGTTATCAGATCCAAATCTGTTTTAATTTATCCCAACAACTATAACTTGTATTCTATATAAAAAGGGATCAAAGGAACACTTTCATATCAAAACAAGAATATAGAATATCACAACAATACATAAAATCATTCATCGTCTTTCTTGAGCTTATTGTGAAAAGAGTGTTTCATTCTCATAAGTCCTTCAATTTGTTTATCTGACTATTGAGAGTTAGGAATCAATTTTTCATTTTATTTGATTGTAAAGAGAGAGGGAGTCTCTCTGAGTGATTAGGGTGAGGTATCCCTAAGGAAGAACATTGAGGCTTTTCACAAGAGTGTGGTATCTTGAGGTGAAGGAGTGCTCTGTGGTGTAAAGGTTTTTCAAGCTACCTAGCTAAAGCTTGTTGTGTTAGTGTGTGAAAACCCACAGGTGGAGTGGGGACTGGATGTAGGTCATAGTGGTGGTGACTGAACCAGGATAAATCTGTTTGTGTGGTATCTCTAAACTCAAACTCTTTTACTTTCTGTTTATGTTCAAGAACCTGTGATTTTGATGTATAAAGTTCAATATAATTTTTGTTCTTGATCTGTATAAACTGTATTGAAACCCGAGTTCGATTGTAATCAAGTCTGTGTTATCTGTGTTCAAAACTGAGTTGATCAAAGCCATTCTTGATTGCTAAAACTGAATTAATAACTGAAAATGAAACCTGCAAGTTTGTTCTTGATTGTTAATGCTTGTATCTGAAACTTGCATAACTTGTTCTAAATATTTAAAGGCTTAATCAATTTCAGTATTTTGTTATTATTGAGTTTTGAACTCGGACCTATTCTGTGATCTATCTTTCTGAATTAATCTTTCTTATCTTCATCATCTTTCAATTCAAGATTTTATATAAACCCTTCAAAACTGAGTTGATCAAAACCATTCTTGATTGCTGAAACTGAATTAATAACTGAAAATGAAACCTGCAAGTTTGTTCTTGATTGTTAATGCTTGTATCTGAAACTTGCATAACTTGTTCTTAATATTTAAAGGCTTAATCAGTTTCTGTATTTTGTTATTATTGAGTTTTGAACTCGAACCTATTCTGTGATATATCTTTCTGAATTAATCTTTCTTATCTTCATCATCTTCCAATTCAAGATTTTATATATACCCTTCATTGATTTTGTAAAAGATCCTGAGGCCACAAATATGAAAAGTAAAGTTTTGTGAAAAGTTTGTAGGAGGGAAAGATTTTAAGACAACTCAATTCACCCCCCCTCTTGAGTCGTTGAAGCCAAAACAACAATTGGCATCAAAGCTAAACTCTTAAGTTTGGCTTAACCGCTATAAGAGTATGGCTTCCAAAGACTGTTTGAATGAAGGGGCTTCCCTTGCACGCCCTCCTGCCTTCAATGGATCTGAGTATATCTATTGGAAGGAAAGAATGGTAATCTTTCTTGAGGGAGCAAGTGTTGACATATGGGATGCAGTAGAAAATGGACCATTTGTCCCCTTTACTATAGATGCTAATGGTGCTCCAAGAAATAAGCCTAAAACTGAATGGAATATGGATGATAAGAAAATATTTCAATATAATGCACGTGCTAAGAATATTATAACATCTGCTTTAAGCCGTGACGAGTTTTTCAGGGTTTCAAATTGCAAATCAGCAAAGGAGATGTGGGATACATTGCAAGTAACACATGAAGGAACCACAGATGTCAAAAGAGCAAGAATGAACACATTGACACATGAATATGAGTTATTTCGCATGAATCGAGGAGAACCAATGGAGGTTATGCAAATGCAATTATCACACATTGTGAATCAATTGGCTGCACTTGGAAAGACAATCTCCAATGAAGATCAAGTTAACAAAGTCATGAGATGCCTAGGTAGAGAATGACAACCTAAAGTAACTGCAATTTTAGAATCCAAAGACCTTTCAACAATGTCAATTGTAGCGCTCTTTGGAAAGCTACAAGAACATGAAATGGAGTTGACTAGATTGGCGCTAAGTGAAGAAGAAGACAAGAACAATAGAATCGTCACATTCAAAGGTGTAAGATCTACAAAGGTTGACAGAAAGCTTCAGAAGGAAAAGAAACTTAAACGTGCATACATAGATTGGAAGGATAACAATCTTGGCTAGCCGAATGATTCCAATGATGAAAAATCAAACTTGTGCTTAACTGCTCATCTTCATAAAGAAGATGATGAGGTAAATGATTCTAACCTTGATGAATTACCTTCTTTTGATGAATTGCAAAATGCTTTTGAAGAACTTCATAAAGAATCCATTAGACTTGCTAGATTGTTAATTAAGTCTAAGAAAACCATCACATGCCTAGAAGAGAAAAATTCTGTTTTAAACAAAGAGCTAGATGAATTAAAAACAAAATATTATGCTGTAAAATAAAGAGTGGCTACTATTTTGGAACCACCTATATGTGATAATTGTCCTAAGTTGGAGAAACATATAAATCATTTAAATAGTGATCTATCTAGAGTTACTAGTGATAAAGACAACTTGAATGCATTACTTGGACAAGAAAAAGAAATTAAAAACCAAGTTGATTTAGTATACACAATTTTATGAATTAATATAATAAAGTGGCATGATAGTGAAATATGATTGGACGTCAGTGTAAAACTTTTTTACACTGTCAGTGTATATTTATTAAACTCTTAAAATATTTGTCAAATTATATTCTAGTTATTTTACATTTTAAAACTAATTTATTTTTGTAAAGTGAAGAAATCATAAGATTTCTTTTATCAAAATGAGGCTCTTTAATGATTAATAATTATTTTTCAAAGTAAAAACTAATAATATTTAATTAACAATTATCAGAACATAAAAAAAATGGTGAAATAAAAACTAGCTTTGGAGTTTGACGCAGTCTAGACAAATTTCAAAATAGTGCCGTGTAATTATTGCTCTTTTTTTCTTCTCATGCCGTGTAATTTCAAAATTCCCCGTCGGAATCCAAATACACGAATAAGGCCCCTCACCCCTCGCAATTAAACTAACAAACCCTGATTTAGCATATACTTGACTTGGTCTTTTAGCAATAATTCGGATAAGTAGAACTGTAGAAGCACTGAACACTTTGGCTTCTCACGTCCTCATAATATCTCTGATCTCAATTATAAACAACAAGTTTCTTTATTCTATTTTAACTCAGATATAAGTAAAATCCAATTAAATCAACTCTAATTAATATAAATATTCAAAAAATAAAGAAAATTAATCAATCAAATCAATTCTCTCTTTATTTTTATAAGAGCATTGCACATTCCCGAGACAATTAAATGATAGTTTAGTACTTCCTTCGATCCACAATATAAGAAATAAAACCTAAAAACACATTGACCAATGAAATATATTGGAATGAGTTAATTGTATTTAATACTCATATAAATTTCCAAAAATACCCCATCAACTTTCAATTAATAGTTTGATGACCTATAATTAATGACAGTAATTAATAAGGATAATATTGAAAATTAACATTTAATATGTGTGAAAATTGATGAATGTTTCTTATATTTTAGACAAAAAAGGAACTACTTGTTTCTTATATTATAAACCCGAGGGAGTAATTATAACTAATTTTTTAAATAAATTAAAACAACTAAATTAAATTAATTAAATTTCCTAATAAATATAAAATTAATTATTTTTACTTATAATTAAGTCCGGGGGAAGAATAATAGTCATTTTGTCTGAACTCTGGAACCCCAATTCAATATATCTGGGTTTAAAATGTTGAATTATTTTCGAGGCGTATAACTATAACTAAATCAATAAATTTGGGTTTATAATAACAAAATCGTTAAATTAATTAATCGCGTATGGGAAAGTATTAAACTTGTATTAATTAAGTAAAATTTATTCTCATGTTACTTAGACATAGATAAAATTATAAGTTATATGTAAAAATAATGTATAGTTTTTTTTTTTTGTAAGTTTCATTTTTTTGATTTGTTTTAAAAATCTTGAACGGGTCTGGTACGCCGGTGAAGATAAATTCTTGACCAAGCACTTCTTACCATATGCGTTCGTTTGGGCTCTATTTGACTTGCCAAAAATACTAGTGTTTAGCATTTAGTATATAGCGGTTAGAAAATTAATCTCGTTTGTTGATTATTTTTAAAATTAACAAATAATATTTTTTCATTAACATATAGCATTTTTTCTGGATACTACTTGAAGTAACGTTTGAGCTTATAGCGTATCATTATTTCTTCCATTTTTATCTTTACTATCTTAATTAAATTC
This sequence comes from Sophora flavescens, assembly GCA_030762895.1. NCBI lineage: Eukaryota > Viridiplantae > Streptophyta > Magnoliopsida > Fabales > Fabaceae > Sophora > Sophora flavescens. The sequence goes on along the minus strand of CM061063.1, from coordinate 252,038,285 downwards.
CTTACTTATCATTCACTAACAAAATAAAATATTAATATAAATCATTAAAATGGATTTGTTAGAATTAATATCACTATTTAAATTTATATTTAAGATAAAAAATAGAATTTATATTTTTACTTATAAAAAGAATCGTATAAAAATCATATCAATATTATTTTTATTATTCCATATTATTTATAAAAATAACTAAAACTAAATAAATATTAAAATTAAAAATTAATATTTTAATCTTTGAAATGATCAATAATTTAAAATAAATTAAAGTGTTAAATTGATAATTATTTAAAAATAAATAATATAAATAATATATATATATATATATAACTTATATAAAAAAAATGTAAACATGTCCTTTTATGTAATTTTAAATTAATCAGTTAGTCCAACCGCTAGTTTTATCAAACACTTCAAATCTAATCTGCTAGTTTATCCACTATCTATTATCCGCTAGCTTATTCGTTATCCGCTAGTTGTTCCCCATTTCAGCTATTTTATAGCTTAAAAGCTGTTTCATAGATAATCTATCATGTTTGACATTTTGCTTAATTTTATAAAAAAAACTTTTTTTAGGAAAAAAAACTGTTTTATGTCATCTAGTTTGTTCTAGCTTAAGATTGTTGTGATTTGAATATTTTTCATTCTCAAAACTCTCTTCCCTGCATGTTTACCCCTACAAAACTAACTTCTAACCAAATATTATTAAATTATATAAATAACTTCATATCATTTTTCGTAATTTATTATATAAAAATGATTTTTTGCACCACCTAAACTAAATAAATTATCTTAAAATCGCTTTTCAGCAAACAGACCGAAATAAAAACAGATTCTGATTATAATCGATTATCACAACAATCGATTACACAAAAATTTATTATCAGTATAAACTTTTTTTTTTTTTCAATTTTCCCAAACACACTTTTATTGGCTTGATAGATGGTCACCTTTTTTTTTTTTTTTTACAAAATAGATAGTCAATTTAACATTAAATATATGCAAACTGTTACCAAAAAATATATATATGCAAATTCATGTGATCTAATTTAAGGTTGGTCTAATTAGAAGCAACTCAACACTGAAGCATTTATTTCTGGCCCTATATATTTTTTAATTATTACTATACTTATCACACCAAAAATAACTTGAAAAAAATTAAGACTTAATTACAGTTTTGGTCCCCCTATTATTGGCAATATACAATTTTGGTTCCGAAAGTTTTTTTCAAGCATATTTGGTCCTCTTTTTTTAATGTTGCAAATCTAGTCCCTCTGTCAAATGTCCGCCAATTTTTTCAATGATCAATATAGAGGAACCACTCCTCTAGGCACACACAGCCTCTGATCGAGGTTCTCCCTCCTCCGCGTTTCCGATTTAACATGATTCAGTGGTTTTTGTGTTATTTATTGGTTTTGTCTCCTCTCTCCAGGACCTTTTTTTTTGTTCCACCACTTGATCCTTTTCCACAAAAGGTCAAAACGAGGTTCTGTGCTCTTAAAGCAGTGGTTTGTGTGCATAGAGAAGTGGTTACTCTATGTTGATCATTGAAAAAATTGGCAGACATTTGACCAAATGCGTACGAAAAAAACTTTAAGGATCAAAATCGCATATGACCAATAGTAGGGGGACCAAAACTACAATTAAGCCAAAAATTAATTAGTATGATATTAGGAGTAAGGATTTGATCTTAAGAAATAAGTCACTTACAAGGTTGTATGTAAGAACTGGATCGGACCAGACAGTTCAACCTTTATCGGTTGAATCTAGAAACAGTTGTGTCTGTGGTTTGGTTGAGCCCAAAGAATCGAACCGTAAAAAAATCGTTGGAACTGGATGGAACTAGGATGAACCGGAAAAAGCCGATCCATAAACTAGGTGTCCTTTTTATTTTTTACTTTTCCAATCTTTTTCAGACTAGAAACACGTTCTCACCTTCCCAATAACAGTTAAGAACTGTAAACCTAATGGCTAAGTTCGTCACATGTCATGCCGTCTAGGCATCCCGGCTTCCAGAACGTATGCCATCGACAGTTCCAATCTCAACCTCCGACGTTTGCTTCAACTCCGATTCTCCCGTCTCTTCGCCTCACACGGTATATTACGTGTGAAATTAGGACGAAAGGGTTTGGACGGTCGATCTTGAAGACATATAAGTGATATAACTTTTGGAATTTTAGAGTTTGAAAGGACAGTGATGTTGATGGGGTTGTAATGAGTTCAACCAATGATAGTGCCACGCTGGCAAAAGAACCAATCGAATCAGGTGATATTGGATAGCTAGGACAAGGAATTGTTATAGATCCAGGAATTCAGAGATTGAGGAGGAGCCAAAGGAGGAAAATAACTAACTCTAGGCTTAGTGGTTTCACATAGTGACAAATATAAGAGGGAAGGAAAATATTGAAAAAGGCATGATGAGTGTGATGACAATTATGTACGCCTTTCTCTCTGAATATCCTCTCTGATACTATCCCTCTATTCCCTTTATCCCTAATTCCTTTTAGAGTTTGTTATCTCTTTGTAATAATCCTTTCGGTTCACTATTCTGGAAGTTGATTCACCACTCTTATCAATAAAATAGTACAAATTCAATGATTCCTGTGCACTTTTAATTTTAGACATTACAATTTGGTGCTTTCATTGTCACCATTAAGGGTGGACATCGGTGGGTCATGGTCGGATTCGGGTGAAAAAAATCACAATCTGAAGATAACCGACCATTAGAATACGCCACTCAATCCCGTCCGTTCGTTCTTTCGGTTTGGTTGGGTCAGTGGTTTGCCGGGTCAACGGTTTAGTCGGGTGAGTTGCCATGGGTTGGGATCAAACAAATGAAAGCCCACAAACAAACAAGAAGTATGAAGAAGGAGCATTCATATGAAGAAAGATGTACCACAAACAAACCAAAGAAATCAACTTTCAGTATAAACAAACCAAAGAAATCAACTTTTGTAGAATATAAACAAACCAGAAGTATGAAGAAACACATTCTAAGCAAAGCACATTCGTTTGTTTACACTTTAAATAAGAAAGAAATGTTGAAACTTGATGAGAACTGGCATGCACGTCCTCTCACTACCAACTTGAGCAGATCTGGGCATCTGACGAGAGGAAGACTGAAGCGGCGATGCGACGGAGGCCTTACTCAGATCTGAGATCTGAGATGCGTGACGTGGAATCATTATCTGCAACGATTGGCACTCCCCATCTCATCGAAAACTGAGGTCGAAGACGGGCAGCGAGGGAGGGGTAAGGGAGACAGTCCGGAGGTGACGCGGTCGGGTATGAGTGTGTGTGTGAGAGAGAGAGGGGCGACATATGGTTCTGGTAGGGGTGTGGTTGACAAGTAAATGAGAAGCAAATGGGTTTTGGGGAGGGGGGGGAGGGTAATACTAATGTCTGAAGGAAATGCTTCCAAATATGTGTTTTTTGATTTTTTTTATTTTGTTAATTAATGGTTAGCTCAGAGATAAAGCATTAAAAAATTGAAGTGCTTGACATCTTGCACAACTTTTCCCAAGGATAAAGACAGAAAGACATAGACTGAAGGAAAGGTGGAGTGTAATTCGATGCAAAACTTTTACTCAATACAATGATATTCGGGTCCGCTCCCCCGTCGGTGCCAAAGGGATATTGGGATCCATCTAAAATTACACATATATAACAATTTCCATATAGGAAGAGAAACAGCAAACAGATATGCAAGAGTGAGATACCAATATATGGATTAAACACAATAACCATATGCACGACACTTAAAACATGACATATGCATATAAGATCATATAACATAAAATTCTCAGTGATAAGCTATTATTATATAAATGGGTCTCATACCCGAACAGTCATTGCCATTTTCAAAAAGATGCATGACACTTCAATAATCAGCCTCTAACTTAATCTCATGAGATCCCATCACCATTTTATGAGTTGATCAATCTCATTTGCCATAAATAGGCACAACATGATTAATTTTCCCTGGCACATTGTCTAGTACAGGATGCAGTGATCAATGCTTATGGATTCCAAACACACTGTCCAACCCAAGGCACAGTGAGATGGATTTCATTGTCCATCAAAGCACAATGCTACAACGTGATGTGAAAACCCCGTCCTTCGTAGTATATGTAACATCTGTGATTTCATTTGTGGTTTACGTATGAGGTTTAGGGTTAGGACTTAGAATACATAGCTGAGATATTGTTTGAGGCTTAGAGACCTTTGCGTGGCAAGTACGTGGCTTTTTCGGGTGAGTTGGAACGTGGAGACCAATTAGGGTTTTCCCGGTGAGCGTCTTGTTAGACTCAATGACTTAGAGCTTATATATATGACAATACAATTTAATGTGTGTGCAAGTGTTTTAGTGTCGAATTGCAAAGACAAGTATCAACCAGTGATCAACAAGTTCATTAAGAAAATTCAAGGAATAACTTGAAGGAATCAAGGAGCTGCATGTGGAAATCAAAAGAGCAAAGTCAAAGATCAATGGATCATCAAGACCAATCTTAAAGGATAATTTTAGATTGAAGTCTTAGATGATTTGTAACAGAAAGAAATCTCTTAGTCACAAAATAGCTCAACTAAAAAGATGCATGAAGAAAATCTCATAACCTGCATTAAAAGGAATAAGTTTTCATTAATGAAAATGATTTTTGGAAATAAGAAAGTGATATCAAGTTTTGGAAATAAGAAAGTGATCAAATCAATTCTAATCCCGCTCGTCCACAGAAGTGATAGAAGCACTCGTCCAATAAAGTGACAGATGTGCTCGTCCACTAAAGTGATACAAGCACTCGTCCACTAAAGTGACAGAAGCGCTCGTCCACTAAAGTGACAGAAGTGCTCATCCACTAAAGTGATACAAGTGCTCGTCCACACAAGTGACAGAAGCGCTCGTCCACACAAGTCTTTGGACTTTCTAAGTCTTTGGACTTGCTAAGTCCTTAATATGGAGCTCGTCTACTAGGTTACCTTTAACCAGTTAAAGGAGTATCCGTCCAATGACGTGGTATATGGAGCTCGTCTGCTATCAACTACGAGCCCTGAGGATTGAAGACGACGCCGATGTAGAATCTTATTTCAAGAACCAGAATCAAGAAAACAGATTTTGTTATCAGATCCAAATTTGTTTTAATTGATCCCAACGACTATAACTTGTATTCTATATAAAAAGGGATCAAAGGAACACTTTCATATCAAAATAAGAATATAGAATATCACAACAATACAGAAAATCATTCATAAGCTTTCTTGAGCTTATTGTGAAAAGAGTGTTTCATTCTCATAAGTACTTCAATTTGTTTATCTGACTATTGAGAGTTAGGAATCAATTTTTCGTTTTATTTGATTGTAAAGAGAGAGGGAGACTCTCTAAGTGATTAGGGTGAGGTATCCCTAAGGAAGAACATTGAGGCTCTTCACAAGAGTGTGGTATCTCGAGGTGAAGGAGTGCTCTGTGGTGTAAAGATTTTTCAAGCTACCTGGCTAAAGTTTGTTGTGTTAGTGTGTGAAAACCAACAGGTGGAGTAGGGACTGGATGTAGGTCACAGTGGTGGTGACTGAACCAGGATAAATATGGTTGTGTGGTATCTCTAAACTCAAACTCTTTTACTTTCTGTTTATGTTCAAGAACTTGTGATTTTGATGTTTAAAGTTCAATATAATTTCTGTTCTTGATCTGTATAAACTGTATTGAAACCCGAGTTCGATTGTAATAAAGTGTGTGTTATCTGTGTTCAAAATTGAGTTGATCAAAACCATTCTTGATTGCTGAAATTGAATTAATAACTGAAACTGAAACCTGCAAGTTTGTTCTTGATTGTTAATGCTTGTATCTGAAACTTGCATAACTTATTCTTAATCTTTAAAGGCTTAATCAGTTTCTATATTTTGTTATTATTGAGTTTTGAACTCGAACCTATTCTGTGACCTATCTTTCTGAATTAATCTTTCTTATCTTCATCATCTTCCAATTCAAGATTTTATATAAATCCTTCATTGATTTTGTAAAAGATCCTGAGGCCACAAATCTGAAAAGTAAAGTTTTGTGAAAATTTTTTAAGAGGGAAAGATTTTAATAAAACTCAATTCACCCCCCCCCCCCCCCCCCTCTTGAGTCGTTGAAGCCAAAACAACAATTGGCATCAGAGCTAAACTCTTAAGTTTGGCTTAACAGCTATAAGAGTATGACTTCCAATGACTGTTTGAATGAAGGGGCTACCCTTGCACACCCTCCTGCCTTCAATGGATCTGAGTATATCTATTGGAAGGAAATAATGGTAATCTTTCTTGAGGGAGCAGGTGTTGAAATATGGGATGCAGTATAAAATGGACCATTTGTCCCCTCTACTACAGATGCTAATGGTGCTCCAAGAAATAAGCCTAAAACTGAATGGAATGAGGATATTATAACATCTGCTTTAAGCCGTGACGAGTTTTTCAGGGTTTCAAATTGCAAATCAGCAAAGGAGATGTGGGATACATTGCAAGTAACACATGAAGGAACCACAGATGTCAAAAGAGCAAGAATGAACACATTGACACATGAATATGAGTTACTTCGCATGAATCGAGGAGAACCAATGGAGGTTATGCAAATGCGATTCTCACACATTGTGAATCAATTGGCTGCACTTGGAAAGACAATCTCCAATGAAGATCAAGTTAACAAAGTCATGAGATGCCTAGGTAGGGAATGGCAACCTAAAGTAACTACAATTTCAGAATCCAAAGACCTTTCAACAATGTCAATTGCAGCGCTCTTTGGAAAGCTACAAGAACATGAAATGGAGTTGACTAGATTGGTGCTAAGTGAAGAAGAAGACAAGAACAATAAAATCGTCACATTAAAAGCTGTAAGATCTACAAAGGTTGACAGAAAGCTTAAGAAGGAAAAGAAACTTAAACATGCATACATAGATTGGAAGGATAACAATCTTGGCTCAACGAATGATTCCAATGATGAAAAATCAAACTTGTGCTTAAATGCTCATCTTCATAAAGAAGATGATGAGGTAAATGATTCTAACCTTGATGAATTACCTTCTTATGATGAATTGCAAAATGCTTTTGAAGAACTTCATAAAGAATTCATTAGACTTGCTAGATTGCTAATTAAGTCTAAGAAAACCATCACATGCCTAGAAGAGAAAAATTCTACTTTAAACAAAGGGCTAGATGAATTAAAAACAAAAAATTGTGTTGTAAAAGAAAGAGTGGCTACTGTTTTGGAACCACCTATATGTGATAATTGACCTAAGTAGGAGAAACATATAAATCATTTAAATGGTGATCTATCTAGAGTTACTAGTGATAAAGACAACTTGAATGCATTGCTTGGACAAGAAAAAGAAATGAAAAACCAAGTTGATTTAGTGTACAAAATTAAGAGAAAGGCAAAAAGCTTTAAAAAATTTCATGTTTCTCATTATGCTAATGCATCACAATATGCTAGATGTCATTATTACAATAGAAAAGGTGCTTTCTACAATTTGAGAAATAATTATTCATTGCATATAAGGCAAATATGGGTTCCCAAAGGAACTTTATCATACTCTAACCATGAAGGACCCACACAGATTTGGGTACCTATAGCACAAACATGAAATTCTGTTTTGTAGGTGTGGTGGAAGGTCAAGAGCAAAAATTGGAATCATGCTATAGAGCCTTCACCAAACACAAAATGGGTAACAATAAAGAAATAATATTGAATGAATATGTTTTCTAATTATCATTATTAATGTGTGATTGTGAATCTTTGTGTTGACTTATATATCATTGTATAATATGTCTACATTGTTCTATTAAAGTTATTTGATCTATTTTGGAATAATCATATGGCTTTTGTTTCACAAATTGAATCTACGAAAATTGTTGAAGCCTTGAATGATTTGTTTTGCTTGCTATGCAACAATTAACTTTGAACACGATCTCTATCATCAGGGCTTACGTGGCAGCTTGTGAGTGGATACATGGCGCGGTGGCTTTCCACACTCAAGCGTGGCATTTCCCAAGCTCAAGCGTGGCCACGCTCAAGCGTGGAATTTCTCACGCACGAGCGTGGGGATGCTGATGCACAAAAATAAAAGAGTGACTTAAGTCACTTAGTCACTCAGCAAAAAACAGAGAGTGAGAGCTGAGAATTTTGAGAGAACAGAAAGGAGAGTCTAGAGTGAGAAAGAGAGAGATCTTAGAGAGAGAAGGGCTTCTAGTGAGAGTTGTGAGAGTTTTGATCGTCCAATCGCGAAACAGAGTACGTGGTTGTGATCATAGCGAGGATATCTATCTTGTTCTCTTCTCCTTTTATTCTAAAAGTGAAGGTAAATCATCCTCTTTTATGTCGAAACTCCGTTCGTTGCGTTTCTCTATATATCTTTCGTTTCGTTTATCGGAATTCAATTCCGTCTTCAAGTATGAACTCCTAGTAACGTGTGCTTTGCAATGTGATGCATAGGTGAATTTTCGGAAATTCCGAGGCCATAGAATCGCGCAGGGTAGAATCGAGGAAGTGAGAGGAAGTCTCGTTTTGCTTCGTTTCGTGCACCATACGAATCTCCAGGTGGGGGAAAGAAACTATTTAACGTCGGAAACGACGCGGTTACATTTAATTCGATAATGGCGTAGGGCGACCCAGACCCTACACGAGAGCGAGTAACAGACAATATCTATACCACATTGGGGACTACTTAGTGGTACCGATGATGATATAGAAATTGTGCGTTTATCGTCGTTATGATATATATATATATATATATATATATATATATATATATATACATATGATTATTTTATTAAGCAATGATTACCTGTTTGACTGGTTGACTAGATATTGGTACTTGATGTATGATAACATGAATTTATAATTATTTTTGAAAGTGTTTATATTTATTATTATTATTATTATTATTATTATTATTATATTTTGGTATTTATTATTATGGAATTAATGACATGAGGAAATATGATGATTGTGATGATATGATGAGTGTTATGATCGTGCTTAGAGGATTGAGTAAATCATAAGTTATGTTGAGACACGAGGATGTATTGGGGATTGCATACGATATGTGATAGTAGTGCCTAACCGAGATGATTATCGTGATATGAGGCTGAAATTGATGATATGAGATTATTTTGAGGTTATCTATGAGATTATGATGAGCGGTTAGGGCACTAGGGGGTGACCTGAAACATGATCTGTGATATGAGGGACCTGAAACATGGTCGAGCAGACCTGAAACATGGTCGAGTGGGGTCTATGCCTCGGAGGGAGAATTCCCAGGGATAGGCTAACGGCGGACCGTCCAGAGATGATTTCATTTTAGTCGCAGCTATAGTTCATGCATTGCATGAGCATCCTGGATTGTGGTCTAGAGGTGTGCACCGGGTTATGTAGCTATAGTGTCATTACTTTCCGTGGGCACCCTCCATCCGCGAACGAGGGTGTGCATCGAGGACTCTGGGACATGTCGATTATATTGTTGTGATATCCGGATATGGCCGATACTTGAGGAGATTATTCATACAGCATTTGCATTGCATCATGATGGAGGGTAGAGGAAAGATCCTAGATGTGGATTGAGGATGATTGTGTTATATATATTTATACTTGGGAGACGGATGTTTAGTGTGCCGTTATTTAATTAAATGTAGCTAAACCCTTTCCACGTTTGATGTTATATGGTTTCTTATCCCTGTCTTCTCTATATTGCATATATTTTTTTTTATGTGATCGTGATGAGAAGATCCTACGGGGGAGCCAGCTATGGAGGAGCTTGATGGGACCTCGCATGAGCCAGACGTTGGAGGACGAACAGTTGATCCTCATAGTTGAGTACAGAGTCTATGGTCAGTGCGTTTTGTCTCTTTGGGATGTTGTTTTTATTTTGTTTGATTATCAGTTTGTATATTTTGGGATCCGACTGATGGGATTCCCTCTACTGTACTGTATCAGGTCTTGATGTGTATATGTTATGTATGTATGTATATATGTTGTGTATAGTTTAAGTTTTTAATTTTTCCACTATTTTAATATATCAGCTTAACGATAATAATGAAATTAGGTCTTAATATTTTGGGTTTTCTTTAATGCGATGTCGGGGCGTCTCGGTATCACTCCTAACAACGTGCATCACGTCTGCAAAAAATGTATGAAAAACGATTTGTTCTCAACGTTTTCCTTGTGTTCATTCATTCCTTGTCGAAGCTGAAAGGCTAACGACTATTCACGAATCTTTAACTTTTAAGATTTTTCAACATCAACACGGGACATGAAGTCCGAGTGCTCAGTCACAACGCCTTAAACCGATGCACCAGTCTTAGGCTTGTGGTCATAGAAAACAACATTCACCTTGAAAACTGTTCATCACAACGTGATTAGGACCCAAAGTCCACAACAACCTGTCACGTATCCAAGATCTACGTGTATACTACAGAACACTAGTACCCGACGTCTCGTATACTAGATTCATATTTCAACATATTTATTCTTTTTCGTTCAGTGAAATACAAATACAAAATGAAACCTCCACAGCTTATCCAAGCCCGTCGGAATATTTTTGGTGAATAAAAGTATTTCATATAAAATCCTTTTTCATTGAAATTCATTTATAAATACTAAGTTATAGAGAAATCCATTGTTTATATCAAATCCACTTTCTTTTGAAATTCTTCCTTTTTCCGAAACAATGCTAGAACTTTATAAAAATCCTTGTTAAAATCCATTTCTAACCAAATAATACAAATCATTTTCTCAAAGGTTTATCTTCATAAAATATATTTCTAAATGGTTCTTGTTTATACTAAAATGATTTATAAGCCAAAATAATTTTCCTCTAACTTTAAATTATTTCAACACTTAGTTCTTAAAATGATTTTCCACCTCATTTTTGAAAATGATAACGTACAAAAATATATTTCTTTTTTTTTTCTAGATTTCATCCTTAACTTCATTCTTTTATCAAAAAGAAGTTCTCCGACAATATGATTATGTTCAATATTTCTCATAAAGCTTTTTAAGGCTTTTATCTCAAAATTAATTGAGTACCGACGAATGTCGGGCTTCTCAGACATCAATCAACAACAGTATAATTTTCACTTCAACATCATAACAGTTAATACAATTCATGCAATATAGTAAAACTATAACACATCTTCAAATAAGTCATCAAGCTCAGGCATTTAAAAACAGACAGTTCAATCACCTCAAATAACTAAGATAAATCACAACAAGACTTAAGACACATCACAAACCACAACTAATAGCATACGGCTATCAGACCATCCCTCAAGCAGTCTCCTCTTACTTGATTCCAAAGAATAAAATTTCCTCGTTTCTTGTTTTGAACAACGATCTTCCTCAACTCGCTTCGTGACGGAGTCTAAAGGATTAACACATAACACAAGTTAAAAACAACCAAAAACATCTAATCTCTCCTAGGCATAGATTCGACCAAGGTGAGTAAAATAGGGTTAGGGATATCAAAATTTCACTAACTCATGGATTAATTATCCTTAAGCATTAGAGATTCATAATCAATGATCATTTTACAAGGATTGAACAAAAACTCCTCTAAGCCACAAGCTTAGGGTTTTGGCGAAGACACACAAAATAGGCTAGAGATTTTCAAACTTTTCAAGCTTTTAGATTTAGCAACAAAAGGTATTAAAGAGCTTAAATCAATGATTACATTTTAAAAAAATGAAACAAAACTTTCTTGCTCCAACACACATAGGTTCAGCCTCTTTAGGAAAATAGGGGAGAAAAAGTTTGCTTGATGCATGCTCTTAGATAGTGAATACAGAGATCATTGTGAGTCCATAGAATTTGGTTTCAAGTCAAACGGATTTTTCTACTAATTTCTAGAGATTTTAGAAGTTATGTATCTAAGAATCAAAAATGGATGAACATGGCATAACTCTCAAAATGAAAGAAAAAGAAGACTTTGATTAGTAAGGAGATGAGGTTTACCTCTTGAAGCTTGGAGAAAATGGATGAAGATGATGAGTTCTTGAAGAAAAACCAATGGAGTTTTGAAGTAGGAAGTATGTTTATGTGAGAGTAAAGTATGAATGAAAAAAAATGAGAGTTTATATAGAGGGGGAGGGTGTAGCCGTGTGGGAGAGAGGAAGAAGAGCTTGGAGAGTAAGTTTTGAGTTAAGGATTTGTTTGGTTGGAAAAAGTGAGGGATTAATGGGTTTTTGATTTAAATATAATAGATTCAAAAAGTTGCATGATTACTTTCTTTGATGTAACATAGACTTTAGTCCATCAAGTCACTTCACTCAAATAAGTCACCTCAGTCTTCTCAGCTCTCCATTCTGCTCCGTTGTTTACCCGATTAAAGTTACCGATCGTAGTTTTTGACGATTTTGCAAGGATAAAATATTATATTTTATTTCCAAACGAAAATTTTCAACAATAACCAAGATAATTGGAAATACGATAAAAACACTAACCATTTCGTTCCCGGGTCAAAATTAGGTTTTCTGCTTAGTAAACTTTTACTGTCAGTGAAATCGCAGACCGATTTTCGTCTAAATTTTCAACCGAAAATTTAACCGTGACTTTCTATGGTAAGGTAGACTAAGACAATGATTTTAGTTTATCCAAAATCATTCTCTGGATTTTATAAAAAATAAACACACATAAACATGTATTTACTGTTATAGAAAGACAGAAATCGGGGGGTTACAAAACGCCTCTCGGACCCAATGGAGAAGCATGATCAGGAGGAGTACACAGCTCGATGGGCTCGTATTGAAGCTGTGCTGGAATCGCTCAGTCAGAAAATTTCCTTAGTCCAAGCGTCTCCCCATGGTGCGACGAGCTCATCCAAGGAATTTGTGTGGTCTCTATTCCAAGAGAGAAATGTCAAGTTGGAATTTCCCCATTTTGATGGGTCGGATACCATAGGCTGGATATTTAAACCTGAGCAATTATTTGACTAGCATGAGACCCCGGATGTTGATCTGCTGTCCATTTGGAAAAGGAAGTCATCCTTGGTTCCAAATTATGCAGAGTACTCACCTTGGTCATCTTTCACTAGGGCACTTGACCTCGACTTTGGCCCTTCTTTGTATGAATGCCCCGGTGCGACCTTGTTCAAATTAGTTTAGTTAGGATCAGTAGGTGAGTATTACATTGAATTTACTGCTTCGGCTAACTGGGTCTATGGCCTGAGTCATGATGCCTTGTTGGATTGTTTCATCAATGGATTACAGCCATAATTTCGAGGGACATTCTGGTGTAGAGTCCTATCTCACTTATCAAAGTTGTTGCACTAGCTAAAATCTTTGAGGAAAAATACAAACCACCTCCTAAGCTACCTTCCTCAATTCACAGTCCCAAAGCCCAGCCTATCTTCACTAATTACCAAAATAAGCTCCCCAGTCGACCTGCCAATACCTATACCAAATCCCAATTACCACCTCTCCTTCCTACCCCACCTACTAGATATGACAACCAAAACAAGAAAAACCCAAACATTAAGCACATGAGCCATGCTGAAATGCAACTTAGAAAGGACAAAGGACTCTGCTACATGATGGGCTCCAACAAGTGTACCAGATCGAAGCAAGTAATAACAAAACAGTAAGAAACCGAGTATCGAACGCAAGGATTGAGTGACCAATTTATCTAAATTCAAATAGATAATTAAGTTAACCAAGTCAAAGGAGAGAGAAGATTAAGATAAAATCAAGTTCGGATATCAAATCAATTATCAAATAAAAAATAGAATCTAAACAAATCGCACCAGATATTGAGACATAAAATATGATTGGGAGAATCTAAAGTCACGATGTCACCTACACAATCAAGCCTAGATCTAGATGTGATAAGTTACCTATTCCTAATTCAATTTCTATGCCAACCAGGAACCCTAAATTATTCTAATGCCTCCTTCAAGCACAAAAGAAAACACCCATACACACTAATCAACTATATCTCTATGATGATTAAAATGCAAGAATTCATTAAGATATTGGTTCCATATTTCGATTGCACAAGTCTCCTATTATATCTCTATCAATGATCAACTTGTGTTCTTAATTCAAACCCTGAAACATGAATCTCCAATCAAACTCATCACGCTTGGCTAGTTAATCACGAGCTCTTTTGATTAACACATATAAATCAGAATTAAGAAGTAAATATTAAGAAGAAGGGAATAGAAAACATCACAAATATCACTATGCCGCCATGTGCGGCTACGTCGATTCCATAGAAAACATGATTAGTTCCTCATAGCGTACATAATCACCAAGAATTTGAGTAGAACACCAACAAAATTTAGAACTATCACTACTAGAGACGCAGCTTTCAAAAACTATGGTTAGTCTATGAAAATTGGATCTAAAACAAGCTTTTATACTAATTGCAGATTTCGCACTCTCGAGAGGCGAACAACTGTTCACGGGGAGAATAATGAGATTTGGCCAAGTCCAGAATTCAGTTTCTCGCTAAGCGGACCCTGTCTCACGGGGCAAGATAAGGAACCTTCAAAAATATTTCTTCTACTTCGCAGGGCCAGTAACTTCTTGCGGGGCGCCCCAGATCCATCTTCAATTTCTCCTTTCTGGCTAGTGGATCGCCCCAGAGAGCCTTCAAAATCTTCTATTTTTGGTCTTTGGCTGTGGGGCAAGTAATGTCTCGCGGGGCCAGACACTCTAAATTTGTATTCCAGCTTGCTTTCTTCAGTTTTCCTAGCTGCTTTCAGCTTCACTATTTACCTGAAACGCTAAAATAGCATGAAATGATTTTTATTTGACTCAAAAACTTACAAAAATTCCTATAAACTAACAAAATGACCCAAAACCTTGCTTAAGGACAACTCAAGTTAAATTTGGGTAAAAAAGAGATTAAACTCGATCAACTGGCACACAAACCATGGCCTTTCCAGCTTTAAACTCGATAAGCCATAGGGTTATCAAAATATCCCAAACTTAAACTTTGTTTATCCTCAAGTAAACTAAAAATCAAAAGACTCAAGATTTGGCAAGCTTAATGGACTCAATCAACCATCACATATACTTCATGCAGTTTTCTCAATTCAATTACAATTGATATTCTCCCCCATATCATCAATATAATCCCCACATGCACATTTACTCACATCTAAAGAGAAATTCATCATTCATTGCAATCATCATTCCAAGCAAAGGATCCAAATTACACATAAAAGGGAGATCACCAAATTAAACTATTGCATTCCTCACAAAGGTGTATAATTTCACTCTAATCGCTCAAGTGTCAAGGTTTATCAATTTCCCCTCAATTTCACACTTCAAGCACACTTTCCATAAATTTTATTTTCAACTTAAACAAAGTTCCCACGAGAATATGCATGCATCATCAAAAGGACTTTCAAGGGTTATAACGGGACCTGGACAAGGTAGGATAATCAAAGGTTCAAGGCTAAGACCATAGGAACGAGCATGAATTTTTTACAATTGAGGTCCAACTCTCATTCTTTTCACACTATTGCTTCATTTTTTCGGGTGGCTACTGTTGGTAGTGGCTACAGTCTCAAGAGGGGGGGGGGGGGGGGGTGAATTGAGATATTGAAAACTTATTCAACAATTTAAAGTAAAACAGTGCTTCTCTTAAAGAAAATTGGTTTTCACTCAATTTTAATTTCCAAGAATTAGGTTATGGAACAAGTAATGATGACAAGAAGAATTATAAGTAGTAACAACAGATTTTAACACAGATTACAGATTTAAAGATTCAAGTTTAACAAGTATATGGAGTTTAGGGATTAGAAGAACACGCAAACCGATTTATCCTGGTTCGGCTACCTCCTCTGGTAAGCCTACATCCAGTCCCACACCTCTGTGGATTTCTTCACTATAATCAACAATTACACAATTCTAATTACAGCAACACAAGGATACCCTCCTTGCTTGAAAAATCTCCAGAAAGCACACTAGCTTTCTTTACCCAAGGATCCTTTCTATCCTTGTTGAACCCTAAGAGATACCCTCAATTAGTCACTCTAATTCACAAAAAGAATTGAGTAGAAGCAAGACTCTAAAAGCCCGATAATACAAATTGAAGTTCTAACTATCACACTTTTCTCAGAGATGAAGCACTTTGTTTCACAATCAGAATGAGTTGCGTTTATTGTATATGTTGTTGCTGTTGTTGTTGTTAAAAAGTGTTCCTTTGATCCCTCTTTATATAGAAGACGGATTATAGTCTTTGGGATCATTTAAGACAGATTTGGATCTGATTTAACAAAATCTGCTTTCTTGATTCTTGATCTCCAAATGTGATTCTGTTTGATCTTTGTAGAGATTGCGTCCTTCTTGAGATATAACTGTTTCCATCTAAAAGGATAGCCAAGTCTTTTTGAAGAGTAATTAATCCGTGTTTATTTGAAGAGAAAAATATCCGCGTTAATTTGAAGAGAAAAATATCCACATCCATTTGCCACATCAGCAGACGGGAGTATTAGCTCAAGGTTATTGGACGGGCTCCAACTGGTAGACGAGCTTTATATATCATGTAAGTGGACGAAGCTTATAATTTAGCGTGTATCATTGGTAGACGAGCTCTCCAAGTGTTACTATCAGTAGACGCGCGCTCTTGTTACTTTCAGTGGACGAGCTCTCCTTTTGCTTTAGTGGACGCGTGCTTCTTTTACATCAGTGGATGCGTATGTTTTTTTTTTACATCAGTGGACGAGTGCTCCAAGTGCCACATCAGCAGACGAGATCTTCTGTTTCCTTAATTGATGCTCTTCATGTGCCACGTAAGCAGACGAGATCTTCTGTTTCCTTCAGTGGACGCGCTTCTGTGCTACATCAGCAGACGAGCTCTTCTGTTTCCTTCAGTGGACGCGCTTCTGTGCTACGTCAGCAGACGAGCTTTTCTGTTTCCTTCAGTGGACGTGCTTCTGTGCCACGTCAGCAGACGAGATCTTCTGTTTCTTTCAATGGACGTGCTTCATATGCTCTTTTAGTGGACGACAGCTTTTTACTTTGTTCTTTTAGTGTACTTCAGTGATCTTGCATGTAATTTAACACGAAACGAGTACGTAGTCAAAATTAAAAATCTTATGCAAAATACACTTTGTTTGTCATACATCAAAACATGAATGAGGGCTTAGTCTTACAAACTCCCCCTTTTTGATTATGACAAACCTTACCATACTTAACCTTAGTTATTAAGAAATCAGAGTGCAGCTATTCAGTAAGCATGGTTCTTGAGTTATTTTCGTCTTCCCCCTGTGTCATTGATATCTTTCAAAAGATCAAGTGTTATCATATCATTATCAGAAAAAAATCATCTTGCATTTATTATTAGTTCAAGTATGTCTTTTCAAAGCAGTTCATACTCAGGTATCAGAGAATTTTTTTTTACATATTATAGAAAATTTTTTTACAGCAAATGCAGGGTTCATCTTTATGGTTCATATTTCTCCCCCTTTGTTAGAGAAAAAAAAATTGAAAAAAAAATTGCATATCAGAAAATGCATGGTTCATTAAAAATTGCATATCAGAAAATGTATGGTTCATTTTTATGGTTCATATTTCTCAGATGTATGGTTCATCTTTCTAGTTCATCTCAGATGTATGGTTCATCTTTCTCGTTCATCTCAGATGTATGGTTCATCTTTCTCCCCCTTTGTCATTATCAAAAAGAAACTATGGAGAATATTGAAATCAATCTTAATAAACAGTCTTGCATTCATTGATAATAAGACATTTCAGAACTTATGCAATACATCAAAACATCCAAAAAACCAAAAAAAAATTACAGACACCTAAGGATGCTTAGCATCTTGCCCATGTCCTTCATAATTTTCAGCAACTTGAGCTGCCTTGTGTGCCATCTGTTATTAGTTATTTTGAGGATCAATTATGCCAAGTTCCCTTCTTATAAAGAAGAAACTCTCCTTATTTAGTGGTTTGGTGAATATATCAGCTAATTGCTTAGTTGTATCTATATGTTCAATCACAACATCACCACTTTGAATATGATCCCTGATAAAATGATGTCTAATTTCAATATGCTTGGTTCTTGAGTGCATATTTGGGTTCTTTGTTAGATTAATTGCACTAGTGTTATCACACTTTATTGGTATACGATCCAGATAAACGCCATAGTCAATTAATTGTTGTTTCATCCACAGGATTTGAGCACAACAACTCCCAACTGCAACATATTCTGCTTCAGCTGTGGATAAGGCCACACTAATTTGCTTTTTACTAAACCAGGACACTAGGGAATTTCCTAATAAATGGCATGTTCCACTTGTGCTCTTACTATCTAACTTGCATCCAGAAAAGTCAGAGTCGGAATATCCTATTAATGTGCAAGTGGATCCCTTGGGATACCACAACCCCATTTCTTTTGTTCCTAAGAGGTACTTCATGATTCTTTTAACTGCAGTAAGATGTGATTCTTTATGATTAGCTTGATACCTTGCACACATACGCACACTGAACATTATACCTGGCCTACTAGCAGTGAGATAAAGTAAGGATCCGATAATACCTCTATACTTGGATACATTTATAGATTTACCATGTTCATCTTTGTCCAAGTAGCAGGCTGGACTCATTGGTGTTGCCATTTCCTTTGCGCATTCGATTCCAAACTTCTTTAGTAGTTCCTTGCAATACTTTGTTTGGCTTATGAAGGTTCCATCTTGGAATTGTTTAATTTGAAGTCCAAGAAAGAAGGTAAGCTCTCCCATCATGGACATTTCAAATTCACTTTGCATTAGTTCACCAAATTCCTTGCATAAAGACTCATTAGTAGCACCAAAAATAATGTCATCAACATATATTTAAACAAGTAAGATATTGTGTGCTTTTGTTTTAGTAAATAGTGTAGTATCAACTTTTCCTCTTTTAAAGCCTTTATCTAGGAGAAAATTGCTTAACCTTTCATACCAAGCTCTAGGAGCTTGCTTGAGTCCATAGAGGGCTTTAGTCAGTTTATAGACATGATTTGGGAACTCACTATCAATAAAACCAGGGGGTTGGCTTACATATACTTCCTCTTGTATTATTCCATTTAAAAAGGCACTTTTCACATCCATTTGGTACAGTTTAAAGTTCATTATACAAGCATAGGCTAAGAGCATTCTTATGGCTTCTAATCTAGCTACGGGAGCATATGTTTCATCATAATCAATTCCTTCTTCTTGATTATACCCCTTAGCTACTAGTCTAGCCTTGTTTCTTACTATTATTCCATTCTCATCCATTTTATTTCTAAACACCCATTTAGTTCCGATCATTTGGTTACTTTTGGGTTTTGGAACTAAATCCCAAACTTTGTTCCTTTTAAATTGATTTAACTCCTCTTGCATTGCAATCATCCAATGTTCATCATTAATAACATTATCAACACATTTTGGTTCTATTTGAGATACAAACGCCATGGTATTGCAAATATTCCTTAAAGAGTTTCTAGTGGTTACCCCTTTGGTGATCTCACCAATGATATTGTCTAAGGGATGATTCTTTGAAGCTTGCCACTCCTTAGGAAGATTTTCTTGTTGAAGTTCTGCTTGAGGTTCTTTATTACTTTCTTCATCCTCCTTTTCCTTGTTGCTCTCCTTTCCTTCATCAGATATCACTTCATCCTCAAGAGTTTATGCATCATAAAAAATGTCCTTTTCCAACCTTTTGGGGTTAGACTCATCAAATGTTATGTGAACATATTCCTCTATTGATAAAGTACGCTTATTAAACACTCTATATGCTTTGCTAGTTAATGAATAACCTAGGAAAATACCCTCATCATCTTTGGGATCAAATTTCCCAAGATTATCCTTGCCATTATTTAGTACAAAATATTTACAGTCAAAGACATGAAAATGAGAAATGTTAGGTTTTCCTCCCTTGTAAAGTTCATATGGAGTTTTCTTCAGAATTGGCCTTATTAGAACTCTATTCAAAACATAACATGCAGTACTCACAGCATCAACCCAAAAATACTTTGGTAAATTAGAGTCACTCAATATGGTTCTAGCAATTTCTTCAAGTGACCTATTTTTCCTCTCAACTACTCCATTTTGTTGTGGAGTCCTAGGTGCAGAAAAATTGTGTTTTATACCATGTTCATCACAAAAGTTATCAAACTCCTCATTTTGGAATTCTCCTCCACGGTCACTCCTAATTGAAACAATTTTCATGTCTTTCTCATTTTGAGCAACCTTAGCCATTTTCTTAAAAGCTTCATTCTTTTGTGCTAAGAAAAAGGTCCAAGTGAATCTAGAGAAGTCATCAACAATTACAAGAGCATAGAGATTTCTACCAAAGCTTTTTGTCCTAGAAGGTCCAAAAGGTCTATGTGCAGTAATTGTAAGGGTCTACTAGTAGAAACAATGTTTTTAGCCTTAAATGAGGTTTTCACTTATTTACCCTTTTGGCATGCATCACATAGGCCTTCTTTAACAAACTTTTTATTTGGTAAACCGATTACAAGTTCTTTGGAAATCAGTTTATTCAAGTGATCCATATGAATGTGAGCTATTCTCCTATGCCAAAGCCAATTTTCATCTTCTTTGGAAATTAAGAAACATGCATCATTGGAAATTAAGTTGTCTATGTCTAGCATATAGATGTTATTGATTCTATTTCCAATCAGTTTTATGTTATTATCATGAATAGATTTGATCATACACAATTTTGAGTTAAAGTTTACCTTGTAGCCTTTATCACATAATTGGCTTATACTTAGTAGATTGTGTTTGAGCCCTTCCACATAGAGAACATTCTCAATCTTGATTGCTGGACTTTTTCCTATTGTTCCAACACCAAGGATTCTTCCTTTGTTGTTGTCTCCATAGGTGATATTTCCTCCTTCCTTGGGAGTGAAAGATGTAAATTCTGTGATGTCTCCGGTCATGTGTTTGGAGCAGCCACTGTCCAAAAACCAGCTTGAGGTTTTGGCCTTCAAACACACCTACAAAACAGATTCTTTTATGCTTTTCCTTTAGGTACCCAAATCTGTTTGGGTCCTTTAGTGTTAGTAACAACATAAGTTCCTTTTGGAACCCAAATTTGTTTCATGACAACATGAATGTTCTTTCTAAGTCTACAAGTAGCAGCTGTATGACCTTTCTTTAGACAATAATAGCATTTAACAAAAGGACTAGATGAGGAAATGGGTGGAACAAAAAGCTTTTTAAAAGATTTTTCATGTACCATTGGCTTATATCCTATTCCTGCTTTGTCATACACACCCTTCTGCTGTCCTAATATGGCATTCAAGTTATCTCTACCGAAAGTGAACTTAGATAGAGTTGTATTCAGTATTTCAACTTCCTTTTCTAGTGTAGTGCTTTTGGTGCAAATTGAACTAGATGCAAGTAATTGTGAATTTTTAGTTTCTAGTTCTTTAAGCTTTATTTGTAAAGATGCATTATCACTACATTGTTTTGCGATGATCTTTCTAGAAGATTTAAGTTGTTTACTAATTTTAACATATTCTTCATGCAATTCATCGAAAGCATCTTGTAACTCATCATAGGTAGGAGAGGAATCATTTACCTCGGTTTCACTATCACTTTGATGATTTTCCATGAGACAAAGGTTGACTTCTTCATTTTCAGATTCACTACTGGTGGAATCCATATCATTTTCTTCCCAAGCTATGTACGCTCTTCTGGGCTTTCTTCCTTTCTTTTCTTTGCTGTCATTCTTCTCATACTTTTCTTTCTTTTGTAGCTTTGGACATTCATTTTTGTAGTGTCCAAGCTTTCCACATTCAAAGCATTTGATTGTTGAGGAAGAGCTTTCACCTTTGTTCGTGTTCTTTTTGGTAGGAAAACTGAATTGCTTCTTGTTTCTATTCTTCTTGATGAATCTTTTAAATTTCCTCACAAGCAATCCCGTGTCTTCTTCTTCGGATTCTTCACTTTCATCAAGGTGTTCATCTTCATCACTTTCTATTGATTCTTTGGAAATATGAGCCTTGAGTGAGAGTCCTTTCTTCTTTTTCTCCTTATCTTCATGATCTTTCAATCTATTTAGTTCTAATTCGTGTTCTTTCAACTTGCCAAATAGAGTAGCAATCTGCATTGTCTCAAGATCCTTTGCTTCAGCAATTGCAGTAACTTTTGGCTGCCATTCACGACTCAAACATCTCATAATTTTGTTAATCTTTTTCTCATCTGTGATTGTATGTCCGAGTCCTTCTAACTGGTTCACAATGTGTGTAAACCTCTTTTGCAGATCATCTATCTCCTCACCATTCTTCATGTGAAAGAGTTCATATTCATGGACTAGTGGATTCATCCTTGCTCTTTTCACATCGTTGGTTCCTTCATGAGTGAGTTGAAGAGTATCCCACATCTGCTTTGCCGTTTTGCAATTGGAGACCCTAAAAAACTCATCATAATTCAAAGCAGCTGTTATAATATTCTTTGCTTTAGCATTATAACCAACTCTTCTTTTATCATCATCATTCCAGTCATCTTTTGGTTTAGATTGTTTATTTCCCTCAGCATCAAGAATAAATGGAACATAGGGACCATTTTCAACAGCATCTAAAACATCTAAACCTGCAGCCTCAAGAAAGATAAGCATTCTTTCTTTCCAGTACATGTATTGGGAGCCATTAAAGGCAGGGGGTCTAGTGAGTGAAGCCCCATCACCCAGGATATCATTTGTAGCCATCTCTTGAAGTTGTTAAGCTTTGTAACAAGAGTTTTATCCCTAATGCCAATTGTTGGTAGTGGCTACGGTCTCAAGAGGGGGGGGGGGGGGGGGGTGAATTGAGATATTGAAAACTTATTCAACAATTTAAAGTAAAACAGTGCTTCTCTTAAAGAAAATTGGTTTTCACTCAATTTTAATTTCCAAGAATTAGGTTATGGAACAAGTAATGATGACAAGAAGAATTATAAGTAGTAACAATAGATTTTAACACAGATTGCAGATTTAAAGATTCAAGTTTAACAAGTATATGGAGTTTAGGGATTAGAAGAACACGCAAACCGATTTATCCTGGTTCGGCTACCTCCTCTGGTAAGCCTACATCCAGTCCCACACCTCTGTGGATTTCTTCACTATAATCAGCAATTACACAATTCTAATTACAGCAACACAAGGATACTGTAACACCCGGGTGACGACGAGGGAGGGGAGTGGTCGCCGGTGCAAGAAGGCACGGACAAGGAGCGGCTCCTGGCAGGCTTCTAGGCGGAGGGACACATGAATGAACCGATTACACACCCGAATGATAGGGATCCTGAGACTGTGTAGGTATGGGACTATACAGTTGAGGAAGGCTTATATGAATTGATTGGTACTACCTATACTAATAAGATGCATCTTTTTTTCGGGAGCCCATCACTTAAGAACTCCACAGTTAAGCGTGCTTGACTTGGAGCAATTCTGGGATGGGTGACCTCCTGGGAAGTTTTCCTAGGAAGCGTGTGAGTGAGGACAAAGCATGCTGAAAAGACCCGTGTTGGTCTGTGGGGGCAGTCATCAATCCATAGAGCGGCTAGGGATGTTACAAATGGTATCAGAGCGACACCTCTCCCAGTACGGTGTGGTTCGGGGATGAACCAAGCGGAAGCTGGTGGGAATGTAACACCTGGGTGCCGACGAGGGCGGGGAGTGGTCGCCGGTGCAAGAAGGCACGGACAAGGAGCGGCTCCTGGCAGGCTTCTAGGCGGAGGGACACATGAATGAATCGATTATACACCCGAATGAGAGGGATCCTGAGATTGTGTAGGTATGGGACTATACAGTTGAGGAAGGCTTATATGAATTGATTGGTACTACCTATACTAACAAGATGCATCTTCTTTTCGGGAGCCCATCACTTAAGAACTCCACAGTTAAGCGTGCTTGACTTGGAGCAATTCTGGGATGGGTGACCTCCTGGGAAGTTTTCCTAGGAAGCGTGTGAGTGAGGACAAAGCATGCTAAAAAGACCCGTGTTGGTCTGTGGGGACAGTCATCAATCCATAGAGCGGCTAGGGATGTTACAGATACCCTCCTTGCTTGAAAAATCTCCAAAAAGCACACTAGCTTTCTTTACCCAAGGATCCCTTCTATCCTTGTTGAACCTTAAGAGATACCCTTTCTTAGTCACTCTAATTCACAAAAAGAATTGAGTAGAAGCAAGACTCTAAAAGCCTGATAATACAAATTGAAGTTCTAACTATCACACTTTTCTCATAGATGAAGAACTTTGTTTCACAATCAGAATGAGTTGCGTTTATTGTATATGTTGTTGTTGTTAAAAAGTGTTCCTTTGATCCCTCTTTATATAGAAGACAGATTATAGCCGTTGGGATCATTTAAGATAGATTTGGATCTTATTTAACAAAATCTGCTTTCTTGATTCTTGATCTCCAAATGTGATTCTGTTTGATCTTTATAGAGATTGCGTCCTTCTTGAGATATAACTGTTTCCATCTGAAAGGATAGCCAAGTCATTTTCAAGAGTAATTAATCCATGTTTATTTGAAGAGAAAAATATCCGCGTTTATTTGAAGAGAAAAATATCCGTGTTTATTTGAAGATAAAAATATCCGCATCCATTTGCCACGTCAGCAGACGGGAGTATTAGCTCAAGGTTATTGGACGGGCTCCAACTGGTAGACGAGCTTTATATATCATGTAAGTGGACGGAGCTTCTAATTTAGCGTGTATCATTAGTAGACAAGCTCTCCAAGTGTTACTATCAGTAGACGCGCGCTCTTGTTACTTTCAGTGGACGAGCTCTCCTTTTTCTTCAGTGGACGCGTGCTTCTTTTACATCAGTGGACGCGTGCTTCTTTTACATCAGTGGACGCGTGTTTTTTTTTACATCAGTGGACGCGTGCTCCAAGTGCCACATCAGTAGACGAGATCTTCGGTTTCCTTATTGGACGCGCTTCATGTGCCACGTCAGCAGACGAGCTTTTCTGTTTCCTTCAGTGGACGCGCTTCTGTGCTACGTCCGCAGACGAGCTCTTCTGTTTCCTTCAGTGGACGCGCTTCTATGCCACGTCAGCAGACGATATCTTCTGTTTCTTTCAGTGGACTCGCTTCATGTGCTCTTTCAGTGGACGGCAACTTTTTACTTTGTTCTTTTAGTGTACTCCAGTGATCTTGCATGTAATTTAACACGAAATGAGTACATAGTCAAAATTAAAAATCTTATGCAAAATACACTTTGTTTGTCATCCATCAAAACATGAATGAGGGCTTAGTCTTACAGCTACAACCTTTTACCCTTTCTTCCCTTTTTATTTGCCTTTGGCATTTGGTATTTTGATTTTTTTTCCAACCAACACAGCTTTATGAACAATTTGTAGCCACCCCAAACTTAGTTTCCTGCAATCTTTGTCTTGAAAAGCATCCATGCGACACCCTTTCTTAGGGTCATCACATAGTTACCCAAATACGGAAGATAAAATTATAATTTACTGGTTGCTTTCAAAAAATAACCTCTATAATTTTTAATAAATCCAAAAATGGGATAAAATTTTTCTTTCTGCGAAATACTTCAGAAAAAGATATATGCATCACAATAGTATAATTACATATACTTACATACAACCTGAATTTATTCGTAAACCAAAACATCGCAACATATAAGCTTTTCTGGAATTGTTTTTCATACACCTCACAAGGTGTTTCAAACCATTTATAACAATTTCCCCAAAAATACACAACCCAAAGAAAATCCTAAGCTGGTCACCTTACAAGACATCTACTGGAAAAACCCTGTGGTCATTCCCACACTCAAACATCTCTTCAAGTATCGGAACCTATGTTCCCGAGTGAGGCTAAGAACTTTTCTGCACCGTCTGCTTCCATGTATCAAGACACAAAAGTCAAACCCAAAAACCTGATATATTATAAGGGTGAGATTCCAATATATGAGTTTATAACGATAATCACTTGCACGACATGCAACATTGGCTCATAGACATATATAGCCATAACAACATAAGATTCTCATAAGTAAACAAGTAGTTTATCACTGGGTCTCATACCCAATCATCGTTATTTTAAAAATATGCATGACACTTCAACGTTCATTGTCTAACATTCACACCTAATCTTCGGAGATCCCAACGTCTTCAAAATGAGTTGATCAAACTCGATACATCGTCTCATTGGCTGGCTAAGCACAAAAATAATACATCGTCTCATTGTCCATTTAAGCACAATGATAATACATCGTCTCATTGTCCATTTAAGCACAATGATACACCGTCACATGATACCTTTTCCATTAAGGTCTCATGTTAAACAACGTTGGACACGTCTGCCGTAAATGCAAATGTAAAAAATTTTATTCTCGTCATTTTCTTCGTGTTAATCTTTCCTTGCCAAAGCTCAAAAGCTTACGAAAAACATAGTTTTAAACATATTTAAAACTTTCATTAAAACACAGGACCTCAAAGTCCGAGTGCTCAATCACGAAACCTCTAGACCAATGCACCAGTCATAGGTTCGTGGTAATAGAAAATATCTTAAATGTTTAAACATATTATACACCACGTATACAGTAGACACCAAGTCTACAGGACCTCAAAGTCCAAAGGACCCCAAGTCCATAACACAACGAACCTTAGTACCTTAAAGTCTCGGTTACTAAGTTCAACACCACTTTTAACACTGTTGAGTTACACTTGATTTTGGAAAATCTTTTTAAATGGGAAATTCTTCAATAAAACCTTTAAATACCAAAACTTAGTTGTCACAAAGATGAGACACTTGAGGTGTAAACTTACTTAAAATGCGAACTGCCGCTTCAGAATTACTTACTGTCGATAATTTTCCAAATTGCCCTCGTTTAGCATTTTTAAAATCATTTAAGCCAATTCTTAGATTTTTCCACTTAAACAATTTTCTAAAATCATAATTAAATTATTTTCAACGATTAAGTTCATAAAATAACTTTTTATAATATTACGGAATTTCTTACGTAAAAATTAGCAATACAAAAAAAATTTCACGGTTATGCCCTCACTGTGACTCATAGTTCACTCTTATACCGTTAAATCATTAAAATAATGATATTTTCCAAAATTTCTTATTTTTCCCAAATATAAATTTCCATTAATATTATATTCCAATATTTTACCGTTAAAACATTGAATATAATTTATAAAGCTTCTTAAAGCTTTTATCCAGTTAATTGAATTGGACACTGACCACTGTCAGGCTTCTCAAACAATAACCAACAACAAGATCACAGAAATATTCTCAGGTAGATCATGCATCACAATACATTATAATATAATTGCAGGTAAACAATTAAATGCAAATAAACCAACACAGATAAAAATAACACAACTGAAACAAACACTACAAATAAATAATACAGTCATCAACTAGATAATACATGATTATAGAAAAACTCCCCAGGTATTCTCCTCTTACCTCTTGAAGAACTTATCTCCCGGTTTCCTTTCTCGAACGTACGTCAAACTCCGGTGTTACGACTCACGTATAACCGACACACTTAACCTTCAACAACCACAATCAACCAATTACAAACGATCAAATAAAAATCACCTATTCCCTAATGATAGGTCACGACCTCAACAAGATTTTGTGGCTAAAATTTCTAAAATTGCTTAAGTCATTGGATTAATGATCCTAAGTACTTAAGACAATAGATTAGTGATTAAACAACAAAGTTTGAACAAAAAATTTCCAAACTCCCAAAGACCTAGATTCGGTCATGATGAGTAAATGGAGAAAACGAATTTTGTTTGATACATAGACATGGATTCCACATGGATATATACTAGAAAGATAAGAAACAAGATCATTTATAAAGAATATGAACAAAAACATTTCCTCCAACCTTATGTATAGGTTCGGCCTTGTCAAGAAATTTGGGGAGATAAACTTTGTTTGAAACAAACTCTTAGATTATGATTATAGGGATGACAACAGGAACATAGAATTTGGTTTCATATTTTTAGGATATTTTTATGATTTTCTAGAGAATTTCAAACTTTATAGATCTAGAAATTGAAAATCATGAACAAGGCCTTAAATCATGAAATGAATTGAAGAGACTATAGGTAAACGATGATAAGAATCATGAATCACCTCTTAGAATTTGAAGAATGACAAGAAATCACCAAGTTGCTTCACACACCAAGCTATGGAAGCTTAAGAGAGAAAGTGAAAGTAGAGAGAATTGGAGAAGATGAAGGAAAGTTCAAGAAAGTGATGGAATGGTCTAGTTGACTCATGAAATTTATGAGCAAGCCAAGGAGGCCTTGGGCCTTGCGCATGGGCTTGGGCAAATTCACCAAAGTCCAATTGATTTTAAGCTTGAAAAATGCTTTGTCAAGGAAACTTAAGAGTAGAAATTTGTCTCATGCAAAATGAATTCATGACCATAATATTGGGCCCAAAAACCGCAGCCCAAACTTGGTTGGATGAGCCAAAATTTGATCCAATTCACTTGGAAGATCATGGAAACTAGTTTAGGGACCAAAATGCAATTTAGAGAAAGTGTAAGGATCAAAATGCAATTTCCATAGAAATTGTCATCATGACTAGTGACTCCATCCATGACATCATCCATGACATCATCCATATGGCCTTGTCATGTGTGACTCATGGATATTATCCATTAGCGGTTCCCGGTAATCTCGTATTTAGCTCCGTCGATCACCCGACTTAAGATATCACCCGAATATAATATAATATTTCAATTTTTAGTGAAATATTTCAAAATGACCAAAATCGTAGGAAATTAATCAAAACCTTAAGTTTTTCGTTCACGAGTCAAAATTAGGTTTTCTGAGCAGTATAATTATAGTGTCAGTAAAATTCACAGACCGGGTTTCACCTGACTTTTCAACCTAAATTTTAACCGTAACTCTCTACCGTTAAGTAGAGTATAAATAAGGTTTCGGTTTAATTAAATAAATTTTCTAAGTCTCAAATAAAAATATAAATATAATTATATAAATTTCTGATATTAGAAAACGGAAAATCTTCTCTTAGTTTCCAACTTCAATTTCTCACATGTGGTTCAAATTTCATGAAAGGGAAAAATCACATCAAATTTCACCATTATCATGCATTTCATTTATGATCATTTCAATCCATCCATATAAGCTCACCGACATTAAACTCAATCGTTAAACAACAAAAATGACTATATACAAGATGTAGCACTTCTATTTGCAACATGAGCAATATCAAGAAACCGCTCAATGACATGTCCTTTCTTATCTACATAACATAAAACAACATCCATTTGCTCCTTAATTGATATGTCTTGAGATTCGTCAATTAAAATGACAAAGAAAACATCTTTAAGATCATCAATAATAATTTTTGTGGTCTAACAAGCAACAGCTCTCACAATATATTTTTGAATGCTAGGTGACATCAGTTTGAGATTGCCACGAGAAACTAAAGGCAACAATAAATTTAAAATTCAATAGGCAATAAAGAAACTAAAGGCAACATCATGCGTTGAGTGAATAGAATTTTCTAGAGAATGGGGCAACTTCTTACCTTCACAAATCACACTCATCGCCCTATTCCACGCACACGCCGCACGACTTCAACAATGAACGACTCATCTGATTTTGAAATAGAGTAAGGGAATGAAAGAGGACTAACTCGATTCTCTATGATTTTTAATTCAAAAAATCTTCACCCAAAAGAAAGCCCTGGAGTCAAAAATCGAGAGACAGAGAGAAGGGAGTAAAAAGGGTTTTTATGTTGGGGGAAAAATGGTACACTTTTCAGTTTACTTTCTATTTTTTAATCTTTTACTAATTTTTATTAAAATTTAAAATATATTTTAAGTTGTACTTGTAAAAAAAAATGAAAAGTGTAATATAGAGTAAGAGATAATTTGTAAGGTTAAGAGACAATTTATTTTTAGTGGGGGCAAGACTTTCTTTCGTTTTTTTACTTATTTTTTAGTGGAGACAAAAATAAAACTACTCAATAACTAGAAATAAAATAATTAAGACTTTTGACATACAAATATTATTTTGGAGTTGAAATGTTAGCCTGGATGACGTTATTGCCAGGAAAACTGGGTCAAAGTAACTGATATATGAAAAGGACGCTTGTGAATTGTGATATTGGTAATAGGAATAAGAAACCGGGTCAAAGTAACTGATACATGAAAAGGACGCTTGTGAATTGTGATATGAGTAATAATAGGAACAAAAAGAATGCTCACCAGTCCCTGATAGTCGACAGGAAGCGGTAATATTTCATTGAAAATGTATGTTTTCAGTATCCTGATACTGCTTTCAGTTTATATTATAAAAAATAAATGTGTATATATTTTTTTAAAATATTAAAAACATATATCAATTTTCATATATATTAAATAATAATTTAGTTGATTTATCAATATTGAATATTAAAATAGTTCTTCAAAAAAAAAAAATTAAAATTGATAAAATTAAAAATAATATTTTTAGAAATCTATATAAGTATTAATGATAATTTACTTATTTAAAAAAATTTCAATTGAAATATATGATTTAAGATTTTGTTTCTATAATATAGATCAACCAATAATAACTTAGTTAAAACAAATAAAACAAAAGTGAAAAGCTCGCATCGCATCGCATCTAATGCTTGTGCTTCATGAGTTCCCGCTGGAAGCTATAAATATACATGTTAGCAAAATATGAATATCACAAACCTGCATATAGTGCATACAATCCAAACCAAAAAAATCAAGTATGGCTTTTTTCCCTCAATTACTTCATCATATTGCCTTATTAATCATCCTTCTTCCCCTTGATTCCCACAACCTTTTGGTTGGTGTATCATCAACCACTCTAAGCATCACCACAGACAGAGAAGCCTTGATGTCACTGAAATCTCAGTTTATTAATGACACTTCTAACCCATTATCCTCTTGGAGCCAGAATTCATCACCATGCAACTGGACTGGTGTCCTTTGTGACAAGCATGGTCAGAGAGTGACTGGCCTGGTTCTTTCAGGCTTTGGACTCTCAGGTCACTTAAGCCCTTATATTGGTAACCTTTCCTCTCTTCAATCCCTCCAATTGCAGGATAACCAGCTCACAGGAGTGATTCCTGACCAAATTACCAAACTAAACAGTTTGAGAGTTCTAAATATGAGCTCTAACAGGTTAGGAGGAATGCTTCCTTCAAACCTGACTTACTTAGATGAGCTCCAGATTCTTGATTTGTCCTCAAACAAGATAGTCAGCAGAATTCCTGAAGAAATCAGCAGCTTGAAAAAGCTGCAGGTCTTGAAACTGGGAAAGAATAGCTTTTATGGTGCAATCCCAGCAGCTCTAGGAAATATTTCTTCTCTTCAAAATATTAGTTTTGGCACCAACTCTCTTAGTGGCTGGATTCCCAGTGACTTGGGTAGGCTACATAATCTAATTGAGCTTGATCTCACTATTAACAATCTCAATGGGACTGTTCCACCTGTTATATACAACTTGTCTTCCCTTGTTAACTTGGCCTTAGCTGGAAACTCCTTGTGGGGTGAGATTCCTCAGGATGTTGGTCATAAACTTCCAAACCTCCTAATTTTCAATTTTTGCTTCAACAAGTTCACAGGTAGAATTCCAGGGTCTTTGCACAACCTCACCAACATTAGGATCATTAGGATGGCCTCCAACCACTTGGAAGGAACAGTGCCACCTGGTTTGGGAAATCTCCCATTTCTTCACATGTATAATATTGGGTATAACAGGATAGTCAGCTCAGGAGTCAAAGGTCTGGACTTCATTACTTCATTGGCAAACAGCACCCACCTGAACTTTCTGGCAATTGATGGCAATATGCTGGAAGGTGTGATTCCTGAAACCATTGGCAATCTCTCCAAGGAACTCTCAACATTATACATGGGAGGGAATCGTTTCAATGGAAGCATTCCCTCTTCCATCCGGTCGCCTTAGCGGCTTGAGGTTGTTAAACTTGAGCTACAATTCAATCACCGGAGAAATTCCAAAGGAGTTAGACCAGTTAGAGGAACTACAAGAGCTATCTCTGGCTGGAAATCAGCTATCAAGAGGTATTCCAAACTCCCTTGGTAATCTCCTAAAGTTAAACCAGATTGATCTGTCAAGAAATGAACTTGTGGGTAGAATACCCGCCAGTTTCGGAAGCTTCCAAAACCTGCTCTACATGGACTTATCCAGCAACAAACTCAATGGAAGCATACCTGTGGAAATCCTCAATCTCCCTACTTTGAGCAATGTTTTAAACCTGTCTATGAACTTGTTGAGTGGACCTATACCTCAAGTTGGGAAATTGACTAGCATTGCCTCCATAGACTTTTCCAACAACCAATTGTATGGCAGCATCCCCAGCTCATTCAGCAGTTGTTTGAGCTTGGAGAAGTTGTTTTTGGCCCGGAATCTGCTTTCAGGTCCCATTCCAAAAGCTCTTGGAGATGTTAGAGGCTTGGACACCTTGGACCTGTCTTCCAACCTACTCTCTGGATCCATTCCTATTGAACTTCAAAATCTACATGCCCTTCAGCTTTTAAACCTCTCTTACAATGATTTAGAAGGAGTCATTCCTAGTGGTGGAGTTTTCCAAAACCTCTCTGTTGTCCATTTAGAAGGCAATAAAAAACTCTGCTTCCATTTTGCATGTATGCCTCATGACCATGGAAAGAGACATGCCAGACTTTATATCCTCATAGCCATCGTGGTAACATTGGTACTATGTCTCACAATTGGCTTGCTACTTTACATAAAGCACAGAAAGGTGAAGGTAACAGCAACTGCAGCAACACCTGAACTGCTGAAGGCTCAGGCTCCATCGGTCTCTTATGACGAGCTTCGTCAGGCAACTGAGCGCTTCAGCCAGGAAAATTTATTAGGAATTGGGAGCTTTGGCTCAGTATATAAAGGCCATCTGAGTCAGGGAAATACTGTTGCAGTAAAAGTGCTTGACACTCTAAGAACTGGTTCTTTAAAGAGTTTTTTTGCAGAGTGTGAGGCTATGAGGAACTCAAGGCATAGGAATCTGGTTAAGCTGATCACATCATGCTCTAGTGTTGACTTCAAAAACAATGAGTTTCTGGCTCTGGTCTATGAGTACTTATGTAATGGGAGCTTGGAAGATTGGATTAAGGGGAGGAGAAAGCATGCAAATGGAAATGGTTTGAACCTTATGGAGAGACTGAATATAGCTGTAGATGCTGCTTGTGCATTGGATTACCTGCACAATGATAGTGAAGTTCCTATTGTGCATTGTGATTTGAAGCCCAGTAATATTCTCCTGGATGAAGATATGACTGCAAAGGTTGGAGACTTTGGATTGGCTAGGTTACTGATTCAAAGATCAACTAATCAAGTTTCCATTAGCTCCACTCATGTCCTTAGGGGCTCAATTGGTTACATACCTCCAGGTTAGTAGCATGACAACTTCCTCTTTGATTGATACTAGTATACAACTTGCCAAGTTAAATCTCTCTTCAAGAATTTTTGAACTCATTCAGTTATAGATCCTTAATAGAAATATCAATATGTTTCTCTACTCCCTATTTATGAGATGGAGATCCGATCTTGTCTTATTTTCGTGTACCACACATGTCCCACAATCAAAACCATATTGCCATATTATTTAAGTTTCATGTAATGTTAAAAAAATATGATATGTGACAAGATGATATTGATTGAGACGTGGTGTGATACAATAAATTAAGACAGAAGATCTCAGTCAACCTTTTAATATACATTATGAAACATTGAATATTGAATATTCTCACTTCTCTCATGCTTTGTTTAACAATAAAGTACTTTTTCAATGCAGAGTATGGATGGGGAGAGAAACCATCTGCAGCTGGAGATGTATATAGTTTTGGGATAGTGTTACTGGAGCTCTTCTCTGGGAAAAGCCCAACAGATGACTGCTTCACAGGAGGCCTAAGCATAACAAAATGGGTGCAATCATCAATCAAAGACAAGACTGTGCAAGTCATTGACTCTCAGCTGCTATCCCTCATTTTTCATGATGACACTGCCAATGACTCCAATCTACAACTCCATTGTGTAGAAGCAATTATGGGAGTTGGCTTATCCTGCACTGCAGACAACCCAGAAGAACGCATTGGCATTAGAGATGCCGCTCGCCAATTAAAAGCTGCTGGGGACTCTCTTTTGTAAACACATGATAAGAATCCTACTACCAAGAGTTACTATCAAGTTTCAATAAAATGAATTAATTGTATGGAGACTTGGAGAGTGATGGTTGGCGCCGCGTGATCTTATGCAGCTATGTTTGACAAATAATGCACAAGTTAGAATGTAAGGGGTTGATATATGCGCAAAAAATATATGATAAACCAAAGAAATACTCTTGTTATATATATAATTATATATATAGTAGAAATAGGGATGCATTTCTACCACGAATCATTAGATAGTCTATTAATAGATTATAAGCCATGTATTCGTATATATGGGTAACTGTCTGTTATGAAACTAGTGTATGACAATAAAGAAGAACTAGATTTACACCCACATGAGCGTTAGATTTTTTTTTTTTTGGTTACCACGAAATTTTGTGAAGTATTCACTGACTTTGCCGAATCTACCAAGGAACCTACAAGCTGACCATCTTTAGTGAGGTCTTTCCTTCCAATCATATTTTTTTATTCACAAGTCTTGAACTCGATATCTTGCTTAAATGATTCAAGCGCAGTTTCACCCAGACGAACATAATGTTAGTATGTAATGCCTTAGAATTTTTTATTCTGAAGGGGAGATAAGCTTACTTTCTCTTTAAATAATTCTTTATTATATTATAAATTTTAACTAAATATAAAGACAAATAAAATGCTTTTTCTTGCATAGGATAAAGATATAAAAGATAATAATTTTTTATTAAAAATAAGTATTGATTATATTTTATATTTCTGAACAATAAATAGTTTTTTCAATAAAAACTTGTCAAATTTGTATCTTATATTCTTATCTTATGCATGCATAAGTAGGGGTGAGAATATGCCAGGTCATTCATTAGGAGCATATGGACTATCCTATTTAAGGTCTAGCCTAACCTATTTAAAAAATAGTTCATGTAAAAGCTTTTTAAAAAATTCGTGTAGCTAAAGAGACTAAGCTAAGGCTTTTAAAAAAGTCTATTACACCTATCAGGACCCATTTAACAAATACGTGCGACCACACACACACACACACACACACATATATATATATATATATATATATATATATATATATATATATATATATATAATGTAATTTAATATATGAACTTGTGTATTCAATATTTGGAAGTATGATACACTTAATTTTTTAATAAAACATTTCATTTTTGCATTCCTTAATCAGTACTTTTATGACATTAATTAGCATGACACTTCAATATATTATAATACTGTAAATGTGTTAAATAATTAGTATCAAATTGAGTTTGAGTTCTGTAAAAAAAAATTGAGTTTGAGTGACATCATAATACAAGAAAGATGTCTAATGATCGAAGTTTGTTTACTATATGAGTAATGATATTTGAACCTAAAAATGGTGTCTGGCACCATATAAAAGTGTGTCTCCCTACTTATTTATTATTTTCTTCTCTCTTATCGTGTATTTCATCACTCCTAAGACACTCATAAGTTCTACCGTATCTATACAAAATGTTCAAATTCTGTGTTCAAATATCTTTACTCTTGCTATATATCCTTTAGTATATCCTCCTTTTGCATGAAATACTTTTAAATGTTAAATTATTGATTTTTTTTTGTTGAATCAACTAAACTCATATCATTTCCAAATAAATTTGTTTACCAATACAATTAGGAATACTACTAAAACTACCGGTGCTGGCATACAAAATAGAAGCCCTACCTAATGTATAAGCAACTAAATTTATTTGTCTCCTCACAAACCTAACTTGATAGGTTGGATGATTAAGTAACATCTTCTTGCACCGGCTAATAATGACCCCAAACTCAGGAAAATCAGCTATTGTACTATGGAGACCATCCACAAGCATTTTACAATCGGTCTCAATGATCCCATAATGGATGCCCAACTCCTGCAAAGTCTGGATAGCCATCTTAACCCCCAAAGCTTCCCCCTCATGAATTCTTGGGTACCCATACTTAGGTGGGTTCTCTCTTCAACAAAACGACCCCACAGCACCATGGCAAACAGGCTTCTTTGTTTGTCATCCAACACATCACAAACTGCCCAAAATAATTCCACAAAGCCCTCCGCGTTTCTGGTAATGGGATCAATAGCGCTCCACAGCCTAGTTTCCTGCCATACTTCCATGCTTGCGCTATAGCCCACAAAAACAATTCTCCATATTAGTTTCACACAAAGGACATGTACCTGGGCAAGTAATGCCTCGCGTCTGGAGTCTCAATCTAGTGGGAAGACACTACCTGCAAATTCTCCAAAGGAAGTGGCACACATGATAGGGGACCTTTATTTTCCACAACATACTCCAGTTCCCATCAACCTTCAAAGCGTCACTATCCAACACTTTATTCAGGTAGCAGTGATAAGCCAACCTTACTGTATAATCCCCATATTTACTCATGCCCCATATCATACGGTCTTCATTATTCCTATTTGGAAGAGGAATTTCCAGCACTCTTGCAACATCACATTCATGCAAAAAAACTAGCCAGGAAATCACGATTCCAGCTCATGCTACCAACATGAAGAATATCACTTACTGTTCACACATTATTATCAACTGAGGGACTAGATACAAGAAATGGATTATCTTGATCACGAAGCCAAGGAGCTGACCATATATTAATATTTGAGCCATTGCCGATCCGCCTCATATACCTAGTTTTTAACAAAACTTGAGAATGTCTGATACTGCACCAAATGAAGCTAGGGTTATGACCCAAATCTGCTTCTAAAATATTCTCATTCGGATAATATTTAGCTTTGAAGACTCTCGAGACAATAGTACCAGGATTCTTAGTGAGCTTCCAATCCACCTTCCCAAGCATTAGATATTAGATATTATACCATTTAAATAAACTCTAAAATCTCTACCGTTTGAAGGGTAAATAACAGTAGGATGGTTAAAGTTTTGTTTAGCTCATAATTTGATAGGAGGCTGATACTCAAGATCCAACAACGATTTATGCAAGATTTGTATAATTCCACTAAGTTTGAGTTTCGAAAATTGCTTGTTTGCTTTGGTTTTTAGTTTCCTGTTTTCAAAAATAACTACAAAACTGTCATCTTGTGTTTTCATTCTATTTCCTATTTTCAGAAATTTGAACAGGAAACTGTGAAAACATAAAAAATTGTTTTCAGTATTTCATGTATAAATTTCTGAAAACAGGAAACAGAATGAAAACAAGGTGGCAGATAGTTTTGTAATTATTTCTGAAAATAGAAAATGAAAACAGTAAACTGAAAACAAACACAAACAGACCCTTGCGAGCTATTTCTTTGAACATTAATTTCTGCAAGTAATTGATCATATTGATTATATTATTTTTTATTTATATTTTAAATATACAAATTAAAATAAACTATACCACCGTGTGATGTAGCATTACTACTCAAGGATGAGGTTGGTGGTTCTTTACTAAAGGTTGTCAAGATATTAAAGGGCTGACCTTGCAAAAGGTGAAATCTAGTGTGAAGTATCAGTTTTACTGGCGAGGCACCAACTTTTTCATTAGGAATGATTTTCAGCTCTCGGATATATTATTATAATAATGAATGATCCAGATTTTTTTATCCAAACAAATAACAAGAAAATGAAAAGACTCTTTTGCCCTTCACCCTATCTCCTCTCCCATCACCTCTTCATCTTCATGACCATCACCTTCCACCGCCCAAATCTATCACCGTTCACCACTGCCAAGATCTGTCATCATCCACCGCGACAAGGACACCGTCGCCACCATCCAAAATCCCAAATCAAAACAGAAATCCAAATGAAAATTAGAGAAAAGAAGAGAAAAAAGAGGGGAGGAAAGACAGCAGCCATGCTGAACCACGACGACCAAGAGATCCACCGCATTCAGCTCCTTCCCTGCCAGATGGCGTCGCCGCCGTGTCTTCCATGCACAGTCGCTCCCCACCAACGCACTACGCCCCACATCGGCTGCATGCGGTCGCGTCGCCTAGTTCTGACTTCTTTGCCCGCCCCAGCCGCGTCTGCCCAGTCGCGCACTCGCCGTCCCTGTCACATGCCACCACTAGTCCCAGGCGTGACGTCATCACCGTCATAAGTGTTCATATCTT
Source organism: Sophora flavescens (assembly GCA_030762895.1). NCBI lineage: Eukaryota > Viridiplantae > Streptophyta > Magnoliopsida > Fabales > Fabaceae > Sophora > Sophora flavescens. Next base: position 252,000,114 of record CM061063.1, on the reverse strand, counting down.
CATATCAACCACACCATCATAAACCACACACAAAAAAATCCAGATCCCATCTTTTCCAACCATCCACAACCATGACCCCCCTCGCTTCCGTTCCCACGACCACCGCCTCAATATCGCCATCCCTCGCACCGTCCCTACACCGCTGGCCGGTCGTTGCGTCCTCCGTTTGGTAACCACGATTTGCAGAACCGACCCCCACCTCAGATCTACAGAACTGTCCTCCTCTAATTTATTAATTGTTTTGAGTTTATTATGTTAAGTTTGGATGTGGGGGAAGAGAGAGGGAGATGGCAGAGGGAGGTGGGAGAGAGAAGGGAGGCGGCAGAGGTAAGAAAGAAGGAAGAGTTGGTGGCTGGAGAGGTTAAGGACAGTGGTAGGGTGGCAGATGACGGTGGCGGCGGAGGTTGAATTGAAGGATGAAGGAAGTGATAAGGGTAGAAATGAGTTTTTCAATAATATTTAGTGGTATACTCGTATTCCAGTCAACCTGGTACTTAACACTAGATTTCACCTTGATCTTGTGGCACATGTAAATAATTGGCCCCGTACGATGACAACTTAAGCTTTCCCAACTAATTTAATATTTGTTTTATTTTTTTTAGTTATTTTTTAATTATTTTAATATTTTGCATTTGCAACATTAGCGTTTTTTTACATGTTATATCATTCACATATGTAGATTTCATAGTGAACAGTATTTTTCCGTGCCGGACACGGATGCACACACTAGTATTATAATATTTGAAAGTAGTGGTCTATTGACCTATTTGAAAATAGATAGTGACTTGCCTATGTATTTGTGAAGGTCTAGCTACCTTTTTATCATATCCTACCAGACTCTTTATCATTAGAAGTTTATATCCTATTTACAAGTGAAAGCATATGACATATTTATACGTAAGGACGGACCTAGATACACTACAAAAAAAAACCTATTTAGCGACCGACGATTTCGGTCGCTAAACATGATAATTCGGTTGCTATATAGTTTGACGACCGAATTAGCGACCGAATTAAGGGGGTAGCAGAAACCCTGGTGGCTAAATGTTTAGCGACCGAACTTGTATTTCGGTCGCAAAATTGCGACCGATATTTCGGTCGCAAAATTATATATTTCAGTCGCCGTATAGTTGGTCGCATGCTCAGCTCACCTAATTTGGTGACCGATATTCGGTCGCTATTTCGATTGTAAATTTTGATTTTTTTTTTAATTTTCCTGTAACTTAATCCTGCCGACCAAATATTGTTTTTCAACTATTACCCCATTGATTTTTAATTTCTGATATAAACAAAATACACCAATATTTTTTTTTGAATAAATAGAAAACATAAATATGATGTACTAACGATCCAAAACACCACAGTCAATATGATCAAGAAAACATATACATTAATTAACGCAAGTTTAATAATTGTTTATAAAAAAACACACCACAATCAATAAGTACTAATCAAAATATCAAAACTCATCAATCTTCCAAAGGGATGAACATGTAGAAGCGAGAACCCCCAAGATACTTAAACTTTGTCAATGCACCAGTGGACAACAAATACAACTCCCTGATACCATTTGTATCTGTTGCAAAATATGGGCGATCCTCATGGATTACTATATTCCCATTGAACAAATTTCCGCTTTTGTCTTCAATAGTCACAACACGCGGTATTTCTTGTCCCCAACGACGGTAGAATGATCGCGAGATTGAAATCAAATCCTGCAAATACACAAGAACAATTTATTAATGATTAGTTTATGCCTTAACTATCATTACGTGAATCCGATCGTTATTCTAAAGTTGATGAGATACTGTACCTGATCTATATGGATGATTGTCTCAAAACATTTAGTCGGATCCATTTTCTGATAAAACAATAAGGAAAACAAGTCATATGACTAAACTTCATCAAGTGATAATAAGAAAAGATGGAAAGATCCATGTAGCATACTAGCATGTTAAAATAGAACAAAGAAATGCAACTTCACATGCAACTTTACAGATTAGCAAACATAGTAGTTTTCAGGAAAACAGATGCTTTTACGTCGTTTTGAAGGATGGTCATAAAGAGGATTAGCATGGTTACTACCTTTGGATGCCAAATGTTGTTTCACAATCATTTCATCATAAGATTGAATAACTTAACTCATAAATCAATCTATCGCTTAACAACTAATGACATAAAACAAAACACATAAACCATTCACATGAACATTCTATAATCTCTCAAATAGAATACAGTGCTACTATTAACAAGTAATTCCCAATTGAAATCACAGTATTACAAACAACATGTAAGTTACACCCTAAGGTCCCAAAACCCAACAATCAACATTCATTAGCAACATATGCAGAATTCGTACGGTTTTTAGTCAACTTAGATGATTTTATTAAAATACCAAATGAAGTCGGATTTAGACAAACGACCCCTCTATGGAAAGCTAAACAAGTCTAGTTTATAAATTTAAATTTAGTTTTGAGAAAAAGCATTCCAAAAAGTACAGTTTTAACCAACAAGCTACCGCATTCGAAAAACAGGACAGCAATTGTCCTCTAACTTTTAACAGAATTTTCTTCATCAATACTCAGTTAAAAACATCAAATTCAGTGCCTAAACTGTAGCAAATCGAGTCTAGTTTCTAATAAAATAAGAATCATAAACAAAATAGTTCTACAAAAACAGTTATAAGGAAAACACTGAATCTATGTCCATACGGGTTTTCAGGACAGCAACTATAACATCTCCTTGTAAGCAATATAACAAACACCTGTCATGCAAAATCCTTTAACATATCTATTCTCACATATTGGCATATCAACACCATCACAAAATCAAAATCAAATTACAATACACATGCAAGTCGAAAACCAACTAATTAGAGCATGTATCAACAACTCCTAAGCTTGGATTGCAGCATACTTCAACAAATATATATTGAAGCATATTTCAATACAAACTTAAATAAAATATAGTAGCAAACATTCTATTGAGCTCCGCTCTCCACTAACAAGACAACACATAATTGTCAAACACATGCATAACTTCTAAATTAGCAACACACGACAAGCATCCCGCCTTTTTGACAGGATCACATCCTATTAAGCTCTGCTCTCCACTAACAAACAACACATAATTGCAAATGCATGCATAAATATTAAATTATCAGCACACAATCAGCATCTTGCCTTTCAGGCAGGATACCTTCCTATTGAGCTCAGCTCTCCACTAACAAACAATAAGATATATAGTAGTGATAATAAGAAAAGATGGAAAGATCCATGTCGCATACTAGCATGTTAAAATAGAACAAAGAAATGCAACTTCACATGCAACTTTACAGATTAGCAAACATAGTAGTTTTCAGGAAAACAGATGCTTTTACGTCGTTTTGAAGGATGGTCACAGAGAGGACTTTTCCTACCGGAAGTGCCTAGATAACCTAGTAAGGATGGTCATCAACAACTATTTCTGGAAAGCTCCATTTCCCAGTGAAATAAATGAGTAGAAAACCAGAGTTGCTTTCATAATATTGTGTACAGAGCTGCTTTCTAAAATATGGAAGGTAAGATAGAAAACCACTGGAGCCAAAATATGGCAACAGACCTGGCAACAGAAAGACCAAAGACCAAAGACACAGCTTATTGCAACAGATAATAACCTCTAAAGAACTTGGATATCTAAGAGACTATGACTCATTCTGCGTAATGGAAAGAAAATATCAACAGCATATCATGATTGCCTCTTAATTATCCCAAATCAATATGTCCATCAAGAATATCCTCTCCCAACCAAGAACTTCGATCAAATTGTGATGTAAGGGACGAAAATGATTTCATGTGAAAATATGTTTGGCCTTTTAGGCTTACTACATGGTGTATCTTTTTGCACATTTATATCTTACAATTAAACTTTAGCATAAATGAAAAACAATAAGGACAGAGAAGAATTACTTTGCTTGACCCTTTGTTTGAACTCACATACTCGCCATTTTTCTTTTATGCATTTGAGTAATATGACTAATATAATATCAATCACTTTCTTAAATTCAAACAAAAATTAAAGCAAAAACTGATATTAGCAAACTGAAAATATAGGCAGAAAAGCAAGGGTCAAATGCATATATTAGCATTCACCCAAAAAAATATATGCATATATTAGCAATCTGATAACAGGTCTCAATTTAAACTCTGAAAATAGTTTATGAACATAAAAAATCACATCAAGATAAACTATATGAATGAGATAAAACTTAAGAAATGTCCTATAAAAAAATAAAAAATAAAAAATAAGAAATGTAGTGTGAAAGCCTGAAAGGCTTCTTAATCTACTTAGGAAGAAATGTTTAGTTATCTAACTATTCCCCAGAGAAAAACTTGGCATTACCCCCAGAGAAAATTCTCAAACAACTCACGTGAATTTTTCATAATCAACTTAATTCACACAAACAACTTAACATCAAATATAATTTTAGAACAACGAACAAACAATAGACAACATAGACAACAGAGAACTTGTGGTCAGGATTTAACCACCATTATAATTTGGCTGAAGAACAGAACCACTAAATGTAGCAGAATGAGACCAAAAACATACCAGAGAATGCACAAACCAGAGGAATAGAGAGAGAGAGATAGAGGCGAGGAGAGACGAAAACATACCAGATAAGGAGGAGGACGGTGGCGCTGCTCTGGTGGTGCCGACAACGGTGGCAGTCGTGTGGAGAAGGAGGGAACTGAGAGAGAGAAAAAGTTAGAAATAGATAGAGAGAGAGAGAGATGGAGAGAGAGAGAGAGGAGAGCTTACCGTGATGGTGGTAGCCGGAGGAGGGGCGGCAGTCGCGAACCGTGGTGGCTGGAGGAGAGGAAGAGAGATCGAGTGAGAGAGAGGAAGAGAGATCGCGAAATGGAAGAAGAAAGGGGTTTCTGCGTTTTTAGGGATTTTAATTTTTAGCGACCGAAATATTCGGTCGCTAATTCGGTCGCAAGGTTGCCATTTCAAAATTTAAATTCATAAATTTAGCGACGGATTTTTAAATCGGTCGCTAAGACGCGCTTTTTTAGTTTTTTTAACGCGCCGTTTAGCGACCGAATTAATATCGGTCGCAAATGTAAATAAAATTTGACTGCTGCATTTAATTCGGTCGCCATTTCGGTCGCTAAAAAGGCATAAAATTTCTGACTTTTAAGCTCCTTTATTTAGCGACTGAAATAGCGACCGATAACCCTGCTACGCTCTATTTCGGTCGCAGTATTAACTATAATCAGTCTTTCATGTAGATCCTATAATCGGTCGCCATTTCGGTCGCCAAAAACAATCAAAAAATTCGGTTACTATTTTCGGTCGCTAAACAACCTTTTTTTTTGTAGTGATAGATGAAATTGGGGGCTGCTGCTCCCACCAAGTAATTTTTTCTTTTATTAAATCTTAGATAAAAAAATTTTGTTGCCCCCATTTAAAAAATTATATTGCCCCCATTGCTTTACAATCCCACTCTAAATAACACTAAAAATGTTCCCCTCATTACTTTACAACCCTACTTTGCAGTTTATATAATACTTTTTATTTTTTCCTTACAACTTGGTCACATACATAATGAAATATTTTGATAATGTTGAAGATGACAAAATATACAACAATCTCAAAGTATGAAGACAAGTAGAGAACGATTATAGTTATAGAAGTTGAGGTGTGTCTTCAATTTTATGGATATATAATGATATAGTTTTTGTAATCTCTAATTTCTGGCTTAATGATAATAATGTCATTATTTGTCGCTTATGTATTTGTATAATTTTTTATAAAAATATTTATATAAGATCTTGCCCCCAGCAACAAAATTTTTTGGGTCCGTCCCTGTTTATACGTAAATGCTCATTTAAAGGTCTTGTTGAAAAGTAGACCTTCAAAAAAGGCTTTCAGGCTATGCCAAATTTTGAAGTAGGTCAGACTAAGCTTGGCCAAGCCTTAAAATTTGAGCTATATTAAACTAATAGGTCATATTCAGGCCTTGAAATTGAAAAGCGAGTCAGGGTTAGACCCATGAGGACCTAACTCGACTTAGCTTATTTCCAACCGTGCATAAGATAGAAAAATCATACATAATATAAAGAAAACGCCTAGCGAAAAACTAAATTCTATAGAATTGCTTTTGATCACAAAAAAAAAATAATTCCATCGAATTGCTAGTCAAGGCAGACATTTGACCAATGCAAACTTCAGTTTTTCAAAGTTTGATTTGGCAATTTACGAGATTGTCAAGTGCGAGACTTCCAGGGTCAATTGTGGTGAAAATGATGCAAAAACTAAGGATATTCTAGCATGCCCGTGATGGGTTAATTCGAGCTCTCACTATTGTTAAGATGTAGATTATGTAACAAGGCTTTGGCTAACACGGACCATCTCGATATGTGGTTGATGATAGACCACGTTTTAATTCAATTTAGACCGATAGATTTTTCAAGTCCATCATATCTTACAGTGCACCCTCCACACCAAGTTATTTTCTTTTCTCCCCTAACGTCGACCACCCATCCTCGTGACCTACCATGGCCACCACTCTATCCGGCGAGTCACATTTCTTCCTCATCATTGTTGCTCCTCCGTGGGTGCATAGACCGTCACGCAAAAGGGCGACCACCGTGCTAGGCCCGGCGCCACTACACCATCTTGAGCTTCTCTCTATCTCTCTCACACCCTCATCTCCCTCTCCACTATATGTGCATCACATGGATCTTGACTAAAATATATTTACTTATATTTTTTACTTCAAAATTTATAAGGTTATTAAAATAATTTAGTTTAAAATCTTTTCCCTTTCCTCTTCTTCCCTCCTTTTGAACCAATTAAGAAGAGTGTTGTTTCACTCTCCTCCGTTAAAATTTTATAGGGACGAAAAAAGACAAAGGAACGAAGAAAGAGGGAGAAGGAAGCATAACCAACATGTTGATGTCATAGAGACAAATGTCAACGGTCGTAGGTAGTAACGATGGTGGGAGGTCAGAGGTTAGGTGGGGAGATGAAGAGAAATGACATTTGATGGAGAGTGGCTCAGGAAGAAGGATTGAGAAGCGTGTGACTTCCACTATATGCCATTAAATAAAGTTTGCAGTTCAAATTCAAGTGAGATGAGGAGAGGAAAAGGCATTAACGAGGGAAAGACACGGGAGAATTTAAACAAAGCACGTTGGTCCCATCTTGGGGAAAGCTCGACATTAACGAGGATAGTGAAAAGTTCTGGTTAACTGGTTGAGGTCTTTATACTCGGGGTTATGCAGGTTATTTACGAGAATAAATACAAGAGTTTATTTTAAAGGTCCGAAAGTCCTTTTGAGTATATACTCTTTTTTCTATCTTTATTTTTTTTTTCTGAAAGGGTTTTTGGTTGGGAAGATTATAATGAGGCCACCAATTGGACCACTGTGTAGACTTTATGGAGAAGTGGAGAAGTCTAACCGAGGTCTATATGCTCTGTAAAAGCTCTATAGCTTTATTGTAGCTTAGAGCTTGAAGGACAAGTGAAGACATGTTACTAAGAAGCTTGACCAAGATCCGTATATTGTGAAGCTTCATTTCTTTGTTGTAGTTCAAAGTTTGGGAACTTGAGTACTATCAATTTTAGTTGGGCCGAGTGTTGACGCTGGTTTTTGGTTTGTGTCCAAAATCCTCTTGTCACAAATAATTTTAAGATCAGACGAATGTAGGGACGGACGAGTTATGCGGTAATCTCGTAAGGATGAGTATTTTGCATGTCTGCTCAAACAAGAAAGGCTTCTTACTCTTACAGAAACACAAAAGATCTGACGTGACTTGCAGCGAAATTAGAGGAAAGTAAAGAACGTGAAATTTAAAGAAAAGCACGTAAACAACGAGAAAATTAAAGGAAAGCATGTAAGTTGCAGGAAATTAAATTGAAAGCTTGTAAATGACAGGTAAAGGTAAATGGCAGTAAATTAAAGGAAAGAAGCAAGTTATTGAAAAGTATTTAAACGAGTGAAGGGGAGAATAAAGCTTTTAAAGTGCAGGAAATTAAACGAAAGCGAGTAAAAGGCTTGAAAAAATAACCGGGGAGGAATAAAGGTCTGAATAACAAACTTAAATGAAGAACATGAAATTTAAAGGCAATCTTTGAAGGTAAAGACGAATATGTAAAATTAAATGAGCGGTCTTTGTATTATAAATTGAATCGAAATGAAAAAGGGGTGGAGGAAATACTTGAGTCCAATCCTTTAATCTATTGTGTGATCGAGATATGCATGATATCGCTTCAAGTACAACCTCCACGATTACATCGGAATTGATAGTATTTATAAGCATACAAAATAACCGCCTAAAGAAACTTCCTATCTTAAAATTTGACACTGTATGGTAGTTTTGCTATGTTTCAAACTCTCGACAAGTAAACTTCTCTAACTCGCTCGATCCTTGAGTGGTTTTATGTCCACTTGTCGTCCCACGGTTTGGTTATTTGACAACTTATCTTCTTGATCTTTGTCAACCCTGGAAACTTAGCCATTTCTATACTTTGTCTGTATGACAATTCTTATTACCAACTTTATCGAAAATTGGGTTGTTACTTCTATTCCTCCATCAGTCAGCTGGATATATTCGTCGGATATTTGACGTATTTTCCTTTCTTGACGGCTTTATCTGTCTGACATACTAATTTCATCAACTTTTCAACTCTGTCAATTTTGCTGAATCTGATTCCTTGTGGTGGTTATCTGATGACTCTTCAATTTTTTCCGTCATCCTGTCGGATCTGTTTCCGTCAAGAATTTTAAACCTCCTATTAACAGATGCCCCCCAAATTTTGCTTTTCGACGGTTTTTTGCCCGTAAGAATAGCAAATTTTGATTTTTCAAATCCCCAACGATTGTCTTAATCTCGGGTTTTTATTCATTAATTAAACCTTGCTTCTTATCTCATCCCTACTTAATAGGGATAATCATGACGCCGCAGGTTTCTTGGAACTCGTACCGAAGGTTTTTTAATTCTCCTTTAAATGTCAATCACATCAGAATTGACTTTCTTCTTCTTATCCTTCCTTCTTCATTAGTAAATCTTTTCTAACGAAAGACCTTTTCTTCTTCCCTCGCAAAATCCTTTCTTAAAAGGAACCCTGTATTTTTATTCCATCTAACCATGGCCACATCTTCTAAGGTGCCGTCTTCAGTACCTCATGCTACAATCGTGCCTCCTAGGACAGTGGTCCAAGACCCAATTTTGGAGAAATCCGATTTATGGCAAGAATCCAAGGTAATTTACCCTATTCTTGATCCTGCTATTGCTTTAAGTCCTCATGCTGCATTTTTGGGTCCTATTGTGGCCAACAATGAAATTTCTGAGGGTTTACGCAATTCCTTTCCTTCCGCTAGCGTAAATGAGGCTATTCTATCTTCTTTTACTCCTATTTCCATTCACATGTTCAAGAAGAGTAATAGGATTTTCAGAATGCCTCCTGCTACTCGGTTCGATGCCTACATTAGTTGGCTGGACCGAGTTCAAACTGAAAAACGAAGTGTATGGGAAAAAGCTGGAATCTTTGAATTCATTCAACTTTCTCGTCATGTTAAACTGGTAGACTTCTCTTTAATAGGAGCATCAGTTTTCTTTTGGAACAAAACAACAAATAATTTTCATTTTCCTTATGGAATGATGGGTCCGACTTTATTTGATATGTCGTCTATTACTGGCCTTCGTCCGAGATGGTCCCACCATGCATAACGAAGTAGAAATTGAAAATCAAATTGATGTTTACGTGCCGAAGTGTTCTTTTTCTAAATACATAGCAGATTTTAGAGGTGAAGCTCATGATCCTGTGACGGATACTGAGCATGTAGCCTTCTTGTTTCTTTGGTTATGTGCTTACGTTTTTTTGTAGCAAATCTGCTTCTTTGGTCGCTTCATATGTCCCTCTAGCCAATCTGTTATCATCTGGTAAAAGAGTAGCATTAGGACAATGTGTCTTAGCCAATCTTTATGATAGCATGAGCATGCTAGTTGACACTGTCAAATCTAAAAAGAAAACCAATATAGGAGGGCCTCTTTGGCTTCTCCAATTATGGTTAAATGCAGTTTTGGAGCGTCAATTTTCATATAAAGCTCCCGCAGATTTGACAATCGACACGTATGGCTCCTATCTCTGTTATGTGTCTGCCGAGTCTTTGACGAGAGATGAGACTGCGAACTTCAAATTTTATTTTAAAATTCTTCATTCGCTTTCATCCTCATCCCCAAAGATCAACTTCTCTCCCTTTTCCGACCGGAAATACGGCCCAACATGGTTTACACAACTGAGCACCACCATCTCTAAATCCAACAAATCCATTTGGACCAAATTTCTTTGTCAGAAAATTCTTTTTGTTGACGGCCCTGGCTTTAAAACTCATAGAGCCTATCTCCATTTACCCAACACTGTTGCTTGTCAGCTTGGCTTCTGCCAAGCTATTCCGGCTCCTTATTCGTCAGATCTTGACGAGAATTTCATTGGTATCAAAGTCCCAACGTATGAGCATATTGTTGCCATTAGTGAGGAAGACAAAGTTCGCGGGACTTTCTTACAACCCGTTTCATTTTCGGTCTTCCACGGAGTCACTCAAAGCTTCCTTGACTGGTGGGATGAATACTACTCCGGCCATCATCTGAATTTACAGACTTGCTTGAGTTGTATTGAAGACACCGCGGGTAACACTGATGATTCTCTCGTGCAGGAACAGGATCCAAAGAACCAAAACTCGAGGTGAACTTGAGAAAGAAATTCAAGCCTTTGAGAAATTTTATAAAATTAAGTGGAATCCCAAGTTACCATTTGATATGGTTCGTCATGTCAATAGTGTTTTGGCTGAAGCCAAAAGGAAGCATGATAATAAGGAATCTGAGAGGCTTGCCATGTATAGGAATATTCCCAATATGACCAGGGAATATTTTGATAGTTTGAAAGCTCCTTTTCCCAAGCCGATTGCCTATTCCTTGTGCCCCTTTTGGTTTAGCTGATTCACACCAGGAAAACCGTCGAAAGGAGGTAACTTTTTCTTTTTGGACAGCGTGAGTGCTTACGTTGACCCTTTTGAAAAACCAAATCCAGTTACCTTCGCTTGTCGGTTTCTTCAACCTGATGACGACTTTGAATTCTATTCAAGAATTCTAACTTGTAACTCAGGTATTCATTTGTCAAATCACTTATTTCGCTTTTCTTTTCGTCTGACAATCAACTTATTTTCATTGCTATTGACAGCTATTCCTCTTGACAAACCCCTCCCTGGCAAGTCTAAGTCTGACATACTTTCGGGAGAAGCTTCTGAAGATGATAATGGACCTGTTATCCCCTTGGTCAAGAAGAGCTCTCGGTCAGTCAAAGCTTATGTTTCTGATCCTCAGTCAAAAGGATCCAGAAAAAGAAAAGAGAAAATGGCTTCTTCTAGCCCTCTCTCCAAGAAATCAAAATCTGCCAAAGGTTTTGCCATAGTGACAGCATCTGATGCCGCCAAAGTCTCTACTGGCTCTAGAACTCGGGAGGTTATGACTAGTTCTTCCAACACTTCGACTTCCAACCAATCCGAGGTAACAATTTTATGTCAGTCTGTCAAGTTACATCCTTTTGCTCACATGCTTGCTATTCTTGACAGAAAAACAAAACTGTCGAGACCCCTCTGGTTTCTGAGAAGGCTATTGTTGATGTTGACTTGATGTCTTTAGACTCTAATCTGGTATGTTCACTGATTTTTTTTAATTGTATACTTTCTTACTTATATCTCATGTCAGGAAAAATCTCCCCAGTTTGATGACTCAATGACCATTCAGGAGATTACCACGACTGTCGAGCCTATAAATGTATATGATTCGGAACTACATATTGACCAAACTTTAGGAGGTATCTCTGTTAGTACTAAGAGTTTGACAATTGAATTGCAGGTTCCTGATTCTCATCAAGGAATGCCTTCGAGCCCTCATCATCTGACTTCAATCACCCCAATTTCAAGCGGTGATGATCCAAAGAGGAACACTACTGTTATGATTGAGATTCCGGATGAAGATATTGACATGGAGGCTCTGTTGGCTGAAACAACTCCTTCCCTTCCTTCTCCACCTGCTATCAAACCTCCTACCATGAAGTCTCCTGATCCCAAACCGGCTCTACATTTTAACACGTGGATTAATATGCTGTCGGAGGTAAGCCGGAAAGAGTCATCCTTTTCTACCACTCCATCGACTCAACATGATTCTAGTGACTCTTTAGTTACTACTCTCATGCATGATCTTCAAGCTCTTCTGGTCAATTCTTTTGATAAGCTTCTGTCTGATATCAAGATTCAAAAAGAACTATCTCGACTTATCAAGGAGATCACTCCTCTTCATTCTAATCTTCCTTTGTCGAGCCGTTCACTTTTTATCTCTATTCAGACATTTTGGGAACGGCTCTCCAATAAATTAGAGAGGATGACTTCTATCATTCCTTCTTACGAAGAGGAAGAAAGAATCAAGGATGATCTCTTAGCTCAGTTCCAAAATCTTGAATCATCTAAACAAAAAGAACTTGACCTTATTTCCATCGGGATTCAAACTAAGGAGAGTTTACTGGAGTACCGGAAGAAGCTGTTGGCCGAGATTGAGTTGACGGACCAAAAGTGTGTTAAATTTGACAAAGCTTTGGAAAAGAGCAAAGACAGAGTCAAAGCTATTGATGATGAATCTGTCCGTCTTGGTCAACAAGCGGAAAGTGTAGTCAGCAAACTCCGTGCATTGCATTCCGACTATGAAGCAGCTACTGCTGACAAAACTACTCTTTCCCTTGCATGGGATCAATTATCTTCTTTTTAGGCCAACAATAACAGTTGTAATTCTTGTTCTCGTCGACCATTTAAACTGGTCAATTTTTTCGGTCCATTGTAATTAATAACCGCCTCCTTTCTTGCACGTTTATTTATTACTGGATTTGATTGCATATTTCCAACTAACTTCGTAATTCATGCTTTATCAAATCATCATAAATGTCATGGTAAGTTTCGAGACTTTGGGTAAACCACATCACAATAAATGCCTTTTGTGTTCAACTATAAATAACGAGGTCTATAAATCTCAGATTTCACAGTTGAATTTTCACATACCATGCATTTCTCTACAATAGGCCTCTACCTATTCCTCTTTCTTCCTCCACGGGAATATGACCTTGTCTGTATTAAGTTTTCAAACCAAGGTGTTTGTCTTAATGGTCACATACTTCATGAAGGTCAATAACCAATGTAAAAACATATAGTGAAGGTCAGTAACCAATGTAACATCCATAACTGGACTCACTGCATATCCGGGGAGAAGCAGATCTTGATACAGAACGAGTGTACCTCGTCTAGTTCCATCACCTTCATCAAGAAGGGTTTGGTGTTATCTACCGTAGCAACAACCACCTTCTGAATGAAATGATGGTGACATCTGCTCGTGCTTTATCCCCCTTTTGGAGCCTCCTTGACAAATGAGGCAATCGGAATTTCGTGGGAATGAAGCCTCAACAAATTTAGCTGCACTTCTCTGCTGTTGTATGAAACTAAAATATTATTAGCGCACTGTCCTGTATTTTAGGATCAGAATAGCTTTAATTGACAGCTTGATTTTTATCATCAAACGACAATACTTCATTGTATCGTCAATTTAATGAATATACTTATTTTCTTTATTCGTCAATTTGTACTTTTAACATCGTCGGTTTGTATTCCTTCAAATACTTGCCATTAATTGACTTAATTGTCGAGCCAGTATTAATATTGACAAGTGCGTAAGCATTTCCAGAAAATATTCTGTCAACTCTAAATGGTCCTTCCCATTTAGGTGACCATTTCCCGTATTCTCGACAACTTTTATCCATGGGCAATATGACTTTCCAGACCAAATCATCTACCTTGAATGCTTTGAACTTAACTCGACTATCATAAAATCTGGCAATTCTTTCTTTTTGCCGAATCAAATTCTCCAACGCAATCAATCTGTCATCACTTAATTCATTCAATTCGTCCAGCATTGCATCCCAATCTGGGTCAAGAGGCGAGTCATTTTGCCTTTGAATGCGAGTGGATTGGAGATTGATTTCAACAGGTAATACAGGATCATGTCCATAAGTTAGACGATATGGCGAAGTTCCTGTTAACTGTTTGGGTGAATTTCTATATGCCCATAATACTTGATCAAGGGTATTATGCCAATTTTTAGGTTGTCGGCCCACATGTTTTTAATAAGATTAATAATGATCTTATTTATGGCCTCAACTTGGCCATTTGCTTGTGCATAATATGGCGTAGAGGTGAGCATTTTTATATGCCTAGAACTGGCATATTCCACGACTTTCTTTCCGACAAACATTGACCCTTGATCCGTTGTCAGAGTTTGGGGTATGCCAAACCGACAGATAATGTGGTTTTCAATGAAATCAATTACTTCTTGTTGGGTGACTGTTTTAAGACAGATTGCCTCTACCCATTTAGTAAAGTAATCAACTCCAACCAAAATGAATTGATGTCCTTTCGACGAAGCATGATGTATCTGACCAATCAAATCTAGAGCCCATCCTCTGAATGGCCAAGGCTTGACAATAGAATGTAATTCACTAGCTGACGCGTTTTGTATGTGACCGTGCTCTTCGACACTCTTCACAAGATCGGCAAATAAAATGCAATCTTTAACCATAGTTGGCCATAATATAAACTTCTTCGCAGGACCCACTTCATTTTATCACCGCCCGATGGGCTCCACATATACCCTCATGGACTTCGAGAGAGTCAAATAAGCATCTTGCTTACTCAGGGCACTTGTGTAGAGTTCCGTCACATGATTTTCTGTATAACGATCCTCCTTGTATTGTGTAATTCAATGCCTTGTACTTTGTTTTTCTATCCACACTCGACTTGGATTTTCCAAATACTCGATTATTGGCAACCTCCGGTCATTAGGTAGAATTACATCATTAACTAAAATATCTCTTTCTTCTAATGGATACAAAGCAATTCTCCGATTTCCATTAGTGTCTAGATGAGTCTTTTGAGATATTTTATATCCTGAGGCTATCTGAGCTAACTCATTAGCCTCTTGATTTAAATTTCTGGGAATGTATTGAACAATTACGTCATCAAATTTTTTCATCAACTTGTTAGCTACGATACAATATTTTGACAAATTGTAACTAACGCATTTGTATTCTTGTGTGAGTTGTTTGATGACTAATTGAGAATCCCCAAAAATATGCACATTTCGTGCTCTTAATTCTATCAATATTTCCAATCCGACAATTAAAGCCTCATATTCGGCTTCATTGTTGGAACATGGATATTTAAGTTCAAACATGAACTTTGTAGGAACTCCTTGTGGGGTCACAATAAGGATTCCTATGCCACTTCCTCCTTGATGTCTTGATCCGTCAAAATAGAGTTTCCAAGGTAGTAAACTGACAATATTTATTTCTGGCACATCCAGTCCTGGATGGTCTACCAGAAAGTCAGCTATTACCTGTCCTTTGACAGCTTTAGCTGGCACGTATTGTAAAGAATATTCTGATAAAGCAATGGTCCATTTGCCAATTCGTCCATTAAGGATTGGTTTCGACAACATATACTTTATTACACCAGTCTTGGAAATAACTAATACATGACATGGCATCATATAATATTTGAGTTTTGTACAAGAAAAATATAATGCTAGACATAACTTCTCTATTGCACTATATCTTCCTTCAGCATCATTTAGGACTCTACTTAGATAATATATAGCCCTTTCAACATTGTCATTGTCGTCCTGGGCTAATAAACATCCTATAGTGTCCTCTGATGCTGATATGTACAACTTCAACGGTCGACGGGGCACTGCAGGCATCATGACCTGCGGTGGGACTGACTAGATATTCTTAATCTGGTCAAAAGCCTCTTGGTGACAAGGTTCCCAAATGAAGCTTTGTTCTGATTTCAACTTGACCAGTGGTGCAAATACTCTTGTCCTTCCTGACAGATTTGATATGAATCTTCTGAGAAAGTTAACCTTCCCTAAGAAGGATTGTAGCTCTTTCTTATTTGTCGGTGCGGAGGCCTCCATGATTGCTCTAGCTTTATTCCTGTCTACTTCGATTCCTTTTTTTGTGAACCAGGAATCCTAAGAATTTTGCAGCCGACACTCCGAAACTACACTTCTCTGGGTTCATTTTTAGATTATGCTTTCTCATCCTGTCAAATCCTTGCCTCAGATGCTCCAAATGGTCATCTTTGCTCTTGGACTTGACGACCACATCATCAATATATACTTCTACAAATTTTCCAATAACATCATGGAAAATTGTATTCATTGCTCGTTGATAGGTGGCTCCTGCATTCTTTAAACCGAAAGGTATGACGACCCATTCATATGTCCCAATTGCTCCTGGACATTTGAAGGCGGTCTTTGACACATCTTCTTCGGCTATAAAGATTTGATTATATCCTGCATGGCCATCCATACAACTTAAAATCTCATTTCCTGATGCCGAGTCGACAAGCATATCGGCTATAGGCATCGGATATTCATCTTTAGGGGTAGCCATATTCAAATTTCTGAAATCTATGCATACCCTCATTTTTCCATTCTTTTTAATAACAGGGACTATATTAGAGAGCCATTCGACATACCTGGTTGTTCGTATGAACTTGGCTTTAAGCAATCTTTGTACTTCCTCTTTGATTTTATGTACCACCTCTGGAGCAAATCGTCTGCTTGCTTGTTTAACAGGCTTGCAATCCTCCCTTAGTGGTAGGCGATGTTCAACAAGATCCCTGCTTAAACCAGGCATTTCGTCATAGTCCCATGCAAAGCAATCTTTGTATTCTACTATTAATCCAACAAGTTTTCGTTTGTAATCCTTTGGCAGAAAAGCACTGACAAAAATGGGTCTTTTCTTTTCTTCTGACCCCAAATTTATTTCCTCCAAAGGATCTTCTACTTCCATATTTTGTTTGACTTCGGCTCCTTTTTCAAAACCCAAAGGGCCGTCGTCAATTATACAATCCGCCAATACACTTTCTTGAGTGTGTATTTCTTTGTCGGCCAGATAGGCCGACAGTCTTCTCAAGTGGGTCTCAATACTCATTGTCAGATTCTGGCCGAGTCTTGTCGGCCTTGTCTTGTATTGTAACTCCAAACTGGCTAAGAAGGCTTGCTTCCAACGTATCCTTGTTGAGAACTCCTTCAATGGCAGTTATTGGCTTCACATTTGGAGAATACACCTGGAAATCAATATGTGCTTGCTGAGCATAACAAGCACTATCGTCTGCCTCCACAATCTCCACTTGATCCTGTTCGTTCCACAAAATCACTTTCTGATGTAATGTTGATGGAACTGCCCCTACAGCGTGGATCCAATCCCTGCCAAGCAAAATGTTGTAGCTTGACTTGGTTGGAATTATGACGAACAATGTCATTCTTTCGACAGTGCCAATTTGTATGTTTAATAAAGTGACACCATCTGACGGAGATGTTTTGCCACTGAAATCAGTGACAATCATATCAGTTGGGATTAGGTCTGACTGATCCTTTCCTAATTTTTTAAACATCGCCCTAGGCATCAAGTTTACAGCAGCACCTCCGTCAATCAAGACTCTATTGGTGGGTCTTCCATCGATGATGGCCTTCACATGCAAAGGTCTTAGATGATTTTTCTGTTCGTCGGTAGGTTTCTCCAACTGAGCCACGTTGTCGAATACAGTAACTAAATTCTCTTGTACAAACATCCAGGTGATCACTTGGGTCTCCTGCATTGTTGACGACATCACCGTCGTCGTCGAGAGGGATCAAACTCAAAATATCCTTCGTATTCTCTTTGGGATGAAAGAAATTAAACCTATGTTCATTCTCATTCCAGGCTCCAAAGATGATTTCATTGTCCGGATCCTCATCCGAAAAGCACCTCCGACCGTCCTCCGCCGTGATTTCTCTTTAAGTCACTTTCGTCATCTGACCCGACCTATCCGATAAAGGCCGGGCAATTCCAGCGCCACAGTTATCTAACGCTTCCATGATGTCGGCCCAATCCTCATTCTGGCCGTCCATATCCATGGCTCTACTGACGTTTATGTCATCATTCGGATCATTCAATGCTTCAATGACAGCATCAAATGACAACTCTTCCTTTGTTAAATCACATTCAGGCTTGAATGTAGTCAGTTGTTGCTCTTCTATTCTAGCCTCAACTTTCTTTTCGAGCCCTGCAACTCTCTCTACTTCCGTCAGTCCGACTGGCCATTTGCCTTTGGGCTTTATTGGTGAGGATGCTTGAGTCTTCTTCTCCAGAAAAACCTGAGATATAAGTTCGCCTTGCTTGGTCTGATTACTGAGTTTCTTCATATTAGCTTCCGTGGGGTGACTTACTATCACACTCTTCATCTTGGTATCTGCTATCTTATCAACTTTGTTGTCAGTTGTAGCAACCAAGCAACCAGCATCTTGGGAAGGCATTTCTTTTATAATGACTCCTTGTTTGGCAAGTTTCTTTTTCTGGGCTTGTCGGAGTCTCTGTAGTCTCCTCTTTTGGCTTTTGGAAATAGCCAATTGAGTTGAGGGTCCTGAAAGACCAGGCCCTTCCATCTGAGCATTTTTAGCCAGTTGACCTTTTCGGTAATGTTCATTCCAAAAGGGTGGCCCCCGTTCATTGCCCTTGTTTCTCCGAGCCCACGTCTGTTTCTGCAATTCTGGGTACTGTGTCATGGCTGAATTCCTTACCCATTTATCCACCATTACGTTGGATGGGGGTGTCCTTGTCTTAATAGGATTAAATCTGCCACTGACAAAGTTACCTACTGTCGATCCTCTGATTGAATCAAGCCAGCCTCCGGTATTGTGCTGTCCGGATTTTGACTGGTGTATATGTGGCCAACAATTATCTGTCTGCCTTACTGCTGATCCTCTGGTTGAATCAAGCCAGCCTCCGGCATGGTGCTGTCCGGATTTTGACTGGTGTATGTGTTGTTCTTGACGGCTGTTTGTCTGTCTATTTACGCAGATGCAGCAGACTCCTCTGCATAATCGTTGGATCCGGCATGGCTATTTGAATGTGAAAACCTGCTCTGGTCATCTTGTGGACGATGCGATGGTAATTTCTACCCCCTAGCTTTTCTGGCGGGTACCTCATCATAAAACGCTTCGCATCTAAGGCAAACTTTAATTATGCCCTCATCTTTCTTTCGTGTCATATATTCAATAAGTGGTTCCCCTGGCTTCGGATAAACATCAAATGGATCTGACAAATCCATTTGGATATTCTGTCCGGCCGTGATGTTGACCATGCCTACTCCCATTGGACTTGGCGGTCTGCTCTGTCAGCTTCAGGACCGAAGGGTTCTGTATCAATCTTCATTTCCGGTCTCTTGTCTGAAAACTTCAACCTTCCGTCTGTCAAACCTTTCTGAATGATATCCCTGAAATGCATACAGTCATTCGTCACATGACCAAAAGTATTATGATACTTACAATATTTCCGATCTTTAATTTCATGGGCTTTCAAGAGCCTATGATCATCTGACAATTTTAATTGCTTATCTTTAAGTAATATGTCAAATATTTGATCGGCCTTGGTCACGTCAAATGTGTATACTTTCTTATTAATGAAAGGGATTCTTTCTTTGGCCCTTGCGGGCTTCAAAGCTTGACATATATAAGGTGGACCATTCTTTAGTTCGACATAATCTACCTCATATTCTTCGGAATCATTACTCTCTTCGTCGGATTCATTACATCCGACAAAATTAACCCTTTCCCTCTTAAGGAATCTCTTCTGTTTAAAATTCTTTTCAGTTCTTAATTGTTCAATCTGTCGAACCTTGTCCCCTAACTGGGTAAGATCCATCAAATGTTGGTTAACCAGTTTCTTCCTGATATAGTAATCTAGACCACCCGCAGCAATTTTCACTATTTCTGTTTCTGGAATAGGGGTGAAACACCGACTCCTCATCTGACGGAATCGAGCTAGGTAGTCATCAACAGATTCGTTATTCATTCTTTTAATTCCAAACAAATCTGTCAATCCTATTTTCAAGTCTCCTCTAAAGAACTGGTCATGGAAACCTCTTTCCAATTGATTCCAAGAATGGATTGAATTAGGCCTTAGAGTTGAAAACCAAGAAAAAGCATTCTTAGTTAACGAGCTGAGGAAGAACTTCATTTTTAATCCTTCCTCCAAGGCCAAGTCTCCTAATTCGATGGTATATCGAGCAATATGTTCGATTGTCGACTCTCCACTTTCTCCTGAGAATTTCGACAACTTGGGTATTTTATATCCTCGAGGCATTTCTGCCTGTTGGACCCAATCAGGAAATGCTGATGCAAAAAATGGTTGGTTAGCATAACCAATGTTAAAACCAAACCTATTTAATGCTTGTTCAACCACTTGGTTGACATTTTGATTTAAAACATTCTAACGGAACGCTCCAACAGCACCCTGGTTTAGGATCAAATCCTCATCTTCCTCTGGTCGCAGAATATGTACATTTCCACGTCTCAAAGGAATCCGACGATGAAGCGCTTGTCGTTCATCATCTTGTTCAAATCCGTCAATTTGTGGTTCAACCTGTGGTTGATTAATCCTATTGAGATTTGCATTGAAATTTCTACCAAGTATTTTGGTTTTCGCCTGGGGTTACAATACCTAAGGCTTTGTTTAGCCGATGTATTTCATTCGTCAATGCTAAACATGCATTGTTTGTGTTTTCCATCAATGGCGTAATTATTGTACTCATTTGTTGAGTAAATGTATTCACCATGTCATAGTTACTAGAATCAATCTGTTGTCGGACATTGGCTAAAGTAGCCTCCGATAGACCAACAATGCTTTGTGGGAGTTGCCTCAATGGAGAAATATATGGTCTTTCTACCGGTTGTTCTTGTCGAGAATGGGTAACTATCATGGACCCCGTTATTCCATTTGCGTGACTGGGAATTTTCCCCCCAGTCGATGGCCCTGTCTGTCCAGATGTATGGGCAGCCATCGTCATTCCATTCGGATATGGTATGTAAGCAAATGGAGTATTTGGGTTGACGGTTGTTGATCCATAAGGCATCCCATATAAAGGTTGTGAGAGAGGTTGTGTAGTCCCTCTTGGATTTGAACTCACAACACTTCTTGATGACAATCCAATAGTTGATGTATTTATTTGTTGTAAGACAGGTGAAGTTGGTGACGGAAGTGTTCCTTGACCAACTTCGTCAAATCGATTAACTACTTGGGCGTAAGAAACGCCTCTTCTTATTCCTAGACCATTAGTACTATTTACCTCTGCATTAGTTCCACTTGCAGGAATATTGTCAACTGGTGCGATAGCATCTACTGTTGACACAGCGGCATTAGTGTCTACTACGCCTGCATCACTTGTATTAATCATATTTACAGAGTTCTGGGAAATAGATGTTTGAACCACCTTTCCGTTCCGTAAACTCATATAAATAAAGTTGTATGTTAAATTTCTGACACTATACGAGTTACTCTAAACTCGTCCCACCGGGCGTGCCAATTTGTTGACGCTGGTTTTTGGTTTGTGTCCAAAATCCTCTTGTCACAAATAATTTTAAGATCAGATGAATGTAGGGACGGACGAGTTATGCAGTAATCTCGTAAGGATGAGTATTTTGCATGTCTGCTCAAACAAGAAAGGCTTCTTACTCTTACAGAAACACAAAAGATCTGACGTGACTTGCAGCGAAATTAGAGGAAAGTAAAGAACGTGAAATTTAAAGGAAAGCACGTAAACAACGAGAAAATTAAAGGAAAGCATGTAAGTTGCAGGAAATTAAATTGAAAGCTTGTAAATGACAGGTAAAGGTAAATGGCAGTAAATTAAAGGAAAGAAGCAGGTTATTGAAAAGTATTTAAACGAGTGAAGGGGAGAATAAAGCTTTTAAAGTGCAGGAAATTAAACGAAAGCGAGTAAAAGGCTTGAAAAATAACCGGGGAGGAATAAAGGTCTGAATAACAAACTTAAATGAAGAACATGAAATTTAAAGGCAATGCTGAAGGTAAAGACGAACATGTAAAATTAAATGAGCGGTGCTGTATTATAAATTGAACTGGAAATGAAAAAGGGGTGGAGGAAATACTTGAGTCCAATCCTTTAATCTGCTGTGTGATCGAGATATGCATGATATCGCTTCAAGTACAACCTCCACGATTACATCAGAATTGATAGTATTTATAAGCATACAAAATAACTGCCTAAAGAAACTTCCTATCTTAAAATTTGACACCTATATGGCAGTTTTGCTATGTTTCAAACTCTCTGACAAGTAAACTTCTCTAATCGCTCGAGTCCTTCGAGTGGTTTTATGTCCACTTGTCGTCCACACGTTTGGTTATTTGACAACTTATCTTCTCGATCTTTGTCCAACCCTGGAAACTTAGCCATTTCTATACTTTGTCTGTCTGACAATTCTTATTACCAACTTTGTCGAAAATTAGGTTGTTACTTCTATTCCTCCATCAGTTAGCTGGATATATTCGTCGGATATTTGACGTATTTTCCTTTCTTGACGGCTTTATCTGTCTGACATACTAATTTCTGTCAACTTTTCAACCTGTCAATTTTGCTGAATCTGATTCCTTGTGGTGGTTATCTGATGACTCTTCAATTTTTTCCGTCATCCTGTCGGATCTGTTTCCGTCAAGAATTTTAAACCTCCTATTAACACCGAGATGTGGCCGAGTATTGGTAAAGGATGTAAACAGTGGTTTTAGCCCATTTGACCAGAAGACTAAGTCAACCATAAGTGAGGTTAAGAGTAAGGTGACGTCATGAAGCCGAGAGGTTGTTGAGTATTTGTGGAGGGATCATGCTAATGGAGGTGACAGTTACCTGAGAATGTAGGGATAGAGGGAAACCAAAGCAGTTACGTTTTGAACAGTATGATATATTAAGTTGTAGTGTATCGAGAGGACTAAGTTACTTTGTAACCCGATTCTGATAGTTCAGAGATATTTCAATAAAGGAGTATTATTTGAACTAAAAGTTAGTGTGTCAAGTAGCAATATTGTTTTTCATTTGCTTGGATTTATATTGCTGGAATTTGTAAGAACAAGAAATATTTGGAGTGCGAAGGATAATAAGAACACAAAGGATAATTATTTATAGGAAAGTTTGGTTCAAGAGAGTTATTATTTGTTAAGACAGAATTGATTGAGAACGGTTTTTTATGCGTTGAAGGTTTTATATGCAGAGTGTTTATTTTACGTTCAAGAACTGTGTAACTAACGGGCAGAGAGTTGATCACCTAGATTGTTCTGGTTTTAATACGGAGAGATATAGCATTTCATTAATTCTTTTCAACAACACTTTTATAATTAGAAGCGTTGTAAAAGGTGGAATGCTATTTTAAAATTTTCAAGTACAAATAACGTTTGCTTTGGGGGGCGTTATTAAAGGTGCATAATAATTTTTTTATAAGCAAAAGATAATGAATGTATAAGAGAGTGCAAGGGAAGTGTGTGCATATTAAATTAGCAATATTACATTTTTGAGAATTATAGCTTGAAAAAAAAGGACATGAATCAAAATTTCTTTCATCATTGCAAACATGAGTCACAATTTGCTACAAAAGAATTGCAAAGTTACAAAATTTATTGACAACAAAATTTAGAGTTACAAAACAGAAAATACAAAATTACAGAATCTCATTTCTTGTGGTCCTTTAAATGAAAAATTGAAAATAAAAATCTTCCAAGTCCCCGTCCCTTGACATTCAGCTCCAGCTCCAACTCCAATCCAATCCCTTGATATTCGTCAAGCTCCTCATATTTGGGAGATAAACAAGTAATAAAAGCAAATTGATGAATAAAGCTTGCAATGCAGACCGACAACTTTTTGATGACACATTTGTGACGTCAAAAGAGGTACTACCCTCGTTTCTTGCACGCCTATGCTACCCATATCTTTTAGTCGTCTGTCATGACTTTTAATTTGGAGGGACTGCCCCCACAATTCTCATAGAAGCGGCCCCACTTGACACTCGTATAAGTGATTTTATCAAGTGTATGCTGCACTTCATACACCACCCGTACGGGATATGAAATTCATTAAAAGCTTTCAGCTTATCCCTCAACAAAATATAGTCTAGCACTTCTTACACCTTAGGAAGGGACAAAATTATTTGTGCTAGCAGAACTAACAGGTGACTTGTTTTTACCCATATGAACCTTCTTCATGGGATTTTTGTCACAACCACATCACGACGGGAGCGGCGAACAAAAATTAATAAGTTTTTCAAAAATGGAGTCGCCACCAAAGTTTATTTATTTAGGGAAAACATTGGAAAAACCATTTTTAAGTGAATAGTTTTCGAAAACAGATTTAGGGTTCGGGAGTCGATTATGTGTAGGGAAGGTATTGGCACCCTACGACATCCAAAAAAATGGTTACCTCTAGTTAATTATGCAAAATTTTCTATTAACTCCAAAAATATTTATTTCATCCTTTTATTAAAAGAAACCATAAAAGATTTTATTTATTAGGTTTTAAGAAGAAGAAAAAGATTATGAGAAATTGAAAGGGATTTTATGAAAATTTATTTTTGGGCTTGACAAGAATAGATTCTGCTCCTACGTATCCCCGGGTGTAATAGGGAATTCAAAGCTATGTAGTTCTTGTAAAAATATGTTTCTTAGTTTGGTTGATTTTAGTTATTTTTTGAAATAATTTTGATTAAGGGACTTTAGGATCACTAAGTTATCACAACTCATATGTCATAAAACCAAGGATTAACAAGATGTCGCATCTCAACTAACCCTTTTATTTTAAAACAAGTATATTTTATTTTTAAAGACTCGGGATCACCAAGCTGTCACAACTCAGGTGTCCTAAAAATATAAGGATAAACAATATGTCACATCTCAGCTAACCCTTTTATTTTAAATAAAGTTTCAGTTAACCTTGTTATTTAAAAGAAATTAATTTAGTTTTTTTAATTTTAAAAGACTTAGGACCACCAAGCTGTCATAACAGAATAATGATTAACAAGATATCACATCTCAGCTAATACTTTTTATTTTCAAAGAAATTAATTAAGTTTTTATTATTTTTAAAGACTTAGGTTCACCAAATTATCACAACTCGTACCCTAAAAAACAATTTGATTTATTTTTATTTTTAAAGGCTTAGGATCACTAAATTATCATAATTCAGGTGTCCTATAAATTTCAAGGATTAACAAGATGTCTAACCCTTTTATTTTAATAATTTTATTCTTTTAACTCCATTATCTTTGTTATTTTATCTTTGAGTTTTGAATTTATTTTTCACTTTTATCATTTCTGATTCTTAGCATAAACCAGCATCTTTTGTGAATATATATATAAAGGTCAATGTCCATTTTGTGAATATATATATATATATATATATATATATATATATATATATATATAAAGGTAAATGTCCATTTTGCTTCTTGATAAAAAATGTGTAGGTCATTTTAGTCATTAAAAAAAACTATTCTGTTAGTCCCTCATAATGACAATTACTATGAGACATTATAGTCCCTAACAATATTTAAAGTAGGATTAATTAGTCCCTCACAATTAATATTATGGGACAATTTAGTAATGAATGCTGACCAACCGAGTAAACATAGGGACTAACTTATCCTAGTAATTATCAAAAATCAATAAAATAGTTTTTTTTTTCCAAAGATTAAAATAACTTACTACCTTCTTGTCCGGAGCAAAATGAGTATTTAGCCTGCATATAAAAAAAAGTAACTAATCCCTGAAACCCAATAAGGCCAACCTTCAAAAAGTGACAGGGAGAGCGAAATATAACCAGAAATGCACTACGCGAGGAAGATAGCGGAAGTAGATAGCGGCACGATGACGTGCTGCGACAAGGCAGATGCATCGCGACTGGACGGATTTGGACGGTGTATGGCGAAGCAGCTGATCTGAACGAAATGGGTGAATCTACCGCGTGTGAGGGACGGCGGAGCGGAGCTATGCGTGGAGGATGGCGGTGCGACAACGGGAAGCTGATAGCAGCAGCCCCGACGCGATGGAGCTGTGTGCGTGGAAGACGACAACGCGACGCGATGGAGCTACTGGACAGTGCCTCGTTCACGTGGAGGATGGTGGCGTAATGCGGTGAAGTTGATGGAGGGTCCAACACGGTGGTTCCGGACTGGACTCACATAGTGCCACGCGTGGAGGCTTGAGGAGCTCTGGTATGATATGTTTCTTGGAGTGAGAACTATTATGAACTTATGGTGATGAATAATAAGAGAATGGTGTGGAGAAAGAGAAGAAAAGAATGTGCGAAGAAAGAAATGGAAAGGTTGGCCTATATGTGAAGGAAGATATCAGAAAAATAGAACTCAAAATCCGCCCCCTCATTACGTTGCTGCTCCTCCCTTTTTATACCAACAATCCTTCTTAATGAATAATCCATTCCTTTTTGTAACTGCCTAAATTGTTATGAAACCATAATTTTATTAGCATTTAAAGGATGAATGATGGCTATTGATTTTTGCTCTTAAACTTGATCCTTACTGTTACACCGGAACTCAAAAGCCAACCCATTTTATTTCTCAATTTCTCATTTACTTACTTATCATTTATTTATTTATTTGCTTTGTTTGCTTTTTTTTTTTTTAATTTTATAATATTATGAAAAAGGAGAAAAACCGGATAAAATATAGTGTTCACAGCTGCCCCCTCTTTACTTAGTTCTTACTATATAATATGAATAACCATAGTTTTTCTTATTATCGTTGTAAGAAATGACTAAAGAAGTGAATCGTAATTTTGTTCGAAAGCATAATAAGGATAAAAAAAACCTATGGAACTGGATATCCACCAAGGCTTGTTAAGAAAGATGTAAAAACTTGCGGAG
This sequence comes from Sophora flavescens, assembly GCA_030762895.1. Classification (NCBI taxonomy): domain Eukaryota; kingdom Viridiplantae; phylum Streptophyta; class Magnoliopsida; order Fabales; family Fabaceae; genus Sophora; species Sophora flavescens. The sequence continues at coordinate 251,973,265 of CM061063.1, read as the reverse complement.
TCGGGTATCCGCCGAAGCTTGATAAGTAAGATGAAAAGCTTGCAGAGCTGAGTATCAGCCGAAGCTTGAAACACTACTACAGAAAAGAGCTTTAATAGTGCACCTTTAATAACGTTTTAGTAAGAAACGCAACTTAAAAATAGGCGGAAGACTTTCACTAGCGCTTCCTTGAGTAAGCGCTATCTATTCCTTGTCCTAACACAACGTTTCCTAAAGGAAACGCTACTAAATGTTGATGGATAGGAATAGATAGTGCTTCTTTAAAGAAGCGCTGTCTTAGGGCAAGGAATAGACATCGTTTCCCTATGAAAGCGCTATATATTCCTTATCTAAGACAGCGCTTCTCCAAGCAAACGCTGTTAATTTCTTTTCTAAAATCCACATGTTCCCTCCCACTCACTTTTCCCCCCTCATTCTAAAATTCGCAACCCTCGCGCCACACTCCATTTGCCCTAAAAATTCACTTTGCCAAAGCCAGCCAGCCTCCGCCAACCTCGTCACCGCCCAGTCCATCCGCCAAAAGCCATGCCCACGGCCACCACTCCTCTAGTTCCTCCGCCGCCGAGCCTCGCGAGACGTACCGCCGTCTGAGGCCAGAACCGCCACGACCAGAGAAGATTCGGTTCCTCCTTCACAAGACAAAGACTGCATCGCAGCCCATCAACCAGCATCCGGCCGGCCAACGCGGGCAGAACCCCTTGCCGCTCTGACTCCGGGCACAGCCACCGTCCGGTTCTGGTTCTGGTCTCAACATTTTCCTACGCTGATACCTAAGGAGTGAAGCCTCTGGGTTCAGTTCTAGCTCTCTTTGTTGCTTCCTCTCTCGGTCCTGGCCCTTTTTCATGGCTGATAACATGGAAATCGATTCACCCTCTGATTCTCAACCCCTCAAGCCCCGTGATCGAATCGTTGAGGTAACAACTTTCATTTCTCGATTCTAATCGCTTTTTCTACGAGTTTACACTCGATTAGTGCTTAATTCACTGATTAATTTAGGTTATTTGAATCCTTATTGATTAATTTAGGTTATTGTAATTTGTTTTTCCCCCTTTAGAATTGAATGAATTTTTCAAATTTTTTAAATTTGTTTAATTTTTTATGTTGATGAATTTTGCTTGATAATGTGTTTTTTTTTGGGCATGGTTCAGAGGCTTGTTAAATTTTGGGTTCCTAAGGAGCAGCTTGACCAGCCTAGTTTGGTTGCTTTTGTTAAGGATAAGAGGGAGTTGATACGTGAGCCGGTGTCTGTTATATTGCCTACTGATGTGGAAGTGGGTGAAGCATTGCAGGAATCTAAATTGGGTAGGAAGAAATCGACGTTGGGTGTTACCATGAGGAAGACCTTCCGTGAGAGTATGGTGTGGTTGCAGTGGTTGATGTTTGAAGGCGACCCGGGTGCCGCTCTGAAAGGCCTTTCCCAGATGTCTGTTGGGCAGAGGGGTGTCTGTGGGGCTGTTTGGGGACATAATGATATAGCTTACAGGTGCAGGGCATGTGAAAAAGACCCGACTTGCACAATTTGTGTTCCTTTAAAGAAAATTTTGGTTCAGAATCAAAAAAATAATGATGGTTGAGTGAAGCTCTCCGGCTAGGTGCTTCACGTTGTTCACCCATTATGACGATATTTCAGAGAAGCAAAGTAAAAAAGTATATTTTTCATGTAATTCACAAGGTTCTTGCTGGGGACTCACCCTATGTTAAGGCAAAGCAGGTTCAGGTAACACCCTTTTCATTCCATTCAAATGGGTTTCTTGTTTTTTTTCTTAGTTGAATTGGATGTTACTTCATCTAGCGTCTGTTGTTCTTGCTTGTCTCCTTTTTAATTTCTTGGTCTTGAATTTTATTTTGTGGGAAAGAAGGTCTTTTTGTGCAAAATTGTTTCGTTTCTCAGATGGGTTTTTGTTATGAATATGATGGGATTTGAGGGATTGTAGTGTGAAGGTTACAGTGTTGTTTTGTGATGGAATATGTTGATTATTGCTCAGTTTGAACGCGCTTTTATCTGGCTTTTTTTTTCTGTTTAGTGGGTTTTGTGAAATGATTTCGAATCTGAATCCTTGAATTCCAGTTGGTGGATAAGGAACCAGGTAGAGCAATTTCCATGTTCTGGGATGCTATCAATGCTGGGGATCGTGTTGAAAGTGCCTTGAAGGACATGGCAATTGAAGCTATCAAATCTTTCGTCATCTCTGCCCTTCTGAATCTCAGGAATCTCTTGATAACATCTTGGTTGAACTCTTAAAGGTAAAAGTTTTGCATTTGATTGATGAGGCTAGGCCTTATTGGATAAACTGTCAAAATAACAAGCATTTCTTGCAAGAACCACATCTGTTTGTCTTTTGTATAGCCTTGGTTGTTCTCTTCTGTTCTTGTCTTATGATGGAATGTCTATTTCTAGGCACTATCCTTATTTTAATTCTGTTCACTCTTCCAGTTGTGTGTATTTGTGATAGGTTCCCTGATTCTGAGATAGGGAAAATCTCCGGAACTTAAGGTAAAGGAAGAAGAAAGCAAAACAAATTTTCTGAATATTCTTTTCTTATCCCCTCATTCATTTCCTCATTCCTTATATAAAGGAATTATTTACAATCCACCTAGCATTCTAAAAGCATCTAGAAGCATCCAGCTGCTAACAACTTTAAAATAAAAGGATTGCATAAAAAAAGTTACAACTAAAAGGCTTCCATTGGGTTTCATTATGGCTTCTCATTTGGGCCTGTAGCTGCTCCACGTGTTTGGGTCATATCATTACCTACCCCTTCAAGATCAACCTTGTCCTCAAGGTTGTAGAAGTTCTTCCAATATTCCAAATTCTCACATGATGTGACGCTAGGAGACAACCCCTCCCACTGAACCGAGGCAGGAACATAACTTATTTCCAAGCTAGCAATCTTGGACTTGTGAAATTTCTGATAGGTATCAAAGCAAGCATCCATTTTCAAAGACTCTAAATCTTCATCCAACTTATTCTGTATGTATAAGCAGTAGGCCTTGTCAAAAGCCCCTTCTAATTTCATGGAAAGAGAATAGATGTCCAAAAATTGTAGCCCATATAAGAAGATAACCAGGCCCAATAAAAGAATTTCAAAGAGCCAAAATAAAAAATTAAAAACAAGGTTCAGTTGCAGCCCAATGTAAGGCCCAAACCTAATGTTCCCCTGTGCATCCAAACTCCATGGTATCCATGGCAAGGTAGCGGCTGGTCCAGGGGCGCCTCTATCACGGCTACAGAAAATGACGCCGGAAACGGAGGTGACGGAAACAGAGAGAAGTGGACCAGAATCGAGAGACGCGAAGCTTCCGAAGCTTCTGACTCGGATATGGCGAAACAAGGCGAAGTTGAAGCCGCCAGGATCGAAAACGAAATAGAAGTGCGGTGGTGGCATGGTGGATCTGGCGTTAACATTCTTCTTCTCTGGCGATGGCCAGGTGGCTGCAAGTGGCTCGAGCTTGGCGGCTGAAGACGATCCAGATCTGATTCGAGGAAGAGGAACGCGGAGCATAGCGGCGAACCAGAGGTACATATTGCGGAGGCGGCATCCAACAACGACAGTTTGGTCGGCGTTTGTAGGAGTCCAAACTCCGCTGACGGTGGTGGGTTGGACTCCAAGGCTTTGCCGTCGAACACTGACAGTGCCTTCTCGGACGTTCTTTGCGATAGGGCTGGTGGTCTCGTCTTCGAGAAGGAGGGATGGCAGGTGGTTCGGGATTCAGCATTGGTGGTGGTACCTAAGGCGGCACGAGTGTTTGGGGGTGTTGAATCATGTGTGCCATTGTCGAAGATCAACTCCTCTCGCGACGAAGGTGCGTGTGGGAGCTCCGAGGTGAAGGAGGGAATTCTTGGAGGGCGGTGGGGCGGGTCCCGAAATGGCCGTTGGGTGAGAGGTGGTACCAGAAACTGGGTTCGTGATGGCCGAGCTTGGTCGTGGCAGAGGTTGAACAGAAGGAGGCGGCAATGAACCTGAGAGTCTCGCCACCTTGTCGACCAAACCATTGATGATGGAAGTGAGAGCTTCATGGTGAGCATCAATGGTGGATTGTATAATTGCCTCGAGAACAATCGGAGACGGCGGTGCAGCTGGTCCGATTTTACGTGCACGGTGGCTATGGCTTCCTCCATGATTAGAACAGGTTTGGGAGGTATGGTTACGAAATGAAAGCACCAATGATAGGTTCCCTGATTCTGAGATAGGGAAAATCTCCGGAACTTAAGGTAAAGGAAGAAGAAAGCAAAACAAATTTTCTGAATATTCTTTTCTTATCCCCTCATTCATTTCCTCATTCCTTATATAAAGGAATTATTTACAATCCACCTAGCATTCTAAAAGCATCTAGAAGCATCCAGCTGCTAACAACTTTAAAATAAAAGGATTGCATAAAAAAAGTTACAACTAAAAGGCTTCCATTGGGTTTCATTATGGCTTCTCATTTGGGCCTGTAGCTGCTCCATGTGTTTGGGTCATATCAATTTGCCATGTATAAGTTCATGTTTTCATAAAGTTTATACTTTAATGAACAACCTTTAATTGGATCTTCCCTTAGTAACAGGTTCCCTTTCTTTAGTGTTAATGATTAATATTTAAAACTTGGTCCAAGTGCTCCACTAAGACATGATGAAGTTCATGATCTATTTTAATATACCCTAGGATGTACTTTTTTACAGGGAGTTGGACTACTAGACTGTTTTTAAATGCATGATTGACCTACAAAAAAGGTTATATGAGGTAGCGCTGTTCATATGGCTGCAAGCACTTCTCTTGCCTTGGCTACAAAAAATGTTTGAATATGTGTCTGTCTTTTCCTTTCTAGTGAGTTTTGGATCTAATGCTGTTATCATAAATAAAAAAATACATGAAGTTTGACTCTCTTAAATTTAGTTTAATTGCTTGATTTTGTGATAAGCACTTGATTTGCAATCTATAATACCCAAAGAACTTTAATGAACATGATGTCCTTGTCGATAAGCATTCATTTTGTTCCTTGTTAATGCCTTGCACAGTTTGGTTACTTTGCGTGTTGGATCTCCATCAATCTTTTTTCATTATTGCTTTTCTAGGTCAAGTTTAAGTATGTTAACATGCTGTTTTTTTTCCTGCTACTCGTGAATGGATAAAGAAAAACAACATTAAAATGGCAAGTAAAAATAGAAGGTTGCAAAGGAATTAAAGGCCAATAACCATTCAACCCTAGTTAAGCTCTTCGTCTCATATTCTATTCTATAACACGTCTCATCACTTCAATGATAGTGTATATATGCATTTATTTTTATCTTCATATATATGATGACTCAAATTATGTACTTCAATTAAATTGTTTGATTTTGCACTCAGGGCTTTGTTAATTCATCGAGGATTAAATGGAGCCAAGTCTTGATTTTCTAAATCATCCAGGATGACTAAATGGATATCTATAGTAGTATTTACAAAAACTCTTATGCAATTATTTAAATTAAAAAAATAAAATGAATTAATTTATATTTTTGGTTTTATAGTGCCCCCGTCAGTCGAACCACGATGACTGTGACTACTACGTTCTCAAGTTTATCAAGGTTATCGTCATTCAAAACCAAATGCAAATCCCAACGACGGTATTTAATTTAAGTTCTAGCTTTTATAATTTAATTTCTCTTAGAAGTGATCATTCTAATTTGATTTAATTTTCATTTTGTAGTATTTTCCTGAATGTAAATGCATCACAACATACTCGGATATTATGCTAGCTAGTGTCTCTCTTATATTATTAGACTTGTGTGTATGTGCAAGTGATCTGTATGTGTATCTTATGTAGACCGACAACAAGGATTTTGTGCAATCAAGCAGAAGAAGGTAGCCGCATGCATAAATTGTTTAGAATTAATTACTAGTGTGTTGATTAGCTTGTATACATTGTTAGTTTGCATGGTTATTGTCTAGTGTAGGTTAGCGACCTTTTGATTTATGGACTTAAATATTAGAATTGATTATGTGTAAGTGTTACTGTGAATTGTGTTAAAGTATATTATTTAATTGGTTATATGTATTATTTTGATATTTGGTTTGGTTTATATATACTTACTAATATTGTATCTAAGCTTTGTACATTATATATGTGTGGCTGTTTTTGAGTACTTCTAGTACTCTTTCAATACAAATTTGATTTATCAACAAAAAAAAACTGTGAATTGCTGAGTCCAGGTGAGAAATATAGAAAAACAAAGTGAATATTAATAAAGGAAAAATGGGGAATAGGTAGCGCTTCCTTGAGAAAGCGTTATCTATTGCATACTTTAGACAACGCTTTCTCAAGGAAACGCTGTCTAAAGTATATGCAATAGATAACGCTTTCTTAAGGAAGCGCTGTCTATTTTTAACTTTAGACAGGTCTTTCTCAAGGAAGCACTACCTATTCCCACTTTCAATAACACTTTTTTAAGCGCTGCCTATTTGTTTCACCTTCAATAGCCGGTGAATAGATAGCGCTTGTAAGCGCTACTAAAGGCAAAAAAAAGTGCTATTAAAGCCCTTTTCTGTAGTAGTGAAAAGAAAGATAAAATAAGCTTGCGGAGTCGTATATCCGTCGAAGCTTTAAACGAAAGATAAAAAGAAGCTTGTAGAGTCGGGCATCGGCCGAAGCTTTAAAGAAGGATAAAAAGAAGCTTGCGGAGTCGGGGTATCCGCCGAAGCTTGAAACGAAAGATAAAGAGAAGCTTCCGGAGCCAGATATCAGTTGAAGCTTTGAAATGAAAGATAAAAAGAAGCTTGCGGAGTCGGGGTATCTGCCGAAGCTTGAAACGAAAGATAAAGAGAAGCTTGTGGAGTCGGGTATCCACCGAAGCTTGAAAAGAAACATAAAAATGAGCTTGTGGAGTCGAGGTTTCCGTCGAAGCTTGGATAGAAACATAAAAAAAAGTTTGTGGAGCCGAGTATCCGCCGAAGCTTGATAGAAAAGATAAAAAGATGCTTGCGGAGCTGGGTATCCGTCGAAGCTTGCAATGAAAGATTAAAAGAAGCTTGCGGAGTCGGGTATCCGCGGAAACTTGAAAAGAAACATAAAAAGAAGCTTGCAAAACCGAGTATCCACCGAAGCTTGGAAGAAAAGATAAAAAAAAAGAAGCTTGTCAAATTTTTAGGTTTCCTAGTTCACAAAAAAAGGAATTGAGGTGGACAAAAATAAAGCCAAAGCGGTCATGGAAGCCTCAGCACCGACAAGTAAAAAGGAACTACAATCCTTCTTAGGAAAGGTTAACTTTCTAAGAAGGTTTATATCAAATATGTCGGGAAGAACAAGAGCATTTGCACCGTTGGTCAAGTTGAAAGCAGAGCAAAGCTTCATATAGGAGCCTTGTCACCAAGAGGCTTTTGACCAGATCAAGCAATACCTAGTCAATCCACCGGTCATGATGCCCGCAGTGCCTCGTCGACCGTTGAAGTTGTACATATCAGCGTCTGAAGACACTATAGGATGTCTATTGGCCCAAGATGATGATGATAATGTTGAAAGGGTCGTATATTATCTAAGCAGAGTCCTCAATGATGCTGAAAGAAGATATAGTGAAATAGAGAAGTTATGTCCAGCATTGTATTTTTCTTGTACAAAACTTAAATATTATATGATGCCATGTAATGTATTCGTTATTTCCAAAACTGATGTTATAAAGTATATGTTGTCAAAACCAGTCCTTAATGGACGTATTGGTAAATGGACCATTGCTTTGTCAGAATATTCTTTCCAATACGTACCATCTAAAGCTGTCAATGGACAGGCAGTAGCTGACTTCTTGGTAGACCATCCAGGATTGGACGTGCCAGAAATAAATGTTGTCAGTTTACAACCCTGGAAAATCTACTTTGACGGATCAAGGCATCAAGGGGGTAGTGGAGTATGAATCTTAATCGTGACTCCACAAGGAACTCCTACTAAGTTCATGTTTGAACTTAAGTATCCATGTTCCAACAATGAAGCTGAATATGAAGCTTTGATTGTCGGATTAGAGATACTAATAGAAATAAAAGCACGAAATGTGCATATCTTTGGAGATTCCCAATTGGTTATCAAACAACTTACTCAAGAATACAAGTGTGTCAACTACAACTTGACCAAATATTGTATCATAGCTAGTAAGTTAATGAAAAAATTCGATGAAGTAATTTTCAAATATATTCCCAGAAATTTAAATCAAGAGGCTAATGAGTTGGCTCAAATAGCCTCAGGATACAAGATATCTCAAAAGACTTTGTTAGGACTAATGGAAATCAGAGAATTATTATATCCATTAGAAGAAAGAGATATTTTGGTTAATGATGTAATTCTACCTAATGACTGGAGATTGCCAATAATTGAATATTTGGAAAATCCAAGTCAGAATGTAGATAGGAAAATGAAATACAAAGCATTGAATTACACAATGCAAGGAGGACTGTTATATAGAAGGTATGTTGACGGGACTCTACACAAGTGCCTGAGTGAGCAAGATGTTTATTTGGCTCTGTCAGAAGTCCATGAGGGCATATGTGTAGCCCATCAGGCAGGAGACAAAATGAAATGGATTCTTCGACAAAGTTTGTTTTATTGGCCAACTATGATTAAAGATTGTATTTTGTTTGCCAAGTCTTGTGAACAATGTCAGAAACATGGCCATATACAAAATGTACCGGCCATCGAATTGCATTCTATTGTCAAGACTTGGCCATTCAGAGGATGGGCTTTGGATTTGATTGGTCAAATACATCCTACTGCATCGAAAGGACATGAATTCATTCTAGTTGAAGTGGACTATTTTACCAAATGGGTAGAAGCAGTTTGCCTTAAAGCAGTTACCCAGCAAGATGTAATTGATTTTATGGAAAATCATATAGTTTGTCGGTTTGGAATTCCACAAACATTGACAACTGATCAATGGTCAGTTTTTACTGGGAAGAAAATTATAGAATATGCCAGCTCTAGACAGATAAAGATGCTCATATATACTCCGTACTATGCACAAGCTAATGGCCAAGTTGAGGCCATAAATAAGATTATTATTGGTCTTATTAAAAAGCATGTGGGTCGACAACCTAGGAACTGGCATAACACTCTTGACCAAATACTGTGGGCATATAGGAATTCACCCAGACAATCGACAGGAACCTCGCTATACAGGTTAGTATATGGACATGATCCTGTATTGCCTGTCAAAATCAATCTTCAGTCAATTCATATTCAAAGACAAGATGACTTACCTGTCGACCAATATTGGGATGCAATGTTGGATGAATTAGACGAATTAAGCGATGAAAGGTTGATTGCATTGGAGAATTTAATTCGACAGAAAGAAAGAATTGCAAAATTCTACAATAATCGAGTGAAGTTTAAATTATTCAAAGTAAATGACTTAGTATGGAAAGTCATTTTGCCTATTGATAAAAGTTGTCGAGAGTTCGGTAAATGGTCACCAAAATGGGAAGGACCATTTAAGATTTCTAAAGCATTTACTGGGAATGCTTATGCACTCGTCGACATTGATACTGGCTTAAGAATAAAGTCAATTAATGGCAAGTATTTGAAAAAGTATAAGCCGATGATGCTAGAAGTAAAAATTGACAGTAAATTAGATAGAACATAAGTTTTATTCATTGATTTGGCAATACAATTTTACATTGTCAAAAGTACATCCTGTCAGTTAAAGCTAACTTATTCCTAAGAGAGCGGGTTGGAATCTGACGGTTAGCATACACAGATGTGTGTCAAATTATGAGCATTCAAAAAGATAAGTTAAAAAGATGTTCAGTTGACATACACATAAAAAAAATGCCAACTAAAATAAGATTGAGAATTTCTGATTTCTTCCCAAGCCTTTTCCAGAGCCTCTCTGTCAGCCTTGGCTGCCAGATATTTAGATTGCATGGCTATTAGAATGTTGACATTTGTCCTGGCAGTCGCCCTTGACTTTTTAGATTCATTGTCAATTTGATTGACCTTTTCTTTGCTGGTCGACAGAGTTTGTGCAAGTTGAGGTTTTTTATCTTTAGCTTGAGTTAAAGCAACTTCTAAGTCAACAATCTCTTTGTCTACTGCCAAGTCAGCTTTGACGTTGTCAGCAATGACATGAATCTCTTGTTCTCTTGTGGCCTTCATGGTGCGTAGAGTCCCCAACATATTGTCCCTGCTGGTTTCTTCGACTTCAAAAGGGGTCATAACAACATTTATGGTTGACAATTTGTCTGTCAGACCATCAAAGTAGTCTTGGACAGAAGCCAAAGTGCCCCTGCTTGAAGTTGGCAGATTGTTCTTAATTGGAATAAGTTGTTGGAGAAGATTGACCATGGTCGAACGGACGACTGAATCTGAACATAGGATTCCAAGTGGATGCTTGAAAGGGGATTTCATCTCTTGCATAAACTTGACAGCTTGATAATCACTCGAATCTTACCCTGTCAAATTTGAAAAATGGGCATATCTTGATGAATTCTAATGACCAGCCTCTGGCAAAAAATAAATTAAGTCTTCAAGTTTAGAGGCAGGAACTTTCACTGGTTTTACGACAGTAGACAAGGTGTCTGTCGGAAGAGGTGGAAGATGTGACTGGGAATTAGAATTTGTTGAGGAGTTGGTGAAGAATGAATTGGTTGTTCAGGAGGATTGATGGCATCAAGATTGGCGATTGTTGAAGTTTTGCCTCTCTACCTAAGCCATCGAAAGACAAAACTTGGGGGGCATTTGTTAGGAGTATATTTTCAAATTTGAGCTTTCGTTAGACAAACAGAAAGAGGCTACATAAAAAATGAGAAAGAAGTCCCACAATTGATATATATTGTTTTGGCTAAAAGAAAGTTGACAAGTGCTAAATCGACAGACAGAAAGTTGACAGAAAAAATTGACATAAAGACAAACGTCGAATTCAGAAGATTATAGAAGAATTGACAAGTGTGGAGTTGACAAGAAGTTCTTCAGTTGACATGTCTGACAAACAAGGCTGTCGAAAAGCAAAACTTGGGGTCTGTTAGGGGTGAAATTTTTGATTATTGATGGATGCATTTTGACAGGCTGACGAATGAATCAGAGTAATGACTAATATTTTTTAAGTATTGAAAATATTTAGTTGAGAAGAAAATACTGGTCGATAGAAAGGATAAATTGACAACCAAGCTTTTTGACAAAGTATTAAGAAGAGTTGTCAAACGTACATAGAAGTGTGATAATGGCTAAGTCCTCAAGACTGACAAGGCATTAGCAAGATAAGTTGTCAAGCAGGCAGACCGTCGAAGACAATCAAGTTGACGCGGAACGGTTCAAGAAATTGAGCAGTTATCAGAGTTGTTTGAGAAGCAGTTTAAATTTGAAATTTAGAAAACTGCCAAGATACGTGGCAGTCATTTAGATAGGAAGTTACAACTAGGTAGTTATTCTATTTGCCTATAAATACTAGTTATTACAATGTAATAAAGGTTGGAACTTGAAACATCGTACACGTCTCGATCACACAGCAGACTGACGGATTAACTCAAGTACTCCTTCCACCATGTTATCATCAATACAATGTTCAATTTCAATACAATATTGGTTCATTCCCTTCAAGTTCTTCAAATACTTTCCATTTTATTCATCATGTTCTTCATAGTGTTCTTACACTTCTTTATTTTACTGCCATCAATATTGTGATGGCGGATTCATCTTATTTCTATGTTAATTTTTATTAACTTTTAATAATTCTTCAATATTTCCTCATGCATTTTCAAGTTTATTTATAATCATCTTCAAGTTATTTCTTTAAACTTCATTATTTTTCTACAAATTAATACTTATTTAATCCAGTTTTCCTTTACTCTAATATTATAAGTAGTTCTAGTTTTTGATATCTTTTGCTTAAATTAACATTTTCATTCGTTTCAATTCAATTTTCCAGAAATTTTTCTTCATCAACTTTAATAAATAAATAATACCTTTTCAATATTAATTCATTTGTAGTGTTCTTACATTTCAAATCTAAATTTTAATTCATGCCAAGTATTCATATTTAATGACTTAGTATTTCAGAAACTATTTCCATTATCTAGGGAGGTTACTTGATACACATCCTACATATTTCGATCACACAGCAGATTGACGGATTACATTCATGTATTCCCTCCATCCTTCTTATTTCAATACTATGGCAAAATTCGATGCCATTTTCATTTCTTCTGTTCAATTTCTTCATTTATTCTAACAAAATAAGGATTAACAAGATATCACATATCAGGTAACACCTTTTATTTTGAAAGAAATTAACTAAGTTTTTATTGTTTTTAAAGACTTAGGATTACCAAGTTTTCACAACTCAGGTGTCCTAAAAAACAATTTGATTTAAATTTATTTTTAAAGGCTTAGGATCACCAAATTGTCATAACTCAGATGTCCTAAAGAATTTCAAGGATTAACAAGATATCGTACCTCAGCTAACCTTTTTATTTTAATAATTTATTCTTTTAACTCCATCATCTTTGTTATTTTATCTTTCAATTTTGAATTTATATTTCAATTTTATCATTTCTGATTCATAGTATAGCCTGGAATCTTTTGTGAAATATATATATATATATATATATATATATATATATATATATATATATATATATATATATATATATATATATAAGTAAAAGTAACTAATCCTTAAACCCAATAAGGGCAACCTTCAAAAGTAGCAGGGAGAGCGAAATATAACCAGAAATGCACTACGCGAGGAAGACAGTGGAACTAGATGGCGGCACGATGACGTGCTGCGACAAGGCAGAGATGCGTCGCGACTGGATGGATTTGGACGGCGTATGGTGAAGCAGCTGATCTGAACGAACTGGGTGAATCTTATTGTAAATAATTCAGTTAGATAATTGTTAGTTAGGTTGGTTAAGTAGTTAAGCTGTTAGTTTCTGTTTATAACTAACTACAGGTGAACCTATCAGGTCCTCTTTTGTAATTGTTGCATTTCCCTATTGCCTATATAAGGCCAGCTAACGATGATGAATATACAGTGATTAAGATCAATTCATTCATATTCACAAATTCCATATTTTTCCTCTTCTCTCACTAATCTTTCAATACTCGAGTGTGTTTGAGCAAAGTATAGCAAGTGTGAGCTAGATTCAACAGTGGTATCATAGAGATTTTGTTCTGATTCTTGGGACCGGTGATCTTCCTCAAAATGACAGGCACCAATGGCAATTTCCCTACAACCTTACCTGTGCTCACCAATGGCAAGAACTATGATCGTTGGTGTTCACAGATGAGCGTAATATTTGGATTTCAAGATGTTCTCGAAATTGTAACTGATGGGATCAAAGAACCTGACAAGAATGCTACTGAGGCGCAGAAAGCAGCTCACAACGAGTTAAAAAAAGGAAGACTGTAAGGCCCTCTTTATCATCCACCAGTGTGTGGATCCAGAGATCTTTGAAAGGATCGTCTCTGCACCTTCAACCTAGGAAGCATGGGATTCTCTTGAGAAGTCCTATGCGGGTGTTGATAGGCTGAAGAAGGTGAAGTTGCAGACTTTGAGGGGCCAGTATGAGCTGATGCAGATGAATGAGGAAGAAAGTGTAGCTGAGTATTTCAACAGAGTTGTGTCCCTCACTAATCAGATGCGAACCAATGGCGAGACTCTCACAACTCAAGTGATTGTTGAAAAAGTGCTAAGAATTTTATCCCCAAGATTTGACCATGTGGTTGTTGCAATTGAAGAATCCTCAAATCTTGAGGAATTGAAGGTGGAAGACCTGCAGGGAAAGTTAGAAGCACGTGAACTGAGAATGAATGAAAGAGTTCTTGAAAGATCCAATCAAGAACAGGCATTGCAGGCTCGAGTCAATAAAGGCAAATGCTCTGATGAAAAGAAGAACAGGAAGGGAAAATGGCAGAATCCCAAGTGGAGAAGTGACGGTGATGACTCGAGTAGTGATGAGCAGAACCTCAAGAGAAGCAATAAGCAGTATGCTAGTAGCAGCAAGGCTGGAAAGAAAAGATTCAATAAAAAGGGGATCAGGTGCTTTAACTGTTAGAAATGGGGCCATTTTGAAAGTGAGTGCAGAAGTAGGAGAGCTATTGACAAAGAAGATGAGGCTCAAATGGCACATGATGAAGATGATTCAGACTCTGATAATGTGTTACTCATGGTGACAACGAAGACTGGTATGGATGCTGCTGATTGTTGGTATTTGGACACTGGATGTTCAAATCACATGTCAGGAAGAAAGGAGTGGTTCATTGATCTTGATGAAAATGTAAAAGGCAAAGTTAGATGTGCTGATAACTCTGTAATTACAGCTGAAGGAATTGGAAAGGTGATGATTCTAAGGAAAGATTGTGTGAAGGCATGTATCTCAGATGTTCTTTTTGTGCCAAGCATGAAGAACAATCTTATAAGCCTAGGCCAATTGATTGAGAAAGGATTCTCTATGAGTCTGCAGCACAATGCCATGAAGATTTTTGATGCTCAAAGGAGGCTAATCTTGAAAGCTCCACTGTCCAAGAATAGGACTTTCCAGATTGGAATTCCTGTTATCAGTCACAAATGTTTTGGAGCTGAATTGAATGATGAGAGCTGGCTTTGGCACTATAGATTTGGGTATCTAAACTTCAAGAGTCTGGGCCTGCTGGAAAGGAGTGAAATGGTGCATGGCCTGCCTGAGATAAAGGTGTCACAGCAACTTTGTGAGCAGTGTTGTGTAGGCAAGCAACCCAGAAATGCCTTCAAGAAGACTGCTCCACAAAGAGCCTTGAAGAAACTTGAGGTAATCTACTATGATGTATGTGGCCCTTTTGAAATTTCATCTATTGGAGGCTGCAACTACTTTGTTACTTTTAAAGATGAATTCACAAGAAAGATGTGGATTTATCCTATAAAAAGAAAGAATGAAGTATTGCAAGTCTTTATGAATTTCAAAGTATTAGTGGAAAAACAAAGTGGCAATGTTGTGAAAGTTTTAAGAACTGATGGTGGTGGTGAGTACACTTCCAATGACTTTCAGAATTTGTGTGACAAGGAGGGGATAATTCATGAAGTTACTGCACCATACACACCTCAACACAATGGTGTTGCAGAAAGGAGGAACAGGTCAATCCTAAATATGACTAGGAGTATGCTGAGAAGCAGGAAACTACCAAAGAATGTGTGGGGAGAAGCTGTTTCCACCTCAGTGTTCATATTGAACAGATGTCCAGCCAGAAGCTTGAAAGGGATCACTCCTGAAGAAGCCTGGTCATGTATGAAGCCTGATGTGTCTCACTTCAAGATTTTTGGTTCATTATGTTACAAGCATGTTCCTGGTCAGCTTAGAAAGAAGCTTGATGATGAAAGTGAGGTCGTGATCTTTCTAGGTTACCATCCAACTGGTGCCTATAAACTCTTATGACCCGAGGAACAACAAGGTGGTAACAAGTAGAGATGTTGTGGTAGATGAAACTAACTGGTGGAATTGGAGCAATTCTGATGTTTGTAAAGGAGTTGATATTGAGATTTCCGAGGAACAATCTCTAACAGATACTGAAAATGCTGAACAGCAGAGAAGGCCTCAAAGAAGCAGACAGATGCCTACAAGGTTGAATGACTATGACATTTAGTCAGATGCAAATGTAAGTGAGGAGGGAGATTTAATTCATTTGGCTTTGTTCACAGAAAATGAGCCAGTGGCATTTGAAGAAGCTATCAAAGATGAAAGATGGATAGTTGCAATGGAGAAGGAACTAAGCTCCATTGAAAGGAATGAGACTTGGGAGCTAGTCACTTCACCACCAGAAAAGAATTTAATTGTAGTAAAGTGGGTGTGCAAAATCAAACTAAAGCCAGATGGAAGCATAGACAAGTACAAAGCAAGGCTTGTGGCCAAAGAATTCCTGCAGCAGGCTGGAATTGACTTTGGAGAAGTTTTTGCCCCGGTAGCCAAACTTGAAACCATCAGATTAGTGACTGCAATTGCTTGCCAAAGAAAGTGGTTTTTGCATCAAATGGATGTGAAGTCTGCCTTTTTAAATGGACCACTAGAAGAAGAAGTGTATGTGGGGAAACCACTTGGCTTTGTCAGAAAAGGGAGCAAACAGAAAGTTTACAAACTGAGGAAGGCTCTATATGGCCTCAAGAAGGCACCTAGAGCCTGGAATAGAAGGATTGATTCTGTCCTCACAGTGCAAGGCTTTGAGAAGTGTGAAAGTGAACATGGTGTGTACAGTAGAATCTCAAATGGAGATGATATGTTAATCATCCGTCTATACGTGGATGATTTTTTTATCACAGGAAGAAATGGATATGTGATTGCTGATTTTAAGGCCAGCATGAAAGCAGAATCTGAGATGTCAGACTTAGGAGGTGTATCCTTCATTCTTGGAATGGAATTTATGCCAATAGATAGAGGAGTGTTCCTGGAGCAGAGAAAGTATGCTGCTGAGATCTTAAAGAAGTTCAACATGGAGAGTTGCAATGTTGTGTCCATTCCAGTTGAGACAGGACTGAGATTGATAAAGGATGAAACTGAGGACTGTGTTGATCAGACTAAGTTCAGAAAATTAGAGAAGTCCAAACCAGTGAAGTTGAAAGTTGAAAACAAGTCTGCCATCAACTTAGCCAAGAATCCGGTTGCTCATGGTAGGAGCAAACATATTGAAACAAGGTTTCAGTTCATAAGGGACCAAGTCAACAAAGGAAGGTTTCTGATAGAATCCTGCAGTACTGAAGATCAGATTGCAGATATTCTCACAAAGCCTTTGAAGGCTGCAAGGTTTCAAACCCTGAGAAGCAAGCTTGGGATGGTGTCTTTAGCTACACTGAATTATGGGAGTGTATTGTAAATAATTCAGTGAGCTAATTATTAGTTTTGTTAGGTAGGTTGGTTGAGTAGTTAAGCTGTTAGTTTCTGTTTATAACTAACAGCAGTTGAACCTATCAAGTCCTCTTTTCTAATTGTTGCATTTCCCTATTGCCTATATAAGGCCAGCTAATAATGATGAATGTACAGTGATTAAAATCAATTCATTCATATTCACAGATTCCATATTTTACTCTTCTCTCTCTAATCTTTCAATACTCGACTGTGTGTGAGCAAAGTATAGCAAGTGTGAGCTAGATTCAACAAATCTACCGCGTGTGAGGGACGTCGGAGTGGAGCTATGCGTGGAGGATGGCGGTGCGACGACGGGAAGCTGATAGCAGCAGCCCCGACACGGTGGAGCTGTGTGCATGGAAGACGACAACGTGACGCGATGGAGCTACTGGACAGTGCCTCGTTCACGTGGAGGATGGCGTCGCAATGCGGTGAAGTTGATGGAGGCTCCGACACGGTGGTTCCGGACTGGATTCACATAGTGTCGCGCGTGGAGGCTTGAGGAGCTCTGCTACGACATGTTTCTTGGAGGTGAGAACTATTATGAACTTATGGTGATGAATGAGAAGAAAATGGTGTGGAGAAAGAGAAGAAGAGAATGTGGCAAGAAAGAAATAGAAAGGTTGGACTGTATGTGAAGGAAGATATCAGAAAAATAGAACTCAAAATCCGCCCCCCTCATTACGCTGCTCCTCCCTTTTTATACCGATAATCCTTCTAAATTAATACAGAAATGCTAATTGAACACAAATTCGACACTATACGGTTGACACCGTATATGTGAGGGGCATTTTCATAATTCTGTGGAAAATTTGTTTTCCCTCCTTCATTTAGTCTAAAAGAATTTCTTCCCTCTCACTTGACTCACTCCTTCTACGCTCTAATCCTTTCCTCTTGCATTCGCGGAATGCCACCACCCACTAGCAAAGCCCAGTGCCAGCCACAGCGGAAACGCCGCCACCCACCACTCATCGACGGTGAACCCCACCACAAGTACATGTGAGGAAAAACCCTCATTTCTTCCTTCCCTTTTTCTCTTGATCTCTCACATCGCCACCCACCACCAAACAAACAAACCCTTGCTCACTCACTCTCCCAATCCCTCATCCAGTCTCTCCAATCGGCATCGGCGCTTCACTTCCCCTTCTCTGTTCTATCTTCGGCTTGCTCTCATTACCCAACTCGCATAACCCAACAAAAAGTTTCAATCCGCACGTGAGGGAAGGAGAATAGCGTTGAAGACGATTTTGAAGACACAATCATCCCTCGTGAAGATTTGGGTGACGCTCTCATCCCTTGGGCAGTGCTGAAGCTATAGCTAGGTAAGCTTTGTCTATTATCCCTAGGGTTTATTTGCTATTTATATTGTTTTTAAGGTTTATTTGCTATTCACCTTGTGTATTTATGTTGGTGACGCCGGCAAGTGTACCGGGTCGTCGCAAGTAATAAAAGAAACACGGTAAGTAATTACCGAGGTCGAACTCAGGGATTGGGCTACCAATTCGACTAATCCGCGGGAAATCCGATACGTTTGGTCAAGTTACAGAAGGTGGTTGAGCGAGAGAGAAGAGAGAATAGGATCGAAATTCAATTAACAATCTATTAAACTAATTAACTAAAAATCTGAAATTAAAATGCCCAAGGTCTCAAATCCACCTACCCAATCATGTATAGTACCCAAGTGATGATGTATTCCTCCCTAGGTTCAATTATAATGTCAACCGGGACCCCTAATTTCTCCTATATCCACTGTCGTGCTCAATAGGACGTATTCGACGATTGGATTAATTACTTACTAGGTCTCATAATCCTAATATCGAATTTGATTAATTCTTGTTCCCTATAAGGTTGCACTAATCTCCTAAATCCACTGTCGTGCTCATTATTCAATTAGTGATTCCAATCCAAGTTCTAAAACGCGAATCGCCGTTCGGCCTCAAACACGTTTAACTAGTTAATCACGCAAAACATATGATCAACGCAATCAAATCAGAATTGGAAAACATTCATAAGAGAAGGGGAGAAAAACATACATCACAAGAACACTATACCGCCATGGGCGGCTTCATTGATCCCTCGGACGAGGGAATTAGTTCCTCATGCTCATAGACAAACACTCGGACATAATCACCATCGTAAAATAAAACAAAAAGAAAAAGAGAGACGCAACTCCAAAGAGAAAAGGATTCGTAACTACTGATCTAAACTAGTGGAAAAACCTCTGGATCCCCAAATCTGATCTGCAACAGCCTTTAAATAAGGATTCTGTTTCTCACCCGCTCGCGGGGCGAGCTTATTCTCGCGACGCGAATTTTAGTTTGGCGCGCATTCAAATCTTGGATCTCGCGGGGCGAGCGTCTATTCGCGAGGCGAATTGCAGTTTTAGCTCCATCCTGAGTTTGAATGATCGCGTGGTGAATTGTGATTGGCGAGGCGAGTCTCCAAACCCTAATCTGTCACAGCCGTGATATTCATCACGGCTAGGCCGTGATGGTCTCTGTCTTCCAGGGTCTTCAGGATCTCGCGAGGCGAGACACCTCTCGCGGGGCGAGACTTCAATTCTAGGCTGTGACCTTCATCACGGCTAGGCCGTGATTGTCTCTGACTTCAGGTCTTCATGTTTCGCGTGGCGAGAATATTTTAGCGGGGCGAGCCAGAAGTGATGACTTTTGCTGCTTTGTTGACCTTCAGGCTCGCGCGGCGAGCATCCACTCGCGAGGCGAGTGTCTCCAGACTTGCAATTTCCACTGCTTTTTGACTTTCCTTGACTCCCGGAGCTTCACTTATTGACCTGAAAACACCAAAAGCAACCAAAAGCATAATTCTATCCAAAATAAGCTAAAAACTACACAAAAGACGCAAAACGAGTCAAAGTCCAACTTAGGAACAAAACAAGGAAAATTTGGGCGAAAACGAGATTGAACTCGAATAATTTGCACACAAACCACGGTCCATCTAGTTATAAAACTTGATAAGCCGAAGGCTTATCAAAACACCCCAAACTTAAACCTTGCTTGTCCCCAAGCAAGCTTAAAACTCAAAAACGACTCAAGACTTGGCAAGCCTAAAGGAATCAATCGATTTCGCACAAATTTAATGCAATCAAAACAGTTTTTTCTTCTTTGATCTCCCCCCCTTACATCAATGTAATCCCCACATTCATTTACTTTAAACAGTTGAGAACTTCATCACTCTTGCAATCATTAAACTAAGTTGAGGATCAGGGTCACGCACAAAAGGAAGATCACCAATTTCAAACAATTGCCTTCCTCACAAGGGTATGTAAAATTTCACTCATTCGCTCAATTTTGTCTAGGCTATCAACTTTTCACTCAATTTCACATATCAAGAGCACTTCCCATGAATTTGATTTTCATCTAAAAAATGGTTCCCACGAAAACATGCATGCAACATCAGAAGGTCTTTTAAAGGTTGTAATGAGGCCTGACTCAAGGTAAGATATTCAAAGGATAGAGGCTAAGTCCCTAGGATCAATGAGAGCATGGAACTAATATCACAACAATTGAATTCACTCTCATATTATTATCTTCCTTGCATTTGGTGGCTACACACCTCTTCCTTTTTATATTTATTTTTATTTGCCCTTTTTGGCACATATTCAATGCTTTTCATCACCCAAATTTTTTTTTTTCAAGCCTTCGGCCCTTACTTCCGTTTTTCTTTTTCTCAACTATGATTCATGAACTTGTAGCCACCCCAAACTTAGTTCCACAACAACACTCACAAAGCTAAAATTCCATACTCTCCTAAATCCTAGGATAGGGGAAAATCATGGTTTTTTTGAGTTAATGGCTTGTAATGTAAGGTCATCAAGAACAATAGGCTTCAAGGCTCAATGTGGCTAACTAGGGATCATTCATCAAGGTTGGTTCAATTTATGGCCAAGTAGTTAATTCAAAGAAAATTGCCTAAATCATTTGATGCAACACATAAACATGCAAACCATAAAGAGATTCAAGCAAATTCGGGAAAGTGCAACTTAACAGTGATTCACACAGTCAAAAACAGAGTTGGAGGCTCAAATCCTCATCTGGACATTTTGCAAATTGTTTGACCGAGATACGATTCCGAGTGTGTGCACCCCCTCACCCCAAACTTATCATAAATTCAGTAATCACAATAAAATTCTCAAAGTTCAATTTTCAATTTTTAAGTGGGGATCAATTTTATAATTTCAGAACCTAGGGGGAAATCATCAATGGTCAAATAATTCATGCAATCAATCTATGCTCAATTTAATCAAAATCCAACAAGCTTGCCGACACGACATTCATACACAAACTCTTGATCTTCTCAAATTATTCAAGAGCGACAAACAAAAACAAAACAAAAATCAAAAACAAAACAAAAGTTAGGAAAAGAGAGGGATACCTAGCTTGGGTTGCCTCCCAAGTAGCGCCTGTTTAACATCCCGAGCCTGACTTATTAAGAAGCATCCACCTGGATCCCATAGTCTGTGGTACAAAGGCCAAGAGATGCTCACCATGTGAGATTTTCCACCCGGATCAAATGGTAATTGGATTGGAGATTGTAGCAGCCGTATGACTTTATCCTCAACTCCACCCAGCCAGTGTGTGAAAACTCCATTGACCTTTGTAATTATGAATTCACTTCCTCTCGGGTCAAATGGTGTTTTCTCGAGGAAGTGTGCCAGACGAGTGGGAGGGTCTAACTTACCCATGTCCACACATGCATGTAAGCCAACATAGTTATCCAATGCATTAATTTCAGGTTGCTTGGCAAGCATGGTGGAATCCCCTACCACTTTATCCGCATTTTGATCTCTATCCCCTTGCTCCATTGCCTTGTCCTTTGCCAACTCCTCTTCCTTAGGTTGCTCTTCCTCAACATGTGGCTATTCCTGGGCCTTGTCGCTTGTCAATTCCTTTTCCTCCGGTTGTTCTTCCTCAACATGTGGTAGTTCTTCCTCAACTCCCTGAGAACTAGTTACATCCCAGTCATATCCCAACACCCCACTGCTTCTAGTTGTTGTGGCATTGCATTGGTTCTTAGGGTCGTTCTCGGTATCAACTGGGAAAGTCTCTGGGGGATGCTCATTTAGTTGCCTTGCGAGTTGGGCAATCTTCATCTCTAATGCCGCATTCGCCTTCTCAAATGATGTGGCCATCTTATCAATGGCTGTGTTTGTATTGATTGACACTTTCTCAAGTGTCGCACTCAACTTCTCAAAAGCCAACTCCCAAGGTTGTCTTCCACCATTCTGTTGAGGTTGTTGTTGCCAATTTTGTTGAGGTTGTGGTTGCCAGGCTAGACCATCGTCAGCATTACTCCAAGAGAAATCCGGATGGTCTCTACTCATATCACCCCAATACTGATTCTGACTCTGATAGTTGTTCTGGGGCACGCTGTCATAGAAATTATGCCATGGTTCCACATATTCTTGAGAGAAGTAGAACGGACAACTCCAAGTGTCATTGTTCCCATTACAATATTCGCAACCCGGAAGCATTCCTTCGTGTACCTCGCATACAAAACAAGGCAAGACCAAGTGGAATCAAAGAAGTAGAGAGAGATAATGGTGAATAAAAATAAAATAATAGAAAATAAAATAAAAATTAGCTTAACCAAACAATCAAGTTTCCTAAAAATTAGGAAAATTGGTGTGCCAATCCCCGGCAACGGCGCCAAAAACTTGTTGGTGACGCCGGCAAGTGTACCGGGTCGTCGCAAGTAATAAAAGAAACACGGTAAGTAATTACCGAGGTCGAACTCAGGGATTGGGCTACCAATTCGACTAATCCGCGGGAAATCCGATACGTTTGGTCAAGTTACAGAAGGTGGTTGAGCGAGAGAGAAGAGAGAATAGGATCGAAATTCAATTAACAATCTATTAAACTAATTAACTAAAAATCTGAAATTAAAATGCCCAAGGTCTCAAATCCACCTACCCAATCATGTATAGTACCCAAGTGATGATGTATTCCTCCCTAGGTTCAATTATAATGTCAACCGGGACCCCTAATTTCTCCTATATCCACTGTCGTGCTCAATAGGATGTATTCGACGATTGGATTAATTACTTACTAGGTCTCATAATCCTAATCTCGAATTTGATTAATTCTTGTTCCCTATAAGGTTGCACTAATCTCCTAAATCCACTGTCGTGCTCATTATTCAATTAGTGATTCCAATCCAAGTTCTAAAACGCGAATCGCCGTTCGGCCTCAAACACGTTTAACTAGTTAATCACGCAAAACATATGATCAACGCAATCAAATCAGAATTGGAAAACATTCATAAGAGAAGGGGAGAAAAACATACATCACAAGAACACTATACCGCCATGGGCGGCTTCATTGATCCCTCGGACGAGGGAATTAGTTCCTCATGCTCATAGACAAACACTCGGACATAATCACCATCGTAAAATAAAACAAAAAGAAAAAGAGAGACGCAGCTCCAAAGAGAAAAGGATTCGTAACTACTGATCTAAACTAGTGGAAAAACCTTTGGATCCCCAAATCTGATCTGCAACAGCCTTTAAATAAGGATTCTGTTTCTCACCCGCTCGCGGGGCGAGCTTATCCTTGCGACGCGAATTTTAGTTTGGCGCGCATTCAAATCTTGGATCTCGCGGGGCGAGCGTCTATTCGCGAGGTGAATTGCAGTTTTGGCTCCATCCTGAGTTTGAATGATCGTGTGGCGAATTGTGATTGGCGAGGCGAGTCTCCAAACCCTAATCTGTCACAGCCGTGATATTCATCAAGCCTAGGCCGTGATGGTCTCTGTCTTCCAGGGTCTTCAGGATCTCGCGAGGCGAGACACCTCTCGCGGGGCGAGACTTCAATTCTAGGCTGTGACCTTCATCACGGCTAGGCCGTGATTGTCTCTGACTTCCAGGTCTTCATGTTTCGCATGGCGAGAATATTTTAGCGGGGCGAGCCAGAAGTGATGACTTTTGCTGCTTTGTTGACCTTCAGGCTCACGCGACGATCATCCACTCGCGAGGCGAGTGTCTCCAGACTTGCAATTTCCACTGCCTTTTGACTTTCCTTGACTCCCGGAGCTTCACTTATTGACCTGAAAACACCAAAAGCAACCAAAAGCATAATTCTATCCAAAATAAGCTAAAAACTACACAAAAGACGCAAAACGAGTCAAAGTCCAACTTAGGAACAAAACAAGGCAAATTTGGGCGAAAACGAGATTGAACTCGAATAATTTGCACAAAAACCACGGTCCATCTAGTTATAAAACTAGATAAGCCGAAGGCTTATCAATTTACTATTTCTTTCATGGCTTTAGCGCTTGAGGCTTTAATTATGTCCTTGTGGTTATTTTGTTGCTGATATATGATGAAAAGAGGAATAGTTGATGAATATATGATATGATTTGTTTCCTGTAAAACAATACTAGTTGTAGTTTGAAGTAAGTAATGGACCATGGGATATAATTCCATCACACATTTTGCCTTGATAAAATTAATACATTATGAGGGAAGAGATTGAGGAAGAACAAATAAGTCGTAGGATCTTGTACTATGAGAGGCATTTTTTTTTATAATTAGACGGGGGTGACAAACATTTTCTGGTGTTTATAATATTTTCAGATAATATTGGAACCTCATGTCTATGCCTCAGCTGTTGTCAGATAATATTGGAACCCAAATCTTTATGTTTATGCCTCAGCTATTGTCCTGTTGTTGTTCTCTTTTAAAGCGGCTTAGGTTCCTGCCCAATAGTTACATGAAGAGTGATCATATACATATGATGTCCTGCTGTTGTTCTCTTTTAAATCAGCTTAGGTTCCTGCTGTGTTCTCTTTGGTGAATCAAACATTTCCTGTGTTCTCTTTGGTGAATCAGTTTTTGGAAACATAATTTGACACATTTGGTTATAAAGATCCAAATGGAGTGGCACTCATGCATTTAACTTGGAAATTGGTATACTGTCTCATTTTAGGATATAAAATCTGTTTTCAAAATATCTAGCCTTATTCCGTTGCAAAAAAATGGCATCAATGCTCAAACCCCACTTTTGGAGACTATTACTTACTTTTTGGCACTTATAGGGAAAATCAAGTTCCTCAATCACATTCAATCTAATTTTTTACATGGAGCATCCTTTTACCATAGCAATATTGTGTACCAAATTCCAAAGTTAGATTCAATTCCTAACTACACTTGTTACCGATATCTAGGTTTTAGGCCAATACTTGTGTGTCTTACACTTTTGGGGGCTAATTCGAGTTATACTAAACCATTTGACTTGGTTTTTGGCATACGGTCCTAATTGAAGGCAGTGAAAACTGTGGAAAAAAAGTTTCATTCAAAAACTCCTTATGGTTTGAGAGTGGTACCATTTTACCCTCTTTTCGGCTTAAATTAGCTTAAAGTTGGAACCTATAGGGCAATTCTGCGTTCTAATGCTTATATTGGTTTACCCCCTTGCATCCAAATTAATTTTCATCTATATGGACTATTGGTGAAGGGTTTAGGGAGTTTCTACATCATACTTGAGATTTGACCCTTTAAGCTACTCATTTAATCCTTAAAGTCATGAATTTGGGTCTAGGGGTTCAATCTGAGCTATTGTTGTCTAAATAAGTTGATTTTGGGCGTGCACCTAGGGTGTGACAAATGGAAACTGCAGCAAAAAACTCCGTACCAAAATACACTACAAAAAAAAGGTTCTTTAGCGACCGAAAATAGTGACCGAATTTTTCGGTTGCTTTTTGCGACCGAACTGGCGACCGATTGTAGGATCTACATGAAGTAGTGATTAGAGATAATACTGCGACCGAAATAGCGACCGAAATAGAGCGTAGCAGGGTTATCGGTCGCTATTTCCGTCGCTAAATAAAGGAACTTAAAAGTCAGTAATTTTATCCCTTCTTAGCGTAATGAAATAGCGACCGAATTAAATGCAACGGTTGAAAGTCAGAAATTTTATGTATTCTTAGCGACCGAAATAGCGACCGCATTAAATGCAACGGTTAAATTTTATTTACATTTGCGACCGATATTAATTCGGTCGCTAAACGGCGTGAAAAAAAAATTAAAATCGCGCGTGTTAGCGACCGATTGAGTTCTCCGTCGCTAAATTTATGAATTCAAAATTCAAATTAACTCATCCCGCGACCGAATTTAGCGACCATTTATTTAAGTGATTGGTGGTGTCGCGCGTATGCACGCGCGCTCGTGCGTATCCGGCAAGTGTACCGGACTGCCGTCAAGTAATAAAAGATATCGAACCCACAGAGACTGTGTTCTCGAATCGCAATCGGCTTTCGAATCGATTAGTTCTTGACAGTTTTAAAGAGGGTTTTGAAATTGGTTTGAATTTGAAATTAAAAGATAGACGAGCAGAAAACAAATGTTTTTGGGGTTTTCGATTTAAACGAATTCCTAGGGATTTGGGTTACCTTTGAGGCTGTTAATGTTGCTAATCTGATTTACCTTTGTTGATTACCGAAATTGCCTTGAAGGCGAGTTTATCCTCTAATAGCTTAAGCTCCCTCTCGGGTTACAAAAGCCGTGCCCAATTGACCCGACCCCTACTCTCGTGGTAGTCGATCCCAGATTGGACCCTTTGCGTTCCGTGACAACTCGTTGCTCCTCGAGGGACGGCTTCTAACTCTCGTGATTTCAGTCCCAAGTCTGACTTCTATAGGTCCGACACCTAAGTTCACCGCTAGGTTCCTCCTTATAATGTCTCGGTCATGCAAACAACCTAAGTTCACCGCTAGGTTCCTCCTTAGATCATCCACTTCTCACAAACAAGCGGCCGCTGGACTTTACGAGTGAAACACACTAGAAATCCTAAGTTCACCGCTAGGTTCCTCCTTAGAATGTCTACGTCACGTAAATAAACGGTTTCCGAAATTTATGAGTGATTAACACGCTAGAACTCAGATCTAAAACAATAACGAAATCAACAACGATTTTTACATCAAATTAACATCATTTACAAACCTCGGGCAGAGCCCTAGTCCCTAGAAACAAACTACTACTCCAGTCTTGCCATGGAGATGACAAGCTGGGTTGACAACATAGTGAAAATCAGAAAAGAGAAGAGAAGATGAGAGGAGAGAGATCCTAAATCTATGCCTAGAGTAGTAGCCCCAAAGGTCTGATCCCCCCAATGTATGTTCCAATGTGTCCTGTTTCTGATGCCTTGGTCCATATTTATAGAAATGGGGAAGTTAGGGTCCCAAACCAACTCAAAATCTGATCTATTTCGGTTTCTTCAGGTCCAAGTAATGCGCGTCACGGCCGTGATGGCCATCACGGCCAGGCCATGACGGTCTCTGCCTCTGCCAGTTCTGCAAGATTCATTGGTTCGCGACGCGAACATAATTCTCGCGACGCGAGTGCTCCTTTGTGGCCGTGAAGAATTTCACGGCTGGGCCGTGATGTGATCTGACGTGTGGTGGTTTTGGGACACGGGCTTTATGGCTATCACGGCCAGGCCGTGACGGAACTCGACTTGACCTTTCTTCTTTTTCAGTTTTGCTCGATCATGGCCGTGATGGGCATCACGGCTAGGCCGTGATGGGCTCTGTTTGGCTCATTTTCTTCAGTTTTAAAGCTCCATCTTCATCCAAACTTCATCATGGTTGATCTTGAGCAATTTACCCTTGATATCTGCAAAACAACACACGAAAACCGCCTTACCCGTTCCAAAGGAAAATTAACCTAAAATCTAATAAAAATATGCCTAAACTACGTGAAAATGCATGCAAAATGATAGACAAAGATGATGTGGAATCACACTCATCAATTGGCGACCGATTTAGAGACCGATTATTTCGGTCGCTAAATTATAAATCCATAAAACCGTGAAATCTTTCCATTCTTCCTCATTTCTGCCTTCTCTTCCTTCCTCCCTCACCCATCTTCGATCTTCTCCCTCGCGTTCAGGCCGCCACCACCGTGCAGTGGGCACCGCCACCACCGCCGTCTCCGGTAAGCCTCCGTCCTCCTCCTCCTCTTCTTCCATCTCTTCCCTCTTCCTCTCCTCTCTTCCTTTCCCCTTTTCCTGCTCTGTTTTTAATCCCCCCCCCCCCTCTGTTTCAGGCCGCCATACTCCGCCCCCTCTGTTTCAGGCCGCCATACGTAGCTCTTCGGTCACCACGCACGCGCAGAGCTCCTCCTACCCTCTTATCTCCTCATTTTGTGCATTCCCTGCTCTGCCTTGAGGTAACCATGCATGGACTCTCTATGTATCATTTTTTATTTTGCTTCATTGTTTCATTGCTTGCTTTATTGCTTACTACTGAAAAGAGCTACTTGTGTATTTCATGTGAGTTGTGAGTTGTGATATAGGTGACTGTGATTGAGTAGAACACCTTACCATTGTTTCTAATGTAAGTTGTGATTAATCTTGATGTAAATTCCTATTTAAAAATTACTGTGGTTTTCAATTTTCATTCATATATTTATATCATGTAATGAATATTAAGATACATATAATAGATGTCATTATATGAGATGTGAGATTTGTTTAAAATAAGAAACCAAGTATATGATAAAGATTGCTTGTAGAAAGTAAGATTAATTGTGTGGAGAGCAATTAGTTTTGCTTTGAGTGCAATCAGGTTTTGGTTTTAATCCATTTTATGTTGATTATAGAATGGACCGTTAAGTGTAATGATGTATCGGGTTATTAGAACACTTCTTGTACTCTTATGTACACGACTTGCTTGTTTATAAAAAAAATTATGGTGGTTAGTGGTTACTTGTCAAGTTTAATTCTTATGGGTTATAAATACTTGTTTGGGGGAATTGGTAAAGGTATATGAAGGGGTGACATTAATTGAGATGTGTTGTAGAGATGTAGAGATAATGGCAAGAAATTGTGGATAAAAGAGATTGAGACTGATATTACAGACATTAATTTGTAATTAATCTTGTTAATAGACTCATATCTTATATTTAATACTGAGATTTGTGGAAGATATGTTTTGATATGAGATATGTGAGATTTGTTTGAACTAGAAAATTAAGAATATGATACGGGTTGCTTAAGAGAATGTAAAATTATAGGGAGATCAAAGAGTTTTGACAGGAGAGTAAGTGTGGCTACTTTGCCAATTACGTTTTTTTGTTGTTGGATTTGTCAAGTAAAGTTTTGTGATTTATAAATTTTAATATTTGTATTGGGAAATTGGTAGAGTGAGAATGAGTGTGAAGATCAAGGTTTTAAATTGTGGACTGCATCACGTGATGCGGCCGCAACATCTCGGTTGCGGTGGCCACTGAAACCGCATCGGACCGTGATTGCGGACTGCATCGACCACAATCTGTTTATCTTTCCATATCTTGGCTGAATTTATGTCTTTGAATATCTCACAATAGTATGATCTATAGCCTCTGTGATGCAGTTGTTTACTTGAATAATTTCATATTGTA
Organism: Sophora flavescens; assembly: GCA_030762895.1. Lineage (NCBI taxonomy): Eukaryota > Viridiplantae > Streptophyta > Magnoliopsida > Fabales > Fabaceae > Sophora > Sophora flavescens. Next base: position 251,944,066 of record CM061063.1, on the reverse strand, counting down.
TTGTACGTGTATGCATTCTGATTGTATTGTATTTTGATTCGTTTGGAATCCATGAATTTGTTGGTTCTTGTTTGAATCTGTTTCAAAAATTTCAAAAGAGGGTTTTAGGGATTTCAAGTTCTTGTTCACTTCTTTGTAAACAAAAAAATATTCTTTGTTGGAGTATGAAATGATCTAAAAACATTATTGTAGCCTGTAATTCCAAGAGAGCTTTTCACTCATTTTGAATCGGATTCATTTGGTAATTCTACTTATCTCTTTTCTGTTTGATGATGTAAATTTATTGAAGGCTGGTACTTATATCTGAGCATGTTCATACATTTGGATTGCTATGAAGAATAGTTTATTCTCTTTAAAATAAAAATCTTTCAATAACAATGAATCAATGTAATTAGAATAATTTGATATGTATTTATTGATAACTTGTTTGGAAATGATTATGGAATCATATTTGTATATATTTACATTATAAGCATTGGAATGAATTGATAAAGTGTTATTAGTTCGTAAATGGCATGACTTTCTTTGTTGTTAATATTCATTTACTAATTTAAAGTCCATGAGCTTAATTAGAAAGTCTCTTCTTGAAGCCAACAAAAGCGAGTCTCTTAGATAATGAAGGATTAAGTATAGGGTTAGATAAAATGAAGGGCTAGGCACAGTTTGCCAGGCACATACATGACGTGCCGTCATCATTAAAACATTATTCACATTAGAAAGCAGCTTTGTACACAATATTATGAAAACAACTCTGGTTTTTTACTCATTTGTTTTATTAGGAAATGGAGCTTTCCAGAAATAGTTGTTGATGACCATCCTTACTAGGTTATCTAGGCACTTCCGGTAGGAAAAGTCCTCTCTATGACCATCCTTCAAAACGACGTAAAAGCATCTGCTTTCCTGAAAACTACTATGTTTGCTAATATGTAAAGTTGCATGTGAAGTTGCATTTCTTTGTTCTATTTTAACATGATAGTATGCTACATGGATCTTTCCATCTTTTCTTATTATCACTTGATGAAGTTTAGACATATGACTTGTTTTCCTTATCGTTTTATCAGAAAATGGACCCGACTAAATGTTTTGAGACAGCCATCCATATAGACCAGGTACAGTATCTCATCAACTTAAGAATAATGATCGGATTCACGTAATGATGGTTAAGGCATAAACTAATCATTTACTAAATTGTTCTTGTGTATTTGCAGGATTTGATTTCAATCTCGCGATCATTCTATCGTCGTTGGGGACAACAAATACCGCGTGTTGTGACTATTGAAGACAAAAGCGGAAATCTGTTCAATGGGAATATAGTAATCCATGAGGATCGCCCATATTTTGAAACAGATACAAATGGTATCAGGGAGTTGTATTTGTTGTCCACTGGTGCATTGGCAAAGTTTAAGTACCTTGGGGGTTCTCGTTTCTACATGTTCATCCCTTTGGAAGATTGATGAGTTTTGATATTTTGATTAGTACTTATTGACTGTGGTGTATTTTTATGTTTTGATCGTTAATTAATACTTATTAAACTTTTTTTTATAAACCATTATTAAACTTGCGTTAATTAATGTATATGTTTTCTTGATCATATTGACTGTGGTGTTTTGGATCGTTAGTACATCATATTTATGTTTTCTATTTATTTAAAAAAAATATTGGTGTATTTTGTTTATATCAGAAGTTAAAAATCAATGGGGTAATAGTTGAAAAACTATATTTGGTCGACAGGATCGTTACAGGAAAAAAAAAATCAAAATTTTGCGACCGAAATAGCGACCGAATATCGGTCACCAAATCAGGCGAGCTGGGTATGCGACCAACTATACGGCGACCGAAATATATACTTTTGCAACCGAAAAATCGGTCGCAGATTTGCGACCGAAATATAAGTTCGGTCGCTAAACATTTAGCGACCAGGGTTTCTGCTACCCCCTTAATTCGGTCGCTATACTGTATAGCGATCGAATTATCATGTTTAGCGACCGAAATCTTCGGTCGCTAAATAGGTTTTTTTTGTAGTGATATATTTTAGTTTGGGAGTTATGCCGCATTGAAGTAAGGCCTTAAATAATAATTTGCTACTTTGTACTACGAGTTCGTTATAGGCTATGCTCATAGTTTGGCCCTAAGATTTGGCGAAGATATTTCTTATGATATTTCTGAGTTGTGTGGTAGCAAGAATAGATATTTGAGTTTGACTATACAGATTTCGTATCAATTGACTAAAGGTTTGAGTTCAAGGTAATTCCAAAGTAAACTCATGAACTAGGTGCTTAACTTTCCCAAAAACTAATTCCACACTTTCCCAGGTTAACAATATTCATACTTAGGTTCACATTCTGCATAGTTATGGTTCACATTCTGCATAGTTATGCAGAATCTATCCTAAAATCAGAAAAGTCACAGGAGGTTCCACCAACACTTGTATTCATGCTCATTGATCCTCTAACTAAATGTTCTGGTGCCCTTGCATCTATTTACTCTTCCACCAGATTTTAATTCTCTTTCATACTCAAAACATGTGTGTATAAATGTTAGTTCTAGCTTCTTGTAATTTATCTTTGAAGCATTTTGTTTGCATCAAAGTTTTTATTTTTCTTAGGCCCGATATAATTTTAGTTTGTCATGACTTTGTCCCTACCATTCCTTATGAGATGATTTCTATATGAACCATATAATTAACTTAGAAAAACAATTGCAGTGAGTACAAAAGATTTTAATGTTATTCTAACTTATCATGTGTTGGATCGTCTATAAACAGGTAAACAAAAAGCAAAGAAAAATGACTGGATCAACAGATATTAATGTAAGGAAACTTCATTTGTATTTGTATTTACTCGTGTGCAATGTATTTACAATCAACTGAACTTTCATGTAATGATACTTGGCAGGTTCGAATGAAGCATGCTTGTATGCCAAGAATCTTGATTTATTTCAACAAGACACTTTTAGAGGAGCATCGTGCTTTGTTGGATACGACCCCAGTCAAATGGGTTAGTAAAATGACTAAGGAACCTAATATTTCAAGTGTCATAATGTGGGAGCTTGTGAGGAGGTGGGATGAGGGTGGTCGAGCATTCAATGTTAGGGGTACGCCGATCCCTTTTACCCCTGCTGATGTATGTCTGGCTCTGGGACTTCCAGCCACAGGTGAACCTGTGGTAGGTGCAGCTGATGAGCAGTGTTATACACTGTCTATTTTTGAGGGGGCTGATATAACCGTAGAGGCTATACTTGACAAGATGCCCGCCATTCAGCGTAATGTGGGGGATTTTTGTAGGGCATATATACTCCTTGCTTTCGGAGTCTTTTACTTTGCGAGGACAGGCAAGTTGGTCTTCACAGGCTGCTGGATGACCTGGATGCCAGCCATAGCTTCAATTGGGCATGTGCAGTTCATGAATTCTTGGTTGCGAGTTTGAGCAGAGCTCACATTGTCAGTGGCGAAGGGTCAAATGACCATGAAATACATCTATGTGGTTGTGCACCCATCCTACAGGTATGTATTTTTGCATATGTTATATCACCATCTAATGATTTGTTAACAAAATTTTACTGCTACTAATGATGTCAATCTTTTTTGGTAGATCTGGGCGATGAACCATATCTCGATTGGCTATACACCTAGTAATCCTCCCGAGCACCCTTTCCCATGGTTTTTGAACTGGCCAATTGTTACATTGAGGAAGAAGAGAATGAAGGAAGCATTCATGAATACAAGGGTACCAACCATACCATATTTTCTATAATATGTTGAAAATTGATATACACAATGTTCAGTTGATGTGATTTTGATGTTTGCAGGTAACGGTTGCTTTAATAGCAACAGATGCTGAGCTCCAACTACCCATTGTCCGGGATGCATTACGGGGGGTCCAACAACACCAATATGTACATGTTGATGAATATCAAAAAGTATTGGCGACGCTTCAGGAGCACGAACAGAAAATTATGGAGCAACAAGAGAGGATCTTGGCTTTAGAGGCGGATGTTGCCATTTTGAAAGATGGTCCCACTCATCACCGATCAAACATAGCCCCAGTCAATGAGTATGTGGGATGTTCCACTTTAGGTGGACAAGATGCATCCCCTCTTCACCAAACTCCCCTAGCAGATATTTATGCTGACATGGGTGGTGTAGGGTCTTCAGGTGTTCAAATAGGTGGTGGTTACTAAACCAGCTAGTTGCCTGTTTTGTAATTTGTGTTTGTGGTTTACTTTATGAAAGCACATTGAGAATCATTGTATATGCAGGTGTAGAAATGCCAATTTCTCCGCGGATGGAGGTTGATGATGCTATTGTAGATCTTCCGGCAGTAGCGATGGGTGCACCAAATGAAGCACCAGTTGAAGTGCCCGCTTGTAAGTAATGATTTGCATGTTCACAATGAAAAAGTATCATTGTATTAAAAATAAGCCTCCTTACCATCTACCATTGTTACTGTTGTTTGTAGGTGAACATAATGCGGAGGGTGCTCCGGAGGGTGGGTCAAACATAGCAACAAGGGTGAAGGGTAACCATAGGATGCGGAAGCAATCTTCTAGACTTGATCCCCCATATACCAAGTCATACATGAGAAAGGATAAGACAATAAAGGAATAGTTTTTTATTTGTATATTCGAACATGAAAACTTGATATGTACATTGTTGTTTTGTAATTTAGGAGTAGTATGTAATTTCTCGAATTGGTAAGCCTGGATTATATGATCAGCTTTAAAATAGATATTAACTATTATGCAATATATCTTACGACATTGCTAACAGGTTTGACATTATTTACATGGTTGTGTGAAACTAATTTAAGTGTCAGGATAAGTCATTAAATAGATAACGAAACAGTTAAGTGAAGTTCAGTCACGACATAACTGATTTGCTCCAAGACTTGGTGGTAAGATATGTTATTTATCAAATAATTTAAAGCATTCACCAAATAATTGAAGCATCCACCAGATAAGCGAACTACGTTCACCGGATAATTAAAGGCATCCAAAGCTTCGTTTTAGTATCAATGAATTGATGGCATTCCCCAGATAATTGAAGACATTCACCAGATAAGTGAACTACATTCACCAGATAATCTAAGGCATTCAAAACTGTTTTAGCATAGACATTCACCAGATAATTGAAGGCATTCACCAGATAAGTGAACTACGTTCACCAGATAATCAAAGGCATCCAAAACTTTTAGTATTGGCATTCACTAGATAAAAAAAGGTATTCACCAGATAAGTGAACTACATTCACCAGATAATCTAAGGCATCCAAAACTTGGTTTTAGTATCAATGAATTGATGGCATTCACCAAATAATTGAAGGCATTTACCAGATAAGTGAACTACGTTCAAAGGCATCCAAAACTTGGTTTTATAGGCATTCACCAGATAATTGAAGGAATTCACCAGATAAATGAACTACATTCACCAGATAATCTAAGGCATCCAAAACTTGTTTAGCATAGGCATTCACCAGATAATTGAAGGCATTCACCAGATAAGTGAACTATGTTCACCAGATAATCAAAGGCATCCAAAACTTGGTTTTAGTATTGACATCCACCATATAATTGAAGGCATTCACCAGATAAGTGAAATACGTTCACCAGATAATCAAAGGCATCCAAAACTTGGTTTTAGTATAGGCATTCACCCCATAAGTGAAGGCATTCAGCAAATAATTGAAGGAATTCACCAGATAAATCAACTACGTTCACCAGATAATTAAAAGGCGTTCAATACTTGGCTTAAGTATCCATGTAATATGTGTCATTCACCAGATAATTGATTTATTGATCAGATAATTCAACTACATTCACCAGATAAATGAACTACATTCACCATATAATTAAAAGGCATTCAACACTTGGCCTAATAATCCAGGAATAAGACATTCACCAGATAATAGAAGGCATTCACCAGATAATTCAACTACATTCACCAGATAATTAAAAGGCGTTCACCACTTGGCTTAAGTATCCATGTAATATCTGTGTCATTCACCAGATAATAGAATGCATTCACCAGATAATTCAACTACATTCACCAGATAATTAAAAGGGTATCCATGATACATGTCATTCACCAGATAATTGCAGACATTCACCAGATAATTAGAGGCATTCACCAGATAAATGAACTACACTCACCAGATAATTAAAAGGCATTCAACACTTGGCTTAATTATCCAGGAATAAGTCATTCAAAAGATAATTGAAGGCATTCACCAGATATATATGATCATTTCCATTGACATTTATACATGAGCATTTACATAGGATTGTCTAAGTATGTACAGAACAAGTGGTGGTTTTGTCATTCAAACATATAGAAAAATCTAACACGCAATGGGTTGCACCCAACCAACTTGTATTTAACTACATACACATAGTAAATGTTCATATACATATATTACAAGATAATGGTTCGTTGTGCTGCAACCATGTCATACAAAAAACCGACAAAAGTTATGGCTCCCGACCAACCTGCACAACCAATGGTAAAGCGTTAAACACTAAAAATTGTACACAAAGTTTAGTACCAGAGCCCAGGACTAATGAAAACCATACCATCAACTGACAATCATATACCAAAAAACACATATCATTAGTGAAGACAACTAAAATCCAAAATATGTCTAATCATCCAAATTTGTAGTGAACTGCGAACACCCCATGAAGTCAACATCAGACGTTGTCAAAAGGTCCACGAACGATATACTGGCTCCAACCTGGACAACACCATATAAGAAACTAAAATAATGGAGTCCTTAACTATATAAATGACCCACAATTTACATGCTTGTGTATTCAGAGTAACGTCTTCTAAACCCTTAAATACAGGGCTTGAAACTGTTGGATTTTGAAGAACACAACAACTGTCTTCAAAAATGGACATTGACTGTATAGAAAAACAATAAACCAATCAACATAAATTTTCATCTCATTGTCCACAAAAGGCACATAAATTTTGTAGAAAGTATAGATCACGGGGTACAAATCCATCAAATTGCTAAAATTTAACCGACAACACATAATAAAACAAAGTCTACACGTTAAACACAATCTGATATTGGACACAAACCACAGTGCTTGTATCCAACAATTCTCCACTGGTGACAATGTCAAGAGATGATTCTACACGGATGTTGTTTCCACTGTGATTACCCACCATTCCATTGTTTGCCTCCTGCACATTTTAGAAATGTTGATGTTGAAAATTACATGTTCATTGGATTTTGGTTAAGAAGGTTCAAATTACTCATTAATCATGTGGTGTGTATGGTTAATACATAATTTCTGGAGGAAAAAAAATACCTTGGTAGTCTCTTTGTCTTCAGTATGTTGTGATCGCTTCTTTTCCCTTTTTACAACTTTTTCAACTACCCCTATTTTTCTATTTGTACGAGGTCGTCCCTTACGTTTGACACGCAATGGACTGCAAATGTGGGGAGCATTGTTTGGATTTGAGTCAGTAATAGGACTTTTGTTAACATCCCGCATTGTAGCATCCATGGTGGGCAAATTAGAACTAAACTCATGTAGCCTTTCATGGAGTGCCTTACTTGCAACTTCAGACTCTGCAGAGTGCAATCTTTCCATTTGTGGCTTCAATTCTGTCACACAGTAGCTGCTCTTAATATATGAATATTTCCTTTTAATATTTTTCTTCCATCTTGCTAAAACATACTTATCCGGCACATTTTTAAGCCTCTCTTAAGTACACACACAAAGCACATGGCGACAAAGAATGCCTCTAAACTCAAACAACGAACATTCACAACAGACTTCATGGTTCTCATGATTAAACACAACCATATATATACATTCTTTTGTTCTATCACCAACTAGGACCTCCTCCAACACATGATAAGTGGCAAGGCAACCATCCATGGTCTTCAAAGAATACGCACAATTAATCTTTGATCTAAACTCGGCCTGAACCTCCTTAAACTTGGCACGAGTATACTCACATTGGAATTTCTTTTCAATTGACGAGTTTGAACCGCAGGGAATTGTTGTATCCATGCATTGAAAATCAGCTTGAAACTCCTTTTCGGCTCTACTCTTGAGAGCATTATCATACTGCTTTACAAATTGATTCAGACTTGTTGTTGAATTGATATGCCCATCAAAGAATGCATGTATGCTCTCGCTTCGCTGCGTTGTTGACATAGCTGCCCAAGTTCATACAAGTGAGAAACCATTAACCAATTATGATAACCATGGACATTACACGGCTTGCTTTAAAAAAAGTATGAGAAGGTGGAAAATGCATCTGACTAACTTAATATGGGATATAACACTTAATGAGAATAAGTTCAAACTTTTTTTTATTTATTTTTCAGCTACTCATTTTCTACCTGCACAACAAGAAAGACTTTAAGTGTGAAAACGAGAAAGTAGATGACATATAGTAGCCAAGTATTGAGTATCATACATTAGAAAGAACAACAATAACGCACAAAAAAGCCAATGCCTTGTTTATCAATATTCAACACCAGTCACTACCCAAAATAAAACATCACAATCTCATAAAATCACCATGGCTGCTGATGAAGTGGATAACTCATAAAAGCAAGCCAGCAACAGATGCATCAGATCCAAAAATATCATCTATCTCTAAATATCAAGAAGCATTTGAAACAAAAGACAGACCAAGTTTGCACACGACCACATACCTGCCCAAAAATATTTCTTCAGCATGGTTGGTGCCCATCTATGACGTTCCTTGTACAACCCATCCAACTAGTCATTCTGTCCAAGGTCAAATTTGTCAACGAAGGAAGTCCATCTATCTTCAAAATCAGTTGCTGTGACTGTATCATAAACCGTTGTTTTCATTGCAGACTTAATCTTCTTATATTCACCAAAGTTTTTCAGGAACTTTTTTCATTATATGCCATAAACACCACCTATGACGAGTTGTAGGGAAGACTAGGTCAATGGCATTTTGCATAGCCTTACATTGGTAAGTGACAATACCCGTAGGGGCTTTTCCCTCCATACAATGAAGCCATGTTTGGAAAAGCCAGACAAATGACTTTGTGTCTTCTATAGAAACCAGACCACATCCAAGTAATGTTGATTGACCATGGTGATTGACCGCGCTATCGCCACGCGCCAAAAAGATCGAGCGTTTACAAAATAATGCAGATAGGGAGCGACAACTCGAGTATCGTCTCTCAAGGACTCTTTAGTTGTTGTTATTATTAACAAAAAATCAAAAGTTAGTTTTGGGGGTTTTGGATTGAGATAAAATAAATAAAACAAAACAATGAAAACAAAGCAGTTAAAGAGAATAGCAAATAAACTAAAGACGATTAACCTACTGTTCTTGGTTTCTCACTATCATTGGTTCAAATAAATCCAAGCCCTAAGCAGATTCTAATCCCCTTTCAGTTGTAGCAACAATTAACAAACGAAATTGCTACTACGGATACATGTTCCTATTCCCGAATTAAACAAACGGGGTTAAGCCCTCATGAACTAAACGAACATGAATGAACACACGCGAATTAAACAAACGCGATTAAGTATAGGAACATAGCGTCACTGAAATGAATCAACACTACACTACACACTCCTGAATTAAACAAACAGAAATGCATAATATAGTATTGAAAAGAGAAAAGTAATTAAAACAGGAAATACAGAACCTCAAGTGTAATTAAAATCAATCACAGTAGATTAATCTAGGAGACTAGTTCTCCATTACAAAAGAAAACAATAAACTAAGAGAAAAACAAAAGACTAACAAGCTCAGAAACTAGCCAAAACTGGCTAATCCTCGCTAAGACTCTTAAGTTCTGCCTAAACAGGCTTTTATACAACTCCTGGAATCCACGTCCTCGCGAGACGAAGCACTGCTCGCGAGGCGAATATTACGAACAATGTGCAACCTTTCATCTTCTCGCGAGGCGAGCATATATTCGCGAGGCGAATCTCTTCAAATTCCCAAACTGCAACGCCCGTGACCTTTCACACGGGAAAGCCGTGATCGTCTCTGACTTTTCAGGCTTGGATGACTCGCGAGGCGAGCCAATTCTTCGCGGGGCGAGACAGAATGGTTGGCAATTTCTGGAACAGTCACATTCTGGTTCGCGAGGCGAACAGTCTTCTCGCGGGGCCAGAAACTCCAGAATTATTCCTTTTTATTTACCTGAAAACAGAAAATAGAATAAGTGTTTTATTTATCTCTAAATCAACTAAATTAACCTAAAAACACTTTACAGACTCAAAATACTACTTAAGGACAATCAAGTCTAATTTGGATGGAAATGATATAAAATTAGCACAAAGCCAAGGTCTTTACTAGTTATAAAACCAGTCAAACAGAGGCTCATCAAAATACCCCAAACTTAAACTTTGCTTGTCCCCAAGCAAACTAAAACTCAAAAACTTAAAAAAACTAAAGACCTAGCAAAACATGGCAAGCTTAAGGATTCAATCAACTTTCGCACAGATTTCAAGCAATTTATCAAAATATTTTCTTCAATGTTCCCCTTTTACAAGCAAAGTAATCCCCACAATCATTCATTCTAACCAATTGAGAATTTCATTATTTAAACAATCATCAATCTAAGCAGGGGATCCAAGTCACACACAAGAAGGAGATCACCAAATTCAAACAACTGCCTTCCTCACAAGGGAAATTTGTGTTCACTCAATCGCTCAGTTTGTGTCTAGGCTATCAACATTTCTCTCAATTTCACTTTTAAGAGCACTTCCCATAAATTTGATTTTCATCTCTAAATGATTCCCACAGAAAACATGCAAGCAACATCAAAAGGTCTTTTATGGGTTGTAATGGGGCCTGGCTAAAGGTAGGATATACAAAAGGAACTAGGCTGAAGACCCTAGGAACTAAGAGAGCATGAGCATTATTTACACTTTGAAATTCATTCAAGTTCCTTTTCTCATTCATCTTTTTACCTTGGGTGACTACAACCTTTTTATTTCTTTTTGGCATTTTTGCACTTTTAAATTTTTTTTTTTCACAATTTTTTTTTTCTATTTAATTTTTTTTATATATATATTTTTTATATATTTTTTTTTCTTTTTCCCAGTCCCAAACAGCATATTACACCTTGCAGCCACCCCAAACTTAGTTTCTTGCACCCATTCTAAGATTCCATGCTCTCCTAATCCTAAGATCGGGTTAACATGGTTTTCCAGATTTTTGGGCTTATAACATTAGGTTATCAAGAATTAACAGGCTAATAGGCTCAATGGGGCTAACTAGGGAACATGCATTAGGAATTGGTTATTTTAGGCCAAGTAGCTATTTACAAAGAAAATGCCTCAATCATCTGAAGCAAACACATAATCATGCAAATCAAAAAGAGATTCAAGCAAATTCAGGAAAGTGCAACTTAAAAAGTGATTTCACACAGTCAAAAACATGTTGGAGGCTCAAAAACCTCACCTGGACATTTATGCAAATTGCTTGACAGAGATTCCATCCCTAGTGTGTGCTTCCTATCACCCCAAACTTATCATAAATCATGCCATCATAACAAAATCTCAAAGTTCAGTTTTCAATCATATGGGGATCAAATTTTCAAAAATTTTCCAAATCCTAAGGGTAAACAGTCAATACATGTCAAGCAATCATCTATGCAAAAATTAATCAAATCCAATAAACTTGCCAATACCAGACTCAACACAACTCCTGAGCTTCTCAAATTATTCAGGAGCTTTATTCAAAGAAAAGGAAAATAAAAAACAAGACAAAACAAAAACTACAACTAGTTCCCTCCCCCACACTTAAAATATGCATTGTCCCCAATGAAACAACATAACAATAAAATCAGAGTAAGGGAAAGGAAAACTCATTGGAGGGCGGATCCACCATGATCCCACTGTCTGTGATACAGTGGCCACGGAATGCTCAAATTGTGAAACGATCCTCCCGGATCCCATGGTCTACAGCATAATGCCCACGTGATGAACAAAGACTGGAAGCTCATTCCATGCTTCCCTAACTCGCAGCCTTTATATGTAGATGAGTGCTTGATAGTCATGGTATCCTCGCCGAGTGTGGCAGACTTCTCACTCCCCTTCAGGTCACAGCTGACCTCTTTATCTACAAAGTCCATAAAATCCTCCCAATAGAAGTGGGGCTCAACCTCTTGGACTGGCCTTGGTGCGAAATCCAAGGGTGCAAAATCCAGAGCTTTTGGTTCCACAGGGGGAGGTGGCAAACGATTAGTGGGGGTTCTTGGTGTGCTGCTTCAACTTCTGCAAGGTCTTCATCCACTGCACTACCGGATTCATCACTTGTTAAACCTGCAGAAATTTCAGGACACACCACAGAAAGGTTAGAGTTAGCACAGTCAATAGATATATTACAAGAAACTGAGGAGGGTGGTTGCTCAATGGATGGTATAGTTGGAACTTCGACCGAACAGGCAACTTCACTCTCACTATCATCCTGCAAAATAGAATCAAGAAACTGGCCACAAACAGCACACGGGTTAGTGTCAGTACAGTCAGTACATGTAGTAAAAGAAACTGAGTTAGTAAAGGTCAGATTGTCTGGACTTTCTGCACACGGTTCATCCACCCCATCACTTTCAACACCTGCATCTAAGACCAAAGATTCTTCTTTATCCTCAAGCACGGTGGAGCAAATGTTCTCCTGATCCTCCTGATGCTCATTTCCTATATGAACATGGCCCTCAACCTCATCTGTCTCCTGTTCCATATGGATGCTTTGCTTAACATACCTTTCAAAATAACATTCTACACACAAAGCAGTGCCATCACAATAACAGTCAGTATATGAATTAGAATTAGGGGATTCAACACATAATTCATCATCAACCGAAATATTATCACAATCATCATCAGAAATATTTTCAGGAATAGCTTGTGACTTTGTATGTTCTTCAAGGGGCTGTGGAGTTAGCATTGCAGCCGAGTTGGCGACAACTTGATCAATTAGAACGGACAACTTCTGAGATTCAGCTTGGCTCCTCTGGTATTCAGCCTCCATCCTCTGTTGAAATTCAAGAGTTTGTTGTGCCAGCCGTTGATTATTCTCTTCCATTTGTTGTATCATCTCTGCCAGACTGAGTTGGGCTAGTGTAGGATCAAGCTGATATTCTTTGGCTTCTCGCCATCCGTTGATTGTTCTCGGCCATTTGTTGTATCATAGAAGCAATCTCATCCAAGGTGCTCTGTCCTACACTTTGTTGGCTAAAATGATTATTCACTCCAAACCTGCCACAATCACTATTAGACTCATAACTTCCAGTAAAATTAGGATAATATGTGCATGGTGGTGGCTCATAATAGCATGGTGGTGGCTCACTAAAATTAGGATAATACATGCATGGTTGCTCATAATAAACATTGGGCACATAATTTCGCATATAATTATCCATGGGGCAAAATTCACAACCAGACAATGCAGACAAAACTAATTAGCAAAGAACCATTTTTTTTAATTTTTTTTATGCTAATAACAACAAACAAGAGTCCCCGGCAACGGCGCCAATTTTTGACCGCGCTATCGCCACGCGCCAAAAAGATCGAGCGTTTACAAAATAATGCAGATAGGGAGCGACAACTCGAGTATCGTCTCTCAAGGACTCTTTAGTTGTTGTTATTATTAACAAAAAATCAAAAGTTAGTTTTGGGGGTTTTGGATTGAGATAAAATAAATAAAACAAAACAATGAAAACAAAGCAGTTAAAGAGAATAGCAAATAAACTAAAGACGATTAACCTACTGTTCTTGGTTTCTCACTATCATTGGTTCAAATAAATCCAAGCCCTAAGCAGATTCTAATCCCCTTTCAGTTGTAGCAACAATTAACAAACGAAATTGCTACTACGGATACATGTTCCTATTCCCGAATTAAACAAACGGGGTTAAGCCCTCATGAACTAAACGAACATGAATGAACACACGCGAATTAAACAAACGCGATTAAGTATAGGAACATAGCGTCACTGAAATGAATCAACACTACACTACACACTCCTGAATTAAACAAACAGAAATTCATAATATAGTATTGAAAAGAGAAAAGCAATTAAAACAGGAAATACAGAACCTCAAGTGTAATTAAAACCAATCACAGTAGATTAATCTAGGAGACTAGTTCTCCATTACAAAAGAAAACAATAAACTAAGAGAAAAACGAAAGACTGACAAGCTCAGAAACTAGCCAAAACTGGCTAATCCTCGCTAAGAGTCTTAAGTTCTGCCTAAACAGGCTTTTATACAACTCCTGGAATCCACGTCCTCGCGAGGTGAAGCACTGCTCGCGAGGCGAATATTACGAACAGTCTGCAACCTTTCATCTTCTCGCGAGGCGAGCATATATTCGCGAGGCGAATCTCTTCAAATTCCCAAACTGCAACGCCCGTGACCTTTCACACGGGAAAGTCGTGATCGTCTCTGACTTTTCTGGCTTGGATGACTCGCGAGGCGAGCCAATTCTTCGCGGGGCGAGACAGAATGGTTGGCAATTTCTGGAACAGTCACCTTCTGGTTCGCGAGGCGAACAGTCTTCTCGCGGGGCGAGAAACTCCAGAATTATTCCTTTTTATTTACCTGAAAACAGAAAATAGAATAAGTGTTTTATTTATCTCTAAATCAACTAAATTAACCTAAAAACACTTTACAGACTCAAAATACTACTTAAGGACAATCAAGTCTAATTTGGGTGGAAATGATATAAAATTAGCACAAAGCCAAGGTCTTTACTAGTTATAAAACCAGTCAAACAGAGGCTCATCAGTGATTCACACCAACAAATGCAGCAAAAGGCATGTCATACTTATTTGTCAAATATGTTGTATCAAATGTCAAAACATCTCCAAAATATGCATAAGTAGCTCTACTTCTTGCATCAGCCCAAAACACATTTATGACATGAAAATCATCATCCATATCTATGGCATAGAAGAAATCTTTGTTTTGCTCCGTCATTCGAGAAAAATAGCTTAGTAAGGCCTTAGCATCGCCTTCTTTCCCAATCGCACGCCTTTCTTTGTTGACTTAATTTCTCACGTCTTTTTCACAAAAGGGTATATGCTCATGCCCTCCTCCATCTTTAACGAGAGACTGAAAAGACTTATTAATCCTCACTCTTGCATCATCATTGATTTGGATTCTTCTTTTACATGGAGGTTCATTTTCTTGTTAGCCTTGAACAACCTTGCCTTTGTAGGGCTGATCTCGTGAGAATGGTTGGGTTCAAATTTATTAATCTACCACAGTCCATCTTTTCCCAACTTAATAGTAATTTTTGCCAGACAATTCTTCACCTTAGTCGGACGTGTCATCAACATACAAGGAATTTCCGACACTCGGGACCCCTCTCTTGAACATACTAGAATTAAGTAGCTAATCTGCCCATCCTCTCCTTTTCTTGATGTTCTAGTCTTCCAACCAAAACCCTTTCTTAAAGCATACTCGCGATAAAATGATTTAACATCCTCTATGGAAGAAAAGCACATCCCTGTTGCAGGCTCCCACTTTTCTTGATCATCATTAACAATGTCAACTCCATTAGCTTCTCTATCACCACCACCACAATCCACATAATAATTTGAAGTATCCATGTATATCCAATTGTGGATGCCACACTGAAACCGCACAAATTAGATCTTTCATGAGAAATGTCACAAATATTTTCTAAGTATTGAAAATATTTAGTTTACAAGAAAATACTGGTTGACAGAAAGGATAAATTGACAACCAATCTTTTTGACAAAGTATTAAGAAGAGTTGTCAAACGTACATAGAAGTGTGATAATGGATAAGTCCTCAAGACTGACAAGGCATTAGCAAGATAAGCTGTCAAGCAGCCAGACCGTCGAAGACAATCAAGTTAACACGGAACGGTTCAAGAAATTGAGCAGTTATCAGAGTTGTTTCAAGCAGTTTAAATTTGAAATTTAGAAAACTGCCAAGATACATGGCAGTCATTTAGATAGGAAGTTACTACTATGTAGTTATTTTATTTGCATATAAATACTAGTTATTACAATGTAATAAAGGTTGGAACTTGAAACATCCTACACGTCTCGATCACACAGCAGACTGATCGATTAACTCAAGTACTCCTTCCACCATGTTATCATCAATACAATGTTTAATTTCAATACAATATTGGTTCATTTCCTTCGAGTTCTTCAAATACTTTCCAGTTTATTCATCATGTTCTTCATAATGTTCTTACACTTCTTTATTTTACTGCCATCAATATTGTGATGGCGGATTCATCTTATTTCTATGTTAATTTTTATTAACTTTTAATATTTCTTCAATATTTCTTCATGCATTTTCAAGTTTATTTATAATCATCTTCAAGTTATTTCTTTAAACTTCATTATACTGTTAAATCAATTAAAATATAAGTAATTATATTTTAATATGAAAGTAGAAAATATTTTTTTTAATAAAATAAAATCATATTCCTAATCCACATTATCATATGAAGTCACAGTAAAATTTTCGGTTGAAAATTCAGACGAAAATCGGTCTGCGTTTTCCATTGCCAAGTATAAGTTTTTGACGAGAAAACCTAATTTTGACCCGTGAACGAGACGGTTAATGTTTTTATCATGTTTCCTTCAACTTTGGTTACTTTGAAAATTTTCGTTCAAAAATAAAATAAAATAAAATATTTTATTCGGGTGAAACCTTCAGAAAATACGATCGGATGTACAACCGGTTACGTATTTAAACAGTTAAATGAACCCTAAAGGATGAGGAAAGGATTGATGGGATGCCAAATTAAATGCTTATGACATACTTTAAATGCTTATGCCACACTTTAAAGTAATCATGATTACCCTTTTCAAATTATAATCTATTTTATTCCAAAAACCCATTAAACCTTCCTTAAATGATCCAAACAATGCCTTAAACCAAAACTTCCTCTCCAAGCCTTGCTTCCTCTTCTCAAAACCGTGCACCCTCCCCCTTTCCTCTATAAATACCACTCTTCATCTTCACTTCATCACTTTCCTTTCTCCTACTCCATTAAAACTCTTAAGCTTTCATATTTTCTTAACTTCAAGCTTCTAAAGCTTTAGTTTTTCTTCTTCTTTTCACTAAGTGTTCTTCATAAAAGTTGTTCCTCTTGCTTAGGGTAATACTCTCATGTATTCTTTTCTTTAAAAACTTCATCTTTTTCTAAAGTTTCTTCTTTATGTCATATATCAGCTTTTATCTTCAAAAATCTCTCAAAAATGGTAGAAAACTCCTTTTGAGTTGAAACCAATTTCTATGGTCTTGTATTTACTTGTAGTTTAACATACTAGAAGGTTGTGTAAAACAAAGTTTCCTAACCTCTACTTTCTAATGAGGCCAAAACCATGCATATGGTTTAGATGGATCTTGTTTCAACTTTTACAAGTATGAGTTTGTATTTAAAGATTTGTTTTCCAAAATGATCATGGACCAAGGCTCCTTTATGTTAAAGGATGCTATGTCTAAAGTGATTGGAAAGTTTAAAGATTTGTTTCCCAAAATGATCATGGACCAAGGCTCCTTTATGTTAAAGGATGCTATGTCTAAAGTGATTGGAAAGTTTAAAGATTTTTACTCTACTTTTATGTCATTTACTTTTATGCCATTTATATTTATGTCATTTACTTTATGTCATTTACATTATGTCATTTACTTTTATGCCATTTATATTTATGTCATTTACATTATGTCATTTACTTTTATGCCATTTATATTTATGTCATTTACTTTATGTCATTTACATTATGTCATTTACTTTTATGCCATTTATATTTATGTCATTTACATTATGTCATTTACTTTTATGCCATTTATATTTATGTCATTTACTTTATGTCATTTACATTATGTCATTTACTTTATGTCATTTATGATTCATTTACTTATGTCATTATACCTTAATTACTTATAAACCTATGTTGTTCTTACCTTATGTGCTTATGAGCTTTGTTATTTAAAGTCCTATGTTGCTTTCAAGATGATCATAGACTTGAGCTCCATAAGTTATTGGATGCTAAAAGGTCTAAGAGATTTGAAGAATTTAAAGATTTTTATCATAGAAACCCAAGGATGGCCGAATCTTAAAGGTTATGGACCTAGGGTGTTTCGTTTTTCATTTTTCCAAAGTGATCATGGTTTTGAGCTCCTTACTATTAATGGATGCCAAACCAAAGAGATTGGAAAGTTTAAATGTTCCTAGCCTATCTTATTGGTCAAGGCCGAATCTCCATCAAGTGTAACTTGGTGGGATTTTTGTTCAAACTTTGTTTAAAGTAATCATGTTTTAAACTCCTAGCACTTAAGGATCATAAATCCAAGAGTCACATAAATTTCCGAAACCCCTAATCCTAATCCTAGTTTATTGTATGAACCGAACCTGTACCTTGTGGTTAGTGTTCTTTGATTGAGTTTTAACTCATGATTTCATGTTTTGTAACCTTAGACTTCCATCTCGGAGGAAACGAGGAGCTTCGAGTTCGAGAGTTCGGTGATAACCCAGGTGGGGGAAAGAATCAACCTATCGTCGGAATCGATAAGTAGTAAATTATGTAGTAATTATGTAGGACGACCTAAACCCTACTAGAAGTCGAATAATCGACAAGACCAGAATCGCTTTAAATTGCTTTTATAAAAACATCCATGGTGATTCGGGGATTGTAGGTTGATCGATATTAGGTTGATGTTTATACTGTTGATGGTTGATTTGAGTTTTATTACCTTTGTTGAACTGATTTAGTGCTATGTTGATGTTTTGAAATATCTTTTATTGACTCGATGTTATGCATGATCTGTGTGGTATTTACTTTATGCTTAGTGGATTAAGAGAAGATATATATGTGGTCTAAGAGATGAGTTGTTTTGGGCGTGAGGATCATAATGATTACCAGAGGTGCCTAACCTGCATGAAATATGTTAAAGAGGTGTTGTGACATCGAGCATGTGTTTAGGTCTTGATGAGAGGTTAAGGCACTAGGTTATGACCATAGGAGTCTAAGAGGTTCATAAGTTGTGTTGTTTCTATAACCGTATGTGGGACACATACAAGACCCGAAGTCCTTGTGGGACCGTCCAAAGGGTAAACTTAACTTGTGCAGCTACGAGTGTCATTGCTTTGCATGAGCACCTCTGTGAGTGGATGAGGTGTGCACCGGGATCATCGTGCAGCTGTAGTGTCACGCTTTGCGTGAGCGTTCTTACCATGGTGAAGGTGTGCACCGGGATAATCGTGCAGCTATAGTGTCATTGCTTTGCATGGGCACCCACGATCCGGGGTGTGCACCGGGTTTATTGTGCAGCTATAGTGTCATTGCTTTGCATGAGCATTCTCACCATGACTAAGGATGTGCACCGGGAATGGGACGTGTCGCTTGGACTATTGACCGATAACCATAACTATGATGAGGAAACCATAGCCATGTTCAGTATCGAGTTTTAGTTGTAGGAGTGAGGGTAGGATGAATATAAGAATTTTATGGAAGATGGATGATTGATTGATGTTGTGTCTGTGATAATTATTGTATAGTTTACTATGACTCTTTTCCGCTTTTGATGATAGAACTGTTTCTTATCCCCTGTATATTTCTGTATGTTGTATTTTGTCTCCTTGTGGAACCATACGAGAAGACCCTGTGATTGAACATAACCCGGAGGAGTTGGATGGAACTCCCTACGAACCGGATGCTGGAGGACGAGTTGTGACCCATGGTGATTAGGGTCTAGTTAGTTATGGCCAGTACGTCTATGTCGTGAAGCTTTATCTTTCCGCTTATGTTTTGTATAACTATGCACCAGTTCGGGATCCTATTGATGGGATGCCCCAAAAAATGATGTTTGGATAACTCTGATGCTTTAAGTATATGTAATATATTTATGTTTGCATATTCTGTTCTATATGAATCTATTTGCTTAAGAAATTAAGTTTCAATTTTTACGTAATTTTCACGTTAAGCGTGCGATTAAGTAATTAAATAATGAGGTTTTAAACTAAATGTCACAAAGGGGCACATCGGGGTGTCTCATTTGGTATCAGAGCAGTTTGATTCTGATCGGACTGCTAAAAGTTAGGGTGTTGTTACTGGCCGTGTCTAGTTGAATTCACATCGGATTTAGACTATGTTTAGAAGTGGGGTAGGGTGTCCAAAACTAATACAAAAGTTAATATTAGTATGGCATATGGTATTTATATACTTGCTTATGTAGTATTATATGTCATACTAATTAGAGCGGATGATTTCTTTCACCAGAATCATGGCACGTGGAAGAGGACGTCCAACTAACAGTGGAGAAAGGACTCCAGAAAGGGTCATTGGAGCTGTCAATGACAACGCTGACATTGGAGGAGGATCATCTTCGACTCCCAACACCATGGAGACAATAGCTGCTGCTATGCTATTGCAAACCCAGCGAGAATCTTTGAGATCTTTCAAATGAACAAAGAGCGGCTAGAGATCAAGAACCAGGAGAGGGCAAGGTAGCGGTGAGGATGCCGGATTGGCAACCTTTATGAATGGGAAGCCACCTAAATTCGAGAGGAGAATACGATCCAGAGAAAGCGAGAATGGTGGATACTGGAGATTGAGAAGATATTCGATACTATGTGCTGCCGAGAGGATAGAAAGGTGACTTATGCCGCCTTTATGTTGACTGAGGGGGCAGAATTCTGGTGGAAGGGCAAAAGAAGGTTATTGGAGGCTGAAGGTAGTGTAGTTACCTGGAAATTATTCACTGATTGCTTCTTCGAGAAGTATTTTCCACGTATAGTTAGACGTGAGAAGGAAAAGGAATTCACAAACCTCAAGCAAGGCAATATGTCTGTTGGTGAGTATACATCGAGGTTTGAGGCGCTGATCAAGTTTTCAGAATACTATCAGAGGTTTCCGAATGAAGACTGGCAATGTAGACGATTCGAGGAAGGGCTCAGAGATGAGCTGCAGAGGGCTGTAGTGTCTCTTGACATACAGTACTTCCCAGAGCTAGTCGAGAGATGCAGTGCCATCGAAAGCATAGATCTGAGGATAGCTAATGAGCAGAAACAAATGAGGATTGGAGGACCTAACCGATCAAGTTTCCAGAGGCGCGGGGGAAGTGGTTCCCAATGGAGATTGAAACCATATGTTAGACCTGGGCAGAAACAGGGACCAGCACCAGCGACTAGAACTGGTCAGCAATCGCAAATTGTAGTTTGCTTCAGATGTGGGGGACCACATTATGCAAACAACTGTTCAAGTGGACCCAACTGTTTCAATTGTGGGAAATCAGGTCACATGGCACGAGACTGCAGACAGAAGGTTATGCAACAACTAGCAGCTACGGGAAAAGGTTACGGAGATAATAGAGGTGGAGCTGGAAGAGGTGCCCAAACGACTAGACCCCAAGCCACTGGAAGGGTGTTTACCGTGAAGGGAGATGAATCCTCCCAATCTGCTGAACTCATACAAGGTATGTGTCGATAGGTAGTAGACTCTCTAACGTATTGTTTGACCCAGGCGCTACTCATTCTTTTATCTCGCATGAGTGTAAAGATCATTTGAACTTAACTGTCTCCAAATTGCCTTATATCCTTACGGTATCTACTCCAACTAGTAATCCTTTGATTACCATATCTGTTTGCTTAAAGTGTCCTATAGTGATTGAAAATCGAACTTTTGTTGTAGACCTCATTTGTTTGCCTATGCAATGAGATAGATGTTATCCTTGGCATGGATTGGCTTTTGGCTAACCATGTAATGCTAGATTGTTCTAGTAAGACCTTATCATTTCTTGAACCTTCTAGTATAGTGTCCGCCAATGAAGGAATACCTCCGAGGAGTAACAACTCTCGAGGAATTTGTGAGGCTTTGTGCAATGGAAGCTAATGAGATCCCCAACATAGATTCTATACCTATCGTGAGAGAGTTTCCTCAAGTTTTCCCTCCGGACGTTCCAGGTTTGCCATAGGAAGAGAAGTGGAATTCACTATAGACCTAGTACCGGGGACAGGACCTATATCTATAGCACCTTATCGGATGTCACCGGTTGAGTTGACTGAGTTGAAGGAACAATTGGACGATATGATGGGGAAAGAGTTCATCGAGGCGAGTGTTTCTCCTTGGGGGCACCGGTGTTGTTCGTTAAGAAAAAGGATGGAAGTGTGAGGTTGTGCGCAGATTACGAGGCAGTTGAATAAGGTGACAATTAAGAACAAGTATCCGTTGCCCGGATCGATGACTTGATGGATCGATTGAAGGGAGCAAAGCAATATTCTCGAAGATTGATTTAAGATCTGGGTATCATCAGATCAGGGTAAGGAAGGAAGATATACCCAAGACGGCTTTTAGGATGAGGTATGGGCACTATGAGTATTTAGTCATGCCTTTCGGTGTAACTAATGCGCCAGCCGTGTTCATGGATTACATGAACCGAATTTTTAGACCTTTCCTCGATAAGTTTGTTGTTGTGTTTATCGACGATATTCTTATCTACTCTCGTACGTGGGAAGAGCATGAGGAACATTTGAGTTTGGTATTGCGAGTCTTAAAGGATAGGCAACTTTATGCCAAACTTTGCAAGTGTGAGGTTTGGCTGGAAGAAGTGCAATTCCTAGGGCACGTGATCAATAAAGAAGGAATAGCCGTAGATCCAGCTAAGGTTGAGGCAGTTCTTAAATGGGAACGACCTAAGTCAGTGAGTGAAGTACGGAGTTTCTTAGGACTTGCTGGATATTATCGGAGGTTCATAGAGGGATTCTCTAAGATTGCGTTGTCCATGACACAGTTAACAAGAAAGGATACAACTTTTGTATGGGCGGACAAGTGTGAGCAAAGTTTTCAAAAGTTGAAGGAAAGGTTGACTACATCACCTGTGTTGATCTTACCAGACCCTCTAGGACAGTTTGATGTATATTGTGATGCGTCATACCAAGGTTTAGGTTGTGTTACGATGCAAGAGGAAAGAGTTGTCGCTTATGCTTCCCGACAATTGAGGATTCATGAGAGGAATTACCCGACTCATGATTTGGAGTTAGCGAGCAATAGTGTTCGCTTTAAAGATATGGTGACACTTTTTGTATGGAGCAATGTTTAATGTTTTCAGTGACCATAACAGCAAGAAGTATCTATTCGATCAAAAGGAATTGAATATGAGGCAGCGGAGGTGGATGGAGTTCATAAAAGATTACGATTTTGAGTTATTGTACCACCCTGGTAAGGCCAATGTGGTAGCAGATGCCTTAAGTAGGAAGTCCTTGCATGTATCCGCAATGATGGTTAAGGAGTTAGAATTGCTTGAACAATTCAGAGATCTGAGCCTAGGAATGGAATTACAGAAAGATAAAGTTTGCTTAAGTATGGTCACTATTAGTAGTGATTTCTTGAAAGATCTTAAAGATAAGCAAGTTCAGGATCTATACCTTCGGGAGGTTAGTAAGGGGATAGACGGGGGTAAAGTTTCTGAGTTCACTAGGGGAGCAGATGGTGTGTTAAGGTTTAAGGATAGGATATGTGTGCCAGAGGATGCAGAACTTAGGAAGATGATTTTGGAAGAAGCACACAAGAGTAAGTTGAGTTTTCATCCTGGATCCACAAAGATGTATCAAGATTTGAGGAAAATGTTTTGGTGGACCAGAATGAAGAAGGAAGTAGCAGAGTATGTTTTATCTTGCTTGGTGTGTCAAAAGGCGAAGATTGAACATCAGAAACCAGCAGGATTATTACAATCTTTAGATATCCCAGAATGGAAATGGGATAGTATAGCTATGGATTTCGTGGCCGGATTACCACGAACTCCTAAGAAGCATGATGCGATTTGGGTTATCATTGATAGGTTGACGAAGTGTGCTCACTTCTTACCTATTAGAGAAGGTGATAAATTAGAAAAGTTAACCCAGATTTACATCAGCGAAGTGGTTAGATTGCATGGCGTGCCATCAAGCATTGTCTCGATCGAGATCCTAGATTTACCTCTCAATTTTGGAAACAATTGCAACATGCCTTGGGAACGAAATTGAGAATGAGTTCTGCCTATCATCCCCAAACCGATGGGCAATCAGAGAGGACAATTCAATCATTGGAGGATCTATTGAGAGCTTGTGTGTTGGAACACACTGGCAGTTGGGATGAGTTCTTACCATTGATTGAATTTACTTATAACAACAGTTTCCACAGTAGTATCGGAATGGCACCGTATGAGGCTCTGTACGGCAGAAAGTGTAGGACCCCATTATGTTGGTATGAGACTGGTGAGAACCAAGTTTTGGGTCCGGATGTGGTACAACAGACTACGGAACAAGTCAGGAAGATTAGGGAAAAGATGAAGGAAGCACAGGATAGGCAAAGGAGCTACAGTGACAAGAGGAGGAGACCATTAGAATTCCAGGAAGGTGATCACGTATTCTTGAGAGTTACTCGGAAAACTGGAATTGGCAGAGCTATCAAATCTAGAAAACTTACTCCTCGTTTCATGGGACCTTTTCAGATTCTTGACGAATTGGTCCGATGAGCTTACCAAATGGCGTTGCCACCAAATCTTTCCAACATTCATGACGTCTTTCATGTTTCTCAGTTGAGAAAGTACTATCCTAATCCAACCCATGTGATTGAGTCTGAGTCGATACAACTGCGAGAGAACCTAGAGCATGAGGCCTTACCTGTGAGGATCGCAGATAGAAGGATTAAGGAACTTCGTGGTAGACAGATTCCTTTGGTTAAGGTCATATGGGATGAAACTACTGGAGATGCAACTTGGGAACGCGAGGCGGATATGCAACAACAATATCCACATCTTTTCTGAGGTATGTAAATTCCAAGGACGGAATTTTCTTTTAAGAGGGGTAGTAATGTAATGACTGATTTTCATTATCTTTGTTAAATCAATTAAAATATAAGTAATTATATTTTAATATGAAAGTAGAAAATATTTTGTTTAATAAAATAAAATCATATTCCTAATCCACATTATCATATGAAGTCACAGTAAAATTTTCGGTTGAAAATTCAGACGAAAATCGGTCTGCGTTTTCACTGCCAGTATAAGTTTACTGAGCAGAAAACCTAATTTTGACCCGTGAACGAGACGGTTAATGTTTTTATCATGTTTCCTTCAACTTTGGTTACTTTGAAAATTTTCGTTCAAAAATAAAATAAAATAAAATATTTTATTCGGGTGAAACCTTCAGAAAATACGATCGGATGTGCAACCGGTTACGTATTTAAACAGTTAAATGAACCCTAAAGGATGAGGGAAGGATTGATGGGATGCCAAATTAAATGCTTATGACATACTTTAAATGCTTATGACACACTTTAAAGTAATCATGATTACCCTTTTCAAATTATAATCTATTTTATTCCAAAAACCCATTAAACCTTCCTTAAATGATCCAAACAATGCCTTAAACCAAAACTTCCTCTCCAAGCCTTGCTTCCTCTTCTCAAAACCGTGCACCCTCCCCCTTTCCTCTATAAATACCACTCTTCATCTTCACTTCATCACTTTCCTTTCTCCTACTCCATTAAAACTCTTAAGCTTTCATATTTTCTTAACTTCAAGCTTCCAAAGCTTTAGTTTTGCTTCTTCTTTTCACTAAGTGTTCTTCATAAAAGTTGTTCCTCTTGCTTAGGGTAATACTCTCATGTATTCTTTTCTTTAAAAACTTCATCTTTTTCTAAAGTTTCTTCTTTATGTCATATATGAGCTTTTATCTTCAAAAATCTCTCAAAAATGGTAGAAAACTCCTTTTGAGTTGAAACCAATTTCTATGGTCTTGTATTTACTTGTAGTTTAACATACTAAAAGGTTGTGTAAAACAAAGTTTCCTAACCTCTACTTTCTAATGAGGCCGAAACCATGCATATGGTTTAGATGGATCTTGTTTCAACTTTTACAAGTATGAGTTTGTATTTAAAGATTTGTTTTCCAAAATGATCATGGACCAAGGCTCCTTTATGTTAAAGGATGCTATGTCTAAAGTGATTGGAAAGTTTAAAGATTTGTTTCCCAAAATGATCATGGACCAAGGCTCCTTTATGTTAAAGGATGCTATGTCTAAAGTGATTGGAAAGTTTAAAGATTTTTACTCTACTTTTATGTCATTTACTTTTATGCCATTTATATTTATGTCATTTACTTTATGTCATTTACATTATGTCATTTACTTTTATGCCATTTATATTTATGTCATTTACATTATGTCATTTACTTTTATGCCATTTATATTTATGTCATTTACTTTATGTCATTTACATTATGTCATTTATTTTTATGCCATTTATATTTATGTCATTTACATTATGTCATTTACTTTTATGCCATTTATATTTATGTCATTTACTTTATGTCATTTACATTATGTCATTTACTTTATGTCATTTATGATTCATTTACTTATGTCATTATACCTTAATTACTTATAAACCTATGTTGTTCTTACCTTATGTGCTTATGAGCTTTGTTATTTAAAGTCCTATGTTGCTTTCAAGATGATCATAGACTTGAGCTCCATAAGTTATTGGATGCTAAAAGGTCTAAGAGATTGGAAGAATTTAAAGATTTTTATCATAGAAACCCAAGGATGGCCGAATCTTAAAGGTTATGGACCTAGGGTGTTTCGTTTTTCATTTTTCCAAAGTGGTCATGGTTTTGAGCTCCTTACTATTAATGGATGCCAAACCAAAGAGATTGGAAAGTTTAAATGTTCCTAGCCTATCTTATTGGTCAAGGCCGAATCTCCATCAAGTGTAACTTGGTGGGATTTTTGTTCAAACTTTGTTTAAAGTAATCATGTTTTAAACTCCTAGCACTTAAGGATCATAAATCCAAGAGTCGCATAAATTTCCGAAACCCCTAATCCTAATCCTAGTTTATTGTATGAACCGAACCTGTACCTTGTGGTTAGTGTTCTTTGATTGAGTTTTAACTCATGATTTCATGTTTTGTAACCTTAGACTTCCATCTCAGAGGAAACGAGGAGCTTCGAGTTCAAGAGTTCGGTGATAACCCAGGTGGGGGAAAGAATCAACCTATCATCGGAATCGATAAGTAGTAAATTATGTAGTAATTATGTAGGGCGACCTAAACCCTACTAGAAGTCGAATAATCGACAAGACCAGAATCGCTTTAAATTGCTTTTATAAAAACATCCATGGTGATTCGGGGATTGTAGGTTGATCGATATTAGGTTGATGTTTATACTGTTGATGGTTGATTTGAGTTTTATTACCTTTGTTGAACTGATTTAGTGCTATGTTGATGTTTTGAAATATCTTTTATTGACTCGATGTTATGCATGATCTGTGTGGTATTTACTTTATGCTTAGTGGATTAAGCGAAGATATATATGTGGTCTAAGAGATGAGTTGTTTTGGGCGTGAGGATCATAATGATTACCAGAGGTGCCTAACCTGCATGAAATATGTTAAAGAGGTGTTGTGACATCGAGCATGTGTTTAGGTCTTGATGAGAGATTAAGGCACTAGGTTATGACCATAGGAGTCTGCGAGGTTCATAAGTTGTGTTGTTTCTATAACCGTATGTGGGACACATACAAGACCCGAAGTCCTTGTGGGACCGTCCAAAGGGTAAACTTAACTTGTGCAGCTACGAGTGTCATTGCTTTGCATGAGCACCTCTGTGAGTGGATGAGGTGTGCACCGGGATCATCGTGCAGCTGTAGTGTCACGCTTTGCGTGAGTATTCTTACCATGGTGAAGGTGTGCACCGGGATAATCGTGCAGCTATAGTGTCATTGCTTTGCATGAGCACCCACGATCCGGGGTGTGCACCGGGTTTATTGTGCAGCTATAGTGTCATTGCTTTGCATGAGCATTCTCACCATGACTAAGGATGTGCACCGGGAATGGGACGTGTCGCTTGGACTATTGACCGATAACCATAACTATGATGATGAAACCATAGCCATGTTCAGTATCGAGTTTTAGTTGTAGGAGTGAGGGTAGGATGAATATAAGAATTTTATGGAAGATGGATGATTGATTGATGTTGTGTCTGTGATAATTATTGTATAGTTTACTATGACTCTTTTCCGCTTTTGATGATAGAACTGTTTCTTATCCCCTGTATATTTCTGTATGTTGTATTTTGTCTCCTTGTGGAACCATACGAGAAGACCCTGTGGATGAACATAACCAGGAGGAGTTGGATGGAACTCCCTACGAACCGGATGCCGGAGGACGAGTTGTGACCCATGGTGATTAGGGTCTAGTTAGTTATGGCCAGTGCGTCTATGTCGTGAAGCTTTATCTTTCCACTTATGTTTTGTATAACTATGCACCAGTTCGGGATCCTATTGATGGGATGCCCTGAAAACAGTGTTTGGATAACTCTGATGCTTTAAGTATATGTAATATATTTATGTTTGCATATTCTATTCTATATGAATCTATTTGCTTAAGAAATTAAGTTTCAATTTTTACGTAATTTTCACGTTAAGCGTGCGATTAAGTAATTAAATAATGAGGTTTTAAACTAAATGTCACAAAGGGGCACATCGGGGTGTCTCATGCTCTGCTCCTCCTTCCCTCTTTCGACCATTTTCCACTCAACGCAAGCACTTCCTCTTTTCATCATATATGAGCAACAAAATAACCACAAGGACATAATTAAAGCCTCAAGCGATAAAGCCATGAAAGAAATAGTAAATAAACAAGGTGAATAGCAAATAAACCTTAAAAACAACATAAATATCAAATAAACCCTAGGGATAATAGACAAAGCTTACCTATCTATAGCTTCAGTACTGCCCAAGGGATGAGAGCGTCACCCAAATCTTCACGAGGGATGACCGTGTCTTCAAAATCGTCTTCAACGCTATTCTCCTTCCCTCACGTGCAGATTGAAACTTTTTTTTGGCTTATGCGAGTTGGGTAATGAGAGCAAGTCGAAGATAGAACAGAGAAGGGGAAGTGAAGCACCATGCCGATTGGAGAGACTGGATACGGGATTGGGAGAGTGAGTGAGCAAGGGTTTGTTTGTTTAGTGGTGGGTGGCGATGTGAGAGATCAAGAGAAAAAGGGAAGGAAGAAAGGAGGGTTTTTCCTCACATGTACTTGTGGTGGGGTTCGCCGTCGATGAGTGGTGGGTGGCGGCATTTCCACTGTGGCTGGCACTGGGCTTTGCTAGTGGGTGGTGGCATTCCACGAATGCAAGAGGAAAGGATTAGAGCGTAGAGGGAGTGAGTCAAGTGAGAGAGGGAAGAAATTCTTTCAGACTAAATGAAGGAGGGAAAACAAATTTTCCACAGAATTACGAAAATGCCCCTCACATATACGGTGTCTACCGTATAGTGTCGAATTTCTGTGTTCAATTAGCATTTCTGAAATTAATAATCATTTCTTTTTATAACTGCCTAAATTGTTATGAAACCAGAATTTTATTAGCAATTAAAGGATGAATGGTGGCTATTGATTTTTTCTCTTAAACTTGATCCCAACTGTTACACCAGAACCAGAAGCCAACCCATTTTATTTCTCTATTTTTCATTTACTTATCATTTATTTATTTACCTTGTTTTATTTTTTATTTTTTTTCTTTTAATTTTATAATATTATGAAAAATGGGAAAAGCCGGATAAAATATGGTGTTCACAACTGCCCCTCTTTACTTAGTTTTTACTAAATAATATGAATAACCATAGTTTTTATTATTATCGTTGTAAGAAATGAGTAAAGAAATGAATCATAATTTTGTTCGAAAGTACAAGAAGGATTAAAAAAAAACCTATGGAACTGGATATCCACCAAGTCTTGTTAAGAAAGATGCAAAAACTTGTGGAGTCGGGTATCCATCGAAGCTTGATAAGTAAGATGAAAAGCTTGCGGAGACGAGTATTCGTCGAAGCTTGAAAAGAAAGGTCAAAGAAGCTTGTGGAATCGTATATCAGCCGAAGCTTTAAACGAAAGATAAAAAGAAGCTTGTGGAGTCGGGTATCTGCCATATAAACATATCATCCACATATAAACAAATAATTACACATTCACCATTAACCAATTTAGCATACACACATTTATCAACTTCAATAGAAGAAAAACCATCATCAATCAAAGTTTGATTAAATTTTTCATGCCATTGTTTTGGTGCTTGCTTTAAACCATATAATGATTTAAGAAGTTTACACACTTTGTTTTCATGGCCAGGAAATTACACACCCTTCAGGTTGTGTCATATATATAAATTTCTTCTTCCAAATCACTATTCAAAAATGCAGTTTTTACATCCATTTGGTGAATAACAAGTTTGTAAATAGAAGCCAAAGTATTAAAACTCGAATTGAAGCAATTCTTGTTACAGGATCAAAAGTATCAAAGTAATCAATATTTTGTTTTTGAGTAAAACCTTTTGCTACCAGTTTGGCTTTATATTTTTCAATTGACCCATCCGGAGTATATTTTGTTTTGAAAGTCCATTTACAACCAATAGGTTTTGGTCCGAGAGGTAAATCAACTAAAATCCAAGTATTACATTTTAAAATAGAATCAATTTCACTTTTAATAGCTTCTTTCCAAAAACAAGCATCAGGAGAAGAAATAGCTTCATAAAATGTCATAGGATCATTTTCAATAAGATAAGTATAAAAATTACTTCCAAAAGATTTTTATTTTCTTTGTATTTGACTTCTTCTCAAATCCTCTCGTAATTTTCATTACTAGTTTCTAAAGGTTCTTTGGAAATATTTTCAGAACGCATATTTTCAGGTTCCAAAATTCCAGATTTCAAAGGGAATATATTTTCAAAAAATTCAACATTTTTAGTCTCTATTGTATTATGATCAATCACATCACTTTTTAAAACAAGGAACCTATAAGCAGCACTATGATCAGCATAACCAATAAACATACAATCAGAAGTTTTTGATCCTATTTTTCTTTTCTTTGGTTCGGGTAACATAACTTTAGCTAAACACCCCCACACTTTTAAATATTTTAAATTAGGTTTATAACCTTTCCATAATTCATAGGGTGTTACACCAACTTTCTTACGAGGAATTCTATTTTGCAAAAAACATGCAGTTAATATGGCTTCAGCCCAAAGATTATTAGGTGCAGAGGAACTAATTAGCATGGCATTCATCATTTCCTTTAAGGTTCTATTTTTTTTTTCAGTTACTCCATTAGATTCGGGTGAATAAGGAGGAGTTACTTCATATATAATACCTTCTTTTTCACAAAAATAATTAAACAAAATATATTCATCACCCCTATCGGATCTAACCCTTTTAATTTTCCTACTTAATTGATTTTCTATTTCCTCTTTATATAGAAGGAACATATCAGAGGCTTCATCTTTATTTCTAATTAAATAAACCTTAGTGTATCTAGAAAAATCATCGACAAAAGTTACATAATATCTTTTACCTCCTCTGGTCATTGTTTGTTTTAAATTTCCTAGGTCGGTATGAATTAGGCCTAGTAACTCGGTTTCACGTTCTATAGAGTAAGAAAAAGAAGATGCATTCTTATTATTCTTAATTTCCGAAACATTGAGAACAAAGAGTCCCTCATCACAATAGCCTTTTGCAACAAAAATGTTGTTCTTTGTCATTACAATATTATCATATTTGAATGACACTTTAACCCCAACTTTTCCCAAAAAGTGCTACCGAAATTAAATTTGCCCTAATACTAGGCACATGGAGCACTTCACTTAGAGCCAAGGTCTTGCCAGATGTGAGTTTTAGAAGAACTTTCCCCTTTCCCAATACTGCAGCAGTTCGGGAATCTCCAAGATAAACATGTTCTTCTCCATCCCCTACAGAAGTGTTAGGAGGTAAAACCATCTTTGTTTGCACAAATATGCCTTGTAGCTCTAAGTCTACCACCCATTGCTTCACATTGGCCACCAGATAGGCTTGTGAAAATGTCATCTCCTTCAGCCAAATTTGCCTTTGGCTTAGGAGGATTGTCATTCCTCTTCCTAAATCTGTAATGATTTGCATGATGACCTGGCTTTCCACAAACAAAACAACTTCCAAATACACCTTTTTTCTTGAAAGTGGGGTTACAAGCAACTTTAGGCACATAAGAATTATGATCATGTTTTTTATTTTCATACCTCTTCTTGTTTTGCACAAGATTTGCTCTTGAGGCTAGTGTTGCTCTTGCTTCTTTGATTTCCTTCCTATTGGTATCTTCGATAATTATGTGTGTAATCAAATCAGCAAGTGATAACTGCTTATGCTTGTGTTTGAGTTGCTGCTTGTAGTCCTTCCATGCACTACAACAGAAAAGGCTTTATATAGCATTTCCGGATGCCTTTTAATAGCGTTTTTAAGCGCTATCTATGCCACCGCTATTAAAAGTAGTTAGCAAAGATAGCATTTAAGAAGTGCTATTAAAAGATGACCTTAGATAGCGTTTCCGCGTATTTACAAAACGCTATCTTTAGTGTGTGTTTTCTGGCATCATTGGAAGGTCATCTGTGACTTTAGATAGCGTTTGTTTTAACAAATGCTATCTAAAGACAGACTTTAGATAGCGTTTGTTTCAGTAAACGCTATCTAAAGGCAGACTTTATATAGCGTTTGTTTTTACAAATGCTATCTAAAGTTGCCTTAAATAGCATTTTTTAAAACAAACTCTATCTAAAGGCAGCCTTTAGATAGCGTTTTCTTAGCAAACGCTATCTAAAAGCTACTTTTAGATAGCATTTACAAATTACAAAGGCTATCTATTCCCTTTTTTTTTTAAGTTTACCTATTTCTTAACTTTACCTCCATCCTGCATGTTCATAAAAAAACAGAAGGTTTACACAAAGAATTGAAGCACAATCCAAATTATGGGTAGCAAATAAAACCAGACACCTAAATTACTTGTACCAAACCATGCATATAACACAATACAAAGTTTAGACCATATATAACAAGTGTAATCAAATAAACTTTTCAACAATATAGCAACACCAATCTTCCTTGACTTCAGATAGTTGAGCAGTGGAGTATGTGAAGCATTTAAAGTCAGGGAAGTACTGCGACATAAAAATTAAATAAATTAAGTTACAATTGCTAAAACATTTGAACAGTCACAGTTAAAAGCTAAGTAAACAACAAGCACTGAAACTACATACCGCCATTGGTATTTTAACTTGGTTCTGTAAGATAATTTCCTTCATGAAACGCATGACATAATACCCACAATCTGTATTGTTGGGTTCTCTTGGGCACTATAAAAAATAAAATAGTAAATCAATATAGTTTTTTTTTAACTAATTGCACATTAAGTTTTTACAAATATACCTCTATTCGAATCAATTTAATGTTGACTGCTTTTAAACGAGGCACCTTAGCTCCGCTACGTGCGCGATAAACTTGCAAAGCACTAATCACAAAATCAAACAGACTTCATTAAGAAACATATTTTCAATCATTACAAACACGCATGGATTTTCCAAGAAAAATTCTCAATGGTAACATCTAAATACAAAATGAAGGTTCCGGTTGCTTTTTTTTATTTTGAACCACAACAGCCACAACCCAGTATATGCCAACTCGGCTGTACTAACTCAATGTTCTTCCAACTCGACTGCACTAACTCGCCTTGCATAACAACAATCTAAACAAGGACATATGATTGTACTTGGGTTTTCTGCATGCCGAACTGCAAACCTAACGAACTCTTTCACCCCATCCTTATACTCCTTCGTTAAACGATTGGCAGACATCCATTTCCGATCCATGCTTTCCCGATCTACAAAAATATTTATTAAACATATGTACTTTGAGTTTAGAGTGGTTGATGTCTACATGCAATGTATACAGATTAAAATAAACATCCCTAATGCTACAACTAAAGGATTAAAAAAAACAAATACCTGGTAGAAG
Source organism: Sophora flavescens (assembly GCA_030762895.1). Lineage (NCBI taxonomy): Eukaryota > Viridiplantae > Streptophyta > Magnoliopsida > Fabales > Fabaceae > Sophora > Sophora flavescens. Next base: position 251,910,268 of record CM061063.1, on the reverse strand, counting down.
AAATCCTTTGTGGGTGGGGAATGATAGAAAGCAAAGTAGCAATGTCAAGCTAAAGCAAAACAACACTAGAATGGCAGAATTCAAGGTCTTCCTTGGTTTGTGAGGCAGATATGCAAATTCCATGTAAAAGAGTGTAAAGCATGATTGGCTCTACTTGAAAATCATTATTTTCAAGAAATTCAAAACCCATCTTTAGCTCATATCAACTCAAGAAATTCAAAATCATTATTTGTTTCCATGCAGCCATTTAAAGATATGATAGAAGGAATGAGAATGGATCTTAGGAAGTCGAGTTGGAAACAGGCTTGATGGCTACAAATCTTTCGGATATTATCACGCGCTTACCCCTCCAAATAGTATTTTTCCTTACATAGGAATCTAGGGATAAAGAATTTTGTATATCCCAAGATGATAATGTATATGGGATGAAAATCTTCCTCACTCTACATTTGAGCTCAGAAATATAAATTACGTCAGCTTGCCTATTCTTAAGGGATCTTTGTGTTTTCTTCTTGATTCTTATGCCAGGATATTCAACATTCCTTACCCCCCGAGGCATGGTTTAGCATTTTTGGGACGATATAATCTATCTCAGCAAAAGAGAGGGGAAAGAATAAAGATATAGGGGAGAAAGAGGAAAGAGCTTGAATAGGGCCACATTTAGTAAGTTTTAATTGGTTTTTTTTTTTTTTTGATGAACAAGTTTTAATTGGTTTAGTGCATGTAGAAAGTGAACAGAACTACATAAGTATCTTAGTGAGTATATATTATTCATGTGGGTGGGTGGATGATTTAAATGGCAGTGCAAATCATCTTCTGCCATATGTCCATAAATGAGATATTTTGACAGATATGAAAATGATGTATGTTTAATTTGCACATTGAACTGAAAAACTCCAATGAACTTAACCAATTCTATATGATGTGACTTAGATATTTTAAAATGTCATATAAGCTGTCATTTTTTTACTGGCTCTATAAGTAAAATACTTACACATCATATCCAATCAAATATTTTTACAGGATACTCAAAACTCTTGTCCTTTCTGATAAATAAACATATCAAAATGCTACAAAATAACATGAAAGAACTTCTAACTGAGATTATAGCATTGATAACCGATTAAAAACATGTATTGCCTAAAAATGTAGAGGCTCCTAATATAAGGGAGGGTTAGAACATTTCCATGTTAACAATTCAAACTTAAGTACAATGCTTTCTCTGATGCAACAGAGAAAAAATATTTCTAGTTCTACACCCTAACCTTAAGTTTAAATACTTTAACCTCTAGTAAAAATATAAACATGGATGTGCCAACTAAACATATCAAATCATCAACTGAGTACATGAATCTAATAGAGTGTAGACCTTTCCTCATTATCCAACAAAAGACTATAGAAGCCGTATAAAAACTAAACCAAACAATCATGTCAACAAGCTTCTGTACATTAACTATATAATTTAAAGAATTCAGTGTTAGGCATCTGAAGTTTTGAAGCAACATGAGTAAAATGCACCATAAGCAGCTTCTTTATCTGTAGTCTACATTTATGTACAGTAAATCATACTCAACCTTATATTTTAAACAAAAATGTCTTGAAAACAAATATAACCTGTGAACTTTGAAGCATAAGAGCCGGCTGTTGCTTTGGAAACTGAGTTGGAATTATGAAGTGTACCTAATAAACAAAACAATGAGATCCTTTGTCAAGCACAAAGACAAATAAATAGAACCTAAGAAATGCAGGAAAAAAATTATACAAGATATCAACATCAGCCTTAGAGCATAAAACTATTGGGAACACCAAATTCAACCAAACAATTATAGGCCAATGCCATTTTAATGGATGACCAGCCCAAAATAACATCGATTATAAAATTTGGAGTAAATTATATTCTCCTGGACCTCCCATGAGGTTTCGAGTAAGTATGCTTGGTATTTCGTGACTCCAATCAAATTTAGGTAAAAGACACTAACAACAGAGTTTTGCCTTAACCTAGTGGCATGCTGCCTACATCTTTAATGACAGAAGGTATCACATTTCACTAAGTTATAGCAAGTATATAATGTAATGAACTCCACATGGGAAAACATTTTAATCAATTTCATATGGCAAGCTTCTTTCGTATCATGAGCAATGAGTGTCATATTTTACCAGGAATGTGAAAACTCCTGATGCAGAAAGAAAAGTTGCCTTTCTGCAAAAGGCCTAGAAACAGAGAAATCAGAAACCGGCAGAGCACGAGGCCACGAAAAGGGAAATGTGTAAGGAAGGTGATAAGGGAGGGAGAATAACTCACAAAAATAAGAATGCGAATGGTGGCGGCGTCAGCGTGCTCCAGCGCGGCGACGGGTGGCGATGAGTGAGGGAGAAATGGGGGCGTATGAAAAATCCAATCAGACCAAAAGAGAGAGGAGGTTGAGAGGAGTTCGGATCTCTGAGCTCCTTTTTTTCAATCGTGGGTGGAAACCACCGTGAAAGGGGGGTGGTGGCTGTCGGCTTCTAGAGAGGGAGGAGAGTTTGGGTGAGAGGGGAAGAAGGAAGAGAAAGAAATTTCTCCCTAACTACGATATTGGCGCTCTATCCGCGTTATAGAAACTGAGCATGTTAGGGTATACGCGCGCACGGGTAGTTCTAAAATTCACCTAAGATAGCGTTTTAAACTTTAAATGCTATCTAAAATTCACCTAAGATAGCGTTTCTACCTATAAACGCTATCTAAAGTTTATCTTTTAATAGCATTTCTACTTCAGGTGCACTCTTTAATAACACTTATTTTAGGAAACACTATTAAAAGGGCACTACAATTTTTAATAGCAGTTCCACTTAACAAATGCTATTAAATAACTGCTATTATAAGTCATTTCTGTTGTAGTGATGATTCTGGCAACTTCTCAATCAGTAAACCTGCAACAAACTCAACTCATCGTGCAGTGTGATGTTTTCAGCCTTAAGTTCTTCTAGTAATTTATGGTACTCATTGATTTGTGATTTGATGTCCTTCTCGTCTTTCATCTCCCATTTATAATAATTTCCTATAACGAACTTCTGTTCCCAGCGTCTTCAGCAGTGTACTTTAAGTTCATGGAATCCCAAATCTCATTGGCTTCCTTATAAGAACAATAGACATCGAACATATCATTAGTTAACGTACTAATAATTGTATGTCTACATACCTTGTAAGCATAGGTCCAAGTTGCAATTTGTTTGGGGTCAGCAGATGGTGGAGGTTTGGGGTCTGTCAATGCTGCAGCAACACCATGTATGTCAAGGATGGAGTGGATACGTTCTTGCATCTTTTATAGTTTTGGCCTCCAAACATCTCAATTTTCGAGATGTCAGCAAAGGGCTTTGTATAGGCGACCAGCGGAGGGACAGTAACACGGATGATCGTAGACACACCATTGTTCAGAGGAGAACCATTGTTTGCAGCGTCGTCTGTCATTATTAAATCCTTGAGATTGTTGTAGAATTGAGGTCGAGCAATGCAGTAAATCACGAAACAGTAACACAAAAACCTGAAACATGTGGAATCACACCATCCTCAATGATTTATTCGCCTAGGATGAAAATCCCCTGGATTTAACATGCTCTTCCCGGTGTAACCCAGAAAAAGAAGAAAACCAAGTCTCAAATATTTTGTAAGTATGGCGCCATCAGTAAGAAATTTTTTCACTCAAAATGCCAAGACCCTCCTTTTATCAAAACTGCATCCACCCGTTAACAATTTTACCGTATACACAAGACCAGTTCAATGATTTGATTTAAATTCAATAAATGCTTTTAATAACAAAATCAAATGAAACGTGAATCAAATCTCTGCACGTTTCCTTTTTTCATTCTCCATTAGCTTGGCACTTTTCAAAACATGATTGAAGCATTTATATTCATTAATTGTTATTGAATACTCCCTCCAGTCCTATATATAAAAAACAAATGTGTATTTTTTTAATCTTAAGTATAAGAAAATGCATCAATTTTGATAAATATTAAATATTAATTTTCAATTTTACCCTCATTTATAGTAGGGTTTATATTTATGAGATAGTATCAACTTTCGATCCATACAAAGAGATATTTTTGTAAATTTATATGAATTTTAATTACATTTAACTTATTTCAATATATTTTCTTGATTCATGTGTTTTAGAGTTTTGTTTCTTATATACAGGATAGAGGGAGTATTATGGATACAATTTCAAATACTTCTGCACGATTCAATATATTATCATACATTGCACAGCTAGCCGTTTATAGCAATCATCGTTAATTTTTTCATTCTCCATTAACTTGGCACTTTTCAAAACATGATTGAAGCATTTATATTCATTAATTTCTATTGAGTACCGCCTCCGGTCCTATATATAAAAAACAAATGTGTATTTTATAGCAATCATCATTAAAATTGAATATTGCACATTCAAAAAAAAAATTGCACGTTGAGACTTTCAAAATCATTCAATATAATTAAATAATAAAATAAAGAGTAATAAGAAAAGAATAATAAAAAAGTAACAAAGGTATGAATTGACAATGAAAGACAATTTAAAACCTTAATTTTTTCTTTTAAAATTTCCAAATTAAAATTTTGAAATAAATTAAATATACAATAGAATATCAGGTTTTCTTTGCGTTCACGAACTGTAACAACTAATGGGCAGAGAGTTTTAATATGAAGAAAGATAGCGCTTCCTTAATAAAGTGCTATTATGTTTAACTTTTAATAGCAATTATATGTATAAATGCAATTACAATCTTATATTAAGATAGCGCTTTTATGATAAAACACTAATAATGTTTAACCACATTTTTTCAAAACACGATATACAGTAAAGATAGTGTTTTCTTGGGAAAATGCTTTCAAAGGTATATTTTTTTAATAGCGTTTCTATGGGAAAGCGATTTTAAATACCTCCGCACTTTTTTTTTAAACGGTTCATCCCAAAAACAGTTGTTAAGTATGGGTTATTAAATCACGAATCTGGCTCAGTGAATGTATATATAGTTTTAATTTTTAACTTGTGTGTAAATAGAATCTTTAAAAAAATTTGGAAGACAAAAGCAGCACCAAATTTGGTGTGCGTCTTCTGCCATGGAGGTTTGGAGTCCTCACATCATCTGTCCATTAGTTGTAATAGGGTTCATTATATCTGGATGAAGGTCTATGCCTGGCTAGGCTTTGATGTTGCCCTACATTTTGGCTTAGAAGAAGCATATCTATACCATAAAGGATTGTTTGTTGGGAAAAAAAGTAGGAAGAGAGGTTTGTTGGTGTGGCATTCGGTGGTGTGGTCCTTGTGGTTGAAAAGAAATGCCATTATCTTTTTTAATGATAGTTTTGATGGGGTGAGAATTCTGGACTTGATAAAATGTAGATCGTGGTCTTGGTTAGCTGCTGAAAAGTACTGTAATATCTCATTCGTAGCTTGGTGTATCAACCCAGCTGAATGTTTGGAGTATTATTGAAAGGGGCACTTTTGGTTCCATTTACTAACTTTTATGTTTTTTTTTTAAAAAAAAACCTGTTGATGCTGTGCAGGTTTCAGGATGATATTCCGAATCACTAAGTGCTTGTGGGTGCTAATATTGATTTGGACTTCAAGTCCGGTAAGGATTGAAATTCTATCTCACTTTCCTGTCACATTTCATGTCCCCCACCAATTACAATTTGTCACTTAATAAAATAAAATCATAACTCATTAACACTTATGCACGTTATCAGTTTTTGATTGGTTAGGAACATCGAGACACCGTTTTTTGAGATAGCAGATTTATATTAAGTTCTGGTTAACATCTATGATATTAAGGGTTACATACACTAGAATCTCTCTTTGTTGTCGAGCTTGAGAGAAACATTCTTTAGGAAAGATTTTTGGTGAGGATGAGACTCTATAATACACATGTGAGGTTATGGATACACAAACTAGGTGGCAGGTGCTATGATTTCTATGTAACTAATATTTTTTGTGGAACCATGGTTAGTTCCTCCCTTTTGCTCTTATTTGCAGGCTGCATGCTGCTTGGATCCGTGAAGCTCTTGCTAGCTCTTTTATGGAGTTGGTGCTTGGGGGTTGTGTATTTTTACGTAATATAAATCATTGTGGCTTGAAGCTAGTGAGAAATAATCCACATTTCTTAGGGATGATTATTTTTATAGTCGGAAGCATAATTTATTAATCAAGTATAAGTAGTACACTAAGCCTTAAATACAAAAAGAACAGACAAAAGCAAAGCAATAGTCAAGCTTTAATATATCCAACAGGATGGCCACACCCGAACGAACTTCAATGATATCAACATGTAAACAAAATCAAAATAACCATCATGAAATACAATCTCATGCTATGCAGTAGCTACAAAATTAGTCGAATAACCACATTTAAGCTGCAACCATTTTAATTCAAAGTTGAAAGTACTTAAAAAACCAGCATATAAACTCTGTTCTAGTAATGTCCTAACATCACAACCATAACTAAAACAAGAGAAATGACTCCATTTAGTTACGATTGTTTTCCTCCTTGATGGGCTTTATGAATTGACTGAGACCATTTGTTAGAGCAGACGATGAAGTCAAAGAAGCTTTCAGAAGGCTTAGACCCTGCAGTACAAAAAAAAAATATAAACAAACAAAAAATGCTTTAACAGTTCGCATATTGTGTCCAAGGAAAAAGATTGTGGTATTAAAGAATACATGCTTCCGTTCCATATCAGACTTTACCTCTTTCTTGCCAATAGTGATGAGTCTTTCCTCCAAATCAGAAGGAGAAATTTTCGATTCTGTCAGAAATGAAATGGCAGATAGGGATGAACCTGGTGTGACAACCAAGTTGTCTGTTACCATATACATTGACGGCTTCTTAACAAATCCTTTTCCTCCACAACTGCTATATATTTCACCAGTTAAAGACTGTGGCTGCAAATACCTCAATGGAGCATTTACCTGTTGCTCATTACCTTTACCATAAACATTTGCACCAGTTAAATAGCAGGAAAATCTGAGATATGAACATGAATGTTTGTTATAGTAACTGTAGCAAATTTTATCTGAAGTATACACTTCATCAATTGGTAATATCTGCTTTTGGATTTTAAATTGGTGAGCAAGCCGAGGATTAACGAGCTCGTACTTTAGATCACGAGAACTCAAACACCTGACGTCATCAAAAGCAGCAACGCTCTTGTACAGATTATCTATGCATCCCAAGCAAGAATTACCTTTCAACATTTGTTCCACTCCTCCCAAAGGGAAAGTCAAAACACTAAAAAGAAAGTCGACAAAATCCTCTTCAGCAAGAGCAAACAATATCTTCTGTTTGGATTTACTTAGCGTTAACTTAAGTCTAATCATCTCCCATCCAATCTTATCCTCAGGCCCACCAATATTAAAAACCAATGCACTCCCCGGTTGAGGATTCGGAGAGAACTGTCTACTCCTCAAGAAAACATCTGTTAAAGGTGTCTTTGAGAGTAAGGAGCACTTGAGTAAATCTATCATCTACAAAAATGAATTATACAAAGCACGGTTCATTTAACATACAAGTTGATTATATGAAGTCAATGACAACATTAATTAATTGATTTTAATAATATAGTTGAATTTATAGTTTACTACCACAAGCAATTATATATACGAAATAATGTATTTGTACAGTACCCATCTTTAGTGCTCGATGTCAATGTAATATTTTATCACATAAATGTATATTCTAAATTTATGTTTTATCACTGAATTTCTATTCATCACACTGATTATACTTCTACACTTCCTATAGAAGTGGGGACAATGTGTTTGTTCAACCTTGTAGCTTGGATTACTCTAGTTAAGATAGTGTTTCCTAGATCTTTAGATTGAATCTCTACAATGTTCTTCACTGATTATTGCTTCTTATGTATACGGGTTCAGCTACCAACTCTATCCAACTGACTAACAGATTATAACTACCTATAACAGTCACAGGAACTATTTGAAATTACATCAGAACAATGCAAATACTGTAGAAGAATATGCTTACCTCCTTCTGAGTGACACTGACAGTTTTTGCTTTGATTTCCTCGAAGTTTTTATATCCAAAATTCATGAGTAGAGAAACAGTATTTTGAAAGTTATCACCCATCACCTTTAGATCATCACAAACAATAAAAGTAGCCATATCTGGAATGAACCCTTCATTATTAATACTAACTCCTTTCTCGGGGGATATCTCTCGATTCATGAGTTTCCCGCATTTGCATCTTTTGTTCTTGAATGTACTCAACAAGCCACCAGACTCCCGACGACTGCACTCCCAGTCCTCACATATGAAGTACTTCATGTTCTCTGTGTGGTCAATGTTAAGCTTTATATTTCGGCAATAAGCTTCCATTGAGTTCCGGGGCTGAAGAAGCATTTCTTTACATGTTTCTGTAAAAAATTGCTTTGCCTCCATATTGGCAACGCTTTCATACAATGAGCTAAGGCTCCCAACACTAACCTTCTTCATGTTAGATTCCTTGGCAACAAGCCTAGAGATCGTGCCCAAAGGCAAGGTTAAGAAGCTTAGTAGGACATCCACAAAGTCTTTCCCAGCCTGAGCAAACACAACTTTGTTCTTCTCTTCATCTACCAAAATTTTGAGAGTAACATGTTCCACTGTCGAAGACCAAGCCATAGTGAAATTTCACTGAACCCGACAGTTTGCTAAGGTTCCTTCTATTCGTTTGGTATCCTAATTCCTTACATATATAGAGCAAGAGCAATACTTACCGTGCTTGTATATTTAGTAAACAAATAAAATGAAATTTCAACGTGCAAAAAAAAAAAAAAAAAAAAAGTAGAAATGAATACTAAACGTTGGTTAAAAAACTCTTGGAGTGTAGGAATTTATGAGAATTAAAGCCATCATAGTGCTCAATTAAAGCATTGTCTAGAAGATTGGTTGTAAAACGTTACTCTTAATGCGATCACATTGGCTGAAATTAGGGACTTATCCTTCCCGGTAAAATACCAGAAAACAATATTATCAATGGGAGAGCAACAAGAACGGTGGATTTGTGTTACTTTCTATAACGTTCCAATATCTTTAACTCTTTGTGATTTTTAAAATTCCCAATGCTTTTAATAATTATTCGGATTTTTTATTTATCAAAATAATCATTCGGATTGTATCTACATTTATTAATATTTATTTATTAAACCAAAAGAGCATTTTATGGTTGAAGAGGCGTAAAAAATGAAGAGGGTATGGGTACGTTTGGGAAAACAACTTAATTAAGAGCTTATCATATAAGACCTTATCGCTTAAAGAAAGAAAAAGAAAGAAAGGGGCATGAGAGGATTCGAATAGTGAAAAACACGGAGAGGGTGTTTAGTGCATAAGCTCTTATGATAATTCCATAAGCTTCTCCCAGTGACTTATGAAAATAAGTCAAAAACTCCTTATGGGATGACATAAGTTATTTTTATAAGCTCTGCCAAACACGCTGCATAAGAGCTTATGTCATCAGATAAGTCAAAAGGAGCTTAAATAAGCTCTTCCAAACGCCACCTATGTCATATGGTGTTGACATGGATGAGTCATAATTGGAAGGGCCAAACTTATCTTTAGTTGTAGAGCTGTGCTAATTTGACACAGTTTTGGGGACATCATACGCGACACCTGCTACAATAGCGTACTGTAGCGCTACTATAGCACCACTTTTTTTTTATTTAAATTTGGACTTTTTAAAAAAAATAAAAGTTTTATTTCTAAAAAAATCCATTCACCAGATAATGAACTGAATTCATCAGATATTTGTACATGATTCACCAGATATTTGCATATACTTAACCAAAAAATTAATTTATCAAAAAAACCCATTCACCAGATATTTACACATACTTAACCAAAAAATTTATTTATAAAAAAAAAACACATTCACCAAATAATGAACTGAATTCACCAGATATTTATACATGATTCACCATATATTTGCACATACTTAACCAAAAAATTTATTTCTCAAAAAAACCTATTCACCAGATAATGAACTGAATTCACCAGATATTTATACCTGATTCACCAGATATTTCCATATACTTAAACAAAAAAATTATTTCTCAAAAAAACTCATTCACCAGATAATAAACTGAATTCACCAGATATTTGTACCCGATTCACCAGATATTTACACATACTTAACAAAAAAATTTATTTCTCAAAAAAACCCAGATATTTACACATACTTAACCAAAAAATTTATTTATAAAAAAAACATATTCACCATATAATAAACTGAATTCATCAAATATTTATACCTGATTCACCATATAACTATGGTGTATTTTCAGTGAGGAAAAGTAGGAACAGTAGCTAAAGAACTCTTTCTAAGTTTTTTCCTTTTTAAAAAAGATCTTGCTAACGAAGGGCATTGGTTAAGTGTTCCAATAAAAGCATGTTTTTATTGGAAAACTAAATATAACACTTATCAAAATATTGATTGTATTATTTTCCGAGAACAACTTTCTTTTATTGGTTCCTTAACCAATGTTCTTAGGACACTCGTTAGTATTCTCCTTTTAAAATGTGATATCTATCCAAATATTTTTTAAATTAAGTAAAACATATAGTACTTGAAAGATTTTAAAAACGTTAATATATTAGACTGTGAAGCTATTGTTTAGCGAGCTGAAATTTAATATAAAATGGATTCTATAATTAATTATTGACAAAATTATTTAATTGAAATAATTTAAATAGGCATCTATAAATCTAGCTATAATCTATATAAATATAATATAAATAAATAAAAAATAAATAATACAAATCAATCCACTATGCAAAGAAAATTTGTCATGTATCACTTGCTACGTGTCTTTACCACATTTATTTATTTATTTTTCTAAAAAACCTATCTATTTACTTATTTATTTATTTTATAAACAAAATTGTATTAAATGAGTACATGGGTACTCAAAATGGGTATACAAAGATAGATTACAAAAAATATAGTGGGCAGAGCTTCAACCAAATGCACAACCTTGGCAACGTGCTGGATCAAAGTCCAGTTGCATATTGATTATAAAATTTTTAAAAAAAGTCCAGTTGTATACAATTTTAGAATAAACTGTTTCCAATATTTTCATATTTTATATGTATAATACGTTTTTTTTTTCCTCAAGGTAGCATCCGCACGCAACTGCTACATTCTTAGGGTCATGATTATACGTATAATATGTATAATTATAAATAAATTAAATTACTGAAATAGTCATTTTTTTCTTTCTTTATATACTTTTATTCCTTTTCTATAGACATGGATTTAATTTTAAAATAATTTTATTTAAAATTAAAACATTGTTATGTCCATATGAACAATAATGTCATAAAAAAGTGCAAACTAATAAATAAACAGAAAAAAATTGTATAACTTTCTTTATTTTTTTTGCATAGTGACTTAAAAGTATTTTTTTTTGTAATAAAATAAAATAAAATATTTTATCTTTGTTGAAATAATTATATATTTTATTAATTATATAATAAATATATTATCAAAACACAATTGAGCTACACAGTACTAGAAATTGATGAATTTCCTATAGATTTTCCTGCGGATTTTTTTCGCATGAATTTCCTGCCAATTTTGCTACACTTTTTTTAAAAATAAGATTTTTTCCTATAAATTTAAATTTGTAAGAAAATATGTAGGAAATTTTAACATTTCTTACGAATTCTTCCACGGATTTAAATTTACAAGAAATATTTGGATGTTTCTTGCAATTTTTACTACAGAATCTAAGTTGCAAAAAAAAATTCGTAGGAAAATTTGCATCAAAATATGTTAGTTAAAATCGTAGTCTTTGAGTTCTTCATGGATCTCTTGTGTTTTTTGTAATGGTTTCTATAATTGATGTAGGGAGGTTTTGCTTTCATATATAACAAAATGAGCTGATATCCTAGTTTTTGGGGTTCCTTGGGTACACGCTTGCCACTCTGCTGCAAACCATAGGTCGTGTCACTGAATTTCTTGTTTTGTAGAACTTGATGAATCAGTGCTAGATGGGCTCGGAATTCTTCCACAATGCAAACATAAAAATCACTTTATATGTCTATATATCTAACGTTATTTTACAATTATATAAGATATAATGCATTGCCGAATGATCTTTATATCAGTTATCACCACCTCTGAGGATTACCATTCTGGACCAAAAATAAAACAGGCCTTCGTATTTTCCCAGGCTTCCGATTCACAAGGGCAAATAGCGTATTTGGAGGCCCTTTTAATGCTTATTTGGTCCTATTCCATGCTTGTTTTGTTAAATTTTTAATTTAACATGTGTATAATATGTGGATTAGCATTAATTGGTGATTAAATTATAATTAAATTATTAATATATCAGTTATAAAATTAATTCTTAATTACGTAACCAATTGGTGAAATTGTTGTTGGGTATTTACTAAGAGTGACCCTATGATGGGCTGGGCCATTCTAATGTTAACCCGTTGAGAGGTCCCTACTCTCTGCTGGTAGGTTAAAAAGATTGCCTCCCCATTAAACATTCTTGACACACACACTGAACACCAACCAGAAAGAGAGAAGCAACCCTCTTACACTCTGATCTATTGTAATGGATTCTACGATGCTCCAAGGTACACAATTCTTCTCCTCTCCTTCGATTAACATGTGTAATATGCTATGATTTGTATCTGTTTGATGTTCTAAACAAATTAGAATTATAGGTTATCCTTCAATTGGTATCAGAGACAAGGATAGATACATGTTATAGCTATTCTGAAAATTATATGAACCCTAATTTATGGTTTTTTTTCAATCAAGATGCAAAATTTTTTTTAGGGATTTCATATCATGTTATATCAATATTGTAGAAATTTTCGTTTGCCCAGAATTTTTTTTCCTCCAGCAACTTTCGTTTTTCATGCCTTGTTCTTCGAAAATTCGAAACTATGATTCTGGCCAATGATTTCGAAAATTGTTTGAGGGTTTATCTTCCTCCTTGTTAAGCGAATATTATACTAAATTTTCGTGCATGTTGGTTGAACGTACTGAGAGAATTTCTTCTCCCATTGTCGCGGGTTTCAAACATAAACCTAACTATTCTTCGCTTAATTTATCACTCGAATATCAAGCGAATCATGAAATTAGTATGGGGCTTCTATAGATCGAACAGTAACGATCAAAACCCCCCAAGAATCATCGAAAATGGTTGATTAAAACAGGAGAATCGATCGGGTCATTCTCGCGGGTCGTCGCGACCCGTTTCTGGAACCGGGTGAGGAAGATGACCTCTCCCTGCGATGCGGATTCGCCTCGCGAGAGTTTTGCTCGCCTCGCGAACCTGAAAGCCAGCAGAACAGTGAAAATGTCATCCTCTCTGGCCCCGCGACTACTATTCTCGCCTCGCGACCCCGAAGGCTGACTGTTCTAGGAAAATGCAAGGTTTCTGGGTCACCTCGCGAACACTTGACTCGCCTCGCGAGTACCCACGAGAGACCAAACGTTGCTGACTTTTCACAATATTCACCTCGCGAAGGGGTGCTCGCCTCGCGAGTGGACTTAATTTCTGAACAGTATAAATTGCCATTCTGAACTCATCTATCGTGGGTATAATTATACAAAATTTTTGTTATTAAATAATTAATTATTCTAATGTGTTATATTTGTATTATATTAATAATAATTATACCCTATCGGTGTACTATTATTAATGTAATTCGTTATTATACATCGTACTATTGTCTTAAGCTTATGTCAATTATGGTTTTCAAGTACCCTATCGGTATTAGAAATTTTGGTGATGTAAGTTTTGTACATTGTATTATTCTTCTTATTATATTTCTTATTTATTATGATTCGGGACCCTTAGGCGGAATTATAATGAATAAGAAATTTGTATTATGGGCAAGATTGGCTTAACATATATATGGAATCATATTACCTTTCAATTCTTAATGATTCCTTATTCTTTGTTTTATGTCAGCCTCCTTCCCAAATTCTGTCAAAACTCTAAATGGGACAAACTATGAGGACTGGAAAGAGTCTCTAGATCTCTACTTAACCATTGCTGACTTGGATCTGGCCTTGAGGGAAAACAAGCCAGAAGCTCTCACAAATGAATCTACTGCAGCTCAGAGGAATGCTTATGAAAAATGAGAACACTCTAATAGAGTGTGCCTGAAAGTGATGAAGTATACTATGGAAAAATCCATCAGGCAGAGTATCTTAGAGACCGATAATGCTAAAGAATATCAGAAAACTGTTGGGGAGAAATTTATGACTTTTGAGAAGGCTCAGAAAAGTCAGTATCTTTCCTTGTTTGACAAGACCAAATATGATGGGGTCAGTGGTGTGCGTGAGCATATCATGAAGCTGATGCACTATTACAACAAACTGAAATCTCTTAAAGTTGAAATTGGCGAAAGTACTTTAATCTACCGGATTCTTGAATCTCTTCCTTCACAATTCGATGTTATGAAGACCTCTTACAATACACAGAAGGCTGAATGGACAAGTGGGCGAGATGATTGCCATTGTTACACAAGAAGTAGAGTCCATTAAAAGGGTAAATCACACAGTGCTCATTTTTGCTGCATCTGCTCCAACTCCAACTTCTAATTCAGGTACAAGATTTGTGAAGAAAGATCAAAAGGGAAAGAAGAAAAATACAAAGCAAGATCTGCAGGCTAAGAAAAGTTTCTTCAAGGGTAAATCGCAAGTATTGTAAGAAGTATGGCCACAAGGTAGATGATTGCTATTTCTTGAAAAAGAAACAAGAGAAGCAAGGTATATTCCTGGCTCTAACATGCTTTGAATCCAATGTCATTGATGTTCCTCCAAATACTTGGTGGTTAGATTCAGTGCAACCATTCATGTTGTGAATTCCTTGCGAGGGGTTCACAAGCGCTGAGGAAACCAAGTGATGTTGAGTCTAAAATTATTATGGGAGATGGAGCTGGAGTTTCTGTTATTGACATTGGAATTGTTTCTTTACTTTTGCCTTCGGACATAATTTGTTTTTTAAGAGATCTTTGTGTATGCACCTTCTATGAGAAGGAACTTGATTTCTGTTTCTGCTTTGGATAAATGTGGTTACACCTTTAAGTTTGGTAGTGGAAAATTGATTGTTTGTTCAGATTCTATTTCCGTTGGTTCAGGGGTTTTACGTGATGGCCTTTATATGTTAAATTTACATGACATGTCTGTCAATTCTGCTGTTGGAAACAAACGCAGTAGGATTAATGAACATTCTTCTATGTTATGGCATTGACGTTTGGGGCATATTTCTAGGCCCCGTATTAAGAGGCTAGTCAAGGAAGGCATTCTTCATGATCTAGACTTCTCCGATTTTGATACATGTATTGATTGCATCAAGGGCAAATTTACCGCCAAGGTTAGGAATAAAGCAGCAAATAGGTGTGATGATGTGCTACAGTTGATTCACACCGACCTGTGTGGACCTATTACACCCACTGCCATGGGTGGATATGGGTATTTCATTACCTTTATAGATGACTTCTCGAGATATGGATGGATAGATCTCCTTCAAGAAAAGTCTAGTTCCTTAGATGCTTTCAAATCTTTTAAGGCTGCTGTTGAGTTGAAAACAGGTAGGAAGATAAAATGTGTAAGATCTGACAGAGGTGGAGAATTCTATGGTAGATATAATGAGACGGGTAGAAACCCAGGACCTTTTGCCAGATTTCTTGAGGAATGCGGTATTGAAGCTCAATACACTATGCCTGGTACTCCTGAGCAAAATGGAGTTGCAGAGAGGAGTAACCGCACACTTATGGATATGGTAAGATGTATATTGAGCCATTCATCATTGCCAGACTTTCTTTGGGGAGATGCCTTAAAAACTGCTGTCTACATTCTAAATCAAGTACCCAGCAAGTCTGTACCAAAAACTCCATATGAGCTTATGAGTGGAAAGAAGCCGAGTTTGAAACATTTTCATGTATGGGGTTGTAAGGCAGAAGTTAGACCTTATAATCCTCAGTCTAAGAAGCTTGATCTTAAGACTGTTAGTGGTTTCTTTATTGGCTATTATGTGGGTTCCAGAGGTAGCAGATTCTATTGTCCATCTCATTCTATGCGAGTCGTCGAATCTGATCGAGCGATTTTCTTTGAGGATGACTTGGATAGTGAGAGTGATATACCACGACCAGTTACTCTTAGAGAAGATCGCACCATAGTTCCTATACCAGCTGTTCCTTTTCCTACAAAAGTTATAATTCCAGCTAATGATGATGATCAGAATCTTCAACATGAAGATAGTGTGGCAGCACCACTAGTAGATGAACAAGAACATGATCTTATTGTTGATGAAGTTCCACTGAGACGATCTCAAAGAGTGCGCAGACCTTCCATACCAGATGATTATGTTGTATATCTTCAGGAACATGAGTTTGACCTCAATGATGATGATGATCCTATTACCTTTAAGGAGGCAATTTCTAGCTCTCATGCTTCTGATTGGCTGAATGCTATGCATGATGAGTTGTCTTCTATGTCTTATAATGGTGTTTGGAATCTAGAGGATTTACCAATTGGTTGTAAACCTGTTGGATGCAAATGGGTTTTCAAAACCAAACGTACTCCAGATGGTAAAGTTGAAAGGTACAAAGCCAGACTAGTAGCTAAAGGCTATAACCAAAGAGAAGGCATTGACTATAAGGAGACTTTCTCACCAGTCTCTACAAAAGATGCATTTCGAGTTGTCATGGCTTTGGTAGCTCATTTTGATCTAGAACTTCACCAGATGGATGTGAAGACGGCTTTTCTGAATGGAGACCTTACTGAAGATGTTTACATGGTTCAGCCTGAAGGTTTTACTGAAACAGGCAAAGAGCACTTGGTTTGCAAGCTGAATAAGTCTATTTATGGACTGAAACAGGCCTCCAGACAATGGTATTTGAAGTTTGATCAGGTTGTCACTTCTCTTGGCTTCAAAGAAAATGCCTCAGATCAGTGCATTTACTTGAAGACTTGTGAGGGTGAGTTCATCATTCTCGTTCTATATGTTGATGATATACTTCTTGCTAGCAGTTGTGTTAAAATTCTGACCGAGACAAAACTTATGTTGAGTAGCCACTTTGATATGAAAGACCTTGGTGATGCTAGCTTCTGTTGTTTTAGGCATCCAGATTTATCGTGATAGGTCACGTGGTGTTCTTGGATTGTCTCAAAAAGGATATATTGAAAAGGTCCTCAAAAGGTTTAATATGCATTCTTGCTCCCCATGTGATGCACCTGTTCAAAAGGGTGAGGAAAAATTTTCTAAATCTCAATGTCCTCAAAATGATGTAGAAATAAATGAAATGGAAAAAGTCCCATATGCTTCCGCTGTTGGCAGTTTAATGTATGCTCAAGTTTGTACTTGTCCCGACATTGCTTTTGCTGTAAATGCTTTAGGGAGATACTTGAGCAACCCAGGTTTGGGTCATTGGAAAGCCGTAAAAAAGGTCATGAGATATTTGCAGGGAACCAAAGATTATATGTTGACCTATAAGAAGTCTGATCAACTTCAGGTCACTGGTTATTCTGATTCTGATTTCGCAGGTTGCCCTGACGACCGAAAATCTACTTCTGGCTTTATCTTTATGATGGCAGGAGGAGCTATTTCTTGGAAAAGCGTCAAACAGACGCTTACAGCTACTTCTACCATGGAAGCAGAGTATGTTGCTTGCTATGAGGCTACTTGTCAAGCCATGTGGCTGAAAAATTTAATTTTTGGCTTTCATATTGTTGAAAGCATATCTAGGCCACTTGTGATATATTGTGACAATCTGCTGTTTGTGCACTTCTCTCATAACAATAGAAGCTCTTCTCGCACTAAGCATTTTGATGTGAAATATTTGTTCGTTAGAGAGAAGATTCAGGAGTTTGGACTCGTATTGAGCATATTGATACAGAAACATGCTTTGCCGATCCACTAACCAAAGACTTAACTGTTGGAATATTCCGGAATCATGTAATTCATATGGGCTTAGTTAAGTCTTTTGATGTGTTGGATTAGTGGGAGTCTGAAACCATTATTTGCCCATTATCGTTTTTTATGAGATATGTAAATTGACGTCATTCTTGTTTTCATATCTCTTATAGCATTTTAAGATGCTTGGACCATTCTTGAATTGCATATTTCTCTTTATTAATTATATGCAATTTTATATTCATCATTCTTTATGTGAGATATGAGTCTTTAGCATGTATGATTTACTTCCCTATCGGATACTATTTCGCATTGTTAAAGCTTATATTTCTTATATTGCTGGTTAACGTGTGCTTTGATCGTAACTGGTATTTCTTTTTAATAATTGTTATATTTTAATAATTGATTAATGCTATCCAAGTGGGAGAATTGTTAAATTTTTAATTTAACATGTGTATAATATGTGGATTAGCATTAATTGGTGATTAAATTATAATTAAATTATTAATATATCAGTTATAAAATTAATTCTTAATTACGTAACCAATTGGTGAAATTGTTGTTGGGTATTTACTAAGAGTGACCCTATGATGGGCTGGGCCATTCTAATGTTAACCCGTTGAGAGGTCCCTACTCTCTGCTGGTAGGTTAAAAAGATTGCCTCCCCATTAAGCATTCTTGACACACACACTGAACACCAACCAGAAAGAGAGAAGCAACCATCTTACACTCTGATCTATTGTAATGGATTCTACGATGCTCCAAGGTATACAATTCATCTCCTCTCCTTCGATTAACATGTGTAATATGCTACGATTTGTATCTGTATGATGTTCTAAACAAATTAGAATTATAGGTTATCCTTCATGTTTTTCCTTTGCTTCCTACTTTTCTAAATTATTGCTTCGCACGTCTATGATTTGCACATGTTTCTACAATTGTATTTTGTCTTGAATCATTGTATATTGATGGAGGCAAAAGCTTTAAATCTTTGGTTTGTAAGTATGGTTGGGTTAATTTTGTTTCTGTTTGCACTTTTCAAGCAAGAAACTTTGTATAATGTTTGTCTTTTTGTTATGCATGTTTGCATTTATACTTTAGTTCCTAACTCATATTCCGTTTCTGCTAGTCGATCTTATGCTTCTACCTGGTGTTTAACTTGATGGTTAATTAGAAATAGTGGCTAGTCCACTATGGGATTAGAATGCTTACTGAAAAGCTAATGCACTTCTATGCCTTTAAAATTTAGATCATACTCTAATCGTGATATACCCATGTTATTTATGGTAGCACGTGCTCTATTACAAGCAGCTGATGTAATCATACAGGATGGCCAAAGTTTTGATTTCTCTGTAGTCATGCAGTTTGTGATCATCTTGTCCACTAAGCCTTTTGATATGGCTTGAAGGGTTTCATTTGCCTTGTGGGTTATATATCTCTTACATTTCCTCCACTGCCATTTGTTTCTTAGCAGTATCTGTTGGAAAACTTATAAATCTAAATACCATACAGATACAAATCATAGCATGTGATTTGTGTTAATCAAAGTAAAGAGGAGGATTTCATACCTTGGAGATTCGCAGAATCCATCACAGCAGATCAAAGGATGAGAAGAAGATGAACAGTTTCAGAATGTTGGAGAAGATGAGAGGGTTACTCCTCTCTTTCTGGTAGGTTTTGGTTCTGTGTTACTGACTGTTAGAATGCCTAATGGGGAGGCTATTCTTATAACCTACCAGCAGAGAGTAGGGACCTCTCAATGGGTTAATATTAGAAATGACCCATCCCATCATAGGGTCATTCTTTAGTAAATACCCAACAACTATTTTATCAATTGGTTACGTAATTAGGAATTAATATTATAACTGATATATTAATAATTTAATTATAATTTAATAACTAATTAATGCTAATCCACTGTTATACATATTAAAATTTAACATTCTCCCACTTGGATAGCATTAATCAATTATTAAAGAGAAATACCAGTTACGATCAAAGCACACGTTAACCAGCAGTATAAGAAATACAAGCTTTAACAATGCAGAAATAGTATCCGATAGGGAAGTAAATCATACATCCTAAAGACTCATATTTCACATAAAGATTGATGAATATAAAATTGCATATAATTAATAAAGAGAAATATGCAATTCAAAAGATGGTCCAAGCATCTTAAAATGCTATAAGAGATATGAAACCAAGAATGACGTCAATTTACATATCTCATAAAAAAACGATAATGGGCAAATAATGGTTTCAGACTCCCACTAATCCAATACATCAAAAGACTTAACTAAGCCCATATGAATTACATGATTCCGGAATATTCCAACAGTTAAGCCTTTGGTTAGTGGATCAGCAAGCATGTTTCCTGTATCTATATGCTCAATACGAGTCTGAAACTCCTGAATCTTCTCTCTAACGAACAAATATTTCACATCAAAATGCTTAGTGCGAGAAGAGCTTCTATTGTTATGAGAGAAGTTCACAGCAGCAGAGATTGTCACAATATATCACAAGTGGCCTAGATATGCTTTCAACAATGTGAAAGCCGTAAATCAAATTTTTCAGCCACATGGCTTGACAAGTAGCCTCATAGCAAGCAAACATACTCTGCTTCCATGGTAGAAGTAGCTGTAAGCGTCTGTTTGACGCTTTTCCAAGAAATAGCTCCTCCGCCATCATAAAGATAAAGCCGAAGTAGATTTTTGGTCGTCAGGGCAACCTGCGAAATCGAATCGGAATAACCAGTGACCTGAAGTTGATCAGACTTCTTATAGGTCAACATATAGTCTTTGGTTCCCTGCAAATATCTCATGACCTTTTTACGGCTTTCCAATGACCCAAACCTGGGTTGCTCAAGTATCTCCCTAAAGCATTTACAGCAAAAGCAATGTCGGACGAGTACAAACTTGAGCATACATTAAACCGCCAACAATGAAGCATATGGGACCTTTTTCATTTCATTTATTTCTACATCATTTTGAGGACATTGAGTTTTAGAGAATTTTTCTTCACCCTTTTGAACAGGTGCAGCACATGGGGAGCAAGAATGCATGTTAAACCTTTTGAGGACCTTTTCAATATATCCTTTTTGAGACAATCCAAGAACACCACGTGACCTATCACGATAAATCTGGATGCCAAAAACAACGAAGCATCACCAAGGTCTTTCATATCAAAGTGGCTGCTCAACATGAGTTTTGTCTCGGTCAGATTTTAACACAATTGCTAGCAAGAAGTATATCATCAACATATAGAACGAGAATGATGAATCCACCCTCACAAGTCTTCAAGTAAACGCACTGATCTGAGGCATTTTCTTTGAAGCCAAGAGAAGTGACAACCTGATCAAACTTCAAATACCATTGTCTGGAGGCCTGTTTTAGTCCATAAATAGACTTATTCAGCTTGCAAACCAAGTGCTCTTTGCCTGTTTCAGTAAAACCTTCAGGCTGAACCATGTAAACATCTTCAGTAAGGTCTCCATTCGGAAATGCCGTCTTCACATCCATCCGGTGAAGTTCTAGATCAAAATGAGCTACCAAAGCCATGACAACTCGAAATGAATCTTTCAGAGAGACTGGTGAGAAGGTCTCCTTATAGTCAATGCCTTCTCTTTGGTTATAGCCTTTAGCTACTAATCTGGCTTTGTACCTTTCAACTTTACCATCTGGAGTACGTTTGGTTTTGAAAACCCATTTGCATCCAACAGGTTTACAACCTATTGGCAATTCCTCCAGACTCCAAACACCATTATGAGACATAGAAAACAACTCATCATGCATAGCATTCAGCCAATCAGAAGCATGAGAGTTAGAAATTGCCTCCTCAAAGGTAATAGGATCATCATCATCATTGAGGTCAAACTCATGTTCCTGAAGATATACAACATAATCATCTGGTATGGAAGGTCTGCACACTCTTTGAGATCGTCTCAGTGGAATTTCATCAACAATAAGATCATGTTCTTGTTCATCTACTAGCGGTGCTGCCACACCATCTTCATGTTGAAGATTCTGATCAACATCATCAGCTGGAATCAAAACTTCTGTAGGAAAAGGAACAGCTGGTATAGGAACAATGGTGCGATCTTCTTTAAGAGTAACTGGTCGTGGTATATCACTCCCACTATCCAAGTCATCCTCAAAGAAAACCGCTCGATCAGATTCGACGACTCGCATAGAATGAGATGGACAATAGAATCTGCTACCTCTGGAACCCACACAATAGCCAATAAAGAAGCCACTAACAGTCTTAAGATCAAGCTTCTTAGACCGAGGATTATAAGGTCTAACTTCGCCTTACAACCCCATACATGAAAATGTTTCAAACTCGGCTTCTTTCCACTCATGAGCTCATATGGAGTTTTTGGTACAGACTTGCTGGGTACTTGATTTAGAATGTAGACAGCAGTTTTAAGGCATCTCCCCAAAGAAAGTCCTGGCAATGATGAATGGCTCAACATACATCTTACCATCTCCATAAGTGTGCGGTTACGCCTCTCTCGCAACTCCATTTTGCTCGGGAGTACCAGGCATAGTGTATTGAGCTTCAATACCGCATTCCTCAAGAAATCGGCAAAAGGTCCCGGGTTTCTACCCGTCTCATTATATCTACCATAGAATTCTCCACCTCTCGTCGGATCTTACACATTTTATTTTCCTACCTATTTTCAACTCAACAATGACCTTAAAGGATTTGAAAGCATCTAGAGAACTAGACTTTTCTTGCGAAGATCTATCCATCCATATCTCGAGAAATCATCTATAAAGGTAATAAAATACCCATATCCACCCATGGCAAAGTGGGTGTAATAGGTCCACACAGGTCGGTGTGAATCAATCGTAACACATCGTCACACCTATTTGCTGCTTTATTCCTAACCTTGGCAATAAATTTGCCCTTGATGCAATCAACACATGTATCAAAATCGGAGAAGTCTAGATCATGGAGAATACCTTCCTTGACTAGCCTCCTCAATACGGGGCCTAGAAATATGCCCCAAACGTCGATGCCATAACATAGAAGATTGTTCATTAATCCTACTGCGTTTGTTTCCAACAAGAATTAATGCACATGTCATGCAGATCTAACATATAAAGGCCATCACGTAAAACTCCTGAACCAACGGAAACGGAATCTGAATAAACAATCAATTTCCCACTACCAAACTTAAAAGTGTAACCACATTTATCCAAAGCGAAACAGAAATCAAGTTCCTTCTCATAGAAGGTGCATACACAACATCTCTTAAAAGCAAATTATGTCCGGAAGGCAAAAGTAAAGAAACAATCCCAATGTCAATAACAGAAACTCCAGCTCCATCTCCCATTATAATCTTGGACTCAAGCATCACTTGGTTTCCTCAGGCTTGTGAACCCCCGCAAGGAATTCACAACATGAATGGTTGCACCTGAATCTAACCACCAAGTATTTGGAGGAACATCAATGACATTGGATACAAAGCATGTTAAAGCCAGGAATATACCTTGCTTCTCTTGTTTCTTTTTCAAGAAATAGCAATCCTCTACCTTGTGGCCATAGTTCGTACAATATTTGCAGTTACCCATTAAGAAACCTTTCTTAGCCTGGAGATGCTGTTTTGCATTTTTCTTCTTTCCTTTGATCTTTCTTCACAAACCTTGAGCCTGACTTAGAAGTTTGATTTGGATCAGATGCAGCAAAATGAGCATTGTGAGATTTACGCTTTCTCATGGAATCTTCTTCTTGTGTAACAATGGCAATCCTCTCATCCACTGTCCATTCAGCCTTCTGAGTATTGTAAGAGGTCTTCATTACATCGAATTGTGAAGGAAGAGATTCAAGAACCCAGTAGATTAAAGTGCTTTCACCAATTTCCACTTTAAGAGATCTCGGTTTGTTGTAATAGTGCATCAGCTTCATGATATGCTCACGCACACCACGACCCCATCATATTTGGTCTTGTCAAACAAGGAAAGATATTGACTTTTCTCGAGCCTTCTCAAAAGTCATAAATTTCTCCCCAACAGACTTCCGATATTCTTTAGCATTATTGGTCTCGTGATACTCGCCTTATGGATTTCTCCATAGTATACTTCATCACTTTCGGGCACACTCTATTAGAGTGTTCCCATTTCTCATAAGCAATCTTCTGTGCTGCAGTAGATTCATCAGTGAGAGCTGCTGGCTTGTCTTCCCTTAAGGCTAGATCCAAGTCAGCAATAGTTAAGTAGAGATCTAGAGACTCTTTCCAGTCCTCATAGTTTGTCCCATTCAGAGTTTTGTGAGAATTTGGGAAGGAGGGTGATATAAAACAGAGAATAGGAATCATTAAGAGTTGAAGGCAATATGATTCCATATATATATATATATATATATATATATATATATATATATATATATATATGTTCAGCCAATCTTGCCCATAATACAAATTTCTTATTCATTATAATTCCGCCTAAGGGTCCCGAATCATAATAAATAAGAAATACAATAAGAAGAATAATACAATGTACTGAACTTACATCACCAAAATTTCTAATACCGATAGGGTACTTGAAACCATAATTGACATAAGCTTAAGACAATAGTACAAGGTATAATAACGAATTACATTAATAATAATACACCGATAGGGTATAATTATTATTAATATAATACCATACACATTAGAATAATTAATTGTTTAACAACACAAATTTTGTATAATTATACCCACGATAGGTGAGTTCATAACTATACAAAATATCAATAGTCATGCTACAATTATACATTAGAAAAAATATTTTGTATAACAAATGCAAGCATAGAACACACAACTTAATTCACATAAAATATTCGCGAGGCGAGAGGTATCTCGCGAGGCGAATCTTGTGAAAAGTCAGCAACGATTGGTCTTCTCGCGGGTACTCGCGAGGCGAGTAAAGTGTTTCGCGAGGCGACCCTGAAACCTTTCATTTTCCTAGAACAGTCAGCCTTCGGGTCGCGAGGCGAGGAGCATGTTCGCGAGGCGACCCGAGACCTTTCATTTTTTCTAGAACAGTCACCCTTCGGGGTCGCGAGGCGAAGAATGTCGCGGGGCGACCCAGAGAGGATGACAATTTCACTGTTCTGCTGGCTTCCAGATTCGCGAGGCGAGAATAATCTCGCGAGGCGAATCTGGAATTCCAACTGTTGCTGATGCCCAGAATCGCGAGGCGAGCAAAACTCGCGGGGCGATTGAACCAGTTTCACGCAAAAGGGAAACGAAAAACATCGATTTCTCACGTTTTATTTAATGAAATCCAACGATTTTCGAATATGTTACTCGAATAACATGTGGGAAGAAAAGCCCTTAAACAATTTTCGAAATCATTGGCCAGAATCATAGTTTTGAATTTTGAAGAACAAGGCATGAAAACGAAAGTTGCTGAAGGGAAAAAAAATCTTGGCAAGCAATTTTTTTTTTTTTTTCATATTGATATAACATGATATGAAAATCCTTAACAATTTTCAGAACAGCTATAACATGTATCTATCCATGGCTCTGATACCAATTGTTGGAAAACTTATAAATCTAAATACCATACAGATACAAATCATAGCATGTGATTTGTGTTAATCAAAGTAAAGAGGAGGATTTCATACCTTGGAGATTCGCAGAATCCATCACAGCAGATCAAAGGATGAGAAGAAGATGAACAGTTTCAGAATGTTGGAGAAGATGAGAGGGTTACTCCTCTCTCTTTACGGTAGGTTTTGGTTACGTATTCTTGATTGTTAGAATGCCTAATGGGGAGGCTATTCTTATAACCTACCAGCAGAGAGTGGGGACCTCTCAATGGGTTAATATTAGAAATGACCCATCCCATCATAGGGTCATTCTTTAGTAAATACCCAACAACTATTTTATCAATTGGTTACGTAATTAGGAATTAATATTATAACTGATATATTAATAATTTAATTATAATTTAATAACTAATTAATGCTAATCCACTGTTATACATATTAAAATTTAACAGTATCTAGTTCTATTTTCTTGTCAATCTAAAAGTGTACATTTAATTCAGGTCTACATATCTCTATAGGATGTTATTGGTTCCTATTCCAAGTGGATATCTGCTTTTAAGGGAAATTTTAGGCCCTTAGTCAACCTCCATTTTGTCGTGGTACTCACGATTAATATGGACTAATTGGTCTCTTATTTATGTTTTTAACATTTAAATTACCTTATGCTCCTTTATGGTTGTTCCTGTAGGGATTAGAAAAGCGGCATTTATCTTTGGATGATGAGTAAGAAGTCATGAATGCAATAAGTCGTGCATCTATGGTTAGTTAAAAGATTACAATTGAGTTCTTATTCTCTTGTACTAATTAATTTTTCATGTAGGACCATGACTTGCTTTATACTTATTTTTATTAGTTGGTATGAATACTTAATTTTGTCCGGTTCCTTTTAACAAGCTAACTTAAATAAATCAATATATCTGATTCCTGATTAAAAAATAATAATAAAAATAAAATAAATAGGATTTGTCAGATATCTTCTTCCATCCTCTAACGTCATTTTTCCTTCCCCAACAAACACAATCTCCATGATAATCTTTCTCCTTCAGTTTATTTCTTTAACCAACATACTTTTTTTAGCATAACAAGAAAGCAACCGTCATTGAACATTTCCCCATAAGGCTCAAGTCATCAACCGCCATTTTTGGTTAAGCCCTCAGAGCTCCTGTGCATAGATAAGAGGAAGAGAATACATAAATGAAAATTGAAAGGGGACTAGAGGAGGATGAACCACTGCAACACTCTTCCAACTGGTCCCAATATCAAAAGCAAAGGGGATCTTCAATTCTTTCTCCTCTTTAAATAGCAATCATAAACACAGTAGGGGGAGAGACCCAACAGCAACAACAAAAATTGGCTAAGAAAAAGAAAAGATCTTTGTGTGAGAATAGAGACACAACACCTCTTACCTACACCCAGCCAAACAGCATCATTGCTTCACCGGATCCGCCGTGCCCAGGCACACCGCCACATGTAGAGCCGACCACCGTGCTCTGCCGTCCAGACGCGAATCTGTTCAGATCGTCGCCTCCACTGGTTCGAACGCGCCGCTCCGGACCGCCACTACTGCTACCGATCTCAGACCCACCTAACCGGATCCGCGCACCGCCGCTCATGCCGTCACCCTCCAAGTCCAGTCGCGTCCTCCTTGCCGCCACCGCGTGCCATCGTGAAGAGCCTCCCGTCTCTGCCCAGCGCGCCACCACCACGCCTCGCCGGTCATCCGTATCTCCAACCTCGCCGTGTCGTCCGCCCCAGACGATCAGCCGCCTCCCTTCCTTTTGCTTTCTGTTGTTTGGTAACGTTTGGAGTCACAAGCTTTATCAGATCCGTTTTGTTCTTCTACTTTTGTTTTTACATTTATTTAGTTATTTATTTTATTTTTGCCTATTAATGTATTTGGGCTTCAATGGGTTGGGCTCCTAATTTAGGGATGTAGGTGTGTTTATTATTTTTTATTATTTTATTATTTTTTTAATTTGATAACATTTGGGCTGAGTGGATGTTGGGTCAGTTTTAATTTCAGATGGGCCAATAAGTTTATCATAAAAAAAAAGGGATTAGGAGTCTTGGATTTGGGCTTAAGGTGGGTAGCATATATCATTTTATTCCTAAAGAGTTTTAAACAAAAAAGTAAAAATTTTAAAAATTGATTTTTTTTCAAATCCTATTTTTTTATAAAAACAATATAAAATAAAATAAAATAAAATCCTTTTGAATTCGCGCAACAATTTACGACGTTGATGTACGATTTTTCATCCTCAAGTGTTGTAAAAAATTGTAAGGGTTTATCGTATAGCACTGCTATCTTTAACCCTGTGCAAGAGTGAGTTCTCTTATTCTAGAAATAAAAATGATTTTTTTTTAATGTTCTGTTTTGACAAAAAAAAATTAACAAAAATAAATAAATAAATAAATAAATAAATGAATACTTTTAAGTATCTCTAATAGAATTTTAATAAATAAAAACCTCTTTTGAATTCACGCAACAATCTATGACGTTGATGTATGAAAATTCATCCTCAAGTGTCATATGAATTGTAAGGGTTTATCGTATAGCGCTGCTATCTAGGATCCTATGCAAGAATGAATTTATTTTGAAATAAAATCTTTTTTTAACACAAAAAACACTAGTGCAATAAGTGCTTTTTATGTCAGTTAAAATTGATTTTTTTACGTCAGAATACTGACTGACGTAAATACAGCTGACGTTAAAAGTTAAAATTTTAACGTCAGTTGAGAACTGACGTTAAATATAACACTATTAACGTCGGTTCTTTAACACAACTGACGTTAATTTTGTCAAAACTAACGTCAATTGTTATAAAGAACTGACGTTAACGTCAGTTGTAATAAACAACTGACGTTAATAGTGTACTGTATATTTTATAAAATACTATTAACGTCGGTTGTATGATACAACTGACGTTAATAGTATTTTTTTTTAAATTCAGTTTTAAAATATCACTCCCCTCAGCTATCCCTGCATTCAGTAAATATCCCAGTAACACAGAATATCACACACATTACAAAATTGCAAAGGAAAAATGGAACAATGATCCATATGTATGCCTGTTCAGAAACAATATATATTTATTAACATAGGTTATAACTCAAAATAAATACAGAAATATAAATAAAAATAAATGTATACTATATTTAAACTACCTATATCAATATCCCTTCGTGATGATCATCACGAGTGGCATGTACATCGTCCACCTGTGTCTCCTCGATTATAGTAGGCACGTTTGTTAAAAAAGAAGGAGTCTCAGGAATATCAAGATTTGAATCTTCATTTTCATCACTACCATTATACATGCTTTTTCCTTGGAGAACCACGGACAACCTTTTGTTAGAAGGATCAGTGATGTAGAACACTTGTTTTGCTTGGGAAGCCATTATGAAAGGCTCATTTATATGACCTAACTTGTTAAGGTCTACCAATATGAACCCCAATTCGTCGGTTTGTACACCACCGTTACTATCAACCCACTTACATTTAAATACCGGCACCGTAAGCTTAGCGTAATCGAGCACCTAAATATCTTCAATATATCCAAAGTAAGGTCTCGGTGCTGTAACGGGTTTTGTGTCCTTTGCACTAGAGAAGTGCATTGCTTCGGCCACGATCATAACCCCACTATTTTGCATGGTACTCTTGTTATCTTGTTCCTTTGTATAAAAGGAAAAGTTATTTATGTCGTATCCGCTCCAACATATGACGTTGAAGCTAGGCCCACGTGCTAGCCATTTTACGTCATCAGAAGCAGTACTACCATCCTTAAGCATTTCTTCCTCGAACCATGGTAAGAAAGTCTTGTTATGCTTGTTCAACAACCACCTTTCGCTCATTCGAGGGTTTTCTTGATTGACTTTTCTTTTATGTTCAAATAAGAAAGGCTGAACACATTCGATGTTGTTCAATACATACAAATGTGCTTGAAGCACTTCCTCCCGATCCTTCCTATTAATTCTTAAGCCATGTGTACCCTTACCTTGACATCTGATCTCATCAAGCCGAGGCTTAGGAACCCCTATAGGATCCGTGTTACGAAGGTAGTCCGAACAAAACTCAATAGCTTCTTCTGCAACATACCTTTGAACAATAGATGCTTCCGGACGATGAGGATTCTTCACGTACCCTTTAAAGATCTTCATGTAGCGCTCAACTGGGTACATCCATCTTAGAAAAACCGGCCCACATAATCTAATCTCCCTCACCAAATGAACAATTAAGTGAACCATTATGTCGAAAAAGGAAGGAGGAAAATACATCTCCAATTGGCACAAGATTGTAGCAGCCTCAACTTCCAAGTCATCCAACATACGGGGGTCAACGACTTTGCTACATATAGAATTGAAGAATGAGCACAACCGAGTAATGGCATGTCTCACATTTTTGGAGCAATACCACGAATAAGCGGGCAGAAGTTGTTGCATCAAGATGTGACAATCATGAGACTTCAAGCCAACCAATTTAAGATCACTAGAGACAAGCCTCTTCATATTTGAAGAGTAACCATGTGGAACTTTGATGCCCACGAAGACACCCATAAAAACTTTGTCTCTCTTTTTTTGACAAAGTATGACATCTTTGGCGGCAAATAAGTCCGCTTACCATCCTCAACAACTGGAGCTAACTGCTCTCGTATACCCATAGCAACGAGGTCGAGACGAGCATTCACACCATCCTTTGTCTTGCCCTGAATGTTGAGAAGCGTCCCGATCACACTATCACACACATTTTTCTCCACATGCATCACATCAATGCAGTGTCTGACATCAAGCTTGCGCCAGTATGGAAGATCAAAGAATATCGACCTCTTCATCCATATGTTTTTCTCAGCAGCTTTACCTATCTTTTTGGACTTGCCGAATATAACATCGATGTCCTTTACCCTCTGATAAACCTGCTCTCCAATTAAGGCCGTCGGCGCTTCTTCTGTCTCTTGGCATCCATTAAAAGCTTTTTTCATCTTATGATATGGGTGATCACGTCTAAGAAATCTCCGATGCCCAAGGTAAACCGTCTTCTTTCCATGATGCAACTGAGTGTAGCATGTGCCTTCTTCACATATAGGGCATGCTTTATGCCCCTTGACCTTATGCTCGGACAAGTTACAGTATCTTTGGAAAGTCGTTGATGGTGCAAAATAACATGGCACGAAGCCTGAAAGTCTCATGAGAATACCCATCAACTACATCAACACCTTCCACCCACAGCGTTTTCAAGTCTTCAATCAAGGGACCTAGATAAACATCTAAGTCATTTCCCGGTTGCTTTGGGCCCGAAATCATCATAGACAACATCATGTATTTGCGCTTCATGCACAACCAAGGGGGCATGTTGTAAATTACCAACAGAAAAGGCCATGAACTATGAATACTACTCATGTTACCATAAGGATTCATTCCATCCGTAGCAAGTCCAAGCCTTAGGTTTCTTGGCTCATCGGCGAAATCCGGAAACATAGTATCGATATTCTTCCATTGAATAGAATCAGCAGGATGACGAACCTTTCCATCACGTTTCCTCTCATCATTATGCCATCTAAGATTCTTCGCATCTTTCGCATTGGCAAACAATCGCTTGAACCTTGGAATTATTGGAAGATACCACAACACCTTCGCAGGAGGACCCTTTTTTCTCACATCATCAAGATCATCATCATCATCACCACCCTTCACTTTCTATCGTGATAACCCTCATTTGGGGCAATCGTGATTGTCTTCATGAACACCGGTGTACAATATGCAATCATTGGGGCATGCGTGTATCTTCTTATACTCCCTACGCATAGGACACAATACCTTCTTGGCCTCATAGTTACGGTCAGGCAATGTGTTGTCCTCCGGAAGCAAGTCTTTCAACACTTCAAGCAATTCCGTGAAGCTTTTATCGATCCAACCATTTCTCGCCTTCACACAAACCAATTTTAGCACCGCCGACAACCGTGTATGAGTAGTACACCCTGGATATAAAGGCTTATCCGCATCACCGCACAACCTATCATACACATGAGCTCGATGAAAAGATTCTTGTCCAATATCACGGATCATGTCCTCTACTCGATCATCCTCCATATCTACGTCAACGTCCTCACTTTGGGAGACACTCGCCGTACTACTCAACAACACATCACCATGCCATATCCATCTTGTATAACTCAAGCAAATCCCTTCACAAATCAAATGAGTACGTATATCCTTCACCGTACATTTCCTTGTATTCAAACACTTGACACAAGGACAACAGAACATTCCATTACTATTAGGAACATTCCTTTGAGCAAATTCTATAAATTCTCCCACCCCCTTCAAATACTCAGCACTAGTACGCTTACAAACCATCCAACTACGATCCATAACTAGATAGGTCCTGTAGATATACAAAACATATATCCAATATAAGGACAATACGGGAGATTGAAAACTATATATAGTTTTTGAAGATTTCCAAGCACTGGTCACGGCCTGGCAGTGATGTCCATCACGGCCGTAACGTACCAACTGAACCAGACCATACCATCACAGGCAGAACTGATCACGGCCTAGCCGTGATGAGCATCACGACCGTGACAGATCAACCAGCAGAGCAACATGCACTCAAAACCAAAAATAGAGACGTACATTCCAAACAACTCAAACTCACGGTTTCAAGTTTCAACTACTGAGACTACAGTTTCAACATACACTCAAAACCAAAAATACAAAAATGTGCCCTAAATACTCACCAGAGATAGGTGCTCGCGTGGTGGTGGGGAGGGGAGCTCGAGTGGTGGCCAACGTTCGATGTGGTTACTGAGAGCAGAGGGACAAGGAGAGTTAGTGCGCGGGAAGGGGAAAGAGAGATGTCAAGTTATTGCAAAGAATGACTGGAAAGACAGAGTTAGGGTTAATAGTGTACCTCACGGTGGTGGCGAAGAAGCCTTCGCGGTGGTTGCGGTGGAGATGAGCTCGCGATTAGGGTTCTGTACTGGGTGAGAGTGAGAGTGAGGGTTAAGAGTGATCTAGGTTTGAGCGTGATGAAAAGAGAAAAGAGGCGTCACGTGCAGGCGAAGTGCAGAAGGCGCGTGGGTGTAAACGTTATAATCAAAAACCAAAAATAAAACAACATTTAACGTCAGTTGTATTAAACAACTGACGTTAAAATTAATTTTTTAACGTCAGTTGTATTAAAAAACTGACGTTAAATATTAATATTTTTTTAAAAAACACTTTTAACGTCAGTTGTTGAATACAACTGACGTTAAAAGTGTTGTGTAAAAAATCGTTCTCTATATAAAGTATCATTCTTCTGTATCAGTCTGTAATATTGCCTCTTCTTTTCCTCTATATTTCTATTCCTTCACAAAATGGCTCTGAGACCTGTCTTAAGAGTGACAACAGGGTATTTCAGATAGGGATATAGGATTATTTACGTCAGCTATTTATTTAACTGAAGTAAAAATCACACTTTTAACGTCAATTGTATAAACAACAGACGTTAAAAATAAATATTTTTTTATTTTAAAAACACTTTTAACTTCAGTTTTATTCAACAACTGACGTTAAAAGTGTATAAGTTTCTGCAAAAACATTCATTCCTTTGACTACTCTGCTACTTACCCATTGACCTATTTTAAGAGTGACAACAGGGCATTTCAGATAGGGATATAGGGTTATTTACGTCAGCTGTTTATTTAACTGAAGTAAAAAATCACACTTTTAACGTCAGTTGTATAAACAACTGACGTTAAAAATAAATATTTTTTATTTTAAAAACACTTTTAACGTCAGTTTTATTCAACAACTGACGTTAATAGTGTATAAGTTTCTGCAAAAGCATTCATTCCTTTGACTACTCCGCTACTTAATTACCCATTACTGCTGTGCTACTTACCCATGCACATTGTAACCTATAATCCTCTTTATGAGCACTAAGTTTCTACCTAGACTTAAAGGTCTATTTCTTCCTATTCCTTCGGGCGTTTTCTTTTCTACACGTTTATAATATATGACTGCCAACTCCCAATGCGCCTTGGAACCTAATGCTCTTAATGATCAATTTAATTTTTTAGCAACTTACGACGCCTAGTAACTTCATCCCCTACTCCTATAAATAGCTTCCTTCCTTTGATTTTTCTGCTTCACAATATGGCTCTGCCATGGAGATTAACTTCATCACTCTTTCTTCCTATACCTAGACTTAAAGGTCTGTCTTAATGATCAAACAACTTCTGAGGTTGTGTAAATCGCATTACATGGGTGATAAGGATGTGTAAATCGCATTATGTGAATTGCACACATTATCATCCTTCTGGAGAATCAGCAGCTACAGTTCCAAAACCTCAGCTTTGGAACCAAGTGACTGTTCCAAGAATATTGCTGAAACAGATCGAGTGCACCCTTCACTCTGCTTTGGCTCCAAATTGACTGTGGATTCAGATGGAGCATCAAGGACTTCAAGTAAGGGAGGAGATGCATCCATTGGAGTTTCTGAGGACAGGACTGAGAAGAAAATGATGTTGAAGCAGAAAATTTTTTATATTTTAGTGCTATCTTGCGGAAATTTTTTATCTTTTAATCATGTAATTGTAACTTATGAATCGCTTCAATGAGATACGATTTGATTATACATATAACTTGTTTTATGTTAAGTGTTTATTTATTTTAAAAAAGATTAGAAATAAACTGCACTATATATGGAGTGATGATCTGCGTTAAGAGTGACAACAGGGACATGACACGAAAGAAAGATAGGAATGAGTTGATTATTTACGTCAGTTATTTATTTAACTGATGTAAAAATAACACTTTTAACGTCAGTTGTATAAACAACTGACGTTAAAAGTGTTAATAATCACTTTTAACGTCAGTTCATCAAACAACTGACGCAAATAGTGATTTAATATTTATAAAACTGCCACCGCCTCATTTTTAACGTCAAATGTATGGTCAACTGACGTAAAACGTTCCCGTATATTACATTATTTCCACAAGTGAAAAAAACAAAAAAAAACTTTTTTTTCCAAAAAATAAAATCAACCAACCTATCAAACATTTTTTATAAGAACTACGCGGCTTTGAGTTTCCCATCGCACCTGGGAATACGTAGGAGCAGAATCAATCATTCTGTCAAGCCAAAATTTAATTTTTTCCTTTTGTTTTGTTTATCCTCTTTATTTATTTAAAAAGTGGGGTAAAATAAATATTTTCAAAGGTTATTTAAATTATTTTGCACAATTAACTTGAGGTACCGTTTTTTTTAAACGGGCGATGTAAGGTGCTAACACCTTCCCTACTTGTAACCGACTGCCGGACTCAAATCTCTATCTTTTTTAGACCAATTTTCCTTAAAATAAATGGTTTTTCCAATGTTTTTCCCAAATATAAATATTGGTGGCGGCTCCTCTGTTTTTACCTTTCTTTTCGCGGCTCTTGGACGGGACGGTCACGACAGCTGGCGACTCCACTGGGGACGTTAGAGAGTCAAGCCTATCATAGTTAGTTGTGCTTTTTAATGATTTTTATTTAGTTGACTTACCCTTCTTTTTTTTATTTTGTTGTTTAATTTGTAAATATGCTTTTATATGCCTTTGTATATATTTTGGTAACCCTAGGATAGAAAACCATTATGCTGTTTGTTCTTTTTACAAGTTTGGGTAGTGTTGTTTTAGTAGGTTCTTCTGCAGGTTTGCTCGCTCCTAGCACACACACGTCACCATCACATATTCACACACTTTTGGACTCTATACCTGAGTCTTGGAACATCATAAGTTTAGAAAGGGCTTCAGTGATGTTATTGTGATGATTTTGCGTCCCTGACAGACATTGATTCTCCCGCCTGGATTGCTATCGGAACATTGACTGCCATATTGTGACTTATTGGTCCCTGTGGTGAGGTTCATGGATTCGGGTCCTTATCTTTTCAGATGAGGGTAATTCGGGGACCATATGTTTAGGGGTCTAGATCTGCCCCAGAAGTCATGCACATAAAATGCCATTAGCAGCCTACCAAACTAGGGTCTTGACCTCAGAAGTTCAAACTTTAAGATATAACCCATGTAGGACAAAAGGGAGCGCATTCCACCTTTTTCTGCAACATGAATAATCACATTTATATGTCATGCATCATAATGATTTTCTGCATGCATTCACGCCTTAATATGCCATTCATTCATGCATCCTGTTACACTCACTGTATGCTCGTGCATATAGTACTTTGAGTCATGCATTGTTAATATGTCATTCATGCATTTTGTTACACTCTCATGCATAAGTAAATTTGCTTTCCAAATGTTATTAACAAAGTAAAATTTCCCTCCACAGATAATTTGGTTTGAGATAACACCTTTGATTACAAGAGATGGAAAAAGTCAGACACACTAACAATGCTCCCACCACCAAGAACTCCAAGGTGATATTGAACTCATTGGAGAATCTGAAAGAGTTGAGCCAATCTTTGCCTCAAGAACGTCGAAGAAGCTTCGCCAAGAAGTATGGAGGGATATTGGACCTAATTTTCATACTGATTGAGACTGCTGCTTTGAATGCCTTGTGTCAGTATTGGAACCCCCACCTCAGATGTTTTGAATTGCCAAACATGGACCTTACTCCCACCATTGAAGAATATGCTTGCCTGTTAAGGTTGCCGATGCAGAAAAACCCCGTCGTGTACTTTCACTTGGGGAAATACTTGACCAGTACAAGCATAGCAGGGTTACTAGGGCTTCCTGAAAATGATGTGAAGTTGACCAGGCACTCAAACTCGCGAGGGTTGACCCGAACTATTCTGGAAAACCATTTGAAGAAATTAATGGACCGGCGAGATTGGGAAACCTTTGAGAGGGTATTGGCACTAACAATATATGGGTTGGTTCTATTTCCATCAGTGCTAGACATGATAGATCAAGCGACAATGGATGTATTCTTAACAGTAGAAAGAAAGAAAAATCCAATGCCGGCAGTATTAGCTGAAACACTTTTGACTCTAGAATTTTGCCAGCGTCATCCAAAAGGGAAGCTTCGATGTTGTGCACAGTTGCCCTATGTGTGGACCATGACTCACATGTATGCAAAGGGTCATATAAACCACCATTTAGATCCACTAAGAGGCTTCCATAACATCCCTATAAGATAGCTAAATGAAGAGGAATGGAAGAGCGAGTTTGACAAAGTGGAAAGGGACTCTTTTAAGTGGGTGTGCCCATGGTACGAAGGTCAGCAGGGGCAAGATATCATTTATAGTTGTGGTGACTATCCCAATGTTCCTTTGATGGGCCCAAGAAGGTGCATATCCTACACGCTCACCATAGTCTTACGACAGTTTTGTTGGACGCAAACCGTGCTAAGAGAAGAACAACTCGGTGGATGCTGTTTCCGGTACGAGGATGGAGAGAACACCAAGTTGTTGGCAAAATCAGTTAGAAATGCATGGAAAGATGTGAAGATGGCAGGGAGAGCACAATTGGGCCGGCCAATCCTAATCATTGTCTCAGAATATGAAGCATGGAGAAAGTCAAGGAAAGGTCCCGTCAACATTCCGGCAGAAAACACGAAAGATAAAGATTACTCCCCTTTGGTAACTCAAATGACAGAACAACTGAAAGTTCTAGAAGCACAAATGAAGGAAATGGAACAACAAAAGCAAGATGACGAGTTAAAAATAGCCATTGGGCAGAAGCGCTGTGAGAAGTTATCAAAGGAAAATGAACACTTAAAAGATTTGTGTGCCGATGTCTCCACAACCTCAAGAGTCCAGAAGAATACAGACAATGTCTCACCAAGCATCATGACTAAGGTCCAGAATCTTGAAAGTAAAATATTGTCCTTGACAACGGAGAGGCATCGGCTAAGAAAAGAAAAGTGTCAATTAGAAGAAGAAGTCATCCAGCAAGAAGGTATGAGAAAGTCGTTGGAGGCGGAAGTTGATCGACAAAGAGGAGTCAATAGCAACTTACAGAAGCAAATTTGTGCACAAAGTAGGATGACTGGTGAATTGGTACAAAAGTTCAAAGAACTGAATATCCTAATGGTCAAAATCAAGAAGCAGTGCGATTTAGGGTGGACCTCGGCAAAGCATTATCATGATCAAGTGGTTCAAGCAATGAATGCCGTGAAATGGTGGAGAGAAGAAGTGCGAGAGCAAGGGATAGATATTGACATATGGAAAAGGAGATATGTGAGCATGAGTTTGGAGTTAAGCCATTGCGTTCCGAATTTCGTCCGAAGCATTGAGAAGGCAGAACAACAAATCCGTGCGGACCCTATGCTTCGTCTCCCGTCTGAACTGGACGATTTTATGCAAATGTGTGGAGGGTTTGCTCGAGGGCTAAAGAGAAAGAGACCTAAGCTGTTGACTTTAGGATGAAATGTTGTAACAATGTTGAAAATTATGATTTGACAATGATGTAATCCCAATCTATGTATTGTTTTGAGGAGCTTTTAATGAAATCCGTTCTTGCCTCTATGATTCCTTCGCACTTCAACTCTCACACTTGACTTGCGACGACACCTATCGTGGAGCATGGTCTCCCTTTAGTATGTTGTCAACTACACCTTTGCCTTATAGGATTCCTCCTTCTGCGCAAAGGGTAGGTCGGGATGTCTCAATTCAAAGTTCACATTGCTAGTGTGTTTAAGACAACATCTATTGTGGAGAGATGTTTTTTCCCCAGATTTGTTGTCAACTCCATTTCATCTTATGAGAACAATGCTCTCTGTGTAGGATGGAGGGACCATCTCTTGTCAATCACAAGGTGTTAACTCAAAAGAAAAAAAAGAAAAAAAAACAAAAACAAACACAAAAATAAAAATATTAAAAAATTAATAACTTCGAAGGTGGTTTTCACTAAAGCTTTTGCTTTTTTTCGTCATGTTCTTACTTTTTGTTTTGATCAAAACAGTGTGACTCTTCTGAACAATTGCTCCAAGACACCCTTATCGCACTCGATCACAGGCAAGGGCCATGGCGGATGAACTAGAGGAAGTCCGAGAGATCAGGGATGAAGTCGATCAAATCAAGGATCAGATGACTAAGATGATGGAGATCCTACAATCAATGCAGAAGGAAAAGAACACAGAGGAGAACCCTCCAACCTCGAACGAAGGGCATCTAGCCACACATCTCATCCCGCCCTGTTTTTCTCAGATTCCTATTCAAGGCTTCAACCAACCAAGGGCCATGATGCCTCTCACTATTTATCCAAGCAACCAAACTCATCTTTCATTTGACCCAAACAATCCCCCATACGGTTTGCCTCGTGGATTTGTGCCACCAACAGCCCCCAGCCCACAAGATGGCATTCAAAACTCCGAACATATCACTCAGACACAAACCCCCACCAATGATGTCGAAATACCGCAAACACAAACTGTCAACCCTACAGATGGTAACACCCCGATAGTGACACCTTCTGTCAATCCAAAGCCCCCACAATACACCCTACATTATGGACCCCAGGGGGACTCAAAATGATGCCAAACTTTGGTTCCTCCTTTATGCCATATTCATTTCCCCATAATATGTACGGAGAAACTTCAGTGAATCAGTCAGAAGGGAATTCCCAATCAAAAGAAAAATTGGAAGTACTAGAGCAAAGATTGCGAGCCATTGAAGGAGTAAGTAGTTATGGTCTTCGGGATGCCTCGGAACTTTGTCTAGTGCCAAATGTTGTAATTCCGCCGAAATTTAAGGTGCCCGATTTTGACAAATATCGGGGAACCACTTGTCCCAAAAACCATTTGACCATGTATGTTAGGAAGATGGAATCATATGCCCAAGATGATAAGCTCTTGATTCACTTCTTCCAAGACAGTTTAACTGGGGCAGCTTCAAATTAGTACACGCATCTCGAGCGGGCACACATCCGATCCTTCAAAGATCTAGCAGCTGCATTCCTGAACCAGTACAAGTACAATATTGACATGGCTCCCGATAGGATGCAACTCCAAAATATGTCAAAAAGGGACGCAGAGACTTTCAATGAGTATGCACAACGATGGAGGGAGCTGGCTGCTCAGGTGGAGCCTCCCTTAGCCGAGAAAGAAATCGTAGCAATGTTCATTGATACACTCCAGTCGCCCTTCTATGATAGGATGATTGGGAGTGTGTCATCAAACTTTTATGACATGGTCATCATCGGTGAGAGAATTGAAAGTGGAATGAGGAATGGCAAGATCACCGAGACTTCAGTACGGAACGACCCAAAGAAAGCCCCGTTTGTGAAAAAGAAAGAAGGAGAAGCACATGCAGTAACCTTTGAACAAAAGAAACCAAACCAATATGGACCAAACCAAACACTTTCCTTCCAAGCCCAATACGCCCCATATTATCAACTACCTCCATATCACCAAGCCAACCAGCCATACATCGCTGCCACCTCACAATTTCCAAATCCTCAACAGATGGCTCCTTACCGACCATCATACCCTTCTCAGCCTCAAACACACCCTTCCATGCCACCTCAAATTGCACTAATTGATTACATGGCCTCTGTTTGCAAATCAAATAAACATAACCGATTACCCTAATCGATTATGATGTCTCTGATTTCTGATGTGAAAAGCAGTAATCGATTGCTGATATCCCAGAATTGATTATTTTTGAATTTTTGGTTTCAATGTCCCAGACAAAATCAAATCTTCATTAATGCACAATTAAGACACTTAAAAACTGATTTTAAAACATGTTGAAAAATATACATAATCGATTACCATAATCAATTAATACAGTTTAAAATTTCAATTTTCAACAAGCAACAACTCTATCATTTAAAGACTCAATTAAGTGTGATTAAGAGCTAAATAATCGATTACCATGATCTATTATCCCTATTCGAATTTTGAATTTCAAAAAACCTAACAGCTCTGTTATTTGGAAACTCATTTAAGCACATTTAAGAGCTGCAAAATCGATTACCATAATGGATTATACTTCGTAAAATTGGTTTTGGAAAACCTTTGAGAAAGGTCAAAAGTTTATATAGTAAGTTTAAATTTTAAGAGACCTTTTTCGAAAAACAGATTTTTTTAAGTGTGCGTGTGTGTGGTTTATTTTACCTTTGAGAGACACACACCCATTTACATTTTACTCTAAAACAAACAATACAGTAAAAGAAAATGCCCCTTAACCCCGTATTTGTTTGTTTGGTCCCTTCCACGTTTTTTGCAACTTGATCCTTTTAACTTTAGATTTTGCATGTTGGTCATTGGACTTGAAATTCCCCTTTTACTCATCATCAAAACAAAAATACCTGTGAAGGCATATATCCACATAAATGCTTCAAGATAGGAGGGATGCCGCTGGTGTGAATAGCTTTCGTGGGGTTAAAAATTGTATGATCAAGCTTCTTGTTCAGGAGGAGGGGTTCTGGAAGTAGAGGGTGAAAAAGTTTTGGCTCAGAGAGGGTGATTCTAATACATGGTTCTTCCATGCTTCCGCGACTATTAGAACAAAGGCCAACAAAATTAAACAAATTCAAGGTGAAGATGGCGTTGTTACTGATGATCAGGGGCGTATCAAGGAGGTAGCCAGAAGTTATTTTTATAATCTTTATATAGAGCGAGCTGGCCTCTATGTGCCTGTTTTGGATGCTATTTTGCCAAAGGTAACAGTGGAGGATGATGCTTTTTTAACTAAGCCTTTTATGCGGTCTGAATTTTCTTATGCTTTGAGTCAAATGCATTCTGATAAGTCTCCGGGTCCGGATGGTTTCAATCCTGCTTTCTTTAACAAATCTTGGGAAATTTGTGGTGATGAGATCTTTGATGCTTGCTATTTTGGTTGGATAGGGGTTATTTTCCGGTTACTATTAATGATACTAACATTGCTCTTATTCCCAAGAATAATAGCCCAGCCACCATGAAGAATTGGAGTTCTATTTCCCTTTGCAATGTTGTTTACAAAATTCTGTCAAAAGTCCTAGCAAACAGGTTAAAGACTGTGCTGCATAAGTGTGTGTCCAATGTTCAGTCAGCTTTTGTTCCTGGATGGTCTATCCTAGATAATGCTATGTTGGCTTTTGAGATTATTCATTACATGAAGAGCAAGTCCAAAGGGAAAGTTGGGGAGGTGACTTTGAAGATAGACATGAGCAAATCTTATGACAGAGTTGATTGGGGTTATATTCGAGAGGTCATAAGGAAGATGGGTTTTGCTGAGAAGTGGGTGGAGTGGATTATGCTTTGTGTGGAATCAGTCTCTTATTCTGTTCCTGTTAACTAGGAGCTGATGGGTCTTATTCAGCCCGGTCAGGGCTTAAGACAAGGGGATCCTCTTTCCCCTTATCTTTTTATTCTATGTGCTTAGGAGCTTACCAGTTTGAACAGACGGGCTAAAGAGAGAGGTGATATCCATGATGCTAAAGTGTGTAGAGGAGCTCCCATTATCTCTCACCTCTTATTTGCGAATGATTGCTTTATTTTTTTTCAAGGCTAAGTAGAATGAGGCTATGGCAATGAAGAACATTCTTGCTACCTATGAAGCTGCTTCAGGTCAGGAAATTAATTTTCTTCAATCTGAATTTTTTTATAGTAAGAATGTTGTTGGGGAGACGCGTGATTTGTTGGCCAATTTACTTGATGTGCAAGTCTGTTTGGGAACGGGTAAATATTTGGGTCCTTCCATGATTGGTAGAAGTAAGAAAGCTATGTTCAAATTTATTAAGGATCGGGTCTGGAGTAAAATTAATTCTTGGGGTGGTCGATCTCTTTCTAAGGCCGGCAAAGAGGTTATGATTAAATCGGTCATTCAATCAATTCCAACATATTTTATGAGTATTTTCCTGATTCCTGCATCTTTAGGCGATGAGATTGAGAAGATGATGAACTCTTTTTGGTGGGGAGGTGGTGGCAACAACCATAAAGGGATTCGGTGGTTATCCTGAGATAAACTTGCTATGCATAAAGATGATGGTGGGATAGGTTTTCTTAATCTTTATGTTTTCAATGTGGTGTTTCTAGGCAAACAAGGGTGGGAGCTTTTGTCAGAGTCGGACTCTTTTGTAGCCAAGCTATTCAAATTAGCCAAATATTATCCAAATTATGATTTCTTAGAAGCAAGTATTGGTAATAATTCCAACTATGTTTGGCATAGCATTTGTGAGGCTTGTGCTGTGTTGTATAAGGGCCTGAAGTGGAGAATTAGTGATGGAAATAGCATCAAGATGTGGTCTAGTGTCTACATCAAAAATTTGTCTATCCCCAAAGGATCCAACGCTAATGGTGCCTAGCCTTAGTGTCCGTGACTTGTGGGATCCTGGCAGCAAAAAATGGAATCGTGTTGTTGTGGAAGCAATTATGGACCAAGACTCAGCTGAAGCAGTGTTGGAAACTCCTTTGTATGAATCAGTTTTGGTTGATGGGATTTTTTGGTGGCCAAACCGGGATGGAATCTATTCAGTTAGAAGTGCCTATTGGTTGTTGATGAGTGTGATTTCACCTCATATTTCTTTATCATATTGCATGCATTTTCATGTAGTTTAGGCATTTCTAATTTGATTTTTGTTAGTTTTTACCTTGGAACGGGTAAAGTGGTTTTGTGGTGTTTATGTGCAGGAATTGAAGATTAAAATGTTCAGGATCAACCATGATGGAGCTTGCATGAAGACGGAGCTTGAAAAGCAAGAAAACTGAGCCAAACAGAGCCCGTCACGGCCTAGCCGTGATAGGCGTGATGGCCATGATCGAGTAGGGCTGAAAAGAAAGAAGACTGAACTCAGAACTGGTCACGGCCAGGCCGTGATAGCCATCACGGTCGTGACATGCCAACTGAACCAGACCCTCACAGGCAGAATTGATCACGGCTAGGACGTGATGGTGGTCACGGCCTTGACAGACCAAGTAGTGAAGCCATCTCCAAGTCAGAACCCATCACGGACTGGCCGCGACAGGCATCACGGCCATGACGCACAATATCTGGAATTTTAATTGTTGATTTGATCTGATTTTGTAACAGCTTGGGATTCAAGTTACCCTACATTATAAATAGGACTTAGAGGCTCGAAAATAGGGATCCCTTGGGGTTCTACCTTAGGCAAAAATTGGGCTGCTACCTTAGGCAAAAATTAGGATTTCTCTTCTTCTCAAT
Organism: Sophora flavescens; assembly: GCA_030762895.1. Classification (NCBI taxonomy): domain Eukaryota; kingdom Viridiplantae; phylum Streptophyta; class Magnoliopsida; order Fabales; family Fabaceae; genus Sophora; species Sophora flavescens. Next base: position 251,866,748 of record CM061063.1, on the reverse strand, counting down.
TTCTTCTCTTCTTTTAGGTTTTCTTTTATGCTTTTGTTAATCAAGCTTGCTATGAACATGGCAATGCTTGAGTAGTCTTTTTATTTCTAGGGATTGGGGCTATGCCCAAGATTTGTTTTATGTTATGAATTGACGTTTTTACTTCTTGTTAATTTCAATTCGCTTTCGATTTAATTCCTATTGCATGAATTACTTGTGAATCTGGTGCGCACTTATTTGCATGTCATAGATACTCTAAGGAGGAACCTAGCGGCGAACTTAGGTATCATATCTATAGGAATCAAACTTAGGACTTAAATCACGAGAGTTAGAAGCGGTCCTTCGAAGGTTTACTGAATTGTCACAAAGCTTAAAGGGTTCGATTTAAATTCAACTACCACGAGAGTAGGGGTTGGTTTAATCGGGCACGGTTCTTGTATCCTGAGAAGGAACATTAACTTATTTAGGATAAGTTCACCTTCAAAGTAAATTTCGATAATTAACAAGAGGGGTAGTCAATTTAGTAACATGAACAGTCTTGTTGGCAACCCAATTCCTGGGAATCCCTTTTGATATTTTGAAATCTCATATTTGATCTACTTTCCTATTTTTGTTCTTGATTTCGTTTTAATTGCAACTTTAAATTTGATTTGCTAGTTGATTAAAAAATCAAATCTTTTCCAAATCTTTATCTTTTTATAGTCCAGTTTAATTGATTTAATAATTAATTGTTATTTGAGATCACGATCTCTGTGGGATCGATCTTTTTATTACTTGACGACGAAGCCGTACACTTGCGGATTCGAGCCCATCAAGTTTTTGGCACCGTTGCCGGGGACTGTGCTTTCTTGAATTTCAATTTAATTTTTAAATTGATTTTTCTGGACCTTTTTTTATATATTAAATTTTTTTATTTATTTTTTTTTCCTGGTATCTACCTCTCTCTTTGCAGGAATTTTTCTCTCTTACGCAAAGATCCCAAAGTCTCGGAAATCTTATTGAAGTTGACCCCGAGATCGAAAGGACCTTTCATAGACGTGGGAGACTACAAAGACAAAGAACGAGAGAAAGGTTGATTCCCATTCCACTCATGGCGAATCTACAGGATACCAAAAAACTGAAGGACTACGCAGTCCCAAATGCTAGGGGTTTGCGAACTAGGATTGCTAGGCCAGAAATCGAGGCGGAGAACTACACCATACTGCTTCAGTTAATTGGCATGATTAGGCAACATCAACTTGAAGGATTACCCTCGGAGGACCCGAATGATCATGTGGAGACGTTCTTGGAGGTCACCGATGCAATAAGAATTCAAGGTGCCCCGATTGATGTTATTCGCTTGAGGTTATTCCCCTCCTCTCTGACTGGAAAGGCAAAAGCTTGGTTGAAGCAAGTTCCCGCTAATACTTTGTCAACTTGGGACCAACTGGAGCAGGCATTCTTGGAAAAGTTCTTCCCTCCATCCAAGACTGCTTACCTATGAACTCAGATCACCGACTTCTTCCATAAGGACGGAGAATGCTTATCCGAAGCTTGGGATCGTTACAAAAGATTGCTAGAGTCTTGCCCACATCATGGGATCGAGAGGTGGTTGTTAGTGCATACCTTCTACAACGGATTGGATTACTCTTCGAAGGTGTCACTTGACTCCGCAGCTGGTGGAGCCTTTATGAATAGATCTCTAACAGAAGCGTTCAATATCATTGAAAACGTAGCCACTAACTATCACCAATGGGGTTCGAAAAGAGGTAATAACCCAAGAAAGCTTTCGGGGGGTAAGTTTGAAATGAATAGCACTGATCTAATTATGTCTAAATTTGACTCATTGAATAAACTCTTTGATAAGCTTGAAAAGGCTAATGTGAGTTCAATAGGTTCTACTAATGTTGTTTGTGAGATTTGTGGAATGCAGGGACATGACATAATGGAGTGCCCACATGGTATTGCTCCTAGATCAGGTGCTTCGGGGGAACAAGTGAACTCTTGTCACAACTTCTATGACACGAACCCGAAGTTGCAAAATTATGCTCCCCCAAATCCTTACAACCAAGTGAGGAAGAATAATCCTTATCTCTCCTACGGGAACTACAAAAACACGTTGAAACACGAATTCCAGGAAGGCCAAGGTAATAGGAAACCCACATCAGGGTATCCTCTGGTACAAAAGTCTAAACTTGAGTCTCTTTTGGAAAATTTTGTTGAAACTCAAACAAAGTAAAATGAAGAGTTTAGGCAACAAGGTAGGGCAGTCAATGAGGCAATAAAAGAGTTAAAATCTAAGGTAGATAACTTAGCCATCCATAATAAGATGTTAGAAACTCATATTGCCCAACAAGCTAGTACATATTCTAGAACTAAGGGTACGTTTCCAGGACAACCCGAAGTTAATCCCAATGAGCACTGTAATGCTATATACTTAAGGGATGATAAGCTTGGGGTAGTTGAAAAGGATGTGGAATGTGAGGAGGACATGAGTGAACATGAAGATATAGAGCCAAAGTATGTCCCTCACTAGTGGAAAATATACATTAGACGGTAAATGTTTACGTCAGTTAACCAAAAACTAGACGTTAAAAAGGGGGCGGTGGCAGTTTTGTAAATATCAAACTTCATTAATTCACTGTTAACGTCAGTTGTTTTAAGGACTGACGTTAAAAGTGAGGCGGTGGCAGTTTTGTAAATATTAAATCACTATTTGAGTCAGTTGTTTAATGAACTGACGTTAAAAGTGTTTTATTAACACTTTTAACGTCAGTTGTTTATAAAACTGACGTTAGAAGTGTGATTTTTTACTTCAGTTAAATACATAACTGACGTAAATAATCAACTCATTCCTATTTTTCTTCATCTCCCTGTTGTCACTCTTAACTCAGATCATCACTCCATATATAGTGCAGTTTATTTCTAATCTTTTTTTTAAAAAAGTTTATTTTTAATCTTAATTAATTAGCTTGAATTAGTAAACAAATTCTTGTGCAAATTAAAATAAATAAACACTTAACATAAAACAAGTTATATATGTATAATCAAATCGTATCTCATTGAAGCGATTCATAAGTTACAATTACATGATTAAAAGATAAAAAATTTCCGCAAGATAGCACTAAAATATAAAAAAGTTTCTGCTTCAACATCATTTTCTTCTCAGTCCTGTCCTCAGAAACTCCGATATTGAATGCATCTCCTCCCTTACTTGAAGTCCTTGATGCTCCATCTGAAACCACAGTCAATTTGGAGCCAAAGTAGAGTGAAGGGTGCACTCGATCTGTTTAAGCAATATTCTTGGAACAGCCACTTGGTTCCAAAGCTGAGGTTTTGGAGCTGTAGCTGCTGATTCTCCAGAAGGATGATGGTGTGTGCAATTCACATAATGCGATTTACACACCCTTATCACCCATGTAATGTGATTTACTCAAACTCAGAAGTTGTTTGACCATTAAGACAGAGACCTTTAAGTCTAGGTATAGGAAGAAAGACTAGTGAGGTAGTTAATCTCCATGGCAGAGCCATATTGTGAAGCAGAAAAATTAAAGGAAGGAAGGAAGCTATTTATAGGAGTAGGGGATGAAGTTACTAGGCGTCGTAAGTTGCTAAAAAATTAAATTGATCATTAAGAGCATTAGGTTCCAAGGCGCATTGGGAGTTGGCAATCATATATTATAAACGTGCAGAAAAGAAAACGCCCGAAGGAATAGGAAGAAATAGACCTTTAAGTCTAGATAGGTATAAACTTAGTGCTCATAAAGAGGATTATAGGTTACAATGTGCATGGGTAAGTAGCACAATAGTAATGGGTAATTTAGTATCAGAGTAGTCAAAGGAATGAATGCTTTAATTTTGTAGAAACTTATACACTTTTAACGTCAGTTGTTGAATAACACTGACGTTAAAAGTGTTTTTAAAATAAAAAATATTTATTTTTAACGTCAGTTGTTTATACAAGTGACGTTAAAAGTGTGATTTTTACTTCAGTTAAATAAATAGCTGACGTAAATAATCCTATGTCCTTATATGCCCTGTTGTCACTCTTAATTAACACAGGTCTCAGAGCCATTTTGTGAAGGAATAGAAATATAGAGGAAAAGAAGAGGCAGTATTACAGACTGATACAGAATAATGGTACTTTATATAGAGAATGGTTTTTACACAACACTTTTAACGTCAGTTGAATTCAACAACTGAGGTTAAAAGTATTTTTTAAAAAAATATTAATATTTAACGTCAGTTGTTTAATACAACTGACGTTAAACAATTACTTTTAACATCAGTTGTTTAATAAAACTGACGTTAAATGTTGTTTTATTTTTTGCTTTTTGATTATAACGTTTACACCCGCGCGCCTTCTGAACTTCGCTCTGTACGTACGTCTCTTTTCTATTTTCATCACGCTCAACCCTAGATCACTCTCAACCCTCACTCTCGCTCTCACCCAGCACAGAACCCTAATCGCGAGCTCATCTCCATCGCAACCACCGCGAGGGCTTCTTCGCCACCACCGTGAGGTACACTATTAACTCTAACTCTGTCTTTCCATTCATTCTTTGCAATAACTTGACATCTCTCTTTCCCCTTCCCGCACACTAACTCTCCTTGTCCCTCTGCTCTCAGTAACCACATCGAACGTTGGCCACCACTCGAGCGATTCCTCCCAACCACCACGCGAGCACCTATTTCTGGTGAGTATTTAGGGCACATTTTTGTATTTTTGGTTTTGAGTGTATATTGAAACTGTAGTCTCAGTAGTTGAAACTTGAAACCGTGAGTTTGAGTTGTTTGGAATGTACGTCTCTATTTTTGGTTTTGAGTGCATGTTGCTCTGCTGGTTGATCTGTCACGGCCGTGATGCTCATCACGGCTAGGCCGTGATCAGTTCTGCCTGTGATGGCATGGTCTGGTTCAGTTGGCATGTTACGGCCGTGATAGACATCACTGCCAGGCCGTGACCAGAGCTTGGCAATCTTCAAAAACTATAGTTTTCAATCTCCCGTATTGTCCTTATATTGGATATATGTTTTGTATATCTACAGGACCTATCTAGTTATGGATCGTAGTTGGATGGTTTGTAAGCGTACTAGTGCTGAGTATTTGAAGGGGGTGGGAGAATTTATAGAATTTGCTCAAAGGAATGTTCCTAATAGTAATGGAATGTTCTGTTGTCCTTGTGTCAAGTGTTTGAATACGAGGAAATGTACGGTGAAGGATATACGTACTCATTTGATTTGTGAAGGGATTTGCTTGAGTTATACAAGATGGATATGGCATGGTGATGTGTTGTTGAGTAGTACGGCCAGTGTCTCCCAACGTGAGGACGTTGACGTAGATATGGAGGATGATCGAGTAGAGGACATGATCCGTGATATTGGACAAGAATCTTTTCATCGAGCTCATGTGTATGATAGGTTGTGCGGTGATGCGGATAAGCCTTTATATCCAGGGTGTACTACTCATACACGGTTGTCGGCGGTGCTAAAATTGGTTTGTGTGAAGGCGAAAAATGGTTGGACCGATAAAAGCTTCACGGAATTGCTTGAAGTGTTGAAAGACTTGCTTCCGGAGGACAACACATTGCCTGACCGTAACTATGAGGCCAAGAAGGTATTGTGTCCTATGGGTATGGAGTATAAGAAGATACACGCATACCCCAATGATTGCATATTGTACACCGGTGTTCATGAAGACAATCACGATTGCCCCAAATGTGGGTTATCACGATACAAAGTGAAGGGTGGTGATGATGATGATGATCTTGATGATGTGAGAAAAAAGGGTCCTCCTACGAAGGTGTTGTGGTATCTTCCAATAATTCCAAGGTTCAAGCGATTGTTTGCCAATGCGAAAGATGCGAAGAATCTTAGATGACATAATGATGAGAGGAAACGTGATGGAAAGGTTCGTCATCCTGCTGATTCTATTCAATGGAAGAATATCGATACTATGTTTCCGGATTTCGCCGATGAGCCAAGAAACCTAAGGCTTGGACTTGCTACGGATGGAATGAATCCTTATGGTAACATGAGTAGTATTCATAGTTCATGGCCTGTTCTGTTGGTAATTTACAACATGCCCCCTTGGTTGTGCATGAAGCGCAAATACATGATGTTGTCTATGATGATTTCGGGCCCAAAGCAACCGGGAAATGACTTAGATGTTTATCTAGGTCCCTTGATTGAAGACTTGAAAATGCTGTGGGTGGAAGGTGTTGATGTAGTTGATGGGTATTCTCATGAGACTTTCAAGCTTCGTTCCATGTTATTTTGCACCATCAACGACTTTCCAGCATACGGTAACTTGTTCGGGTACAGTGTCAAGGGGCATAAAGCATGCCCTATATGTGAAGAAGGCACATGCTACACTCAGTTGCATCATGGAAAGAAGACGGTTTACCTTGGGCATCGGAGATTTCTTAGACGTGATCACCCATATCGTAAGATGAAAAAAGCTTTTAATGGATGCCAAGAGACAGAAGAAGCGTCGGCGGCCTTAATTGGAGAGCAGGTTTATCAGAGGGTAAAGGACATCGATGTTATATTCGGCAAGTCCAAAAAGAAAGGTAAAGCTGCTGAGAAAAACATATGGAAGAAGAGGTCGATATTCTTTGATCTTCCATACTGGCGCAAGCTTGATGTCAGACACTGCATTGATGTGATGCATGTGGAGAAAAATGTGTGTGATAGTGTGATCGGGACGCTTCTCAACATTCAGGGCAAGACAAAGGATGGTGTGAATGCTCGTCTCGACCTCGTTACTATGGGTATACGAGAGCAGTTAGCTCCAGTTGTTGAGGATGGTAAGCGGACTTATTTGCCGCCAGCATGTCATACTTTGTCAAAAAAAGAGAGACAAAGTTTCAGCGGGTGTCTTCAGGGCATCAAAGTTCCACATGGTTACTCTTCAAATATGAAGAGGCTTGTCTCTAGTGATCTTAAATTGGTTGGCTTGAAGTCTCATGATTGTCACATCTTGATGCAACAACTTCTGCCCGTTGCTATTCGTGGTATTGCTACAAAAAATGTGAGACATGCCATTACTCGGTTGTGCTCATTCTTCAATTCTATATGTAGCAAAGTCGTCCCCGTATGTTGGATGACTTGGAAGTTGAGGCTACTACAATCTTGTGCCAATTGGAGATGTATTTTCCTCCTTCCTTTTTTGACATAATGGTTCACTTAATTGTTCATTTGGTGAGGGAGATTAGATTATGTGGGCCGGTTTTTATAAGATGGATGTACCCAGTTGAGCGCTACATGAAGATCTTGAAAGGGTACGTGAAGAATCCTCATCATCCGGAAGCATCTATTGTTCAAAGGTATGTTGCAGAAGAAGCTATTGAGTTTTGTTCGGACTACCTTCATAACACGGATCCTATAGGGGTTCCTAAGCCTCGGCATGATGAGATCAGATGTCAAGGTAAGGGTACACATGGCTTAAGAATTAATAGGAAGGATCGGGAGGAAGTGCTTCAAGCACATTTGTATGTATTGAACAACATCGAATGTGTTCAGCCTTTCTTATTTGAACATAAAAGAAAAGTCAATCAAGAAAACCCTCGAATGAGCGAAAGGTGGTTGTTGAACAAGCATAACAAGACTTTCTTACCATGGTTCAAGGAAGAAATGCTTAAGGATGGTAGTACTGCTTCTGATGACGTAAAATGGCTAGCACGTGGGCCTAACTTCAACGTCATATGTTGGAGCGGATACGACATAAATAACTTTTCCTTTTATACAAAGGAACAAGATAACAAGAGTACCATGCAAAATAGTGGGGTTATGATCGTGGCCGAAGCAATGCACTTCTCTAGTGCAAAAGACACAAAACCCGTTCTGATCGAGACCTTACTTTGGATATATTGAAGATATTTGGGTGCTCGATTACACTAAGCTTACGGTGCGGTATTTAAATGTAAGTGGGTTGATAGTAACGGTGGTGTACAAACCGACGAATTGGGGTTCACATTGGTAGACCTCAACAAGTTAGGTCATATAAATGAGCCTTTCATAATGGCTTCCCAAGCAAAACAAGTGTTCTACATCACCGATCCTTCTAACAAAAGGTTGTCCGTGGTTCTCCAAGGAAAAAGCATGTATAATGGTAGTGATGAAAATGAAGATTCAAATCTTGATATTCCTGAGACTCCTTCTTTTTCAACAAACATGCCTACTATAATCGAGGAGACACAGGTGGACGATGTACATGGCACTCGTGATGATCATCACGAAGGGATATTGATATAGGTAGTTTAAACTTAGTATACATTTATTTTTATTTATATTTATGTATTTATTTTGAGTTATAACCTATGTTAATAAATATATATTGTTTCTGAATACATATATATGGATCATTATTCCATTTTTCCTTTGCAGTTCTGTAATGTGTGTGATATTCTGTGTTACTGGGATATTTACTGAATGCAGGGACTGAGGGGAGTGATATTTTAAAACTGAATTTTAAAAAAAAAATACTATTAACGTCAGTTTTATCATACAACTGACGTTAATAGTATTTTATAAAATATACAGTACACTATTAACGTCAGTTGTTTATTACAACTGACGTTAAAATTAAGACCTTTAACGTCAGTTCTTGATAACAATTGACGTAGTTTTAACAAAATTAACGTCAGTTTTTTTTAAAGAACTGACGTTAATTTTGACAAAATTAACGTCAGTTGTGTTAAAGAACCGACGTTAATAGTGTTATATTTAACGTCAGTTCTCAACTGACGTTAAAAGTTTAACTTTTAACGTCAGCTGTATTTACGTCAGTCAGTATTCTAACGTAAAAAATCAATTTTAACTGACGTAAAAAGCACTTATTGCACTAGTGCCTCCACCACCTTACCAACCCCCAATACCTTTCCCACAAAGGTTGGTCAAGAAAAAGCAAGTATAAAAAGAAACTAAGAGCTTAATTGAGGAGCATGATGCCATGATAAAAACTAATATGCCTCCTAAACTAAAAGATCCATGAAGTTTTTCTATTGCTTGCTCAATTGGAGAAGTGAAAATAGACCAAGCCTTATGTGACTTAGGGGCTAGTGCGAGCTTGATGCCACATACTATCTTTGAGAGGTTAGGAATCAAGGAATTGAGTCCATCCAAGTTCTCTTTACAATTTGCGGATGCCTTAACTAAAACTCCTCTAGGCATACTAGAGAATGTCCCCATAAAGGTAGGGAAAATTTTCATTCCTACCGATTTCATGGTATTGGATATGAACAAGAATTCTAAATTCCCTATCATTCTTGGAAGGCCATTCTTGGCCACAGCTGGAGCAATAATAGACATAAAAAATGGCAAGCTCTCTTTGAATGTAGAGGAAGGTAGGGTGGATTTTGATTTGACTAACTCATATAACAACCCTCCTTTTGAGAGTCATGTGTGCAGGATTGAGATAATGCCTCCAGAGGTTAAGGAAGAACTTAGCATGGAAGCAACCCCCAAACCTTGCATGACAAATGATGCACCAAATAACGATGAAATTGGAGTTACTCATCATGTGGAGTTAAAACTTCCTCCGGGAGGAAGTAAGGCCATGCAACTCAGAGTGAAAAGAGCAAAGCGAAAGCGCAATTGGCCATATGAACAAAATAGGCTCTTTGAAGGACTTCCTTGGAAGAGAGGTGTTCTTGCACTTCCAAGCCCAGCTGATCCCGGTTGATTGAAGGGAGTATGGTCAAGCTTAAGACCGTAAATAAGCGCTTCTTGGGAGGCAACCCAAGCTTTCTTTCCCTTTTTTTTAATTCGTTTTTGAATTTTGTTTTTGAATAATTTGAGAAGATTAAGAGAAGAAAGATAACAAATTGATGGTTTTGCCAAGTATTTTCAGGTTATGAGGGCAGGAAGAGCAAAAAGGCATGGAAAAATAAAGTCAGAGGAGATCACGGCCTAGTCGAGATGTATATCACGACCGTGATGGGGCAGAAGCTGAAAACCAGAATTGATCACGCCCAGGCCGTGATAGCCATCACGGGCATGATGTGAAAAAGCAGGAGGTCTGATCAGCCTCTGGCTCGACTAGTTTTTGACTAGTAAAACCAATGGTTTTATTCGAGTTTAATCTCGTTTTCGCCCAAATTTGGAGGTATTTGTCCTCAAGCATCATTTTGAGTCTCTAAAGTAGTTTTAGGGTAATTTAGCTGATTTAGAGTCAAATAAAGCACTTACTGCTACCTCTTGTTTTCAGGTCAATAAAGAGAAGCAATTCTGGAGTTATTCGCCCCGCGAGAGGCTAATCGCCTCGCGAGCCTGAAGCCTTATTGTGCCAGAAATGTCATCCTCTCTATCTCGCCTCGCGAATCCTCGTCTCGCCTCGCGAGAAAGCCAAACACTGAAGATCTGTTCATAAAATTCGCCTCGTCGATCATGTCTTGCCTCGCGAGAAAGTGCAACCCAGAATCTGTATTTATAGTCTGTTTTAGGGCAGAACTGATCATCTTCTCATCATCTTCTTTTCTTTTAGATTAGGACGGCTGCGAAATTAGGTTTAGAGTTTGGTGTTCCCTTTGTAATGGAGAGCTAGTCTCCTTTGATTAATCTGCTGTAATCGGTTCGCTGCCACTTGAGGTTTTGTAATTCCTAAACTTAATGCTATTCTCTTTCAATACTATTCTATATTCTTTGTTTGCTTAATTCAGTTTGTATCGAATGGGTATTGATTTGCTTCGATGATTGTGTGTTCCTAAACTTAATCGCGTTTGCTTAATTCGCGTGTGTTCATTCGTGTTTGCTTAATTCACGAGGGCTTCACCCCGTTTGCTTAATTCGGGAATTAGGAACATATGTCTCGTAGCGTCGGTTTCGCTTGTTAATTGATGCTACAATCGAAAAGGGATTAGAATCTGCTTAGGGCTTGGAATTATATGAACCGATGATAGTGGGAAACCGAGAACAGTAGGTTGATCGTTTAGCTTATTTGATAATCATTTAGTTTGCATTGTTTTTCTCTGCTTTGTTTTCTTTATTTAATTTCATATCCAAACCCCCCCAAAACTGACTTTTCTGTTAATAACAATCTAAGAGTCCTTGTGAGACGATACTCGAGTTGTCGCTCCCTTGCTACATATTTTTACAAACCGCTCGCTTTTTGACGCATGCGCGACAGCGTGTCAAAATTGGCACCGTTGCCGGGGACTCTTGTTGTTATTAACAGAAAATAAAAAAAATAAAAAAATTAAAAAATAAAAAATTAAAAAATTTCTTTGCTGAATTAGTTTTGGCTGCTAAGTCTTGTTGTGAACCTTAGTATGGATAATTATATGCAAGATTTTATGCCTAATGTTTATTATGAGCCACCATGCATACATTATCCTAACTTTGCTGGAAGTTGTGAGTTTAGCAGTGGTTTTGACATGATTGGAGTGAATGAGGAGCAACCTTTCTATCATAGCCAACATGGAGGAGAACGCGGCAGCTTGGATGAGATTGCCTCTTTGGTGCATCAAATGACAGTAAGCCAGCACCAATATCAGCCTGACCCTACACTAGCCCAACTCAGTTTGGAAGACTTGGTGCAACGGATGGCAGAACACAATCTTCAATTCCAACAGAGGCCAGAAGCTGATTTTCAGAAGTTGGCCACTCAAATTGTTCAAAGCCAACAGAGGATAGAAGCTGAATTTCAGAAGTTGACCGCTCAAATTGATCACATTGCCTCCACCTCGGCTACACTGCAAACTCAACGTCTCCTTGAGGAACATACAGATTCACAGATAGTTGTTCTTGACAATACTTCTTTTGAACATGATTTTGATAATGATGTCAAGAACACTATTACTGATGAACTGTGTAGAATTTCCAGACATTCAAGCCTTTTCTGATTCTGTTTGTTGTACTATATGTACTGACTGTACTAACACTAACCCCTGTGTGGTGTGTGATGAGATCTCTGCATGTATAGCAGGTGACGGATTTGTTAGTGCAGTGAATGAAGATCGTGCAGAAAATGAAGCAGCACCGGAGACCCTCTTTACCTGTTTGCCACCTCCCACTGTGGAACAACCGGTGATGGAGATCAAGCCCCTGCCTGAGAGACTGGATTTTGAACCCTTGGATATGAAGACACTATGGCTAATCCAAGAGGTTGAACCCCACTTTTATTGGGAGGATTTTGTTGACTTTGTTAACCAGGAGGTCAACTTTGACCCAACAGGGAGTGAGAAGTCCGCCGCACTTGGCGGAGTCACCATAACTGTCAGGTGTCCACTCCCATACTTATGCTTCATACCATGGGATCCGGGAGGATCATTTCGCACTTTGAGCATTCCGTGGCCGCTGTATCACAGACAGTGGGATCCCGGTGGAACCATCTCCATGAGTTTTCTCTAAACCTTTTTCTTTTTAATTATCTTTGCTCTGTTTTTGTTTTGTTTTCTTTTAGCTCGAGTAATTTGAGAAGATCAAGAGTTTGTGTGTTGAGTCTTGTGTCGGCAAGCTTGCTGGATTTTAATTGAATTAGCATAGATGGATTGCATGATATCTGTTGATGATTTCCTCTTAGGTTTTGAAATTGAAAATTTGATCCCCATATGAAAAATTGAAAATTGAACTTTGAGATATTCTGTTTTGATTGCATGATTTATGATAAGTTTGGGGTAATAGGGTGCACACACTAGGGATAGAATCTCGGTCAAACAATTTACGAAAATGTCCAGGTGAGGATTTGAGCCTCCAACATGTTTTTAACTGTGTGAATCACTTTCAAGTTGCACTTTCCTGAATTTGCTTGAATCTCTTCATGGTTTGCATGTTTATGTGTTTGCATCAAATGATTTAGGCAATTTTCTTTGAATTAGCTACTTGGCCTAAATTGAACCAGTCCCTAATGCATGTTCCCTAGTTAGCCCCATTGAGCCTGATTAGCCTGTTGTTCTTGATAACCTCACGTTATAAGCCTAAAATCTGGAAAAACCATGTTAACCCGATCTTAGGATTAGGAGAGCATGGAAGCTTAGTAAGAGAATGGTTGCAAGAAACTAAGTTTGGGGTGGCTACAAGGATATGATGTGTTGTCTGGGATTGAGAAAAATAAAAAAATAAAGGTTGGAGCCAAAGGCAAGAAGAAAAAAAAAGAAAAAAAAAAGAGGAAAAAAAAAGAAAAGTGCAAAAATGTCAAAAAGGGTATTAGAAGGAAAAGGCTGTAGTCACCTAGAGGCATAAAGAAAAAAATGGAAAAAGGAATTTGAGTGGAATTTCAATGTATCAAAATGCTCATGCTCTCTTAATTCCTAGGGACTTAAGCCTAGTACCTTTGAATATCCTACCCTTAGCCAGGCCACATTACAACCTTAAAAAGACATTTTGATGTTTCATGCATGTTTTCCGTGGGAACCATTTTGAGATGAAAATCAAATTCATGGGAAGTGCTCTTAAAAGTGAAATTGAGTGAAATGTTGATAGCCTAGACAAATAGAGCGAATGAGTGAAATACTAAATGCCCTTGTGAGGAAGGCGATTGTTTGAATTTGGTGATCTCCCTTTCTGTGTAACTTGGATCCCCAACTTAGATTACTGATTGCATGAATGATGGAATTCTCAATTGTTCAAAGTAAATGAATGTGGGGATTATATTGTTGCAAGGGGGGAACATTGAAGAAAATTGGTTGTTGAAATTGCATGAAATTTGTGCGAATTTGATTGAATCTTTTAAGCTTGCCAAGTTTGAGTATTTTTGAGTTTTAGTTTGCTTGGGGACAAGCAAAGTTTAAGTTTGGGGTATTTTGATCAGCCTCTGGCTCGACTAGTAAAGCCAATGGTTTTATTCGAGTTTAATCTCGTTTTCGCCCAAATTTAGATGTATTTGTTCTCAAGCATCATTTTGAGTCTCTAAAGTAGTTTTAGGGTAATTTAGCTGATTTAGAGTCAAATAAAGCACTTACTGCTACCTCTTGTTTTCAGGTCAATAAAGAGAAGCAATTCTGGAGTTATTCGCCCCGCGAGAGGCTACTCGCCTCGCGAGCCTGAAGCCTTACTGTGCCAGAAATGTCATCCTCTCTGTCTCGCCTCGCGAATCCTCGTCTCGCCTCGCGAGAAAGCCAAACACTGAAGATCTGTCCATAAAATTCGCCTCGCGAATCATGTCTCGCCTCGCGAGAGAGCGCAACCCAGAATCTGTATTTATAGTCTGTTTTAGGGCAGAACTGATCATCTTCTCATCATCTTCTTTTCTTTTAGATTAGGACGGCTGCGAAATTATGTTTAGAGTTTGGTGTTCCCTTTGTAATGGAGAGCTAGTCTCCTTTGATTAATCTGCTGTAATCGGTTCGCCGCCACTTGAGGTTTTGTAATTCCTAAACTTAATGCTATTCTCTTTCAATACTATTCTATATTCTCTGTTTGCTTAATTCAGTTTGTATCGAATGGGTATTGATTTGTTTCGATGATTGTGTGTTCCTAAACTTAATCGCGTTTGCTTAATTCGTGTGTGTTCATTCGTGTTTGCTTAATTCACGAGGGCTTCACCCCGTTTGCTTAATTCGGGAATTAGGAACATATGTCTCGTAGCGTCGGTTTCGCTTGTTAATTGATGCTACAATCGAAAAGGGATTAGAATCTGCTTAGGGCTTGGAATTATATGAACCGATGATAGTGGGAAACCGAGAACAGTAGGTTGATCGTTTAGCTTATTTGATAATCATTTAGTTTGCATTGTTTTTCTCTGCTTTGTTTTATTTATTTAATTTCATATCCAAACCCCCCCAAAACTGACTTTTCTGTTAATAACAACCTAAGAGTCCTTGTGAGACGATACTCGAGTTGTTGCTCCCTTGCTACATATTTTTACAAACCGTTCGCTTTTTGACGCGTGCGCGACAGTGTGTCAAGGTCAGTATTTATCACGGCCCAGTCGTGATAGTCATCACGGGCGTGAAGCGAAGGAGCCCAACAGAACATAATTGATCACGGCCTAGCCGTGATGAACGTCACGGTCATGACACGTCTTCCAGCAGCTCTATGACTGGCATCTGTGCCAGCACCCTCCATCACCTCGGTGAGTTGTTCCATTTTTCTCCTCTCCGACTTGATTATTTACATTGGGGACAATGTAAGTTTTTAAGCTTGGGGTAGGGGTATTTTTGCATTTTTTTGCATTTTTCATGTTGCATTCATATAGGTGTAGTTTTGCATAATCACATGATTAGATTGCCCCTTACTTAGAGTATGCATCCAATTGTGAGAACTTTGTGCCTAATGAATTGAGACAGTGAATTTTTGAACCCAATTTTCGTATTCTTGTGATAAGCTAAAAATAAAAATGCTTGAGATGATCTTCTGATAGTTGATGATTAGCATGTGGTTCCTTAGATTTGTGTTTCTCATTGATTTTAAACTACTAAATGTGAGATTTTTTTTTGAGCCTAAAGGGGAACTCACTAAATTTACCCCATTCTTTGTGATTGAGTATTTTATTCCTCTTGGATTGTATTCTCTAGAACTTGACTTGAAACTGTTTTGAAACTTAAAAATTTTTGAAAACATATTTGAAAATGATTGAGGCACTAGGTATTTTTCTGGCCTTTTGAGCTTTGACTGATTAAATGCTACCTCTTAGTTGCCCAGTTTTGAGCCTAAAAGAATAAAATACTTTTCTTGGTACCTTGATTATTTTGATGAATGATGCTTGGTATGAGACCTTTTAAAGTATTACAAAAAGGGCAAAAAGGTGGTTTGAAAAATAAATTGTGGGATGAAAAAGTTGGAAAAATATTTCTCTTAAGTTGAAACTCTCCCCTTCTCCAAATAAATAAATAAAAAAAAGTACAAAAAATGGAGAAGGGCATAAGAAAAAGAAAGTGAGAAATAAAAAATAATAATAATAATAATAAAAAGGAAAAAGGAAGGAAAGGTGGAAAAGTGAACTAAAGCCCAAAAAGGTATTTTAGAAAGTTGTCATGCTTTGCATTGTTTGATATTTTGTTTAGCCTTCTTGAATTTTCCTTTTCTTGGTTTCCCCACCTAACGATTAATCCCATGGCCCCATTACAACCAAAATAAAAAAAAAAACCTCTTGATTCTTATGTGTTTTCATTAACAAAGTAGAGATTTGGTTAATAGTCAAGTTTATGGTAGAATACCTTCCTTGAGGAAATTGAGTGAATTGTCAAATGTCCCTAAACACTTGAGTGAGGTGAGAAGAGTGCCCGAATTAATGAGAGGTATGAATTTAGGGAACCTAAGCCTCTAATTGGACTTGAAATTGATTGTCTCTTGGCTTCTTATTGGATATGCCACTTGGATTTATCACTCGGGTTCTTGGTTCACTGGTCATGCTCTGATTTTTTATCTTGTCTGGCCTTGGTTATTGCTTGAGTACAAGCAAAATCTTAAGCTTGGGGTAGTTTGATGAGTGTGATTTCACCTCATATTTCTTTATCATATTGCATGCATTTTCACGTAGTTTAGGCATTTTTAATTTGATTTTTGTTAGTTTTTACCTTGGAACAGGTAAAGTGGTTTTGTGGTGTTTATGTGCAGGAATAAAAGATTAAAATGTTTAGGATCAACCATGATGGAGCTTGTATGAAGACGGAGCTTGAAAAGCAAGAAAACTGAGCCAAACAGAGCCCGTCACGGCCTAGCCCTTGATAGGCATCACGGCTATGATCGAGTAGAGCTGAAAAGAAAGAAGGCTGAACTCAGAACTGGTCACGGCCAGGCCGTGATAGCCATCACGGTCGTGACATGCCAACTGAACCAGACCCTCACAAGCAGAACTGATCACGGCTAGGCTGTGATGGTGGTCACGGCCGTGACAGACCAAGCAGTGAAGCCATCTCCAAGTCAGAACCCATCACGGCCTGGCCGCGACAGGCATCACGGCCGTGACGCGCAATATCTGAAATTTTAATTGTTGATTTGATCTGATTTTGTAACAGCTTGGGATTCAAGTTACCCTACATTATAAATAGGACTTAGAGGCTCAGAAATAGGGATCCCTTGGGCTGCTACCTTAGGCAAAAATTAGGATTTCTCTTCTTCTCAATTTCTTCTCTTCTCTTAGGTTTTCTTTTATGCTTTTGTTAATCAAGCTTGCTATGAACATGGCAATGCTTGAGTAGTCTTTTTATTTATAAGGATTGGGGCTATGCCCAAGATTTGTTTTATGTTATGAATTGACGTTTTTACTTCTTGTTAATTTCAATTCACTTTCGATTTAATTCCTATTGCATGAATTACTTGTGAATCTGGTGCGCACTTATTTGCATGTCATAGATACTCTAAGGAGGAACCTAGCGGTGAACTTAGGTATCGGATCTATAGGAATCAAACTTAGGACTTAAATCACGAGAGTTAGAAGCGGTCATTCGAGGGTTCACTGAATTGTCACAAAGCTTAAAGGGTTCGATTTAAATTCAACTACCACGAGAGTAGGGGTTGGTTTAATCGGGCACGGTTCTTGTATCCCGAGAGGGAACATTAACTTATTTAGGATAAGTTCACCTTCAAAGTAAATTTCGATAATTAACAAGAGGGTAGTCAATTTAGTAACATGAACAGTCTTGTTGGCAACCCAATTCCTGGGAATCCCTTTTGATATTTTGAAATCTCAGATTTGATCTACTTTCCTATTTTGTTCTTGATTTCGTTTTAATTGCAACTTTAAATTTGATTTGCTACTTGATTCAAAAATCAAATCTTTTCCAAATCTTTATCTTTTTATAGTCCAGTTTAATTGATTTAATAATTAATTGTTATTTGAGATCACGATATCTGTGGGATCGATCTTTTTATTACTTGACAGCGAAGTCATACACTTGTGGATTCGAGCCCATCATTTGTGTATCAATAATTTATTGGAGTTGGACTACCTGAAGGTTGATGGTGATTGGGGGAGTTTATGGAAACTGAGTGTGTCACCAAAGATAAAAAATTTCTTATGGGGAGCGGCTCGTGATTGTCTCCCCACAAAAGCCAATTTAGTAAGTCGGGGTGCCAATGTAAAGATTGCAAAGTCCCTCTTAAACAAAATGGAGAATGAATGCTTTATTGAATATAAGTCAAGTCATTATATAGGCATTGATCAACAACAATAACGGAAAGATAATATAAGTCTAACTAAAAGATAACTAAAGCTAATTAAAGATAAACTAACTAAAGATAATTAAGTTATCAGAATGCAATCTGATTTAGCTAACAGAAAAACGATAAGATAAATAACAAACTCAACAAACCATCCCTTAAACTAATTGTAGTCATGCAATTTGTTTAATTCTGGAATCTCACACACTCCTAGCTGTATTTGAAGTTTCTGGAAAGAATCCAACTTTAACAGCCACTACTAGAAATCCATCTTTTTCGGACAGATTTACAGACGGATTTCGGACGAAAATTGGACAAATTTCGAACGGATTTCGGACGGATAATTCATTTCGGACGGAATGGCACCCGTCTGAAAAAGCCTCATTGGAAATTATAAAATCCGTCCCAAATTATGTCCGAAAATATTTACAGACGGATTGCGGACGGAATATGGACAACGTGCAAATCCGGATTTTGGTTATTGTTCGGACGAATTTCGGACAGATTTATTTTTGTTTTCCAATGGATTTGGGACGGATGTTGTGATTTTATTGGTTATTTTTCGGACGAATTTCGGAAAGATTTATTTTTGTTTTCCAACGGATTTGGGACGAATGTTGTGATTTTATTGGTTATTGTTCGGACGAATTTCTGACAGACCATTTAGTGAAGCGTTCAAGGCAGAAGCTGTCACGGTCAGGTCGTGATGCCCATCACGGCCGTGACATGTCAACTGAGCCAGACCCCTTCTAGGCAGAATCTGTCACGGCCAGACCGTGATACCCATCACGCCCGTGACAGACCATTTAGTGAAGCAACATTCAAGGCAGAAGCTGTCACGGCCAGGCCGTGATGCCCATCACGGCCAGGCCGTGACTGATCACTTTACTTACATTACAGTTTCACTATCTATGCGAATTATATGGCACCGATCACTAACATTTGCAGTTTCACATTCAATCACAAAATCATGAATTTGACTATTGTTACAAAATACAGTCTTGGTACCATACAACTTCTAAAAATCAAATACCAATTGCTGCATGTAATCCAAAAGTCATGACTTAAAAACTATCAGAAGATCAAGCCACTGTGAACTGTGAAGGTCATGTAATGAACCAAACAAAAAAAATAAATAAAGTTGCCAGAAGAACTATGTGACCCACTTGAGTACTGCCTGGTCATGTTCTCTCGGTTTGAAAGTTCAGCAGCTGCTCTTGCAGCCATGCTTGCAAGTTCTGCAGATCCTGAAGCGAATCACCAAGTGATTAGCATTTCCATAATTTTTTACAATAGAAGAAAAAGTTCAAAGAAACCTTCCCATCTACATTAAACCTTTAAATAGAACAGATAATGCTTCAATTTAAACATGTAAACGCTACTTCTTAATAATCAAACTAGACTCAATATTACCTGCTAACCCACATATCCAGCAGATATCTAAATGAAAGAAAAAAAGAATTAGCAATGTAAAGTGGAGTGCTTATGCAGTCCCCAACTGTCGCTGTCGGTTTTTAGTAGTATGCCTTCGATAGTCCTCATTCGTCAAAATGAATGCATCAAATGCTACTAATGTTAAAATCTAATCGTACCTCTTATGAATCTTTTGTCAACGATTCATTACAAAATGATGGACACAATACTAGATTTTTTTAAGGTGGCTACAATATTTCTCAACAAAGCCTTTTCGATACACTCATTAGAAATTCTTTAGTACTAAGTACTAACAGCACAAATTAGCTGGTACTAACATATTACCTCATCGATTCCATATTTTGGAAAGAAGAATCGACAATAATAATCAAATCCAGATTCTGGAGGAGCAGTCCAAGAAGCAAGTATGCCCCCGCCAGGGCATTTTGCTATTGCAGCAATATCCAGCTTTAGTTCTGCAACGTCTTTTCCTGAGGCAAGTTCGACCTACAAAACATTATAAGCTTCACCACTCACACAGAATATGCAGTTTGAATGATTCAACTACAACATACTATTTCCTAATATCAACAAGGTTAACAGAAGATAAGACTGTCTTTACACTGAGAAGTATCAAGAATTGCTATGTGGGAGCTAGTACACGGTTTGCAGGGTTATTGAGAAAACTTTGTAACTATGGTCCAAAGTCCAAAGAGAATATGTGCACGGTTTCAATGCAACAGCATGTTTGCTTATTTGGTGCCTCATGTAATGTTTTTAGTGGAGTAGTAGACTTTAAAAGAATTTCTCAAAAAATAATGTAAACAGTTACAAGTACTCCCAGTCAAGCATTTGGCAAAAGGAGCAGTACACTATACAAAACAATGCTTCTTATTTTAATCTAAAAGTACTTTTGTTAATGGTTAAGCATGATATACTTGTAGATCCAAGAACATGAACTTGCACCTAACTAAAGGACACTAAATAAATAATAAATAATAAATAAAAAAATCTCATTGGGCATGCATTGTTCTGCCTATTGTTTTTGCAGACATCACATGCTTATAAGTCAAAATATTTAGTAAAATGAATTGTTTTATTTTGTGGTAGGTAACCTTAACCTCTGTAGTAGGAGTGAACCATCTGAGGCGGAAACGAGCATTTGAGGCTCCATTGAGTGAGATATCAGAGATCTCAGACTCAGGAATACGATTCAAGTAGCACGTCTCTGAGATATTGAACTCGGTTGCTACGGCTTGCATCCATTTTTCAAATCACAGTATGAAATCAAAGAGCTAGGGTTAGGTTTTGCAATTTGGGGAAAACTCATTTTAACTAAAGAATAATGAAATTGGTTAAGGGAAACACTAATTCACAGTCCCAATTTCATAAAACAAGGTTTAATTTTAAGAGTAAAATCTGAAATCAAAGGGTTAGGGTTAGGGTTTCAAAATCAATTTGGGGATTTCTTGAAATCCAACAAGGTAAGGTGAGGAATCACTCACCCACAAGTAAGGGAGAAAAGATGGTGGCGGTCTGGCTGTCCGGCGTGGTGGCAGTGGCAGCGGAGGACGGCGATGCGCTTCTGGATAGCACCAAGATCTAAATGAAAACAATAATCAAGCTTTAGGGGAGGAGGAAAGGAGGTGTAACAACCCATAGAGGTTGAAAACCACCATTAATGGCGGCAACCGGAGCTTACCGCAGTGGAGATGCCGTTTCACGACGGCGGAGGGCGAAGCAGCGGCCAGGCACTCGCAGGAAATGGCTGGGTCGCATAGCCATCTTCTCCGTGTTGAGTAGTGGCTGAACGACGTCCCTAGGAGGCGCGGCGCGCGGCCGGACGGTGGCTGCGGTGGAATAATAGTGACAATAATGTAATTTATTGTCTAGTAAGCGTGCATTCACTGAAATAAGTCAGTGCTAACGCACCCAATAAAATAATTTGAAGAGAGTAATTTAATTACTCAAACTAAGCTGGTACGGATTGCTTTAATAGGGACTGATTTCATTTTATTAGTCTAAATATGTTTTTTAATTTTTTTTCATAAATCTTGTTTACTTTTAAATATATTAAGATCAAATATTTTAATCATATTTATAAGATAAATTATTTAATCTTTTTTCAAGGAAAATATAAAAAATAACACAATCCGTGTGAAATCCGCCCGAAATTTTCAAACGGATTTCAGACAGATGTAAGATAAATCAAGGAAAATATAAAAAATAACAAATTCCGTGTGAAATCCGTCCGAAATTTCGGACGGATTTCAGACGGATGTAAAAAATAACACAATTCATGTGAAATCCGTCCGAAATTTTCGGACGGATTTCAGATGGATGTAAGATAAATCAAGGAAAATATAAAAAAAATAACAAATTCCGTGTGAAATCCGTCCGAAATTTTGGACGGATTTCAGACGGTTGTATGAAATATAAAAAATAACACAATCCGTGTGAAATCCGTCCGAAATTTTCGGACGGATTTCAGACGGATGTAAGATAAATCAAGGAAAATATAAAAAATAGCAAATTCCGTGTGAAATCCGTCCGAAATTTTCGGACGGATTTCAGACGGATGTAAGATAAATCAAGGAAAATATAAAAAATAACACAATCCGTGTGAAATCCGTCCGAAATTTCGGACGGATTTCACACGGATCGAGGAAAAAATAAAAAATAACACAATCCGTGTGAAATCCGTCCGAAATTTTCAGAAAATTTCAGACGGAAACATTTCCGTCCGAAAATTCAAGTTTTCTAGTAGTGAGCCAATGTGGGAGATTGATTTAGAACATACATTGTCCACTTCACTGCTTCAAGCTAAAAAGTCTTTGGAACCTTTTTCTCAGATAACATTGATCTGACTAGGTTCATCACAGTCCTGTTTTTCCGCTCAGCTACTCCATTTTGAGATCACGGTCTCTGTGGGATCAATCTTTTTATTACTTGACGATGAAACCGTACACTTGCGGATTCGAGCACCATCAAACACTTGGGGAAAACTCTTGGCCACCAAGGTACAACATCAACAGCTCCTCAACCAAAGGGTATTGAGCTTACCAACATGCGGTAACCCATCGGGTACCGACTTAACCAACGCATCAACGTTAAATATCTTAATCATCTTTATTCGTCTTTAACCAAGTTATCCAATAATTCAGTGTGTTATGTTACAATCATAAGGGGAAATGGGGTTAAGAACCCCTTAAAAGCATTTAATCATATTCTGGTCAGATAGGGGAGCACTGGCGTGCTGGTCCCCTGCACGGCCGTGCTGGTCACATAAGTGAAGCACGGTCGTGCCTCCTACACTCACTGATTTCAGTCTTATACTCTGACCGAAGGCCTTTGCACCAATTCTGAAGATGATCCGCATGACTAATCGAGGACGGAGGTTATATCACCCTCAATACCAGACAACCAACCATTCGAAATGACTTCCATGATATCTTGTTCTTGCAACCAAGCATTTTCGAACCTGAAACGATTTTTATTAGGAGAGTACACAATAGGTTCCCTTTGAAGAAGAATCGGGGTGTGGTCAGAGATGGCAGCAACCAAATTAGATAGTCGAGCAGAGGGAAATAAATCTAACTAGCTAGAGGTAGCCATTGCTCAATCCAACCTCTCTTCAATTGCCCAAGTAGTACCCTTCCTGGCACTCCAGGTATACGGATAACCTTCTAAATTAATATCAATAAGCCCAGAAGCAAGGACTGCCTCCCTGAAACCATTGAACAGATAATTTTGATGATCAACCCAACCCAACTTATCATCAGAAGACAACAAATCATTAAAATCATCAATAATGCACCATGGAAGATTAGAAGTTGCGGCAAGTCTTCTCAACAGATCCCAGGATTCTCTCCTACGCGTTCGATCCGAAAAAACCATAGAAACCAGTAACTCTCCATTTCCCCTTCACTGCATCATCAACTAACATGTGAACATGATGTAAAGAGAAACTGGAAACTTCACAATTTAAGGACTTACGCCAGAAAAAAGTCACACCACCACTACGCCCCTCCTTATCAACTGCAAAACGACCATCATAACCAATCCGGTGCCTGACATCCTCAATTTTATTTGCATTAACTAAAGTTTCAAAAAGAAAAATAATTTCCAGCTTATAGAGTCGAATTAGGTTCTTTAGAACAGGAACTGCACTCAAGTGACCCAGACCTCGACTGTTCCAACGGAGGATTGTCATTGTTCCCGGTAGGCCTAGACACTAGGACCTATCAATAAAAAAATGCTCCATTTCTCCGGTAGCTTCACTTCCAGAATTCCCCACCGGACTAGTACCCTCCCTTCCACGCTTCACACGTTCCTATGCGGCCCATGCAAAAATCCCTCATCCTGATTGGCCGAATCTAGAGTGTCAATGGTGAGGATGTTATTTGGAATATTTCCTTGACCCATAATAATATCTTGATAGTGGGCAATTGCTTTTCCTCTCTCCTGCCTAACTAATTCCATGTGCACGTGACTATTAACCATCCCGTCCTTCATGTACGAGATATGCGCAGCCTCCTTAGCACCAGATTGCAAATTCAAAAAACTTTCCTTAGCTGTAAAAGTGGAATCCCGCGAAGCACTCTCCTTAGTTATTGGAACATCCCGAAAACCTTTGTGCATGATTGTATGAGAAGTCTGCCCGAAAATCTTCACTTTGAAAACTCCCATCCTCCCTCAGAAATCGGCTTTTTGCACTGCCACCTTGCTGCCTCACCTCCGCCCTGATCTCTGGTCCCCGCCCCCTTACACCATCATCAAAGCCTGCTGCCAATAACTTCTCTCAGTTTGTTCCGAGTGCCCAATGAGACCACAAACGAAACAGAAAACACCCAGCTTTTCATACTTGAAATGAACAATCATCAACTCACCACCTGGCTTCTTCACTTTCTTCTCTTTCTTCAGAGGAACCCTCACATCTATCTTCACCTTCACACGCATAAACTTCCTCCATATGCCCACATGATTAACTAAGTCATACTCCAAAAACTCACCAATAAAATTACCAAGCAACATCCCTACGTTCTGAGTCAAGAAACCAATAGGGAGTTCATGAATCTGCACCCACATTGCCACATGAGATAAAGGAATCTGATTTGGGGAGACACCAGCCTGTGCCTTATTCAAAACTAACATTTAATTGTCAAAAGACCAAGGACCACCATTCAGAACTTGCTCCATATCCATTCTGTTAAAGAGCTGGAAGAAAAACAGCCCTCCCTCCTCTTCCCTAATCGCTACACCCCTCGCTGGACGCCAGATATCAGGCAACACCTTCTTCATTACATTAGTTCTAATAGTTCTATCAGAGAGGAACCTCCCAACCAGACTCAAATCCACATCTGCTATTCCTTCACTCCTTCCTTCCACATCAATCACAAAACCTCCATCCTCCTCCTGAGCGAAAGGCAATCCATCCAAGTTTGGCTCCATGGAGACAAAAGCAAACAGCCACGAACACGACAGAAAACTAGGTCAAGAACTAGAGCAAAAGCAAAACAGCACTCACAGGGAGTGGGAGAAGAGAGCACTCACAGGGAGTGAGAAGATAGCAAAATTGATGTGTTAAGTATATAACGGTATAAGCGATATTTGGCTTATAAAAAATTAAAATAAAATAAGCCATATTTGTATTACCTAGATAAGAGATTGACATAATTAAAAGGTGGACACATTATCACAAACAATCTAACCATGTAATAGGATTGGAATCAATTAAGAAAACTGAATAATATTGGTTTATTGAATTGAATTGAAAAGGATTTACAGATAACAAGCTTATATAGAAAGCTTAGAAGCTTGAGCACCTATCTATCAAACCAACAAATCAAAGAAGCTTATCTAATCTAACTAAAATAACTGACTTGGGATAAAAACAGAAAACAGCTGCTAAAGATAATTTAAACATGTGCTAATAAACTAATAAAGCTACAGGAGATAAAGCTAATAGCCCTCCTCAAGCTAGAGAATAAATAGTTTTCATTCCCAACTTGGTTACAAACGGTTGAAAAGGTGCAAGTTGTTTGCTACTTGGAGAAGATGAAATAAACGTGCTTGAAGCTTCTCTCTGACCAAATGGCAGTCGAGCTCGATATGTTTAGTACGTTCGTGAAAAGAATTGTTGGCTGCAATGTGTCAAGCCGATTGATTATCGCAATACAATAGTGCAGGCTGTTGGAAAGGGAGATGAAAGTCTTTGAGCAGAAAGATTAGCCACTTTAACTCGCAAGTTGGAGATGCTAAGGCTCGATACTCGGCTTCGGAAGAGGATCGTGAAATAGTGGCTTGCTTTTTCGAATTCTAGGAAATCAAGGAGTCTCCAAGGAAGATGCGGTATCCAATCATGGACCTTCTGGAATCAGGGCAACTTGCCCAATCTAAGTCACTAAAAGCCTTTAGTTGAAGGCTAGAGCTGCAGGGGAAGAAAAGTCCTTGTGCTGGAGTGTGCTTTAGATACTTCAGGAACCGAATGGCTGCATCTTGGTGTAGAGAAGTTGGATGCCCGATGAACTGACTTAACTATTGAACACAAAAATATATATCAGGGCAAGTTTGAGACAAATATAGCAATATTCCTATTATTCTTCTATAGGAAGGAGGATCAGCAAGAAGGGTGGTGTAACATCTCATGCTGTTTTATGGATTGACGACTGTCCCCACAAACCAACACGGGTCTTTTCAGCGTACTTTGTCCTCACTCACATGGTTCCTAGGACACTTCCCAGGAGGTCACCCATCCCAGAATTGATCCAAGTCAAGCATGCTTAACTGTGGAGTTCTTAAGTGATGGACTACGGAAAAGAAGATGCATCTTGTAAGTATAGGTAGTACCAATCAATTCATATAAGCCATCCTCAACTGTATAGTCTCATACCTACACAATCTCAGGATCTATCTCATTCCGATGTGCAATCAGTTCATTCATATGCCTCTCCACCTAGAAGCCTGCCATGAGTCGCTCCTTGTATGTGCCTTCTTGTACCGGCGACCACTCCCCGTCCTCGTCAGCCCCGAGTGTCAAATGCCCACCAGCTTCAAATTGGTTCATCCTCGAACCACATCGTACTGGGAGAGGTGCCACTCTGATACCATTTGTAACATCTCAGGCTGCTTTATGGGTTGACGACTGTCCCCACAAACCAACACGGGTCTTTTTAGCGTGCTTTATCCTTACTCACATGCTTCCTAGGAAACCTCACAGGAGGTCACCCATCCCAGATTTACTCCAAGTCAAGCACGCTTAACTGTGGAGTTCTTAAGTGATGGGCTACCGAAAAGAAGATACATCTTGTTAGTATAGGTAGTATCAATCAATTCATATAAGCCATCCTCAACTGTATAGTCCTATACCTACACGGTCTCAGGATCCCTCTCATTCGGGTGTGCAATCGGTTAATTCATGTTCCCCTCCACCTAGAAGTCTGCCAGGAGCCGCTCCTTGTCCGTTCCTTCTTGCACCAACGACCACTCCCCGCCCTCGTCAGCCCCGGTGTCACAAGTGCCTCCTTGTTGTGTGAGCCTAGTGACTTTTGCCATAGGAGTGGTGATAGGATTAGAGGCTAGCAAACTACACTTAGATAAGATATCCAAAGTGTATTTCCTTTGGCAAACATGAATTCCAGTTTTGGACCTAGCAATTTAGAGTCCAAGAAAATACTTTAAGCATCCTAGATATTTGATCTTAAATTTGTGATTCAATTCAGACTTAATGGAATCAATTTCAATGGAATCATTCCCTGCAAGTAGAAGGTCATCCACATAAACCAATAATGCAGTAAAAAAGTTGTTAGAATGTTTGATGAACAATGATGAATCAGAGGGAGATTGACTATAACCATTAAGGATAAGGAATTAGGACAGACTTGCAAACCATTATCTGTTGAACTGTTTAAGACCAGTTTACATACTTGGTTAGGTTTGGTGGCTGTGATCCCAGGGGGAAGAGCCATATAAACCTCTTCCTCTAATATGCCATGTAGGAAAGCATTATGTACATCCAATTGGTGTAAAAACCAATTTTGAGAAGAGGCAATTGCAAGTAAAAGTCTTATAGTAGTCATTTTAGCTACGGGTGAGTAAGTGTCAAAGAAGTCAATTCCCTCTATTTGGTTAAACCCTTTGGCAACTAGTCTTGCCTTCTGTCTTTCAATACTACCATCAGCATTGTATTTAATTTTAAAAAACCATTTACAGCCAATAGGGATTTTTCCTTGAGGCAAGTCAGTGATTAATCAAGTATTATTGAGTTTCAATGATTCTAACTCGGAGTTCATGGCCGAAACCCATTGAAGGTGTTGTATAGCCTATTTATATGTACTCGGCTCATCATGAATGGAAATAGAAAGAGTATAATGCAAATGAGAAAGTGAAAGAGTGGAATAACCTAAGACAGAAGATAGAGGATAGGATACACCTGTAGGGTTGTTGTGAATTATGGATACTGCATTGCAATGGAAGTCCTTCAAGTAAGAAGGCATTTTGGGTATCCTGGAAGATTTCCTGAGAATTGTAGCCTCTGGTGGTGGAGTAGAATATGTAGAATCAGTAGGAAAGGAAGGCCCAAAGAGAAAAATAGAATATGTAGAATTGTAGCCTCTGCTGCTGTATAAGTGTTGGTAAGCAGTATGGTTGGTCAAAGAGAAAAATAGAATCATCATAAGATGTTGTGGCAACTTCATCTGCAGGCTTAGTATTGATAGGGGATTTATGTGCAAAATGAGATTCATAAAAAAAAATCTCTAGAAATAAAATTATTTTTCGATTGTAAATCATACAAGAGATGCCCTTTGGTTCCAGGTTTAAAACCAAGAAACACAGAATTTCGAGCCCTTGCATCAAGCTTCTATCTATGGTTTACTAAAGTACTAGCATAAGATAGACAGCCAAAAACCTTTAAGTCAAGAAAGATTGGGGGTGAGTTATAAAGTAATTCATAATTAGGTGTCCTGTTTTGAAGGACAGGAGTAGGAAGGCGATTTATAATGTGAACTGAATGACAGAGAGCATATGACCATAATGATTTTGGTAAATGTGAATGACAAAGTAAAGTCCTAGTGACATTCAATAAATGCTTATGTTACCTTTCTACAATAGAGTTTTGTTGTGGGGTTTCCACACATGAGGTTGTAAGACTCAATGACTTAGAGATTTTGATATATGACAAATACAATTTAATGTGTGTGCAAGTGTTTTAGTGTCAAATTGCAAAGACAGGTATCAAGCAGTGATCAACAAGTTGATTAAGCAAATTCAAGGAAGAACTTCAAGGAATCAAGGAGCTGCATGTAGAAATCAAAAGAGCAAAGTCAAAGATCAAAAGATCATCAAGACCGAGCTTAAAGGAGAATTTTAGATTTAAGTGGTAGATGATTTTTAAGAGAAAGAAATCTCTTAGTCACAAAATAGCTCAACTAAAAAGATGCATGAAGAAAATCAATTTTCATAACCTGCATTAAAAGGAATAAGTTTTTTTTAATGAAAATGATTTTTGGAAATAAGAAAATTATTTGTCAGGTACAACCATGTAACCATTGGATGTATGTCTGCTACTATAACTGACAAATGAGTTTAAGGTTCTTGATTCTGTAACACCTATGCACAATATGAAATTAGACCAGTTATAAATGGTTAACTGAATACAGCCCTGTACATATGCTATGTACGCGTGTATTCAAGTTTCAGGAAAATCTGATGTTCATTAATACATAGATGTACTGATGGATTAACCAAGTTCGAGATTTTGAGAAACTATCAGAACTATCAGTATGAAATTGGTTAATACAGCCATGTACTCAACCCCTGTTCAAGAATCAGAATCAAGAAAACAGATTCTGTTATCAGACCCAAATCTGTTTTAATTGATCCCAACGACTATAACTTGTTTCCTATATATAGAGGGATCAAAGGAAAAATTTTACATATATCAAAACATATCAGAATTACACGAAATCAATTGGAGAGATCAATTGTGAAAATCATTCATCTTCTTGCTTGAGCTTATTGTGAAAAGAGTGTTTCATTCTCATAAGTGCTTCAATTTGTATATCTAACTATTGAGAGTTTAGGAATCAATTTTTCGTTCTATTTTTAATTGTAAAGAGAGAGGGAGTCTCTTTGTGTGATTAGGGTGAGGTATCCCTGAGGAAGAACATTGAGGCTCTTCACAAGAGTGTGGTATCTCGAGGTGAAGGAGTGCTCTGTGGTGTAAAGGTTTTTCAAGCTACCTGGCTAAAGCTTGTTGTGTTAGTGTGTGAAAACCCACAAGTGGAGTGGGGATTAGATGTAGGTCACAGTGGTGATAACTAAACCAGGATAAATCTGGTTGTGTGGTATCTATAAACTTAAACTCTTTAATTTTTCTTGCGCATATAATTGTGATCTTGATGTTCTAAGTTTTCAATTGATATCAGTTCTTGATATGTTTAATATGAATTAAAACCAGAGTATTACTGCAATCAATCTTGAGTTATTAATTGTTCAAAATTGAGTTGATTAAGACTGGTCTTGATCACTGAAACTGAAATTGAAACTGATATATTGTAACTTCAGTTCTTGATTGACTAAGGCCTGTATCTAATACCTGTACGACCCTGAACTGAACTTCTTTCTGTTTGATTCAATCACTAAGGTGACAGAAGCGCTCGTCCACACAAGTGACAGAAGCACTCGTCCACTAAAGTAATAGAAGCACTGATTTATCTTTTTCAACTAATTCACCTCATCACCTTCTATTCAAGATTTCATAAAAAACCTTTCACTGTTTTTGTAAAAGATCCTAAGGCAACTCTGATTTGAAAAGTAAAGTTTTTGAAAAGGAAGAATTTTTGAATCCCCCCCCCCTTCCCCCCAGGGGTTCCTGAGTCTTTGAAGCCAAAACAACAATTGGCATCATAGCGAAACTCTAAAGTTTGGCTTAACAGCTATAAGAGTTTACCATCCAATGACTGCTTGAATGAAGGGGCTTCCCTTGCACGCCCTCCCGCCTTCAATGGATCTGAGTATATCTATTGAAAGGAAAGAATGGTAATCTTTGTTGAGGCAGCAGGTGTTGACATATGAGATGACGTAGAAAATGGACCATTTGTCCTCTCTACTATAGATGCTAATGGTGCTCCAAGAAATAAGCCTAAAACTGAATGGAATGAGGATGATAAGAAAAAAGTTCAATATAATGCACGTGCTAAGAATATTATAACATCTGCTTTAAGCCGTGATGAGTTTTTCACGGTTTCCAATTGCAAATCAACAAAAGAGACGTGGGTTACATTGCAAGTAACACATGAAGGAACCACAGATGTCAAAAGAGCAAGAATGAACACCCTCATACATGACTGAGCTGTTCAGAATGAAGCAAGGAGAACCTATGACTGAAATGCAAAAGAGATTCACTCACATTGTCAACCAACTTGCTGGTCTTAGAAATACTATATCAAATGAGGATCAAATTAACAAATTAATGAGATGCTTGAGCAGGGAATGGCAGCTTAAAGTCACTGCAATCTCAGAATCTAGAGACCTCTCATCAATGACCATTGCCACATTGTTTGGAAAACTGTAAGAGCATGAATTGGATTTGAACAGACTGAATGAGAATGAAGAAACTGACAAAAAGAAAAAGGGATTGGCTCTGAAATCACAAGTCAGAGAAGTAGAAGACAATGATGATAATGATTCAGCACAAGAGGCAAAATCTGAAGAAGAGATGGGAATGCTAGTTAGAAAATTAAAGAAGTTCCTAAAGAAGAAAGGCAACTTCAAAAGAAAGCCATCCACCTTTTAAAGGAGAAATTTCAGCAAAGGTGACAACTCTTCCAACATCACATGCTATGAATGTGGAAAGACTGGCCACATGAAGCTTGACTATCCAAAACTGCAAAAGAAGGACAAAATAGAAAAGTTTGACTCAATTAACAAAAAGTGGAGAAAGCCAAGAAAGACCTACATTGCTTGGGATGATAATGATGTAGATTCCACTGAAGAATCTGAATCTGAGGAGGCAAACTTGTGCTTGATGGCCAGCAATAACAGTGATTCAGAGAGTGAGGTAAATTCTGATTCACAACCTACTTTTGATTAATTGCAAGATGCATTTGATGAGTTACATGCAGAATATCTTAAGATTTCTAAACAACTTGTCTCAAATAGAAAAATAATTGTTAAAGAAGTTGAAAAACTGAAAAATGACTTAGCCAAGTTCACAAATGGTAGAGATAACTTGAATGCTTTATTAGGACAACAAAAGTGTGTTTATGATAAGGCTGGAAATGGCTATGAACCTAAGATACATGAGAAATCTTTCAAGAAATTTTGTGCTGCACCTAAGACATCAAACACACCATTTGTTAAATGCAATTTTTGTGCTAGAAAAGGTCACACAACTTCTATATGTCAATACAGAAAATCTGCTTATAATAAGTCTAAGTATATGTGGGTTCCTAAAGGAACTATTGATGGAACTAACTCAAAAGGACCCAAACAGACTTGGGTACCCGTAGCAAAAACATGAAATTCTGTTTTGTAGGTGTGTTGGAAGGTCAAGAGCAAAATTGGAATCATGATATAGAGCCTTCTCCAAACACAAAATGGGTAACAATAAAGAAAGAATATTGATTGAATATGTTTTCTAATTACCATTATTAATCTGTGATTGTGAATCTTTCTGTGTTGACTTATATATCATTGTATAGTATGTCTACATTGTTCTATTAAAGTTATCTGATCTATCTTGGAATAATAATATGGCTTTTGTTTCACAAATTGAATCTAAGAAAATTGATGAAGCCTTAAATGATTTGTTTTGTTTGCTATGCAACAATTAACTTTGAACATGATCTCTATCATAAGAACTTTTATTCAAAGTAGAGAAATTGAGATTAAATATGTTGATACAACTAAATAACTTGCTGATATTTTTACCAAGCCCTTGAACAAGGAAAGCTTCTTT
The DNA here is from genome assembly GCA_030762895.1 of Sophora flavescens. Lineage (NCBI taxonomy): Eukaryota > Viridiplantae > Streptophyta > Magnoliopsida > Fabales > Fabaceae > Sophora > Sophora flavescens. The sequence continues at coordinate 251,834,375 of CM061063.1, read as the reverse complement.
TTCATTAGAAGAGAATAGGGCATAATTGATCAACCCTATATCTAATCTCTAAAGAAATTGTTTATATGACTGTATCTTTGTGTAAATATGCTCTGATTCTTGTATGATTTGATTTGGAATATCTATGGATGAGTAGAAGAGAGTTTCAGAAGAAATTGATTTGATCAGAAATGGATCCCCTGTGTTTTTAGTCTGATAAACTCAGAACACACAAGATTCTAATTCTGCTCGCCACACAAGTCTATGCACTTGATAAGTCCTTAATGACAAGCTCCGTCCAATGACGTGGCATATGGAGCTCGTCTACTAGGTTATTTTGTGTTTTAGTAATTTCGTCTGCTGACGTGGCAAATGGACGTGCTTATTTTCAACTACGAGCCCTGAGGATTGAAGACGACGCCGATGTAGAATCTTATTTCAAAACTTCAAATCTTCTGAAACCCACTCTTTCTTCACCTAATTCTGCAACCCTAGTAGAGCTAACCTTAATCCTTCTTGTACCAAAACCAACCCTAATATGGCAAGAACCAAAAATACTGGATCTTCACCCTCAAAAGCTGCTGAGAAGAAAAGGAAGGAAATGGAAACTTCTAAGTCAGCTGAGAAGAAGAAAGGAGTTGAGACTTCAAAGGCTTCTGAGAAAAAGAGGAACAAAGGAAAGGAAGTGGAATCTTCCAAAGAAAAGGAAGTCACTGAAAGTGCTGCTCCAACTTCATTTCCCTACACATCCGGCTCAAACAGAAGAAGATGTTGATGTTGCAAACATTGCAAGAGCTGCTGTGAAGGAAGCTGAGAACACCCTTGCTGAGAACACCCCTACTGAACCATCACCTAAAGGCCGAAACAAAAGAAAATCAAAGGAGATGAACTAGTTATAGGAATTCATAGGAATCAGAACTTAGTTTTTGAAAGGTAAAATGCCTTAGTTTGTAATTTTGGCTGATGGTTTATGTTCTTTTTGATTTGTCCCTGCACCTATCCCTCTATCATGAACAATTTTATATGCTATGCTTGAATGTTTAAATGCTTGCCTTCTCTATTGCTTTGAATGTTTCTTTTCTTTACCTTTTTTATAATGCCAAAAGGGGGAGGAAAAAGTATGATATAGAGAAAGGGGATAATAACAAATTATACATGCATATGTTGAGGGGGAGCTTATAAGCTTGCATGATTAAGGGGGAGTAAATCAAATTCTGCTCTGATAATTTTTTTTCCTCTGATATACTTCTGCTCTGATACCATGATATAAATCTGACAAAAACACTTAGCTTCTGCTACACTTATACTTTGATCTTATAATTTGTTAAAAGATTTGTCATAATCAAAAAGGGGGAGTTTGTAAGACTCAATGACTTAGAGATTTTGATATGACAAATACAACTTAATGTGTGTGCAAGTGTTTTAGTGTCAAATTGCAAAGACAGGTATCAAGCAGTGATTAACAAGTTCATTAAGAAAATTCAAGGAAAATATTCAAGGAAGAACTTGAAGGAATCAAGGAGCTGCATGTAGAAATCAAAAGAGCAAAGTCAAAGATCATAGGATCATCAAGACCGAGCTTAAAGGAGAATTTTAGACTTCAGTCTTAGATGATTTGTAAGAGAAATAAATCTCTTAGTCACAAAATAGCTTAACTAAAAAGATGCATGAAGAAAATCAATTTTCATAACTTGCATTAAAAGGAATAAGTTTTTTTAATGAAAATGATTTTTGCAAATAAGAAAATTATTTGTCAGGTATAGCCATGTAATCATTGGATGTATGTCTGCTACTGTAACTGACAAATGAATTTAAGGTTCTTGATTCAGTAACAACTATGTACAATATGAAATCAGATCAGTTATAAATGGTTAACTGAATACAGCCCTGTACATATGTTATGTACGCATGTATTCAAGTTTCAGGAAAATCTGATGTTCATTAATACATAGATGTACTGAATGGATGTACCCATAGATTGACCAAGTTCAAGATTTTGAGAAACTATCAGAACTATCAGTATGAAATTGGTTAATACAGTCATGTACTCAACCCATGTTCAAGAATCAGAATCAAGAAAACAGATTCTGTTATCAGACCCAAATCTGTTTTAATTGATCCCAACGACTATAACTTGTTTCCTGTATATATAGGGATCAAAGGAAAACTTTTACCTATATCAAAACATATCATAATTACACGAAATCAATTGGAGAGATCAATTGTGAAAATCATTCATCTTCTTGCTTGAGCTTATTGTGAAAAGCGTGTTTCATTCTCATAAGTGCTTCAATTTGTATATCTGACTATTGAGAGTTTAGGAATCAATTTTTCGTTCTATTTTTTATTGTAAAGAGAGAGGGAGTCTCTCTGTGTGATTAGGGTGAGGTATCCCTGATACGATTTCGGCAAGTATACCTAGTAGTAAACAAGTAATACGGTGGTGAGACCAGATATCGTTCTCAGGGATCGTGGACAAGTACCTCTTCGCAAATTGGAGTACTATCTAGACGATCGTTTGGATGGAAGGTAGTTCTAAACATGTAACAAAACAAACAAGAATAAAATGTTTTTTTGTTCTTTTAGGAATTTTCACAAACACATAACAAGCAAACAGAGATGTGTTTAACAAATGGGTAAAATTGCCAGGGTTAGACTATACTAATCCTCCATTGATTGCAATGAAATGGTTAATAACACAATTCCTAATTCATTTATGACAATCAAATCTTCTGAAATACTCAAACCCTAATGTCTTAGGTGAAATGAGCCTAAAACCCCAAATTAAACCCTTATGTCTTAGGTGGATTAACATGAGATTTTGCATAAAGAACCAAGACTTATAAGATTGCAAGCACCCCAAGACCTATGTCTAGGTTCATGAACTACTTGGCATTTGATTCATGAGCATGCCTTAACATCAATCTTTCAATTGTCTATCAAAGCAACAAATCGTTCTAAGGATGATCAAACCTAGGAAAGCAATAGGCATGGAATCAAATACTCATAAAGAAATAGGAATTTGTATTACAATCAAATCATGAGACAATCACGTTCAGAAAAGTCATCATCTAACCCCAACAAAAGGGGGTTTAGCTACACATAATCATAAAGGAAACCAAAAGAAAAGAAATAGGAATAAGGGAAGGAAAGAACTCCATGGAAGGATCCACAGCAACCACAACAGCTAGAGAGTATGTTTTAGGGTTCAGGATCCTCTTTCTGTTCTGCCCAGAGGCCTTTTTATAACTCGGGCGCGCGTCACGGTCGTGATGGCCATCACGGTCAGGCCGTGACGGGTTCTGCCTTGGGTGCACTTTCAAAAACTTGTTTGTCACGGCCGTGACACTCATCACGGCTAGGCCTTGATCGCTTTTGCCTTCACCAATTGGTCTGTCACGGTCGTGATGGACATCACGGCTAGGCCGTGACAGATTCTGCCTAGAAGGGGTCTTCACCAAATGGTCTGTCACGACCGTGATAGGCATCACGGCCAGGCCGTGACAGCTTCTGACTTTTTTCCTTCTTTCTTTCCAGCTCTGCTTGATCACGGGCGTGATGGTCATCACGGCTAGGCCGTGATGGGCTCTGCTTGGCTCATTATCTTCACTTTTCAAGCTCTATCTTTATCCAAGCTCCATCAAGGCTAATTCTGAGCATGTAATCATTAATTTCTGCAAAACAACACCACAACACCGCCTTATCCGTTCCAAAGGAAAAACTAAAAAAAATAAAACTAAAATAGCCTAACTATATGAAATTGCATGCAGAAATGTACATGAAATATAAGGTAAAATCACACTCATCAAATCACCCCAAGCTCAAGACTTTGCTTGTCCTCAAGCAAACACTAAGGCCAGAAGATATAAAATCAAAGCAGGGATAGTGAACCAAAAACTCGAGCAACTAATCCAAGTGACATGCATTTTCATATAATCCACCAAGAGACAATCAATTTCAAGTCCAATTAGGAGCTTAGGTTTCCTAGACTCATATTATCACTGATTCGGGCACTCTTTCTCACCTCACTCAAGTGATTAGGGATATAAGATAATACGCTCAATTTCCTCAAGGAATGAATTCTACCATAAGCTTGACTATCAACCATTTCTCTACTTTATTAATGAAAACACCTAAGAATCAAGAGGTCTTTTGCTTTGGTTGTAACGGGGCCATGGGATTAATTGTTAGGTGGGGAAATCAAGAAAAGGAAATTTCAAAAGGCTACACAAAATATCAAGCATTGCAAAGCACGACCTTCTAAAATACCTTTTTGGGTTTTGATTTATTTTTCCACCTCTCTTTCTTTTCTTTTTCTTTTTATTTCTCACTTTCTTTTTGTCATCCCCTTCTCCATATATATATATATTTTCTTTTATTTTTCTTTTGTTTGGAGAAGGGGAGATTTTCAGCTCAAAAGAAATATTTTTCTGATTTTCTCATCCCATACTTTTTCAACTACCTTTTTACCCTTTTTTTGTACAATACTTTAGAAGGTCTCTCATTGAGCATCATTCATCAATTTTTTTTTTCAAGGGACCAAGAAAAGTACTTTATTCTTTCAGGCTCAAAGTTGGGCAACTAAGGGGTAGCATTTAGTTAATCAAAGCTCAGAAGGCCGGAAAAAATACCTATTGCCTCAATCATCTTCAAAAATGTTTTCAAAAATTTTTATGCTTTGAAACGGTTTCAAGTCAAGTTCTAGAGAAATACAATCCAAGAGGAATAACACTCAATCACAAAGAATGGGGTAGATTTCATGAGTACCCCTTTTTGGCTCAAACATCTCACATTTAGTAGTTCAAAAATCAATGAGAAACACAAATCTACGGAACCACATGCTAATTATCAACTATCAAAGATCATCTCAAGAATTTTTATTTGAAGCCTTATCACAAGAATAAAAAATTGGGTTCAAAAATTCACTATCTCAATTTATTTGGCACTAAGTTCTCACAATTGGATACATAGTCTAAGAAAGGGGGTAATCGAATCATGTGATCATGCAAAACTATGCCTATATGAATGCAAAAAATGCAAAATGCTAAAATTCAAAAATTTACAAAAATACCCCTACCCTAAGCTTAAAAACTTACATTGTCCCTAATGTAAAAAATTAAGTCAGAGAGAGGAGAAAGATTGGAACAGCTCACCAAGGCGGTAGCGGGTGCTGTCTCACATGCCTAGACACAGGGATGCTGGAAAATGGGTCACGGCCGTGATGCTCATCACGGGCAAGCCGTGATCAATTCTGGTCCATAGTTGTTGGCCTGTCATGGTCGTGACCTCCATCACTGCTAGGCCGTGATGCTCTCTGATCTTCATGGATGGCTCATCACGGCCGTGACCAGTGTCACGGCCTGGGCGTGATGGTCGCTGACTTTGTTTGGCTTTGCCCTTTTTGCTCCTATGCCTTCTTAGCCTGAAAATACTTAACAAATTTATTAATTTATGATCTTTTTCCTCTTGATCTTCTCAAATTATTCAAGAGGTTAAATCAAAAACAAAGGGAAAAGAAAAGAAAACTTGGGTTGCCTCCCAATAAGTGCTTCTTTAACGTCACTAGCTTGACGGGTGATCTCTAAGAGGGTGCTTTAAGAGGGATGGAGACTGTTTGACGATCAAAGTCTCCTCCAAGGTAGTGCTTGAGCCTTTGCCCATTAACAGTGAAAGTATCTCCGGACGATGGATCTTCCAATTCAACCGCACCAAATGGGGAAACTGACTTGACATGGAATGGACCCGACCACCTTGATCTCAACTTGCCCGGAAATAGTTTGAGACGTGAGTTAAAGAGTAGAACTGATTGGCCTTCTTCAAATTGCTTGGGAAGAATGTACTTATCATGCCAAAACTTTGTTCTTTCTTTGTAGATTATTGCACTCTCATATGCCAAGAGTCGGAATTCATCCAACTCATTCAATTGCAACAGCCTCTTGTCCATAGCCAGCTTTGTATCAAAATTCAAGGCCTTCACTACCCAAAAAGCACGATGTTGGAGCTCTACCGGAAGGTGACATGATTTTCCAAACACTAATTGGTAGGGTGACATACCAATAGGTGTTTTATATGCAGTCCGATAGGCCCAAAGTGCATCATCCAGCTTCTTTGCCCAATCCTTTCTTGCATTATTCACTGTTTTCTCCAAAATCCTCTTTAATTCCCGATCGGACAACTCCACTTGCCCACTGGTTTGTGGGTGGTATGGTGTGGCAACTTTATGATTGACCCCAAACTTGGCAAGCACCGCATTGAACTCTTTGTTGCAGAAATGAGTACCCCCATTGCTAATAATGGCTCTAGGGGTTCCAAATCGGGTAAAGATATTCTTCATCACAAAACTAATCACTGTTTTTGCATCATCTTTCATAGTTGGGACAGTTTCTACCCATTTGCTCACATAGTCAACCGCAACCGGAATGTATTTGTTGTTGTAGGAAGATGGGAAAGGACCCATGAAGTCGATCCCCCACACATCAAAGAGCTCCACCTCTAAAATACCCTTCAAGGGCATCTCATTTCTCCTGGATATACTTCCGGTTCTCTGACACTTGTCACACTTCATCACCCAAGCTCTAGAGTCTTTAAAAATGGTGGGCCAAAACAAACCACTTTGCAAGACCTTCATGGCGGTTCTCTCACCACCAAAGTGTCCTCCATAAGGTGAGTTGTGGCAATGAGTCAAAACCCCATTAACCTCTTCTTCCGGAATACATCTTCTCAGAATTCCATCCGAACCTCTTTTGAAATGGTAAGGTTCATCCTATACATAGTATTTAGAATCATGGATGAGCTTCTTCCTTTATTGTACATTGAAGTCCTTCGGAATTTTGTTGGCGGCCTTGTAATTTGCAATGTCTGCAAACCAAGGTGCCACTTGCACCATAAACAACCTCTCATCCGGGAATTCTTCTTGAATTGGCAACTCATCTTTTGCTTGACTATCTGCTTGTGGAAGCCTAGACAAATGGTCGGCTACCACATTCTCCACTCCTTTCTTGTCCTTTATGTCAAGATCAAATTCTTGGAGAAATAGTACCCACCTAATGAGCCTTGGCTTGGCATCCTGTTTAGTCTTGAGATACTTCAAAGCAGAATGATCAATGTACACAATGGTTTTAGAGCCAATCAAGTAGGATCTAAACTTATCAAATGCAAACACCACAGCAAGCAATTCTTTTTCAGTCATGGTATAATTCAATTGAGCATCATTCAGCACACAACTGGCATAGTATATAACATGCAACACTTTATTTTTTCTCTGACCCAAAATGGCTCCCACCGCATAGTCGCTTGCATCACACATTAACTCAAATGGCAAACTCCAATCAGGAGGTGCAATGACCGGTGCGGTGGTGAGTTTTTCCTTTAAAAGTTGGAAAGCATGCATGCAATCATCATCAAATACAAAAGGAGTATCAACTACTAAAAGCTTGCACAAGGGTTTCACAATCTTTGAAAAGTCTTTTATAAATCTCCTATACAAACCTGCATGCCCTAAGAAGCTTCTAACACCTTTCACATTCAAGGGAGGGGGAAGTTTTTCAATTACTTCAATTTTTGCCTTATCAACTTCCATCCCCCGTGATGAAATCTTATGACCAAGAACTATACCTTCCCTAACCATGAAATGACATTTTTCCCAATTTAGAACAAGGTTAGTTTCTTGGCATCTTTTCAAAACACATGCAAGATTTTTCAGACAATCATCAAAAGAATTACCAAACACAGAGAAATCATCCATAAATACCTCAATGAATTTTTCAGGCATATCAGAGAATATGGAAAGCATGCACCTTTGGAAAGTGGCGGGTGCATTACACAACCCGAATGGCATCCTCCGGTATGCATAGACGCCATAGGGACAAGTGAAAGCAGTCTTCTCTTGGTCCTTTAGGTCAACGACAATCTGGTTATACCCTGAGTATCCATCAAGGAAGCAATAAAAGGCATGGCCCGCCAACCTCTCTAACATTTGATCAATGAAGGGCAAGGGGAAATGATCTTTTCTCGTGGCCTCATTCAACCTTCTATAATCAATACACACCCTCCATCCGGAAACGGTTCTTGAGGGAATGAGTTGATTTTTATCATTTGCAACAACCGTCATCCCCCCTTCTTAGGAACAACCTGGACCGGACTCACCCATGGACTATCGAAAATTGGATAGATTATGCCCGCATCCAAAAGCTTCACAACGTCCTTCCTTACAACTTCTTTCATGTTTGGGTTGTGGGGTTGTCTGACCGGCTTGAAGTTCTCCTCCAAAAGGATTTTGTGCATGCAAAATGAGGGACTTATTTCCTTCAAGTCGGACATAGACCACCCAATTGCAGATTTGTGCTCTCTAAGCACTCTCAACAACTTCTCTTCCTCTAAGGAGTTCAATCCGCTACTGATGATCACCGGGAATGAAGAATTTATTCCAAGGAAAGCATAACGGAGATGGGATGGAAGTTCCTTCAACTCTAGCATAATTGTTTCACCCTTGTCTTCAATCCGCACATCCTCCACAACTTTGTCCTCATCATTATTCAAAACTGGGCAAGCTTCAAGGGATTTGACCATGGCCTCAACTTCTTCCTCACATATCTCTTCTTCTACATTCTCAATCATAAGAGCCGCTTCCAATGAATCTTTGAAAGTTCGCTGCACACTCTTGTTAGTCAATGAATCAACAAGGTCCACACTCATACATTTATCTTTGTCACTTGGATGTCTCATTGCCTCAAAGACATTGAAGGTAACCTCTTCATCTTGGACTCTAAGCACCAACTTCCCTTGATTTACATCGATCAAAGCCCTACCCGTGGCTTGGAATGGTTTTCCAAGAATCAATGGAGTCTCATTATCTTCCGCAATATCCAACACCACAAAGTCTACCGGGAAGATGAACTTGTCCACTTTTACCAACAAATCCTCCACTACACCATAAGGATAAGTAATGGAACGATCCGCCAATTGGAGAGAAATCCCGGTTGGCTTGACTTCACCAATTCCCATCTTCTTGAAGATGGAGAGAGGCATAAGGTTGATACTTGCACCAAGATCACACAAGGCTCTTCCAATGTTCAAATGACCAATAGCACATGGAATGGTAAAGCTACCCGGGTCTTTCATCTTCACCGGTAACTTCCTTTGGAGTATGGCACTACATTCTTCAGTGAGCATGACTGTCTCCTCCTTCCGCTTCCTCTTCTTAGTAAGAATCTCCTTCATAAACTTGGCATAGGAAGGCATTTGTTGAAGAGCTTAGGCAAAAGGGATGTTGATTTGCAGCTTTTTGAACACATCCAAGAACTTAGAAAATTGTTGATCCTTGACCTCCTTTTTCAACCTTTGAGGATAGGGTATCTTGAAATATGGTGGCAGCTCCTTAGGATTGTCAACTTCTTCTAGAATTTGCCTTTTAGTCTTCTTTCTTGCAAACTCTTCATCCACCAATTTCTCTCTCTCTGGTTTTCAACTTCAACCACAATAGGACTAGAGGTAGTGGCTTAGGAAGTCTCTTGTTCTTCATTGGTTGCTTCTTCAATGATCACCTCATCAACTCCCTCACCAATTCTTCTTTCTTCTCTCTCTTTGTCTTGTGGAACTATCACTTTCTCACTTCTTGTAGTAATTGCCTTGCAATCCTCCTTTGGATTCTTCTCAGTATCTCCCGGCAATTGTCCTTGTGGTCTCTCCGTCATTTGCTTTGCCAATTGGCCTATTTGGTGTTCTAGATTCTTGATGGAGGCATTTTGATTCTTCATATTATCTTGAGTTGCTTGCATGAATTGGGCTAGAATATTCTCCAATTTGCTTGAATTCTCTTGAGGGGGCTTTGCTTGAGAACTTGAGCCTTGCCCTTGTCTCCAACCAAAGTTAGGATGGCTACGCTACCCCGGATTGTAGGTGTTAGAGAAAGAATCATTATTAGGCCCTTGGTTTCCCATGTAATTCACTTCTTGCCCAGAACCTCCAACCACATTAATTTCACAATTGCCGTTGGCATGGTTACCTCCACAGAAGTCACACATTGAGGCAGCTTGAACTTGGACCGCTTGTAATTGAGAATTCTGCAGCTGAATGGACCCCAATTGCTTGGTAAGAATGGCCATTTGCGCCTTAAGAGCACCAATTTCATCAAGCTCCAAAACACCTCTCTTGGTCAATGATCGAGAACTAGGCATTTGATAATCATTATTAGCCATAGTTTCAATCAAATCCTTTGCTTCATCGGGTGTCTTTTGACTCAATGTCCCACCTGCAGCCGCTTCAATCATACTTCTGGAATTTTGGTTGAGACCCAATACAAAGGTTGCCACTTGCTGCCATATTTCCAACTCATGATTTGGACAAGCAGTAAGCAAAGATTTGAACCTCTCCCATGCTTCATAAAGTGATTCCCCATCCCTCTGTGCAAAAGCATTGATCTCCGATCTCAACTTGATCATTCTTGATGGAGGGAAGAAGCGAGATAAGAACTTGCTCACCAAATCATTCCAAGTAATGGTGCTCCCATGAGGATGGGATTGAAGCCATGACTTAGCTCTATCCCTCAAAGAAAAAGGGAAAAGCCTTAAACGAATAGCCTCATCGGAAGCTCCATACAGCTTGATAGTGTCACACAATTCAATAAATGTGCCAATGTGAGAATGAGGGTCTTCACTCTCTAAACCTCCAAACTGATTTTGCTGCACAAGATTGAGAAGTGATGCCTTGATCTCAAAGTTGTTGCTGCACATGGTGGCAGTTGCTACTTCAACTTGCGGTTCTTGCACACTTGGTAACTCCACTTGTGATTCTTGTACTCTAGAAGATGCTTCTCCTCTGTTCTCTCTTGCCTTGGCTTCCTTTATATTCCTTCTACAAAGTCTCTCGATCTCAGGGTTGAATTGCAGTTCACCTGGGTCGATTGTACCTCGCATACAAGGAACAAACAGAGTAGCACCGCAACAAATATAGCAAGCACAAGTCAAGCTAAAAGTGGACAGTTATGCAGTTACAATGAAAAAAGAAAAATAGAAAACAGAAAAAAAAAATGTCTAAATTAGGAGTCCCCTTTGGTACTCGTGATATTGGTACACCGATCCTCGGTAACCACGGCAAAAACTTGATACGATTTCGGCAAGTATACCTAGTCGCAAACAAGTAATACGGTGGCGAGACCGGATATCATTCTCAGGGATCGTGGACAAGTACCACTTCGCAAATTGGAGTACTATCTAGACGATCGTTTGGATGGAATGGAGTTCTAAACATGTAACAAAACAAACAAGAATAAAATGTTTTTTTGTTATTTTAGGAATTTTCACAAACACTTAACAAGCAAACAGAGATGTGTTTAACAAATGGGTAAAATTACCAGGGTTAGACTATACTAATCCTCCCTTGATTGTAATGAAATGGTTAATAACACAATTCCTAATTCATTTATGACAATAAAATCTTCTGAAATACTCAAACCCTAATGTCTTAGGTGGAATGAGCCTAAAACCCCAAATTAAACCCTAATGTCTTAGGTGGATTAACATGAGATTTTGCATAAAGAACCAAGACTTATAAGATTGCAAGCACCCCAAGACCTATGCATAGGTTCATGAACTACTTGGCATTTGATTCATGAGCATGCCTTAACATCAATCTTTCAATTGTCTATCAAAGCAACAAATCATTCCAAGGATGATCAAACCTAGGAAAGCAATAAGCATGGAGTCAAATACTCATAAAGAAATAGGAATTTGTAATACAATCAAATCATGAGACAATCACGTTCAGAAAAGTCATCATCTAACCCCAACAAAAGGGGGTTTAGCTACACATAATCATAAAGGAAATCAAACGAAAAGAAATAGGAATAAGGGAAGGAAAGAACTCCATGGAAGGATCCACAGCAACCACAGCAGTCAGAGAGTATGTTTTAGGGTTAAGGATCCTCTTTCTGTTCTTCCCAAAGGCCTTTTTATAACTCGGGCGCGCGTCACGACCGTGATGGCCATCACGGCCAGGCCGTGACGGGTTCTGCCTTGGGCGCTGATGAGCCTCTATTTGACTGGTTTTATAACCAGTAAAGACCTTGGCTTTGTACTTATTTTATATCATTTTTACCCAAATTAGACTTGATTGTCCTTAAGTAATATTTTGAGTCTGTAAATTGTTTTTAAGTTAATTTAGTTGATTTAGAATGAATAAAGTATTTACTTTTATTTTCTGTTTTTCAGGTTAATAAAATAAAATAAAATAAATCTGGAGCCACTCGCCCCGCGAGTCATGCAAGCCTGAAAAGTCAGAGACGATCACGGTTTGCCCGTGTTGAAGATCACGGCCGTGGCAGTTTTGAAGTTGAAGCGTTCGCCTCGCGAGAATTCATTCGCCTCGCGAATACTTGAAAGTCAGAAGCCATCACGGTTTGGGCACGTTGAAGGTCACGGGCGTTACAGTTGAGAATTTGAAGAGTTCGCCTCGTGAAGATATGCTCGCCTCGCGAGAAGACCAAGAGTTGCAGACCTTTCGCATAATTCGCCTCGCGAGCAGTGCTTCGCCTCGCGAGGACTTGGATTCCAGAAATGTGTATATAAGTAGTTTTAGGCAGAACTGAAGGAGTTAATCAGAGTTAGCCAGTTTTGGCTAATCTTTGGTAAGCGAGTAGGAGTAGTGGTAGTTTCAATAGTTTATTTTCCTTTTCTTTCCTTCTTCGCTTATGTCTCGTAATGGAAAATTAGTCTCCTAGATTAATCTCCGTGATTGGTTTTCGTTAAGACTTGAGGGTTACGTAATCCTGTCTCATTTGCTTTTCTCTTTTCAATGCCATGCTTTATATTTCTGTTTGCTTAATTCAGGAGTATATTGTGTTGTGTTGGTTTATCTCGGTGATATCATGTTCCTATAATTAATCGCGTTTGCTTAATTCGCGTGTGTTCGTTTCGTGTTCGCTTAGTTCATGAAGGGCTTAACACCGTTTGCTTAATTCGGGAATAGGGACATATATTTGTAGTAGTGGTTTCGCTTGTAAATTGTTGCTACAACCGGGAGGGGATTAGAATCTGCTTAGGGTTGCATGAACCGATGATAGTTGGGAAACCGAGAAACGATGAGGTTAATCGCTTAGCTTCTTTGGTAACGCTTCTGTTTTCTTGCTTTGTTTTCTGTTTTGCTTCTTAATTTAGTTTTCAATCGAAAACCCCCATTCTGACTTTTTCTAACTTTTTCATTAATAATAACAACAACTAAAGAGTCCTTGAGAGACGATCCGAGTTGTCGCTCTATACTACATTATTTTGTAAACGCTCGTTCTTTTTGGCGCGTGGCGGCAATGCGGTCAAAAATTGGCGCCGTTGTTAGGGGACTCTGGTTTGTTGTTATTAGCAGAAAATAATTTTTGAAAAAAAAAAAAACTTTTTGCTTTGCTAATTAGTTTTGTCTGCTTTGTCTGGTCTGTAAATTTTATTTTCCCCTATGGATAATTACATGTATGGGTATTTGCCTAATGTTTATCATGAACCACCACCTTGCATGTATTATCCTGATTTTAGTAAACCACCACCATGCACAAATTATCCTAATTTTGCTGGAAATTATGAGTATAGCAATGGTTTTGATATGAATGGAATGAATGCTTATCCTAGCCAATAGGTTAGAGATCAAGGCAGCCTGGATGAGATTGCTTCTATGATACAACAAATGGCCGAGAACAATCAACGGATGGCGAAGAAGCCAGCAATACCAGCCTGACCCTACACTAGCCCAACTCAGTTTGGAAGAAATGCTACAACAAATGGCTGCACAAACGGAAGCATACAATCTTGAATTTCAACAGAGGATGGAGGCAATGGAGGCAAGTAATCGTGAAGCCCAACAGAGGGACCAAGCTGAATCTCAAAAGTTGTGGGCTCTAATTGATCAAGTTACCGCCAACTCGGCTGCAATGTTAACTCCACAGCCCCTTGAGGAACATAAGGATTCACAGATGGTTATTCCTGAAAATACTTTTGATGATAATTCTGATGATGATATTTACGTTGATGATGAATTATGTGTTGAATCCCCGATTCTAATGCATGTTATTGTGATGGTACTGCTGCTTTGTGTATACACTGTTATGCAGGTTTATACTTGAAAGGAAACAAAGAAAATGAGGATCAGGAGGATCAAGAGAACATTTGCTCCACCGTGCTTGAGGATAAAGAAGAATCTTTGGTCTTAGATGCAGGTGTTGAAAGTGATGGGGTGGATGAACCGTGTGCAGAAAGTCCAGACAATCAGACCTTTACTAACTCAGATTCTTTTACTACATGTACTAACTGTGATCGACACTAACCCGTGTGATGTTTGTGCTGGGTTTCTTGACTCTATTTTGCAGGGTGATAGTGAGAGTGATCTTGTTTGTTCCATCGAAGTTCCAAATATATCATCCATTGAACAGCCACCCTCCATAGAGCTCAAGCAACTTCCGGACATTCACCGCTTTCGATTTAGTTTATTGTAATATATTTACTAAGCTGTACTAACTCTAACCTTTACGTGGTGTGTGATGAGATTTCTGCAGGTTTAACAAGTGATGAATCCGGTAGTGCAGTGGATGAAGACCTTGCAGGAGTTGAAGCAACACCGGAGACCCCAACTAACTGTTTGTCACCTCCCCCTGAGGAGCCACCAGCTCTGGATTTTGCACCCTTGGATTTAGCACCATGGCCAGTCCAAGAGGTTGAGCCCCGATTCTATTGGGAGGATTTTATGGACAAAGTTGAAAGAGAGGTCAACTGTGACCTGCGAAGGAGAGAGAAGTCCGCCGCACCTGGTGGAGGTACCAAGATTATCAAGCACCCGCTCTCATCTTTATGCTGTAGACCGTGGGATCCGGGAGGACCATACTGCAACTTGAGCATTCCGTGGGCCCTGTATCACAGACAGTGGGATCCTGGCGGAACCGCCCTCCAATGAGTTTTCCTTTCCCTCACTCTGATTTTATTGTTATGTTGTTTTCATTGGGAACAATGCATGTTTTAAGTGTGGGGGAGGGAACTAATTGATTGTTTTTCCTTTTCTTTGAATAAAGCTCCTGAATAATTTGAGAAGCTCAGGAGTTGTTTGAGTCTAGTGTTGGCAAGTTTATTGGATTTGGTTGAATTTGCATAGATGGATTGCATGTTAATTGATTGTTTTCCCCCTAGGACTTGAAAATTTTTTGAAAAATGATCCCCGTGTGATTGAAAACTGAACTTTGGGATTTTGTTATGATGGCATGATTTATGATAAGTTTGGGGTGATAGGAAGCACACACTAGGGATAGAATCTCAGTTAAACAATTTGCATAAATGTCCAGGTGAGGTTTTGAGCCTCCAACATGTTTTAAATTGTGTGAAAATCACTTTCAAGTTGCACTTTCCTGGATTTGCTTGAATCTCTTTTTGGTTTGCATGATTATGTGTTTGCTTCAGATGATTTAGGCATTTTCTTTGTAAATAGCTACTTAGCCAAAAAAATAACCAATTCCTAATGCATGTTCCCTAGTAAGCCCCATTGAGCCTATTAGCCTATTGCTTCTTGATAACCTAATGTTATAAGCCCAAAAATCTGGAAAACCATGTTAGCCCGATCTTAGGATTAGGAGAGCATGTAATCTTAGAATGGGTGCAAGAAATTAAGTTTGGGGTGGCTACCAGGTGCACTGTGCTGTTTGGGATTGTTTAAAAAAAAAAAAGCAAGAAAAAGAAAAATAAAAAAAAAAGAAAGTGTAAAAATTTTAAGAAAAAAAAAGAAATAAAAAAAATAAAAGTGCAAAAATGCCAGAAAGGCTGTTTGAATAAAAAGGCTGTAGCCACCCAAGGCAAAAAGAAAATTGAAAAAGGAACTTGAGTGAATTTCAAAGTGTAAATATAGTTCATGCTCTCTTAGTTCCTAGGGTCTTCAGCCTAGTTCTTTTGTATATTCTTCCCTTAGCCAGGCCCCATTACAACCCATAAAAGACCTTTTGATGTTGCTTGCATATTTTCTGTGGGGACCATTTTGAGATGAAAATCAAATTTATGGGAAGTGCTCTTAAAAGTGAAATTGAGTGCAATGTTGCTAGCCTAACACAAATTGAGCGATGAGTGAAACACAAATTTCCCTTGTGAGGAAGGCAGTTGTTTGGATTTGGTGATCTCCCTATTGTGTGTGACTTAGACCCCCTGCTTAGAGTAATGATTGTTTGAATGATGAAATTCTCAATTGTTTAGAATAAATGAATGTGGGGATTGTTTTGCTTGTAAGGGGGGAACATTGAAAGAAAAATTCTTTTGAAAAATTGCTTGAAATCTGTGGAAAGTTGATTAAATCTTTTGAGCTTGCCAGGTCTTGAGTCTTTTTAAGTTTTTAAGTTGTAGTTTGCTTGGGGACAAGCAAAGTTTAAGTTTGGGGTATTTTGATGAGCCTCTGTTTGACTGGTTTTATAACCAGTAAAGACCTTGGCTTTGTACTTATTTTATATCATTTTTACCCAAATTAGACTTGATTGTCCTTAAGTAATATTTTGAGTCTGTAAATTGTTTTTAAGTTAATTTAGTTGATTTAGAATGAATAAAGTATTTACTTTTATTTTCTGTTTTTCAGGTTAATAAAATAAAATAAAATAAATCTGGAGCCACTCGCCCCGCGAAGGATTTCTCGCCCGCGAGTCATGCAAGCCTGAAAAGTCGAGACGATCACGGTTTACCCGTGTTGAAGATCACGGCCGTGGCAGTTTTGAAGTTGAAGCGTTCGCCTCGCGAGAATTCATTCGCCTCGCGAATACTTGAAAGTCGAAGCCATCACGGTTTGGGCACGTTGAAGGTCACGGGCGTTACAGTTGAGAATTTGAAGAGTTCGCCTCGCGAAGATATGCTCGCCTCGCGAGAAGACCAAGAGTTGCAGACCTTTCGCATAATTCGCCTCGCGAGCAGTGCTTCGCCTCGCGAGGACTTGGATTCCAGAAATGTGTATATAAGTAGTTTTAGGCAGAACTGAAGGAGTTAATCAGAGTTAGCCAGTTTTGGCTAATCTTTGGTAGACAGTAGGAGTAGTGGTAGTTTCAATAGTTTATTTTCCTTTTCTTTCCTTTCTGCTTATGTCTGTAATGGAAAATTAGTCTCCTAGATTAATCTACTGTGATTGGTTTCTGTTAAGACTTGAGGGTTCTGTAATCCTGTCTCATTTGCTTTTCTCTTTTCAATGCCATGCTTTATATTTCTGTTTGCTTAATTCAGGAGTATATTGTGTTGTGTTGGTTTATCTCGGTGATATCATGTTCCTATAATTAATCGCGTTTGCTTAATTCGCGTGTGTTCGTTTCGTGTTCGCTTAGTTCACGAAGGGCTTAACCCCGTTTGCTTAATTCGGGAATAGGGACATATATTTGTAGTAGTGGTTTCGCTTGTAAATTGTTGCTACAACCGGGAGGGGATTAGAATCTGCTTAGGGTTGCATGAACCGATGATAGTTGGGAAACCGAGAACAGTAGGTTAATCGCTTAGCTTCTTTGGTAACTGCTCTGTTTTCTTGCTTTGTTTTCTGTTTTGCTTCTTAATTTAGTTTTCAATCCAAAACCCCCAATTCTGACTTTTTCTAACTTTTTCTGTTAATAATAACAACAACTAAAGAGTCCTTGAGAGACGATCCGAGTTGTCGCTCTATACTACATTATTTTGTAAACGCTCGTTCTTTTTGGCGCGTGGCGACAGCGCGGTCAGGCGTGCTTTCAAAAACTTGTTTGTCACGGCCGTGACACTCATCACGGCTAGGCCGTGATCGCTTCTGCCTTCACCAATTGGTCTGTCACGGCCGTGATGGACATCACGGCTAGGCCGTGACAGAATCTTCCTAGAAGGGGTCTTCACCAAATGGTCTGTCACGACCGTGATAGGCATCACGACCAGGCCGTGACAGCTTCTGACTTTTTGCCTTCTTTCTTTCCAGCTCTGCTTGATCACGGGCGTGATGGTCATCACGGCTAGGCCGTGATGGGCTCTGCTTGGCTCATTATCTTCACTTTTCAAGCTCTATCTCCATCCAAGCTCCATCAAGGCTAATTCTGAGCATTTAATCATTAATTTTTGCAAAACAACACCACAACACCGTCTTATCCGTTCCAAAGGAAAAACTAACAAAAAATAAAACTAAAATAGCTTAACTATATGAAATTGCATCCAGAAATGTACATGAAATATAAGGTAAAATCATACTCATCAATCCCTGAGGAAGAACATTGAGGCTCTTCACAAGAGTGTGGTATCACAAGGTGAAGGAGTGCTCTATGGTGTAAAGGTTTTTCAAGCTACCTGGCTAAAGCTTGTTGTGTTAGTGTGTGAAAACCCACAGGTGGAGTGGGGACTGGATGTAGGTCACAGTGGTGGGACTGAACCAGGATAAATCTGGTTGTGTGGTATCTCTAAACTCAAACTCTTTAATTTCTGTCTTGCGCATATAACTGTGATCTTGATGTTCTAAGTTTTCAATTGATATCAGTTCTTGATCTGTTTAATATGAATTAAAACCAGAGTATTACTGCAATCAATCTTGAGTTATTAATTGTTCAAAACTGAGTTGATTAAGACTGTTCTTGATCACTGAAACTGAAACTGAAAATGAAACTGATATATTGTAACTTCAGTTCTTGACTGACTAAGGGCTGTATCTAATACCTGTACGACCCTGAACTGAACTTCTTTCTGTTTGATTCAATCACTATTTGATTCAATCACTAAGGTGACAGAAGCGCTCATCCACACAAGTGACAGAAGCGCTCCTCCACTAAAGTGACATAAGCATTTGTCCACACAAGTGATAGAAGCACTCGTCCACTAAAGTGACAGAAGCACTGATTTATCTTTCTGAACCGATTCACCTGATCACCTTCTATTCAAGATTTCATAAAAAGTCCTTCACTGTTTTTGTAAAAGATCCTGAGGCAACTCTGATTTGAAAAGTAAAGTTTTTGAAAAGGAAGAATTTTTGAAAACTCAATCCCCCCCCCCCCCCCCCTGTCTTTGAAGCCAAAACAACAATTGGCATCATAGTGAAACTCTTAAGTTTGGCTTAACAGCTATAAGAGTTTAGCTTCCAATGACTGTTTGAATGAAGGGGCTTCCCTTGCACACCCTCCTGCCTTAAATGGATCTGAGTATATCTATTGGAAGGAAAGAATGGTAATCTTTGTTGAGGTAGCAGGTGTTGACATATGATATGCAGTAGAAAATGGACCATTTGTCCCCTCTACTATAGATGCTAATGGTGCTCCAAGAAATAAACCTAAAACTGAATGGAATGAGGATGATAAGAAAAGAGTTCAATATAATGCACGTGCTAAGAATATTATAACATCTGCTTTAAGCCGTGATGAGTTTTTCAGGGTTTCAAATTGCAAATCAGCAAAGGAGATGTGGGATACATTGCAAGTAACACATGAAGGAACCACAGATGTCAAAAGAGCAAGAATGAACACCCTCACACATGAATGAGTTGTTCAGAATGAAGCAGGGAGAACCTATGACTGAAATGCAAAAGAGATTCACTCACATTGTCAACCAACTTGCTGGTCTTAGAAAAGCTATATCAAATGAGGATCAAATTAACAAAGTAATAAGATGCTTGAGCAGGGAATGGCAGCTTAAAGTCATTGTAAGAGCATGAATTGGATTTCAACAGGCTGAATCAGAATGAAGAAACTGACAAAAAGAAAAAGGGATTGGCTCTGAAATCACAAGTCAGAGAAATAGAAGACAGTGATGATAATGATTCAGCACAAGAGGAAGAATCTGAAGAAGAGATGGGAATGCTAGTTAGAAAATTCAAGAAGTTCCTAAAGAAAAAAGGTAACTTCAAAAGAAAGTCATTCACCTTTCAAAGGAGAAATTTCAGCAAAGGTGACAACTCTTCCAACAACATCACATGCTATAAATGTGGAAAGATTGGCCACATGAAGCTTGACTATCCAAAACTGCAAAAGAAGGACAAAACAGAAAAAGTTTGACTCAATGGACAAAAAGTGGAGAAAGCCAAGAAAGACCTACATTGCTTGGGATGATAATGATGTAGATTCCACTGAAGAATCTGAATCTGAGGAGGCAAACTTGTGCTTGATGGCCAGCAATAACAGTGATTCAGAGAGTGAGGTAAATTCTGATTCACAACCTACTTTTGATGAATTGCAAGATGGATTTGATGAGTTACATGCTGAATATCTTAAGATGGTTAAACAACTTGTCTCGTCTAGAAAAATAATTGCTAAACAATGTGATGATTATGCATGTTTGAAAATGAAAGAAAGAGAACTAGAAGCTAGGAATAAGGTCTTGATTACATCTAGCTCTAATTGTTCTAAGTGTTGTACATTGACTAAAGTAGGTGAAAAAAAGAAAAATGACTTAGCCAAGTTCACAAATGGTAGAGATAACTTGAATACTTTATTAGGACAGCAAAAGTGTGTTTATGATAAGGCTAGAATAGGCTATGAACCTAAGATACATGAGAAATCTTTCAATAAATTTTTTGCTGCACCTAAGACATCAAACACACCATTTGTTAAATGCAATTTTTGTGCTAGAAAAGGTCACACAGCTTCTACATGTCAATACAGAAAATCTGCTTATAATAAGTCTAAGTATATGTGGGTTCCTAAAGGAACTATTGATGGAACTAACGCAAAAGGACCCAAACAGACTTGGGTACCCATAGCAAAAACATGAAGTTCTGTTTTGTAGGTGTGTTGGAAGGTCAAGAGCAAAATTGGAATCATGATATAGAGCCTTCTCCAAACACAAAATGGGTAACAATAAAGAAAGAATATTGATTAAATATGTTTTCTAATTATCATTATTAATGTGTGATTGTGAATCTTTCTGTGTTGACTTATATATCATTGTATAGTATGTCTACATTGTTCTATTAAAGTTATCTGATCTATATTGGAATAATCATATGACTTTTGTTTCACAAATTGAATCTAAGAAAATTGATGAAGCCTTAAATGATTTGTTTTGCTTGCTATGCGACAATTAACTTTGAACATGATCTATATCATAAGAACTTTTATTCAAAATAGAGAAATTGAGACTGAATATGTTGATACAACTAAACAACTTGCTGATATTTTTACCAAGCCCTTGAACAAGGAAAGCTTCTTTTTCATTAGAAGAGAATTGGGCATAATTGATCAATCCTATATCTAATCTCTAAAGAAATTGTTTATATGATTGTATCTTTGTGTAAATATGCTCTGATTCTTGTATGATTTGATTTGAAATATCTATGGATGTTTAGAAGAGAGTTTCAGAAGAAATAGATTTGATCAGGAATGGATCCCCTGTGTTTTTAGTCTGATAAACTCAGAATACACAAGATTCTAATTCTGTTCGTCCACACAAGTCTTTGAACTTGATAAGTCCTTAATGAGAAGCTCCGTCCAAAGACGTGGCAAATGGACCCGCTTATTTTCAACTACGAGCCCTGAGGATTGAAGACACGCCGATGTAGAATCTTATTTCAAAACTTCAAATCTTCTGAAACCCACTCTTTCTTCACCTAATTCTGCAACCCTAGTAGAGCTAACCTTAATCCGTCTTGTACCCAAACCAACCCTAATATGGCAAGAACCAAAAATACTGGATCTTCACCCTCAAAAGCTGCTGAGAAGAAGATGAAGGAAATGTAAACTTCTAAGTCAGCTGAGAAGAAGAAAGGAGTTGAGACTTCAAAGGCTCCTGAGAAAAAGAGGAACAAAGGAAAGGAAGTGGAATCTTCCAAAGAAAAGGAAGTCACTGAAAGTGCTACTCCAACTTCATTTCCCTTCACCTCCGGCTCAAACAGAAGAAGATGTTGATGTTGCAAACATTGCAAGAGTTGTTGTGAAGGAAGCTGAGAACACCCCTGCTGAGAACATCCCTGCTGAACCATCACCTAAAGGCCGAAACAAAAGAAAATCAAAAGGGAAGAACTAGTTCTAGGAATTCATAGGAATTAGAACTTAGTTTTTGAAAGGTAAAATGCCTTAGTTTGTAATTTTGGCTGATGGTTTCTGTTCTTTTTGATTTGTCCCTGCACCTATCCCTCTATCATGAACAATTTTATATGCTATGTTTGAATGTTTAAATGCTTGCCTTCTCTATTGCTTTGAATGTTTCTTTTCTTTACCTTTTTTATAATGCCAAAAGGGGGAGGAAAAAGTATGATATAGAGAAAGGGGATAATAACAAATTATACATGCATATGTTGAGGGGGAGCTTATAAGCTTACATGATTAAGGGGGAGTAAATTAAATTCTGCTCTGATAATTTTTTTCTTTTTTTGCTATGATATACTTCTACTCTGATACCATGATATAAATATGTCAAAAACACTTAGCTTCTGCTACACTTATACTCTGATCTTATAATTTGTTAAAAGATTTGTCATAATTAAAAAGGGTGAGTTTGTAAGACTCAATGACTTAGAGATTTTGATATATGACAAATACAATTTAATATGTGTGCAAGTGTTTTAGTGTCAAATTGCAAAGATAGGTATCAAGCAGTGATCAACAAGTTCATTAAGCAAATTCAAGGAAAATATTCAAGGAAGAACTTGAAGGAATCAAGGAGCTGCATGTAGAAATCAAAAGAGCAAAGTCAAAGATCAAAGGATCTTCAAGACCGAGCTTAAAGGAGAATTTTAGACTTAAGTCTTAGATGATTTGTAAGAGAAATAAATCTCTTAGTCACAAAATAGCTCAACTAAAAAGATGCATGAAGAAAATCAATTTTCATAACTTGCATTAAAAGGAATAAGTTTTTTTAATGAAAATGATTTTTGCAAATAAGAAAATTATTTGTCAGGTATAGCCATGTAATCATTGGATGTATGTCTGCTACTGTAACTGACAAATGAATTTAAGGTTCTTGATTCAGTAACAACTATGTACAATATGAAATCAGATCAGTTATAAATAGTTAACTGAATACAGCCCTGTACATATGTTATGTACGCATGTATTCAAGTTTCAGGAAAATCTGATGTTCATTAATACATAGATGTACTGGATGGATGTACCGATGGATTAACCAAGTTCAAGATTTTGAGAAACTATCAGAACTATCAGTATGAAATTGGTTAATACAGTCATGTACTCAACCCATATTCAAGAATCAGAATCACGAAAACAGATTTTGTTATCAGACCCAAATCTGTTTTAATTGATCCCAACGACTATAACTTGTTTCCTATATATATAGGGATCAAAGGAACACTTTTACCTATATCAAATCATATCAGAATTACAAGAAATCAATTGGAGAGATCATTCATCTTCTTGCTTGAGCTTATTGTGAAAAGAGTGTTTCATTCTCATAAGTGCTTCAATTTGTATATCTGATTATTGAGAGTTTAGGAATCAATTTTTCGTTCTATTTTTGATTGTAAAGAGAGAGGGAGTCTCTCTGTGGGATTAGGGTGAGGTATCCCTGAGGAAGAACACTGAGGCTCTTCACAAGAGTGTGGTATCTCGAGGTGAATGAGTGCTCTATGGTGTAAAGGTTTTTCAAGCTACCTGGCTAAAGCTTGTTGTGTTAGTGTGTGAAAACCCACAGGTGGAGTGGGGACTGGATGTAGGTCACAGTGGTTGTGACTGAACCAGGATAAATCCGGTTGTGTGGTATCTCTAAACTCAGACTCTTTAATTTTTGTCTTGTGCATATAACTGTGATCTTGATGTTCTAAGTTTTCAATTGATATCAGTTCTTGATCTGTTTAATATGAATTAAAACCAGAGTATTACTGCAATCAATCTTGAGTTATTAATTGTTCAAAACTGAGTTGATTAAGACTGTTCTTGATCACTGAAACTGAAACTGATATATTGTAACTTCAGTTCTTGACTGACGAAGGCCTGTATTCAATACCCATACGACCTTGAACTGAACTTCTTTCTGTTTGATTCAATCACTAAAGTGACAGAAGCGCTCATCCACACAAGTGATAGAAGCGCTCGTCTACTAAAGTGACAGAAGCGCTCGTCCACACAAGTGATAGAAGAGCTCGTCCACTAAAGTGACAGAAACGATCGTCCACACAGGTGACTAAAGTGCTCGTCCACTAAAGTGACAGAAGCACTGATTTATCTTTCTGAACTGATTCACCTCATCACCTTCTATTCAAGATTTCATAAAAATCCCTTCACTGTTTTTGTAAAAGATCATGAGGCAACTCTGATTTGAAAAGTAAAGTTTTTGAAAACTCAATTCACCCCCAGGAGTCTTTGAAGCCAAAACAAAAGAGGTTTGATGCTAAGAGAGGAATAAAAAGCAGGCATATTAAATTCTACACCATTATCACTTCTAATTCACTTTTGCGGAAAACTGGTTAGAATGTAAGTAATAAAATTAGAAATACAGGTTCTGGTTTCATGCTTGCCTTTCATTAAGAAAACCCAAGTGAAACAACTAAAATCATTTACAATAGTAAGAAAATAATGGTGCCCTTGAAAAGAACGAATGCTAATAAGTCCCCGTATATCCATATGAAGTAATTCAAAGATATGTAAAGATTTAGTAACACTAGTAGGGAAAGGAAGTCTAGTTTGTTTTGCTAAATGGCAGCAGTCACATACCGGATTTTTAGTAGTAGCAATATAGGAAAAGAAAGTACATAAATGCTGTAAAACAGAATTAGAAGGGTGGCGTAGCCTAAAGTGCTACAAATCAAAAGAAGAATTATGTTTTTGAACACTAGAAGCATTGTTTACATGAGGTTGTGTATCAAGAATCCTAAAAGTATGTGTACAAGGTATGATAAGAGGTTGTTGCCTTAGTATGTAGAGGTTGTTTTGTATCTCAACAAGCCCAATTGTCCTCAGGGTACGCAAAGCCTGTATAACACAAGCATTAGGTGAAAAGAGTAATTGACAGTTCAAGGAATTAGTTAATTTGTGAATGGAAATTGGATTGAAATGAAAATTAGGGATATGCAATAC
The DNA here is from genome assembly GCA_030762895.1 of Sophora flavescens. Taxonomy (NCBI): domain Eukaryota; kingdom Viridiplantae; phylum Streptophyta; class Magnoliopsida; order Fabales; family Fabaceae; genus Sophora; species Sophora flavescens. Next base: position 251,809,456 of record CM061063.1, on the reverse strand, counting down.
ATATTGAAGATAGAAATCAGCTGTAAAGTAAATAGTCCCTGAATATTGTGCAAGAATGATGTCTCCATTTGGAAATTTAACAGATATAGGTGGTATTTTCTTAATTGAAGAAAAATATGGTAGATGAGGGCAAACATGGTCACTAGAACCCGAATCTAGCTAAAATCCAAGAAGATGATAAGGAAGAAGGGAAACCTGATTTAGTGACACTAGAAATCACATGTGAATTGTGATCAGTGGTGTGAGGCTTACTATTGGGAATGCTAGGATTACCAGAATCAACTTTAGAAGCATGAAACAAAGTGATAAGGTGCTGGTAGTCCTCACGGCTAAGTGTTAAAGGTGAATCTTGACGAGGTGGTTTGATGGAGCCTGTTGGTGGATCAAGTTTGGATACAGAATCAGCAGAACTGGATCCAATGTGAATGGTCGTGCCTTGGTTCCTGGCACAATAGCCAGGTGGGAAACCATGCTTGAAATAGAAAAATTCAATTGTGTGATTGGATCGATTACAGTACGTACAAATAATTGGAGAGCGATTAAAGCATTGGAGAGCGATTGTTGGAACGTCATCTTTCCCTTATGAGAATCCACCTCGGTCTTGAGTAGAATTAGAGGTAGAATGAGTGGCAAAAGCTAGGGAAACAACAACTAGAGTGGCAGGATGAGGTCATTCGTATTGAAGGACCATAGCATAAGCCTGACTGATGCTAGGCAGAGGGTTCATGATCAAGATTTGACTCCGAACAGATTGGAAAGAGTCATTCAGGCCTTTAAGGAAACAGATGACATGCTCTTTATCCTTATATGATTTTACAGATTTGCTGAGATTGCAAGTGCAAAGAGTGGCACATGTGCAAACAGGAGTTGGGTGCAAGAACTCTAACTCATCCCAAATAATCTTCATGTCAGTGAATAAAGTTGATAAAGATCTCTCACCTTGGCGCATGGAATAATGGCAGCAATTAAAAACAAAATTAATTTCCTTTATAACCATGCTTCCAACGTTCACATGATTTACTGGAAGGTTACAAATTACACGTTCAATTCTATGTTTACTATTCACATAATTACGCATTCAATATTTTAATGGTCATTTACTTTGTTGCTGGATGGCTTTTCTTGGAAGGTTTTCCTAGTCCTTTAAAAGATCATTCTTGGCTTATGATAGATGGGAGCAGCATGAGTCACTATATATAAAAAGTGATATAGATATGAAAAGGAATGGGAATAGTAAAAGAGATAAATATGATTGAGACTATATGGGCATTTAAATTGTGTAAACTTCATTGTTCTTGGTCTTGAGTGCACAAGTCTAAGAGCATGATATGTTAACCTTGGGAGCAAGCCGGTTTGTCAGATTGCATCTTGGGTCTGCCGTCTTGCTTTTAAGGCAATGCTTCGTCCACGACACAGCTATCGATCTTTCTTAATATTTCCAACGGGAATGTAGTTCCTAAAGCAAGTCATACATCCGAAAGTGATTTTCTTGAGTGAAGCGTTCCTGAAGATGCAACCAAACAGGCACGATCAAACTTGGCGGAGCTTTGGAAGATATTAGAGGAGAGTGTTCGAGTGATCCAAGAAACCACTGTATTATTACATCTCTCCCAAAAATCATAAAGAGGGTCTGATTCTGGAGTAACATTATTTTTGACACATAATCATATGACACTTATTGTAAAAAAATGGATACTGCTTCCAGTTCATAATGTACATAATGTCTGACATGGAATTACGCCACATGATCACCTTATAAAGCCCTTCCAACATGCCTCCTCCTCTTCTTCGAGATGCTGATTTCATGATGATTTTCTTGTCAATGATCTAATCCTGGGCTTCGATGAATGGTTCCTCACCTTCTCAGTTAAACTTGATGGGTTTTCCCTTGTTTTTACGTGACCCGGTAGCTGGGTTTGTAGAATAAGGAAATCTTAGAACTGTACAATAGGGTTTGTAAATTAACAAAGATAATAAATTAAGAGAAAAAGGAACTTGAAGAAAGGAGTCATGCTTGGAGATGTCTAAATATTAGGAGGGACTAAAAAATAAATATTCAATTTTATTATAACTATTTCATAAATTAAAAATGGAATCTTGAGTGTGGCCGTGAACGGTGAAGATGGAAAAGAAGATGAAATAATGATGACCTAACTCAAGAAGATGAATGATAACGAGAAAGAGAAGATGAACGTGCAGGGACTAATAAATAAATGTTTAATATTTATAACAAGGACTTATAAATAAATTCAATATTTTGTATGGGCTCATAAATAAATTCACTACTTTGTATGGGCTTACCACTTTGACAGGTTGCAAGTTAATGCTTTCTGATCATTGATTTACTTAAAAATCAGATCCAACAATCATAACATACATGTGCACTGATGCACGCGATAGGTATGGCGTGCACCATAAAAATGGCCAACTTTTATAATTTAATGTTTCTCAATAGCATTATCTAAGTAGTTGTGTCATTGTTTATCAAAGAAAAAAAAGTGTAGCTGTGTCATGTGTGTTAACATTTCAATGTGCTTGGTTCAACAAAAAAAAACATTTCATAGTGCTTAACAATTTGATCAACATTTTTAAGTTCTAAAAGATAATTATATGTAAATTGCACAAATGTTATTGGTAAAATATTGTAAAACCAGCTCAACAGATCAATATGCAAAGATGCCAAGTAAAACAGAAATTTAAGGTTAAAAAAATTAATTGAAGACTACTTGAGCCAATCAATGCACACATCCAAGGTATTACACATTACGTAACATAAAATTAAATATTCCACATTTCCCCTGCAGCCCTTTCATACAAAGCACTTGAATTAACCAGAATAAACTCAAAGTTCAGTAATCTCTCCAAACACTACAAACTCAATTATTCTTAATGAACCTTCTCCTCCTTAATAGGCTTTAGACCCTACAGTGGCACAACAAGAAAAATAAACAAAAAAATTCTTTATTGGTTAGCAACTAATTGTGTCCAAGGATATAGATTTAAGAATTAAAAATTCATATTTCATTATCAGACTTTGCCTCTTTCTTGCCAATACTGATGACTCTTTCCTCCACACATCAGAAGGAGAAATTCCAGATTTTTTAAGAAATGTAAGAATAGTGAGGGATGAACAAGGTGTCAAAACCAAGTCATCTGTTACCATAGACATGGATGCCCTCTTTACAAATCCTCTGTCGCCGCTCCAATAAAGATTATTAGATTATATCATCTAGATTATCTCTTTGTTTGTTAGCCCCCTTTTGGTTAGTTAGTATATTAGTAATCTGTTAGTCTGTTAGCCATCTGTTTAGGCCTTTCTTAGCCATCTGTTTAGGCCTTTCTTTTACAAGACTTAGTCAAAGTCTTGCTTGTATTCTGAGCTATATATACTTGCTTCTGTAAACTCCATTATAATCAATATATACAATTCATTCTATACAGAATTTCTATATTGTAATATGGTATCAATTTGATATCTTGCTTCCGCAAATTTTTCCATGGCTGATCTATCACCTACCAGCAGCCCCGATAACAAAACCAAAAATGATGTTCATCCACCACCACCACCTCCCCCCATCGATCCTTCTCAAAATCCTGCCAGTCCATACTATCTCCATCCTGGAGAAAATCCAGGATTCATTTTAGTTCATCCACCCCTCAATGGGGACAATTTTTTCAATTGGAGCAGGGCCATCACACGTGCCCCATCCTCCAAGAACAAGCTCAGATTCATCAATGGCAGAATTCTCAAGCCTGCTGCAACTGATCCTCTTTTCGAAGCCTGGCAGAGATGCAATGATATGGCGGTCTCCTGGATTACTCGCACTTTGTCTCCACATATCTCCCAAAGCACTGCTTCATTCGACAATGCCAGAAACCTATGGCTAAATCTTGAAACGCGATTTACACAAGAAAATCACTTTCGAATGTAAGATAGTCTTCAAGAAATCCATTCTATGCGACAACGGACAGGTCCCTTTCTATTTTCTTTACTGATATGCAAATATTGTGGGATGAACTTGAGTTCCTTCTACCTACTCCTTCTTGTTCTTGCACTGTGACTTGTACTTGTGAATTAAGCCAATCTGTTCAAAATTATAAAGACAAAGAACATGTTCTTTGCTTCTTGAAAGGCCTCAACGACTCCTATGCTTCTGTTAAGGCACAAATTCTGTTAATGAAACCCTTGTCTTCTATTAGTCAGGCCTATTCTATGGTCATTCAACAAGAAAGACCCCTCCTTCATACCCCAATCACGGATTCTACAATTCTTGCTTCCACTTTCAACAATTTCTCTCAGCCAGGTAGAAATCCCAATTCTGAAGGTAGAGGTCGTGGAAGATCCAATTCCAGACAGCGGATGATATGCACTTATTGTAAAAGGAACAACCATACAATTGACACATGTTATTTCAAGCATGGTTTTCCTCCAGGCTATCGAAACAACAATCAAGGATCCTCCTACCAAGCCTCATCTCGGGGTCTAGGAACCTCTTTACATATTTCATCTTCTGATGGTTCTCATCAACCTGTTTCTGAAACTTCATTACCTATCAGTCGAGAGGATTATCACTACCTCATCAACCTCCTACACGCTTCCAATAAGGATAATTCAATTCTTGCAGCTCAACCTAGTAAGCCATCTTCTACTGAATCTGCACCCCACATAGTGTCAAGTATCACCAAGACAGGTATTTCTCTTCATTTACAATCCTTTTGGATTTTAGACTCAGGTGCTAGTGACCATGTATGCCCCAATTTACAAATTTTCAATACTTACCAACCTATTAGACCTATTGTTGTTATCTTGCCCAATGGCACCACTATTTTTGCCACTTACTCTGGTTCTATATTCCTTACTCCTTCTATAACTTTGTTTAATGTTCTGTACATTCCCAATTTTCAGTATAATCTGATTTCCATCCATAAGCTTACTTCTTCCCTTAATTGCAAATTGATATTTTCATCTTCTTCTTGTGATATATAGGATCTCCATACCCAGAAGACGATTGGGCATGCTGAAATTCTTAACAACCTTTACATTTTACAGCTTAAATCTCCTCCTCTTTCTTGCAATAAAAGTGTTCCACACACTGATGCTTCTGTTCTAGTTTCTTCTAATAAGACTGCTTCTATTTTGCCTAATTCTTTTGACTTGTAGAATTTCAGATTAGACCACCCCTCTCATAATGTACTACATAAAATGAGTATTACCTTTCCTTATATTGCTTTTAACAAAAACATTTTATGTGAATGTTGCCATTATGCAAAACAGTGTAGACTCCCTTTCCCTGATAGTCTTACTACTAGTTTGCACCCCTTTGATCTTGTCCACATGGACATTTGGGGTCCTCTAAATGTTTCATCTTTTCAAGGCCATCATTATTTTTTAACCATTGCGGATGATTTTACTAGGTTCACTTGGGTTTTTCTAATGAGAAACAAATCTGATACTAGAACTTGTATCTGTACTTTCATTAACATGGTTTCTACTCAATTTTCTTCTAAAATTAAAGTGTTAAGATCTGATAATGGTTTGGAATTTAATATGCCTTCTCTTTATGAATTTCTTGGTATTATTCATCACACATCATGTGTAGAAACCCCTCAACAAAACTCCATTGTTGAGAGGAAGCATAGACACCTATTGAATGTAACTAGAGCTTTACTTTTTCAATCTAAGCTACCTAAAATTTTTTGGTCTTTTGCCTTGTGCCATGCTGTTCATATAATCAATAAATTATGCACACCTGTTCTTAATAATGTCTCTCCTTATGAATTACTTTATAATCAACCACCAACTTTTCTTGATTTGAAATTTTTTTGTTGTCTATCTTTTGCTACTACTTTAATGAACAATAGGCAGAAATTGGATGCTAGGGCCAGAAAATGCATTTTCTTAGGCTTTAAACCGGGCACAAAAGGTTACTTACTATATGATCTTTCCACTAGATCTGCTTTTATCTCTAGGAATGATGTCTTCTATGAGTCAATTTTTCCCTATCCCTCACCTTTATCTACTTCTCCTACTCCTGTGCATTCTTATGATACTGCTACTGACTCTTTATTTCTTTTTGATTTCTCCTATCAGCTACCAACTTCTGCTGCACCTTCTTCCAACCCTGTTCATTGTCCTTCTACTATAACACCCCCTGGTGCTTCACCTCTTCTCATTTCTCCAGAAACAACTTCTGCTCATACAGAACCGATTCATCGCTCCCTCCTATGAATCGGGCCAGATCCAAGCACCAGTTCTGTTCTTTGTCAGGAAATCAACCAGGTCTTCTAGGCCTCCATCATACCTTAAGGACTTCCACTGTAATATTGTTTCTTCTCATTCCCCTGAATCTTCTTCTATCACTTATCCTTTATCTTCAGCTTTATCATATTCTAGACTTTCCCCTTCTCACTTGTAATACACTCTGTCTATTTTTGTTACTACTGATCCTACTACTTATAAACAAGACGTCAAACACCCCATTGGGTTCAAGCTATGCAAAATGAGTTATCTACCTTACATCAAAACAACACATGGATTGTTGTTGATTTACCTCAAGGAAAAAGTCCCATTGGATGCAAATGGGTTTATAAAACAAAATATAGAGCTGATGGAACTCTTGAAAGACATAAGGCTCGTTTGGTTGCTAAAGGGTTCAACCAAATAGAAGGCCTTGATTTTTTTGATACCTATTCCCCAGTAGCAAAACTTACAACTATTAGATTATTACTTGCTATTGCTTCATCTCAAAACTGGTATTTAGAACAATTAGACGTTCACAATGCTTTTTTGCATGGTTCTCTAGATGAAGAGGTTTACATGTCCCTACCACCTGGTGTTACTCCTTCTTCCCCAAACCAAGTTTGTAAATTACTAAAATCCATTTATGGCCTAAAGCAATCCGGCGGATAATGGTTTGCTAGCCTTTCCACCTTCCTTATTTTGGATGGATACACTCAATCTCTCTATGATTCCTCTTTATTCATTAAAGACATTGCTAATACTTTTACTGTTTTACTTATCTATATTGATGATTTAATTCTTGTAGGCAACTCCTTAGATGAATTTTTCAATATAAAAGATAAATTGCATAGCAGATTTAGTTTTAAAGATTTAGGAGCTCACAAGTTCTTCCTAGGCCTTGAGATTGCTCGATCCAAAGCTGGTTTACATCTTTGCCAAAGGAAGTATGCCCTTGAAATCCTCTCTGAATGTGGCTTGCTTGCTTCAAAGCCTATCTCAACACCTATGGCAAAAGGCACCAAGTTAACTTCAGATGGAGGCACACCATTGGCAGATCCATCATCCTATCGCAGACTTGTGGGCAAGCTCATCTATCTGACTACAACTCGGCTAGATATCTCTTTTTCAGTCCAGCAATTGAGTCAATTCATGGCTCATCCCACTAGCCTACATAATGAAGCTGCTATTCGGGTTTTAAAATACATTAAAGCAGCACCTGCTCAAGGGTTATTTTACTCATCTGATTCACCATTACAACTAAAAGGTTTCAGTGACTCAAATTGGGCCAATTGCTCATATTCCAGAAAATCCATCACCGGCTACTGTATTTTCATTGGCAATTCTCTTATTTCTTGGAAATCCAAGAAACAAGCCACTGTCTCACGCTCTTCCTCAGAAGTAGAATACAGGGCTCTAGCCTCCACAGTATGTGAGCTTTAGTGGATCAAATATCTCTTAGATGACTTGCACATCTCATACTTGTCTTCGGCTCTCCTCTTTTGTGACAATCAATCTGCTCACCATATAGCCATGAATTCTTCTTTCCATGAGCGTACTAAACATGTGGAACTTGATTGTCACAATGTCAGGGATAAATTGCAAGCAAAGCTTTTCCAACTCCTACCTATTACTAGTGCTAATCAACTAGCGGATGTCCTAACAAAGCCATTAGATCTATCTCCTTTTAAATCTTTTGTAAACAAGCTTGGTGTGATTAACATACACACTCCAGCTTGAGGGGGACTATTAGATTATATCATCTAGATTATCTCTTTGTTTGTTAGCCCCTTTTTGGTTAGTTAGTATATTAGTAATCTGTTAGTCTGTTAGCCATCTGTTTAGGCCTTTCTGTTACAAGACTTAGTCAAAGTCTTGCTTGTATTCTGAGCTATATATACTAGCTTTTGTAAACTCCATTATAATCAATATATACAATTCATTCTATAGAGAATTTCTATATTGTAATAAGGATCCCCAGTCGATGACTGCGGCTCCAAATAACTCAATGGTGCAATTACCTCTTTCTTGATAGATTTATCATCTTTACTATAAAGATACCGATCACAATATAAATAGCCGCTTATAATTCCCTCATTGTCAAACATACTGCAGCAAGAATAATCGTAAATAGAAATTTCATCAATAGGTAATATCTGTCTTTTGAGTTTAAATTGGTGGGCAAGGTGAGGATTAACGAGCTTGTTATGTAGATCAACAGAGCTCAAATATTTGTGAGCCAAATCAACAACACTGTTGTACTGTATGCATCCAAAAGGAGAGTTATCTTTCAACATTTGATCCACCCTTCCCACTGGGAAGGTCAAAACACTAAATAGGAAGTCAACAAAATCTTCTTCACCTAGAGCAAACAACATCTTACTTTCGGATTTTATTAGCATTAACCTAAGTTCAATCATCTGCCAACTAACATTAGCCACAGGCTCTCCGATATTAAAAACCAATTCACCTCTCCGAGAGAATTGCCTATCTTTCAAGAAAAAATCTGTTAAAGGTGTTTCCGAGAATAAGGAGATCTTGAGTAAGTCCACCGTCTACAAAATTAAATGGCACACAAGTTGATTATAGTCCATCATATCAAATCATCCATTATTATAATAATCAATAATACCAAATAAAATATTTTTGCAATACCTAATTACCCATCATGTGCTCGTTTATGTAATATTTTATCACATAAATGGTGATGGTTCTCCTCTTCTAAGTTCTAGTTGCTATGGAGTTATGGGTTTCTTTGGTTTGGGTTCAATTGTTTTCTAATTCATAGGTTGTTTTTCAAAGGATTAGCTAGGTGTTTCACTTTTTTTTGGCTGTTAAGTTGTTAATTTTGGAGAGTCAATTTGGTTCAGTTCTGTTGGTATAGGGTATTGGAATAGGAAATCTAATTCCTACCAGTTACTTCTAAATTCTGTTATTGATATCTTTTATTTAGTTTTAGCTTATTAAGTTTGTTACAGTTTGACTTAGTCTAGTTTAGTTTCTTTTCTTTGACTAAGTCTTTCTTTCTTGTATTTTAGGGTGTTATATAAACACCTCTCTCTTGTATTCTGAACTCTCATTACATAAGCTTCTGCATATTTCTTCCAAATTTTTCTTATGGCTGACAATTCAAGCCACACCACAACCAACAACAACGATGGTTCTGAAACGAACCATCCACCTCCCCCCCCCCCCCCCCATTGATCAATCCCAAAATCCATCCAGTCCTTACTTTCTTCATCCTGGAGAAAATCCAGTATATGTCCTTGTATCACCACCTCTTCATGGTGATAATTACTACCATTGGAGCCATGCAATGCAAAGAGCTTTATCTTCCAAGAACAAACTCAAGTTTGTCAATGGCACCCTTTCCCAGCCAGCTGCTGATGACCCACTTTTTGATGCTTGGCAGCGCTGCAAGCATATGGTTGTCTCTTGGATTACTTGCACCCTGTCTCCCCAAATTTCCCAGAGCATAGCTTTTTTCGATACGGCTAGGGATTTGTGGCTCGATTTGCAAATTCGATTCACTCGTGACAACCATTTTCGGATGTCCGATTTGCTCCAAGAACTCCATTCAATGAAACAAGGTGAGCGATCTTTATCTACTTTCTTTACTGAGAAAATTATTTGGGATGAACTCGAATTTCTACGCCCAACCCCTTCTTGTTCTTGCGCAACTATCTGCACTTGTGCCCTCAACAAATCTATTTAAGCTTACAAAGATAAAGAGCACATTATTTGTTTCTTGAAAGGTCTCAATGAGACTTTCCAACCTGTTCGCAGTCAGATCCTCTTCATGAACCCGTTACCATCGATTAGTGAGACCTATGCCATGGTTATTCAACAAGATCGCAATTCTTCTCCACTTCCTGACTCAGCTGCCCTATCAGCTACAAATTTTAACCATGGTAGAGGTGTTCCAGCTCAGGGAAGAGGCAGAGGCCGTAACAATAGGTCTCCCATGTTGTGCACTCATTGTAACCGCACCAACCACACTGTTGATAATTGCTACTTCAAGCACGGGTTTCCTCCAGGTTATCGTACCAAGAACCCCAACTCTTCTCCTCAGATTGTTGCTCTCTCATCTTCAGATGTTCCTCGGATTGAGTATCCCCCTACCCCTGCTAAATCTATTCCTGTTGAATCTTCTTTCACCATTTCAAAAGAAGATTATCAATACCTCATTAATCTGCTTCACTCATCTAAGCATGACTCTACCTCTACAATCAACACTGTGAGTAAACCATCCACATCAGACACCAGCCACCATGTGGTTTTCGGTGTCACCAAATCAGGTAAACAAATTTCCCCTTTCTTCACTTGGATCTTGGATTCCGGGGAAAGTGATCATATTTGTCCATACATTGAATGTTTTTCAACTCATAAATTGATTCCTACAGTTTCTGTTAAGCTTCCTAATGGTACTATTCTTTCAAATACATATTCTGGCACAATCTATTTTAATAAAGATTTTTTCCTCATTAATGTGTTGGACATCCCTGCATTTCATTTTAATCTGATTTCCATCAATAAACTCATATCTTCCTTGAATTGTCAACTCTTATTAACATCCGATTCTTGTCTTGTACAGGCTCGGTCTACCCTGAGGATGATTGGGCAAGCTGAGGTTATCAACAACCTTTATATCTTTCATGGGATTCCCAAATCCTTCAATAGTAGACCACCTCCTTTTAGTTCAGTTCATACTAGTGTAGTTAATACTGCTAATAAATTGTCATCTACATCTTATGATTTGTGGCATTTTCGGTTAGGACATCCCTCCTCCCCTGTTTTACAATAGCTTTGCACTCACTTTCCATACATTTCTTTTAATAAAAACATTATTTGTGATTGTTGTCACTTTGTTAAACAAGCTAGATTACCATTCCCTGTTAGTACTTCTACTACTATGCATGCTTTTGATCTTATTCATATGGACATTTGGGGTGCTATTAATATTGAATCCATTAAAGGTCACCAATATTTTTTAACTATTGTTGATGATTATAGTCGTTATACATGGGTTTATCTTCTCAAGACTAAGTCAGATACTAGGCCTTGTGTTATGCATTTTTTCAACCTTATTTCCACACAATTTTCTGCTAAAGAAAGACACTAAGAACTGACAATGGCAAAGAATTTATTATGACAACTTATTACTCTACCCTTGGCATAATCCACCAAACCTCTTGTGTGGAAACCCCCCAACAAAACTCTATTGTTGAGAGGAAACATAGACATCTCCTCAATGTGACTAGGGCATTACTCTTCCAATCTCATGTCCCTAAATCCTTTTGGAATTATGCCCTTTGTCATTCTGTCCACCTAATTAATAGACTCCCAAGTCCAGTTTTACAACATAAAACCCCTTTTGAACTATTATATAACATTCCCCCAACCTTTATGGACCTTAAGGTCTTTGGTTGCCTTAGCTTTGCCTCTACTTTAACTCAAAATAGACAATAAGCTAGATTATAAGGCTAGAAAATGTTCCTTTCTAGGTTATAAACCAGGAACTAAAGGATATATTCTTTTTGACTTACATACTAAAGATTTTTTTGTTACTAGAAATGCTATCTTTTATGAAAATCATTTTCCCTTTCAATCTGTTACATCTCCTATGAATATTGATTCTGATTATGTTACTACTAATTCTAATTCTTTGCTCCTTTTTCACTACAAAAAAAAAGGTTGTTTAGCGACCGAAAATAGTGACCGAATTTTTCGGTTGCCTTTTGCGACCGAACTGGCGACCGATTGTAGGATCTACATGAAGTAGTGATTAGAGATAATACTGCGACCGAAATAGAGCGTAGCAGGGTTATCGGTCGCTATTTCCGTCGCTAAATAAAGGAACTTAAAAGTCAGTAATTTTATCCCTTCTTAGCGACCGAAACAGCGACCGAATTAAATGCAACGGTTGAAAGTCAGAAATTTTATGTATTATTAGCTACCGAATTAAATGCAACGGTTAAATTTTATTTACATTTGCGACCGATTTGAATTCGGTCGCTAAACCCCGCGTAAAAAAATTAAAATCGCGCGTGTTAGCGATCGATTGAATACTCCGTCGTTAAATTTATGAATTCAAATTTCAAATCAACCCATTTAGCGACCGATTTAGCGACCATTTTTTATTTAAGTGATTGGCGACCGATTTAGCGACCGATTATTTCGGTCGCCAAATTATAAATCCATAAAATCGTGAAATCTTTCCCTTCTTCCTCATTTCTGCCTTCTCTTCCTTTCTCCCTCACCCATCTTCGATCTTCTCCCTCGCGTTCAGGCCGCCACCACCGTGCAGTGGGCACCGCCACCACCGCCGTCTCCGGTAAGCCTCCGTCCTCCTCCTCCTCTTCTTCCATCTCTTCCCTCTTCCTCTGCTTTCTTCCTTTCCCCTCTTCCTGCTCTGTTTTTAATCCCCCCCCTCTGTTTCAGGCCGCCATACTCCGCCCCCTCTGTTTCAGGCCGCCATACGCAGCTCTCCGGTCACCACGCACGCGCAGAGCTCCTCCTACCCTCTTCTCTCCTCATTTTGTGCATTCCCTGCTCTGCCTTGAGGTAACCATGCATGGACTCTCTATGTATCATTTTTTATTTTGCTTCATTGTCTCATTGCTTGCTTTATTGCTTACTACTGAGAAGAGCTACTTGTGTATTTCATGTGAGTTGTGAGTTGTGATATAGGTGACTGTGATTGAGTAGAACACCTTACCATTGTTTCTAATGTAAGTTGTGATTAATATTGATGTAAATTCCTATTTAAAAATTACTGTGGTTTTCAATTTTCATTCATATATTTATATCATGTAATGAATATTAAGATACATATAATAGATGTCATTATATGAGATGTGAGATTTGTTTAAAATAAGAAACCAAGTATATGATAAAGATTGCTTGTAGAAAGTAAGATTAATTGTGTGGAGAGCAATTACTTTTGCTTTGAGTGCAATTAGGTTTTGGTTTTAATCCATTTTATGTTGATTATAGAATGGACCGTTAAGTGTAATGATGTATCGGGTTATTAGAACACTTCTTGTACTCTTATGTACACGACTTGCTTGTTTATAAAAAAAAAATTATGGTGGTTAGTGGTTACTTGTCAAGTTTAATTCTTATGGGTTATAAATACTTGTTTGGGGGAATTGGTAAAGGTGTATATGAAGGGGTGACATTAATTGAGATGTGTTGTAGAGATGTAGAGATAATGGCAAGAAATTGTGGATAAAAGAGATTGAGATTGATATTACAGACATTAATTTGTAATTAATCTTGTTAATAGATTCATATCTTATATTTAATACTGAGATTTGTGGAAGATATGTTTTGATATGAGATATGTGAGATTTGTTTGAACTAGAAAATTAAGAATATGATACGGGTTGCTTAAGAGAAGGTAAAATTACAGGGAGAGCAAAGAGTTTTGACAGGAGAGTAAGTGTGTCTACTTTTCCAATTACGTTTTTTTTTGTTGGATTTGTCAAGTAAAGTTTTGTGATTTATAAATTTTAATATTTGTATTGGGAAATTGGTAGAGTGAGAATGAGTGTGAAGATCAAGGTTTTAAATTGTGGACTGCATCACGTGATGCGGCCGCAACATCTCGGTTGCGGTGGCCACTGAAACCGCATCGGACCGTGATTGCGGACTGCATCGACCACAATCTGTTTATCTTTCCATATCTTGGCTGAATTTATGTCTTTGAATATCTCACAATAGTATGATCTATAGCTAGCCTCTGTGATGCAGCTGTTTACTTGAATAATTTCATATCGTATTGTACGTGTATGCATTCTGATTGTATTGTATTTTGATTCGTTTGGAATCCATGAATTTGTTGGTTCTTGTCTGAATCTGTTTCAAAAATTTCAAAAGAGGGTTTTAGGGATTTCAAGTTCTTGTTCACTTCTTTGTAAACAAAAAAATATTCTTTGTTGGAGTATGAAATGATCTAAAAACATTATTGTAGCCTGTAATTCCAAGAGAGCTTTTCACTCATTTTGAATCGGATTCATTTGGTAATTCTACTTATCTCTTTTCTGTTTGATGATGTAAATTTATTGAAGGCTGGTACTTATATCTGAGCATGTTCATATATTTGGATTGCTATGAAGAATAGTTTATTCTCTTTAAAATAAAAATCTTTCAATAACAATGAATCAATGTAATTAGAATAATTTGATATGTATTTATTGATAACTTGTTTGGAAATGATTATGGAATCATATTTGTATATATTTACATTATAAGCATTGGAATGAATTGATAAAGTGTTATTAGTTCGTAAATGGCATGACTTTGTTGTTGTTAATATTCATTTACTAATTTAAAGTCCATGAGTTTAATTAGAAAGTCTCTTCTTGAAGCCAACAAAAGCGAGTCTCTTGGATAATGAAGGATTAAGTATAGGGTTAGATAAAATGAAGGGCTAGGCACAGTTTGCCAGGCACATGCATGACGGGCCGTCATCATTAAAACATTATTCACATTAGAAAGCAGCTTTGTACACAATATTATGAAAACAACTCCGTTTTTTACTCATTTGTTTTATTAGGAAATGGAGCTTTCCAGAAATAGTTGTTGATGACCATCCTTACTAGGTTATCTAGGCACTTCCGGTAGGAAAAGTCCTCTCTATGACCATCCTTCAAAACGACGTAAAAGCATCCGCTTTCCGAAAACTACTATGTTTGCTAATATGTAAAGTTGCATGTGAAGTTGCATTTCTTTGTTCTATTTTAACATGATAGTATGCTACATGGATCTTTCCATCTTTTCTTATTATCACTTGATGAAGTTTAGACATATGACTTGTTTTCCTTATCTTTTTATCAGAAAATGGACCCGACTAAATGTTTTGAGACAGCCATCCATATAGACCAGGTACAGTATCTCATCAACTTAAGAATAACGATCGGATTCACGTAATGATGGTTAAGGCATAAACTAATCATTTACTAAATTGTTCTTGTGTATTTGCAGGATTTGATTTCAATCCCGCGATCATTCTACCGTCGTTGGGGACAACAAATACCGCGTGTTGTGACTATTGAAGACAAAAGCGGAAATCTGTTCAATGGGAATATAGTAATCCATGAGGATCGCCCATATTTTGCAACAGATACAAATGGTATCAGGGAGTTGTATTTGTTGTCCACTGGTGCATTGGCAAAGTTTAAGTACCTTGGGGGTTCTCGTTTCTACATGTTCATCCCTTTGGAAGATTGATGAGTTTTGATATTTTGATTAGTACTTATTGACTGTGGTTTATTTTTATGTTTTGATCGTTAATTAATACTTATTAAACTTTTTTTTATAAACCATTATGAAATTTGCGTTAATTAATGTATATGTTTTCTTGATCATATTGACTGTGGTGTTTTGGATCGTTAGTACATCATATTTATGTTTTCTATTTATTTAAAAAAAATATTGGTGTATTTTGTTTATATCAGAAATTAAAAATCAATGGGGTAATAGTTGAAAAACTATATTTGGTCGACAGGATCGTTACAGGAAAAAAAAATTCAAAATTTTGCGACCGAAATAGCGACCGAATATCGGTCACCAAATTAGGCGAGCTGGGTATGCGACCAACTATACGGCGACCGAAATATATACTTTTGCAACCGAAATATCGATCGCAGATTTGCGACCGAAATATAAGTTTGGTCGCTAAACATTTAGCGACCAGGGTTTCTGCTACCCCCTTAATTCGGTCGCTAATTCGGTCGCTATACAGTTTAGCAACCGAATTATCATGTTTAGCGACCGATATATTCGGTCGCTAAATAGGTTTTTTTTTGTAGTGTTTGATTATGCACCCAATCCTCCCAACCTTGACTTGGCTGTACAACCTAATACACTACCTGTTCAAGAACCAGCATCCATTAATACTCTGCCTGTTCCATAACCTGTTCAACATGTTCCTGAACCTGCACAATCTATTCTTGAACCTGAACATCCTATTCCTCGGCCTGTTCTTGAACATGATCCTCCCTTGCATAATCCTGCTCAGAATTTAAGGCGGTCTGACAGACCTAAAACTCAGCCTTCATACTTAAAAGACTTTCATTGCAACTCAGCTACCACACATGCCAATTCCACCATTAAGTACCCTCTTGCTTCTGTTCTCTCTTATTCCCATTTATCTCCTAATCATTTGCATTTTACTTTAGCTATCTCTTCCTATATTGAACCAAAAACTTATAATCAAACTATTAAGCATGACCATTGGATTCATGCCATGAAAAATGAACTTGCTACCCTCCATTCCAATCACACCTGGGATTTTACTGACCTTCCAGCAGGGAAAACCCTTATTGGTTGTAAATGGGTATATAAAACTAAATATCAAGCTAATGGTGAAATTGAAAGGCACAAGACTTGCCTTGTTGTCAAAGGTTTTAATCAAGTAGAGGGTCTTGATTTCTTTGATACATATCCCCCCGTTGCTAAAGTTACCACTATTAGACTTTTATTAGCTATTGCTTCTTCTAATAATTGGTTTCTCCATCAATTGGATGTGCATAATGCTTTTCTTTATGGTAATCTAGACGAGGAAGTTTATATGCAGCCTTCCCTTAGTCTTTCTACCCCTAAACCTAATCAAGTTTGTAGATTACTTAAGTCCCTTTATGGTTTAAAACAGTCTAGTCGTCAATGGTTTGCTAGATTGTCTTCCTTTTTGCTTGATAATAGTTTTTCTCAGTCTAATTCTGATTATTCTTTATTCATTAAAGCATCTAACTCATCTTTTACTGCACTGTTTGTATATGTAGACGATCTAATCCTTGCAGGTAATAACCTCCATGACATTAACAGCATCAAATTAGCTTTGAACTCTACTTTTAAAATCAATGATTTGAGTTATCTCAAGTATTTTTTGGGGCTGGAAATCGCAAGATCTAAGGCTGGTCTTCATAGATGCCAGAGGAAATATGCTCTGGACATATTAGAAGAATGTGGCCTGCTGGCTTGTAAACCTGCCACAATACCAATTGCCAAAAACACTCGTTTAAGTGCTCATGAGGCACCCCTCTTTCAAATCCAAAATCATACAGGAGGTTGATAGGTAAGCTTCTTTATTTAAACACTACACGGCCTGATCTTAGTTTTTCTGTGCAGATGTTGAGTCAATACATGAATCGTCCTACCAACCTTCATCAACAGGCTGCAATTTGAGTGCTTCGTTACCTCAAAGGCTCCCCAGCTCATGGAATTTTTTTATCCAAACACTTCTACACTTCAGCTGAAAGGTTTCAATGATTCTGATTGGACAACATACCTTGATACCCAAAAGTCTGTCACAGGATTTTCTGTCTTCCTTGGATCTTCTCTAATATCATGAAAATCCAAAAAGCAAGCTACAGTTTCCAAGTCTTCTTCTGAGGCGGAATACCAGGCTCTAGCATTAACCGTATGTGAACTTCAATGGTTGACATACCTTCTTCAGGACAACCAACTCCCTTTTATCAAACCTGCATTGCTATACTGCGACAGCCAGTCCGCGCGGCACATTGCCTCCAATTCATCATTCCATGAACGAACAAAAGACATAGACTTGGATTGCCATGTTGTACGAGAGAAGTTGCAAGCAAAATTATTTCATTTCCTTCCAATTTCCAGTTCAGACCAGCTAGCAGATATATTAACTAAGTCCCTTGATCCTTCTCCCGTCCAACCCTTTGTACACAAGCTAGGGATGAAATGTATTCACCCACCAGCTTGAGGGGGCTATTGGAATAGGAAATCTAATTCCTATCAGTTACTTCTAAATTTTGTTTTGGATATCTTTTAGTTAGTTTTAGCTTATTAAGTTTGTTACAATTTGACTTAGTCTAGTTTAGTTTCTTTTTTTTGACCAAGTCTTTCTTTCTTGTATTTTAGGGTGTTATATAAACACCTCTCTCTTGTATTCTGAACTCAATCAATATAATCATCATTTCATTCAGTTCATTTCATCTAATATATATAGGGCTTTGGGCTCTATGTTGAGTTCAACCTTGTATTATCTTTGCCAAGCTCTTTTGGTTACTTATGTATATTATGAATTGAGTACACTTTGTACTCTTATTAATTAATATATTTGCTTATAAAAAAAATCGGCTGATATTATAAATATGTAAATGTATCATGCGTTAGTAGAAGAAAATGCTTAATTACGTCCTTCTGAGTGAGATTGACCGTTACTAATTTGTTTTCAACGTCACAGTCTTCATATCCATAACTCATTAGTAGAGAAACAGTGGTTTGAAAATCATCAGCCATTACCTTTAAGTCATCATAAATAATAAAAGCAGCCATATCCGGAATCAACCCTTCATTATACAGGTACCCTAACTCCATCTTCAAGATATCTCTATCATTGTAGGGCATTTGCATCTTTGGTTCTTGAATGTGCTCAACAAGCCACCACTTTCCTTATGACTGTACTCCGAGTCCTGACATATGAAGTACTTTATTTTCTGAGTCGTCAATTTTACGCTTATTTTTTGGCAAATAGCTCCAATCGTGCTCCTCGGATGAAGAAGCATTTCTTTACAAGTTTCTGTCCAGAAATGCTTTACTTCCAGAATAGCCACGCTTCTATACAATGTACTCGGGCTTCCAAGGCTAACATTCTTCTTAGCAATTGTTCCCAATGGCAAGGTTAAGAAGCTTAGTAGAGCTTCCACAAAGTCCTTCCCTGCCTGGGCAAACACAACTATTTTTCTCTTCATCTACCAAAATTTTTAAGAGTAGATGAAGCCATGGCGAATATCCACCCAACTCTTCTGTTCGCTAAGCCTGGTTTCTTTTTCTGTTTCGATATCCTCTTACATATTTATACAGTAATGCAATCTAAATATTTTACTTGTGCAAATATTTAGAATTTAGAATAATTTATAATTTATAAAGCAAAGAAAATATTCGTGCCAAGAAAATGTATTTGTGCTATTAATTGCTACTTATTTCAACTTCCTACCCTCCAACTTCCTACTTCTAATTTTTGCTGTTCGGCAAACGACTTATCATATTGCATATACTGTTAATTTCATTTTCATCCTTGTGAGAGTCATTTTCGTTTGAATAATAATTTCATTGAATCGCTACAAAGTAATAATATTTGCACGTTATTATCTATATATTCCAATATTTCTTACACTAATAGTGTTTATTTCGATTTTTTTTAATAGTCTAAATTATATATAATTTGTCCAAGCATATTTCCAATATTACTTTACAGAAAACAACTAAATTGAAATTTCAACCTGCAAAAAGGATATTATAGATAAGAAACTTTTTTTTTTTTGGGTTTTAATATCTTGATTAGAGTATGGAAAATGATAGCGAGTGTCCTTAGGACACTCTTTAAGGAATCAAGTAAAGAAAGTTTACATAAAAAAAATAGTGTATTTAATATTTGGAAAAGTGAAATGTTTAGTTTTCCAATGAAAACTTAACTTTTTTGGTTCCTTAAAGAATGTCCTAGGGATACTTGTTAGCAAGACCATTAGAATATTATACAGCACATACTTCAAAGACTTCTGAAATTAGGGTATGAATTAATTATAGGAGAATACTAACCAGTATCCTAATGACACTTTTAGGACACTAGTTAAGGATCTAAAAAGAGGAATTTTGCCTTGGAACCTGATGTATTACATATTTTAAAGAGTCTTGAACTTAGTTTTTCAATAAATTTTTACTAATTTTAGTTTCCTTAACCAGTATCTTTATGATATTGGTTACCATAACCCTTAATTATATGAGAATTAATGCCAGAATAGCGCACAATTAAAGCATTGTCTCGAAGTTTCATAGTAAGAGTTATTCTTATTGCTATCACATTGGTTGATTTGTGGGACTTGTCCTTCCCCGTAAAAACGTGAACAAGATTATCAGTGGGAGAGCAACGGCCAACAGGGACGGTGGATTTTATTTTTTGGTACTTTCTTAAGGTTAAAGTAATCTTTTGGTCCCTATACGTAAAAATTTATCAATTTGGTCCCTGTACGTGACACTGGTTTTCAATTTAGTTCTCACTATTAATTGGTCCCTATATAAGAGGGACCAAATTACAAATTGTTATCACATATATGGATCAAATTGAAAATAATTTTTACATGTAGGAACCGATTTCAAATTTTTATTTTTTTTTGAATTGGTCCCTACATGTGACAATAATTTACAATTTGATCTTCTTATATAGGGACCAATTAACGGTGAGGACCAAATTGAAAATCAGTATCACGTATAAGGACCAAAAGATTACTTTAACCTACTTTCTATAACATTTCAATATTTCCAGTAAAAAAAAAAACTTTCTGTCAAAAACAATAAATATATCTTTAACTTCCGACTTTTATAATTCCCATTGCCTAATGTTTTTAATGATTATTTGATTTGTATTTTTTCTTTTGATGCTCTATTTGATTTGTATTTTTATCTTTTAACCAGCACAGCATTTTATGGTTGAAGATACTTTCAAAAAAAATGAAGAGAGTAGGTCATACGGTGTACGCACACTTTAAAAAAAAAATTTGAATCTTGGAAGCAAGACAGGAGATATTTATACCTATAAGTAATCAAATCATCAACAATATTTTACATATATGAAAGTAGATTTTATAATGAACACCAAAAAAAAGTAGATTTTAGAATGATTAAAAAAAAAGTGGATTTTAGAAATAGATACATTTTTAACATTGTATATATATTTTACAAATTTTAAAAGTTGATTTGTGTGTATATATTGATAAAAAAATTAATATTTTTAACATACTTGATTTTGAAGTGTCGAGTGCAACATAAGAAAGAATAGTGGAATGCTAAGAAGTAGAAGCACACCCTCTATTACACTCTTTCGGACACACCATTTCCTATTTGTCCATCTCACCATCTCTTTACCTGCTTATCTTTTCATCAGATTATTAAAAAAAGTATATGTCCAAAAGAGTTTGACAAAAAGTGTGTCCCTAACATTCCTCAAAAGGATATGAACAGCTTAATTATAATGAAGGAGTTCCTATCATATATTTAATTTTCTTAAATGAAAACTTCATAAGTTGTGAAATGGGTTGGATTAAGGGTGTGTTTTAAACAGGGGTGCTCACGGGTCTGTTTGGTTCGGATTGGTCCGGATTTACAATTTTTTGTCAGGAAATTCGAAGCAAACCGAACCAATCAAGAACGGATTGGTTCCGTTATGTTCGGTTCGGACCCGTTAAATATTAAATATTAAAATATATATAAATATTTAATATAAAAATATTATTTTATATACATAAAAAATAAAAGATATTAAATAAAAATTATTAAACTATCAAAAGCATTAAAATATATAAAAATATAATAAATATTAAACATTAAAAACTATATATAAATATTAAAATATAGTTATTGGTTCAGTTCGGTTTGGTTCGGATCTAGAATCCTTGAATCTGAGAATCGAACCAATTATCATTGGATTTGATTTGGTTTGGACCCGAACACCAAAAACAAACCAAACCAATTTAATTGGTTCGGTTTGGATTCTCGGGTTCGTTAGGTCGGTCCGAACCAATGAACACCCCTAATTTTAAAGAGTTTAAAAGGAGCTTATGGGAATAATTTATTAAAATAAATTCATAAAATGGTTTATGAAAATAGTTTATGATATTTTTTGTAAGCTCTTTTAATTAGCTTATTTCAGTAAGCTTGTAGAAAAATACTTACAAAATTAAATTGTTTTTTATTTATTTAATAAACAATTTATTGCATAAGTGCTTAATTAAATTATTTATCAAAACGCTCTCTAATTGGGGGATTGTGGGAATTGATCAAACAACTAAAAAGCTATAGATTAGGAGGGATCTGAATTCTTTTGGTCTCCTATTCTTTGTAAATGAGTTGAGTACCTCTTGTGCTGCTTACTAATTCATTATTGACTTATAAAAAAAAAAAAGGTAATTTTTATGTTTCTTGATTTCTTAACTAGTGTTCTTAAAATAAAGTTGGTTAGCTAGACTCTTTAGAATATTATTTAGTCGTGTGCTAATTATATTATATTAGGAAAAGGTAAATCCTTTTTATAAGGACAAATTTGGTATCTATTTGATAGATTGGACATCTCACTTTGATCCAACTGTTTTTTCATTTATCTTTGTTTTATTTTTTTAATTTGGATGAACTCGAGTATCTACCAACTGTGCTACATCATGTTGGTTGTTATATTTTTATTTTGTATCCAAAGAAAAACACACTAAAAAAAAATCAAAAGGTCTAAAACTACAAAATATTTTAAAATATGAATAAATAAAAAATAATAAGTAAAAAAGTGGAACATATAATTTTCTTATTAGCATAAACAAACCCAAATTTTTATCGACCCCAGTTCAATTCATGATTCACATCCCTTATTTCAACCTAGACCAAACCCAGACCATTTTACCTCAACCACCATTTCAACTCAACCTATTGGTTTGCAGTAGACATGGCTTTTCCTGAACTCATTTTATCAATTCTGCTTCTGCATCAACTTAGACAAATAGCTTCGGTCTTGATATGCAAATTAATATTAAGACATAGTTATGTGTGAATCGTCTGACATAATATGTTTAGATATTTCATTGTTTGTCTATGTCATGTCACGTATCAATGTTAAATAGGTTCCTTTTTTGGCCAAAACCTTAATCAACATTTTAAAGTACCGATACATATCTCTCTCTGTTTTTTTTTGAAGCAAAATACATTCATAAACTATATGGTTGGGTGATCATATGATGCCTTGGATTCAGTTTTTGGGTGGTATCTCTAGGTAGGTGACCAGGGGGCTTTTGTTTTTCCATGTTGGTGGAGGGTTCAAGTTACCATTTCAACCACATAGGTTTTTGTTATCCTCATGGTTGAATTTTTACCTTATCTTAGCTCATGTACCTTTGGTGCTTGCGCTTGTATTCGGGTTGGAGTATCCTAGTACTTCTATTATCATACTTTTGCGTAGAGGTGGGCTTGGTTCTGGAACTAAAAGCACTACAAAAAAAAGGTTGTTTAGCGACCAAAAATAGTGACCGAATTTTTCGGTTGCTTTTTGCGACCGAACTAGCGACCGATTGTAGGATCTACGTGAAATAGTGATTAGAGATAATACTGCGACCGAAATAACGACCGAAATAGAGCGTAGCAGGGTTATCGGTCGCTATTTCCGTCGCTAAATAAAGGAACTTAAAAGTCAGTAATTTTATCCCTTCTTAGCGACCGAAATAGCGACTGAATTAAATGCAACGGTTGAAAGTCAGAAATTTTATGTATTCTTAGCGACCGAAATAGCGACCGAATTAAATGCAACGGTTAAATTTTATTTACATTTGCGACCGATATTAATTCGGTCGCTAAACGGCGCGAAAAAAAAATTAAAATCGCGCGTGTTAGCGACCGATTGTGTTCTCCGTCGCTAAATTTATGAATTCAAATTTCAAATTAACTCATCCTGCGACCGAATTTAGCGACCATTTTTTATTTAAGTGATTGGCGACCGATTTAGCGACCGATTATTTCGGTCGCCAAATTATAAATCCATAAAATCGTGAAATCTTTCCCTTCTTCCTCATTTCTGCCTTCTCTTCCTTCCTCCCTCACCCATCTTCGATCTTCTCCCTCGCGTTCAGGCCGCCACCACCGTGCAGTGGGCACCGCCACCACCGCCGTCTCCGATAAGCCTCCGTCCTCCTCCTCCTCTTCTTCCATCTCTTCCCTCTTCCTCTCCTCTCTTCCTTTCCCCTCTTCCTGCTCTGTTTTTAATCCCCCCCTCTGTTTCAGGCCGTCATACTCCGCCCCCTGCTTTTCAGGCCGCCATACGCAGCTCTCCGGTCACCACGCACGCGCAGAGCTCCTCCTACCCTCTTCTCTCCTCATTTTGTGCATTCCCTGCTCTGCCTTGAGGTAACCATGCATGGACTCTCTATGTATAATTTTTTATTTTGCTTCATTGTTTCATTGCTTGCTTTATTGCTTACTACTGAGAAGAGCTACTTGTGTATTTCATGTGAGTTGTGATATAGGTGATCTGTGATTGAGTAGAACACCTTACCATTGTTTCTAATGTAAGTTGTGATTAATGTTGATGTAAATTCCTATTTAAAAATTACTGTGGTTTTCAATTTTCATTCATATATTTATATCATGTAATGAATATTAAGATACATATAATAGATGTCATTATATGAGATGTGAGATTTGTTTAAAATAAGACCTTACCATTGTTTCTAATGTACACGACTTGCTTGTTTATAAAAAAAATTATGGTGGTTAGTGGTTACTTGTCAAGTTTAATTCTTATGGGTTATAAATACTTGTTTGGGGAATTGGTAAAGGTATATGAAGGGGTGACATTAATTGAGATATGTTGTAGAGATGTAGAGATAATGGCAATAAATTGTGGATAAAAGAGATTGAGACTGATATTACAGACATTAATTTGTAATTAATCTTGTTAATAGATTCATATCTTATATTTAATACTGAGATTTGTGGAAGATATGTTTTGATATGAGATATGCGAGATTTGTTTGAACTAGAAAATTAAGAATATGATACGGGTTGCTTAAGAGAAGGTAAAATTACAGGGAGAGCAAAGAGTTTTGACAGGAGAGTAAGTGTGGCTACTTTGCCAATTACGTTTTTTTTGCTTGAGTATTGGTAATTGTTTCCTATTTATTACCCATCTCATTTTTTTGTTTCGTTTTGTGAGAGAAGTCATAAGATTAATTGTTGCACGGTTGCGAATATGAGGGGTATATATGGTTATCAAGCTTTATCTATTAATTTAATTTAACATTTGTTACTTGAAGTCTATAACTTTATGTAAGTAATTTAAACCATTCTATTGATAGGCTATTCACCCATGGTTCTTCAGTTTCTGAATCACTTCTTTTTGGTGATTGATGATTTCAGAAAGCACATGAAATGACCATGGTCTATTTCATTGTATTTGAGTGTACCTTATTTTTATGGTTAATAATATGTTTTCTTAATGCAACATAGAAATAAATTTGCTGACTTTTTTGGTCTTACAACACTTCTCAGTTCAAGACTTTTACGTAGTCATCTGGCCAAAATGGTTTTATTAGCAACCAGGATTCATATAGGGAAATATGCATTTATTGATGGTGGAAATTTTATTTTTGATGGTATCTTATTTGGTTGATTCCATTCTAAAATTGTGCCTTAATAGGATATGATTCCAAGATTTCCTTTTTTTTTCCTATGCCCATCAATCTTTTAAGTTTGAAAAAGGGGAAGTCATGTTACTCAGTCTCATTGTCATACTAACTTTAACTAGCCTACAAATTCTACAATTAAAATGTCTTAATTGTTATAGCAATAAAATAAGATCACTAAACATGCTTATGTTGTACAAACAACATTTTATGTTTATTTAAGTCAAATACCTGATTACAATAGTATACACATGCCAGAATAAGATTAATGGGTTTTTAACTAAATGAAAAATGAAGAAATTTGTCAAGTAAAGTTTTGTGATTTATAAATTTTAATATTTGTATTGGGAAATTGGTAGAGTGAGAATGAGTGTGAAGATCAAGGTTTTAAATTGTGGACTGCATCACGTGATGCGGCCGCAACATCTCGGTTGCGGTGGCCACTGAAACCGCATCGGACCGTGATTGCGGACTGCATCGACCACAATCTGTTTATCTTTCCATATCTTGACTGAATTTATGTCTTTGAATATCTCACAATAGTATGATCTATAGCCTCTGTGATGCAGCTGTTTACTTGAATAATTTCATATCGTATTGTACGTGTATACATTCTGATTGTATTGTATTTTGATTCGTTTGGAATCCATGAATTTGTTGGTTCTTGTCTGAATCTGTTTCAAAAATTTCAAAAGAGGGTTTTAGGGATTTCAAGTTCTTGTTCACTTCTTTGTAAACAAAAAAATATTCTTTGTTGGAGTATGAAATGATCTAAAAACATTATTGTAGCCTGTAATTCCAAGAGAGCTTTTCACTCATTTTGAATCGGATTCATTTGGTAATTCTACTTATCTCTTTTCTGTTTGATGATGTAAATTTATTGAAGGCTGGTACTTATATCTGAGCATGTTCATACATTTGGATTGCTATGAAGAATAGTTTATTCTCTTTAAAATAAAAATCTTTCAATAACAATGAATCAATGTAATTAGAATAATTTGATATGTATTTATTGATAACTTGTTTGGAAATGATTATGGAATCATATTTGTATATATTTACATTATAAGCATTGGAATGAATTGATAAAGTGTTATTAGTTCGTAAATGGCATGACTTTGTTGTTGTTAATATTCATTTACTAATTTAAAGTCCGTGAGCTTAATTAGAAAGTCTCTTCTTGAAGCCAACAAAAGCGAGTCTCTTAGATAATGAAGGATTAAGTATAGGGTTAGATAAAATGAAGGGCTAGGCACAGTTTGCCAGGCACATGCATGACGGGCCGTCATCATTAAAACATTATTCACATTAGAAAGCAGCTTTGTACACAATATTATGAAAACAACTCTGGTTTTTTACTCATTTGTTTTATTAGGAAATGGAGCTTTTCAGAAATAGTTGTTGATGACCATCCTTACTAGGTTATCTAGGCACTTCCGGTAGGAAAAGTCCTCTCTATGACCATCCTTCAAAACGACGTAAAAGCATCTGCTTTCCTGAAAACTACTATGTTTGCTAATATGTAAAGTTGCATGTGAAGTTGCATTTCTTTGTTCTATTTTAACATGATAGTATGCTACATGGATCTTTCCATCTTTTCTTATTATCACTTGATGAAGTTTAGACATATGACTTGTTTTCCTTATCGTTTTATCAGAAAATGGACCCTACTAAATGTTTTGAGACAGCCATCCATATAGACCAGGTGACATGATCTCATCAACTTAAGAATAACGATCGGATTCACGTAATGATGGTTAAGGCATAAACTAATCATTTACTAAATTGTTCTTGTGTATTTGCAGGATTTGATTTCAATCCCGCGATCATTCTACCGTCGTTGGGGACAACAAATACCGCGTGTTGTGACTATTGAAGACAAAAGCGGAAATATGTTCAATGGGAATATAGTAATCCATGAGGATCGCCCATATTTTGAAACAGATACAAATGGTATCGGGGAGTTGTATTTGTTGTCCACTGGTGCATTGGCAAAGTTTAAGTACCTTGGGGGTTATCGTTTCTACATGTTCATCCCTTTGGAAGATTGATGAGTTTTGATATTTTGATTAGTACTTATTGACTGTGGTGTATTTTTATGTTTTGATCGTTAATTAATACTTATTAAACTTTTTTTTATAAACCATTATTAAACTTGCGTTAATTAATGTATATGTTTTCTTGATCATATTGACTGTGGTGTTTTGGATCGTTAGTACATCATATTTATGTTTTCTATTTATTTAAAAAAAAT
Source organism: Sophora flavescens (assembly GCA_030762895.1). Lineage (NCBI taxonomy): Eukaryota > Viridiplantae > Streptophyta > Magnoliopsida > Fabales > Fabaceae > Sophora > Sophora flavescens. The sequence goes on along the minus strand of CM061063.1, from coordinate 251,781,777 downwards.
ATTGGTGTATTTTGTTTATATCAGAAATTAAAAATCAATGGGGTAATAGTTGAAAAACTATATTTGGTCGGTAGGATCGTTACAGGGAAAAAAAATCAAAATTTTGCGACCGAAATAGCGACCGAATATCGGTCACCAAATTAGGCGAGCTGGTATGCGACCAACTATACGGCGACCGAAATATATACTTTTGCAACCGAAATATCGGTCGCAGATTTGCGACCGAAAGATAATTTCGGTCGCTAAACATTTAGCGACCAGGGTTTCTGCTACCCCCTAATTCGGTCGCTATACAGTTTAGCAACCGAATTATCATGTTTAGCGACCGAAATCTTCGGTCGCTAAATAGGTTTTTTTTGTAGTGAAGAGAACACGAAGGCTTCTATTTGGTTCAAGGACTCGAGGAAGATTGACGTATATGGTGATAATAATGACTGGTTAGAGGAAGGAATAAGGAAGAAAATCGGTAATGATAACTCAATACGGTTTTGGCATGATGTTGGTTTGGCCAAATCCCTTTGAAAGACAGTTTTCAGCGTTTGTACACAGTTTCAACATTACAAAATAGAAGAGTATCTGAGTTTGGCAATTGGGTAGATGATGTTTGTGTGTGGAATTTTTGTTGGCGGAGAGAGTTGTTTGTATGGGAGGAGAGTTTGCTAAAAAGTTTGAAGAACCCAATAGGTGCAATTTCCTTAAATCGTAGGGATGATTGTTGGTTTTGGTTATCGGAACAAGCAGGTATTTATACTGTAAAAACAGCTTACTCATACCTACTACAGAAGCTGATTGCGCCTATTCACCTATCCAATTTGGAGGAAAATACATTTAAATTGCTTTGGCTAAGCTCAGCTCCTTCCAAAGCTGTTGCTTTAGCGTGGCAAGTGTTCCTAAACAAGTTGCCAACTAGATCAAATCTTCTTAGGAGGAATGTCATACAGCAGGAATCTGATGCTTACTGTGTTCTCTGTGATGCTTGTTTGGAGAATGTTGATCACCTTTTTATTCAATGCCCTTTCATAACTGAGGTTTGGCGATGTGTTATGCTTTGGGTGGGGGCACCGTTTCAACAACAGTCACAAGTTGTCCCCTTTTTTTGTTAGCTTTGATGAAATAGTAAAGAAAAAAGCTCATCAAAACAGTGGTTGATGATCTGGCATTCGGTGTCGTGGTGTATTTGGGAGCTAAGGAATGAAATTATTTTTGGATATTTGAAGACGGATATGGTTTATGTTCCTGCCAAATATCTCGGGTATGAAATACTCGGCCGAACGAGGATTAGTGGGGTGTTTTTGGATTGTGCTTGACAGAATGTGGATTCTGCTCCTACGTATCCAAAAGGGAATCAAAGCAAACGTAGTTCTAGAATGAGGGGTAAGTCCCCTATTTATAGTTGTTCTCTCAGGATCAGGCTCCGAAATAAGCGGAGGAATATTTGGATCAGATCGCGATCATGGGGAGAGATATCCGGAGCCTGATTGTCCGGAGTGGCATTATGGCCAGCGAGATATTCGGCCCGATTAGTCTGCGGATGGATAGCTTGGGGCCGAGTAGTTATTCTCGGGTGTCGGGTGTGCTGACATGTCCTCGGGCCGGAGGAGTTTGGGTCAAGGCCCATTCGCGGGGGTAAGCTCGGTTGGTCCGATGTATAGACGAGTTCTCGGTCTTACATTCCCGGCCAGTACACAAGCCCCCCGAGCTCCGAGCTTGAATAAACGAAGGAGCTGATACGTATGAAAACCGAGCTTATTCTTCGGTTATGCAGTTATCCACATTCTCAGCTGTCATTTCAATCAAGTCTTCTCTCTCTGTCAGAGAAAGCAATTATTCCCCTATTACTTCTTGGACGCCTACGGACAAGAAACCATAGAGTTCGCGCCCATTTAATGGGGGAAAATCAAAAGTCGCGCCCCTTTTGGGCCCAATGGACAATGGGCCACCAATTGCAGGTTATAAATACCTTCTCCGGCGCCAACTCCTTCCTACTTTGCTTACCCTTCTCTCGCCATTCACCCTCGTCTTCCAAGCTTCGCCCTTGTTCCTCTCGCTTGCTATCCTCCAGTACGCTCCGTCTCTTTTCTTCCTTCGTGCTTCTAAGCTCTATTTCGACCTTCGGACATGAGTTCATCTATGTCTTCTCGAGTCAAATACTTCGCCTCCGGTTGAGGGTGAAGTTTCCCCAATTGGGGGATCCTTTCTGTTTCTTGTTCCTTCGCGGAACCGAGCGTTGGGGAGGCGGAACCATCCTCCTCCGGTCATCCTCGACTGATCTCGATTCTTCCGATTCTGATTCGTCTAGGTCCGGTTCTCCCCCTCCTAGAGTATCCAAGCCCGCCGCCCGTAAACAACGCCTTAGGGTTCCTAAAGACCCTATTCCCGATATAACCCTTCCCGGGTATACCAGGTTAAAGGGGAGGTTGGAACCTTTTTTTCGACTACCAGGACTCTCGATTCCATTGTTGAACTTTGGTCCCATATCAATATCTCAGCCTCGGGGACGAGTCCTAGTTTATTTGCTCTGGTGCACGAGCACCGAGTGTGTCTTTCTAAGGGCTCGCCCTTCCGAGCCTCCCTTCACATACATGTATAAAACACTTTTTGACAAACTGCATGTGTCTCTTCCCTTTACCGAGTTTGAGTGCGATGTTCTGAGAACCATGAACGTCGCACCTACTCAGCTTCACCCTAACAGCTGGGCTTTTATGAAAGCCTTTCAGATTCTATGTAAATACATAAAGATAGAGCCTACTACTCCGAAGTTTTTGTATTTTTATCAAACCAGATTTGGCGAGAAAAAGGGATGGGTATCCCTTAATGGGTTGAACCGAAGAGGTCTTCTTAGTTTATTCGCCTCGTCTTATAAAGACTTCAAGGTTGGCTTCTTCCGTGTTCGCCCTTCGAGTTCTCATACCTCCCACTTTTTTGACGAGAATAAACATGCCAAGTTTCCTTTATACTGGCAATCCTCTCCCACAAAATTCGTCGGCTTCGAGTATCGTTCCCTGCCGGCCGAGGACAAAGCGGGATATAGATGTACTAGAGGGTCTTCCTCGGCCCCTCCATTGTGCACGCCTTATGAAACTCCCCTTCTCCTCCACCCCAAGGTCCGATCTTAAAAGTAAGTGCTCGGCTTTTTAGTTTCTTAAGTATTTTCTGCCTGTGTTGTTATACTAACAACTCTTTCTTTTTGACAGTCATCATGGGAAAGTTCGACTTTTCAAAGCTTGTCAAGGCTGGTGTTGGTAAAGAGGGTCAGGGTCCCTCTTCAGCCGAGAAGAAGCAGAAAAGACCTCCTCCCACCAAGGTTTCTGCGAAAGGGGCTTCGTCATCTGCCCCTCAAAAAAGGAAGAGGGCAGAGGTTGAAGTGGTGGCCGAAGATTCTCCCCTTCCTGGCCCAAGCTCCCCTCGCCCCACTACTCAGGGGACGCAAATCGTGGGGCGAGAACAGCCCCTTTCTACCCCCCTCGAGCCGAAATGGTACAAGACCACCCTGAAGGCGGGGACTTCATCTCTCTGGGGTGAAGACTTCAACCCCTCCTCCTCTTTCGACTCGACCCTCTTAAAAGCCGCTGATCTTCGGCTTATCAAGCAGCAGGGGGCCCGATCCAGCATGGAGGCCCTCTCGGTCCTCTTGCCTTCGTCTTTGCGGCTTTGGCTCGTTTCTGTAGCCGAGAGGTGACGGAGACCGAGAGGAAGTCTCAGCAATTGGAGTCTGAGTTCGCTGCTATTGAGAGGTTGAAGGGGGATCTTTCCCGGATTGCCTCCGAGAATGAACGCTTGACTACTACCATTGCCGATATCAACACTCGGAACGCTGAGCTAGATTCTCGGGCGAAATTAGCCGAGGAAAGCAAAGCTCGAGTGGAAAAAGACAAGGCTCGTGCCGAAGAAAAGATCAAAGAGGCTCAGGCTGAGATTGATCGGCTCAAGGCTGCCTTGGAGGCTGAGATTCAGGCCAAGATACTGCTTGAGGAGGACGTACAGGAGGCTACCCGCTGCATTGTCGTCGAGCACCGGAAAGGTTTTGACAAAGGCATTGCCCAAGCTGAGGTTCTGGTTCCCGGCATCGACCTTTCGGGGGCCGATGTGAATATGGAGGTGGTAAATGGGGAACTTGTTCCCATCATTGCCGAGGGGGAGGAAGAGGTGGACGTAGTGGGGGGCTCTCCGGACGATCATGTAGAGGCCGAGGAAAGCCATCGGGGGGCGTTGCTGTTAATAGTTTTTTGTTCCTCTTTTGTATTGGGCTCATGCCCTTGTAACCCGATTACTTGAATGAATATCATTATCATTTTGCTGATTCTTGTGTTTGGCTTGTTCATCGAATCTTCGGCTAAGGCCGAAATACTCTACCGTCCAAAATGGACGGTGATCATTACACTAAAAGCACGTGTTTTTCGTTTTGCGTTGTCATGCATTAAATGCTTTTGGAAACGCAATCGTCATGCATTAAATGCTTTTGGAAACCGTAATGGGTTCACGCAATCGCTGCCTTTTGCTTGGTTTCGAGGTTTGTTTTCCCGACAAATTCTCACACATACTACTTCCTTTCTTGCCTATAAATAGGGCCCTTCTCACTTGTTCATTCCTCATCCTTTGCTATCAGCCAAGTTTGTTTCTTACTTCTCTTCTACCCGAGTAATTTTATGCTAACATCAGGGGTTTACGTTCCCCTCTCCCAGTTAACATCCTTTTTTGGGTTTCACACCCGCCAAAAAGGATGTAAGTGGGAGATGGGATCCAGAATTCCTTTTATGGTTTAATCCTTCAAAAAGGATGTTAACTGGGAGAATAGCAGTCTTCGGGCGTGGCGAAAGGGGTAGAGGTCGTCTACTCCCGGAGTCAGCCGAGCACCTCATCGTCCAGCTTTCTCAGGGGGGAGTGTGAACTACAGCCTCCCTTAAGAGAGCGTGGTGGCGTTGAACCGGGGGGACTGGGGGCCGAGTGGCCCTTATTTTCAATTTCGGCTTTCAACCTCAGCACTGCACTCAGTCCCGTGAATGTACTTTTCAAGAGTCAAACTTAGCTTTATTTTTGCTCATTGTACTCAGTTTCCTTGAATGTATCACTCGGCTTTATTTTTGCCTTATTGTACTCGGTTTCCTTAATAAAACAATGGCTCATACTTGGCCTTTACGAATTTTGTTTTTTGCGCATATTCAGCTTTACTATTTTCGTAGCTTGAACTCAGCGTAAATAACTATAAAGTAGCTCGGATTCGGCTAGTAAGATCGTACCTGACCTTTATACTTAACTTTATGGCTCGTACTTGGCCATGAAGCTCTGAATTGGCCTTTGGAATTGAACGGCTCGGACTCGGCCGCCGGGCTCAAACTTGGCCCCTCTGACTAGCTCGAACTCGGCTAACGGCTCGTACTCGGCCGCCGGGCTCACACTTGGCCCCTCTGACAACGGCTCGTACTCGGCCGTCGGGCTCATACTTGGCCCCTCTGACTACGGCTCGTACTCGGCCACCGGGCTCATACTTGGCCCCTCTGACAACGGCTCGGACTCGGCCAGGGCTCATACTTAGCCCCTCGACAACGGCTCGCACTCGGCGCCCCGGGCTCATACTTGGCCCCTCGACAACGGCTCGCACTTCGGCCGCCGGGCTCATACTTGGCCCCTCGACAACGGCTCGTACTCGGCCGCCGGGCTCATACTTGGCCCCTCTGACTACGGCTCGTACTCGCGCCCGGGCTCATACTTGGCCCCTCGACAACGGCTCGGACTCGGCCGGCCAGGGCTCATACTTGGCCCCTCGACAACGGCTCGCGATCGGCCGTCGGGCTCATACTGGCCCCTCTGACAACGGCTCGCACTCGGCCGCCGGGCTCATCTATGCCCCTTCCGACAACGGCTCGCACTCGGCCGCCGGGCTCATACTTGGCCCCTCTGACAACGGCTCGCACTCGGCCGCCGGGCTCATACTTGGCCCCTCTGACAACGGCTCGTACTCGGCCGCCGGGCTCATACTTGGCCCCTCTGACTACGGCTCGCACTCGGCCATTAAAATAGGATATCTGCAAAATAAAGACTTCGGCAAGGCAAGGAAAAATAAAACCATATTTATAATAAATTCTGCTTTTTATTGAATGGAGTCCGCGGTGTGCCTCGTTAAAACCTCCCCGGTCAAAACCCATTTTGGGAAAAAATACCGAGGTAGGAAAAAGAGTACAGCACCCGACTATATACATCAGCTGTAATAAAACTTCAAATGAGAGGCATTCCAAGTCATCGGGATAGGAATTCCCGACAATTCTTCTAACCTATAGGCCCCGTTCCCCAGGTTTTCAACCACTCGGAATGGTCCTCCCCAATTTGCCGCTAACTTGCCTTCCGTGCGGTCCTTCCTTGCTTCCCCTTTTATTCTCAGCACTAAGTCCCCGCGCAGAAAATTCCTCGGCCTTACTCTTGAATTATACCTTCTAGTGGCTCTCTGTTTGCAGGCTTCTTCTCTGATTATGGCTTCCTCCCTAACCTCTTCTACCAAGTCAAGCTCGACCCTCATATTGCTCCCATTGTCGTTTGGCTCGTGTTGCACACGTCGGAAAGACGGTTCCCCAACCTCTTTGGGATCATGGCGTCGGTTCGCACGTCGCCTGAAGGGTGTTTCTTGAGTGGTAGATTGAGGCGTACAGTGATAGGCCCGAGAGAATACTCGGTAACTCCTCCGCCCAGGCTCCTTTAGATCTTCCTACTCTTTTCTTGACTCCCCGAGGATGATCTTGTTAGTCGTTTCGGCCTGCCCATTGGTTTGGGGGTGCTCAACGGATGTAACCTGGTGCTTGATACCGAGGTTGTCATAGAATTCCCGTAGCTTCTTATCCACAAATTGTCTTCCGTTGTCAGTAACGATTGCGAAGGGAATTCCGTGCCTACAAATAAGGCTTTTCCACACAAATTTCTGCACCTTCTCGGCAGTAATCTTAGCCAAAGGCTCGCTTCGATCCATTTGGTGAAGTAGTCTATGGCTACCAAAGAGGAATTTGACTTGGCCTTTGGCTCTCGGGAAAGGCCCCAAGTATGTCCATTCCCCACATTGCAAACGGCCACGGCGAGTTTAATGTGTGAAGTTCTTCGGGGGGGTATGATTTACATTGGAACATCTCGGCACTCATCACACCGCTTCGTCCACTCCATGCAATCAGCTCTAAGGGTAGGCCAATAATACCCTGCTCGGACTATCTTGGAGGCCATTGATCTGCCACCACTGTGAAAACCACAGATTCCTCGGTGAACCTCTTCCATGACATACTTAGATTGTGCCTTGGTCAAACATTTTAGCAAAGGCGCCGAGAATCCCCGCTTATCAGACTCCCGGCGATTATGGTGAAATGACTCGCCCTTAGCCTGACTTTCCTTGCCTCAGCCTGATCCGAGGGTAGAGCTTCTGAGGATAAGTACTCCCAGATAGGTGTCATCCACTCTCGGTCAACCAACTCATTGGCCATCACCTCTTCTGTCCCAATGCTTGGTTCATTGAGGGTTTCTTGAATAACCGTTCTGTGGTGTCCCGGCTTCTTTGTGCTGGCAAGCTTAGACAGCAAATCAGCCCGAGTGTTTTCTTCTCGGGGAATGTGCTCAATGGTGAACTTTTCAAAGCCGGAGATTAGCTGGTTAACCTTACACAAATATCTGGTGAGCTGAGGTTCCTTCGTCTGATAGCCCCCGGATATTTGTCCGGTGACTAGTTGTGAATCACTTCGGCACTTGACAGCCTTCGCCCCCATTTCATTCGCCTGACCTTAGTCCCGCATTATCGAGCTTTATACTCGGCCTGATTGTTCGAGGTTTTGAACTCGAATTTCAACGATTGTTCCAATATCAAATCTCCTGGTCCTTCCGAGAATCACCCCCGCTCCATCGCCTTCGATATTTGAGGATCCATCCACGTATAGATTCCACCATGTATCCTCGGCCTACGGTTGTGGATGGAGCTCGGCTATGAAGTCGGACAGGCATTGTGATTTCTGGGGTCCTCTCATCTCGTATTTCAAGCCAAACTCGGACAACTCTACTCGACCAAGCAATCATACGCCCCCATATTCGGGTTTTTTGAGTATCTGTTTGATGGGGTGATCCGTCTTGACAACCACTTGGTGACTCGAAAGCACGGGCGCAACCGCCGAGCTGCGAGTCACCAAGGCTAAGACCAGCTTCTCAATAACTTGATACCGAAGTTTCGGCATCATGGAGCACCTGGCGATGAAGTATCTCGGCATTTGGGCTTTCTCTACCTCCCCGCACGATGATCTGCGCTAATGGCATTCTCGGAGGGTGACAGATACATATACAATTCTTTCCCGAGATGGGCCTTGTTAATATCGGCGGGGGAGGACAGAAAGTCCTTGAAGTCGACAAAAGCCTTTTCGCGATCCTCGGTCCATTTGAAGGTTTGGGGCTTCTTCAAGAACTTGAAGAAAGGCCAAGCTTTCTCTCGGATTTGGGTAGGAACCGAGATAATGACGCCACCGCCCCGCCAATCTTTGTACTTCTTTAACGTTCTGCGGGCTTCTCATCTCAATTACGGCCCGACACTTATCGGGATTGGCTTCAATTCCCGGTGGGTAAGCATAAAGCCGAGGAATTTACCCCATGGACACCGAAAACACACTTTTCCCGGATTGAGCCTCATGTTGAACCTTCTCAACTGCTGAAATATTTCTTCCAGGATCTAAAGGGTGGCGGCCGGGGTCATCAGATTTCACTACCATGTCATCTACATATACTTCCATGGTCCTGCCAATTTGCTTCTCAAATACTCGGTCCATAAGTCTCGGTACGTAGCTCCGCATTCTTCACCCAAACGGCATTACTCAGTAGTGATAATTTGACCCTTCGGTAATGAAGGCTGTTTTCTCCTCATCCGGGGTACATTCTAATTTGGTTGTACCCGAGTACGCATCCAAGAAGCTTAAAATTCTATATCCGGAAGCCCCGTCAACCAACTGTCAATGCTCGGCAAGGGATAAGAGTCTTTTGGGCATGCTTTGTTGAGATCCGTATAATCGGTGCACATGCGCCACTTGCCGTTTGCTTTCTTGACGAGAACGACGTTGGCCAACCATGTGGTGTATTCTACTTCTCGGATAAAGTTGGCCTTGACCAACTTCGCCGTCTCCTCTTCGACTACTTTTCTCCTCTCTTCACCTAATCTCCTCTTTCTCTGGGCCACTGGCTTCGCCTCGGGACAGATTGCCAATTTATGGCATAAAAAGTTGGGATCAATTCCGGCATGTCGATGTGGTCCACGCAAATAGATCGGCATTTCTGCCAGCAATACTTGTTTTATTTCTTCTTTCGAGTAGGTTCAAGGTGACCACCGAGCTTGGTACACTGCTCAGTGCTGCGCGCCGAGTTGGAACTTCTCTAGCTCCTCAATAGGTTGCGGACATTGTTCCTGCACGTCCATCCTGGGATCCAGCTCAACGGAGTTTACTGAACTCACCGCCTTGTCCTTCCCCCTGTCTAGGGTTTCTACTGGTGCGGGTTTAAGTTTGCTCACCCTCAAACTATCAGCGTAGCACTGTCTCGCCATCCTCTGATCTGCTCGGACAGCCACTATATCTCCCGAGCTGGAGGGGAACTTCATCGTGAGGTGGGGGGTAGAGACCACGGCCCCTAACTCGTTCAAGGACGGCCTTCCGATCAGGATATTATACGATGTAACTGCGTTTACCAACACATACCTGACCATGATGGTTTTAGAAGCTCTGCCATCGCCAAAAGTGGTCAAGAGGTCAATATATCCCCGAGTATCAACCTGCTCCCCTGCGAAACCAACGAGTTTACTGTCATACGGCTGAATTGATTTCTCCGGGATCCCTAGCTTCTGAAAGGTTGAGTAGTACAATATATCCGCGGAGCTCCCCTGATCGACGAGGGTTCTTTTGACCGAGAAGTTGGCCAACTGTACGGTGATCACCATGGGGTCATCCTGGTTGGGATCTACTCCCACGAAATCATCATCAGAAAAGATAATAGGGGGGGAACTCCGGGCAGGCTTGCCGGATACCGAGTTAATCGCCGGATGGCCCATGAGATGTCTTCTCCGAGCTGAACTTGTGGTGCCTCCCCCCGCGAACCCTCCTGAGATGGTGTTTATCACCCCCCGAATGACATTATCCTCTTCCCGTCTTTCATTTTGCCTTTCTCTGGTCTCTACTCTCTCCTCATTTCTTCGATCGCCGCCCCTCCTCGGGCTTCGGTCACCCTCTCTTCTTCTGTTTCCCCCACGCCTCTCACTGTTGTTGTTGTTTCTTCGGACAAAGTTGCTGAGGTGACCCGCCTGAACCAGTTCTTCAATTTTATCCCGTAGGACCCAGCATTCCTCGGTGGTATGGCCATAGTTGCGGTGAAACCGACAATGCTTCTCAGCGATCCGCATTTCGGGGGTGCGGCCACCCTTTGGGAGCTGCGAAGCTCACATGACGCTTCTTCGAACACCCAAGCCCTATTTGTGTTGAGGGGAGTATAATGATCATACTTCGGTCCCCTCTGGAAATGCTCGGATGGGCCTCTCAATCTCGGCTTATCACCCCCTGCCCTCCTCTTATCTCTGCCTTCTCGCCGGTCAGTCTCATCGGTCCGATCCCTTTTCTTGGACTCCTCTACCTCCTCCTTATTGATGTAACCTCGCAGCTTTTCTTCTCGGTTCGTCCATATCGGCCGGCGGTTTGCGAGCTAAGTACCTAGCAAAAGGGCCAGGTCTCAACCCGGTCGGGATGGTGTGTAGTGCAACATCGGCCTTGAGATTGGGGATGAGTACCGCCTCCTCCTTGCTGAATCGGCCATGAAGTTGCGCAGGGATTCATTCTTCTCCCCGCCTGAAGTTCACCGGGGAGGCCGAGGTTTTCCGGTGGGCTCGGCTCGTGGCAAACCGAGCACTGAACCTCGCCGCGAATGTGTCAGAAAAGAGTCCACCGAGGTGGGGGTAGCTGGGTGTACCAAGTCAACGCTGCCTCCTTCAGGTGTGGTTGGGAAAACTTTGCAGAGGACAGCATCGTCGTCCGTAAAAAGGTACATCTGCGTGGTGAAGGCGTCAAGTGGCGCTCGGGTCCGAGGTGCCATCATATTTGTCAATGTTGATGGGCTTGTAGCTGGGCGGCAAGGGGACCCCCATGATATCATTCGTGAAAGGATGCCTCGGCTTCCGCAGCCTGGCCTGTCATTAAGTCTGTTCGTTTGGAGTGAAGATTCGGGGCCTGCTTAGGAATCCCTCTTCCTCTGCTTCGGTTGTTGTAGTGGGAAGCCCGGAGGCGAGGACCTCCTTCCCGATATAAGTTTCTGGACCCCTCAACCTCGGGAGGCTCGGCGCTCTCTTTCATGTGAGGAGGAGACCGACCTCTCCCCTACTCGGCCCTCTCTCCCGACTCGGTCATTCTGCCGGCGGATTTCTTCATTCTCCCTTCTTAGCGCTGCGACACTGTGCGAAGCTCCTGAATCACTGGGTTGTCAGTCATTCTGCTGGGCCTACTGATCATTCTCCATTATCTCTGTTAACTCGGTGGTTGGCATTCCTTGGCTCCTCCCTCCTGCAATTTCCGCTTCTCGTCCTCACCATTTTTGTGTGGTATGGGAAAATGTTTGCTTCGATTCCCACAGACGGCGCCAAATGTTCCTGCCAAATATCTCGGGTATGAAATACTTTACGAACGAGGATTAGTGGGGTGTTTTTGGATTGTGCTTGACAGAATGTGAATTCTGCTCCTACGTATCCAATAGGGAATCAAAGCAAACGTAGTTCTAGAATGAGGGGTAAGTCCCCTATTTATAGTTGTTCTCTCAGGATCAGGCTCCGAAATAAGCGGAGGAATATTTGGATCAGATCGCGATCATGGGGAGAGATATCCGGAGCCTGATTGTCCGGAGTGGCATTGTGGCCAGCGAGATATTCGGCCCAGTTAGCTGCGGATGGATAGCTTGGGGCCGAGTAGTTATTCTCGGGTGTCAGGTGTGCTGACATGTCCTCGGCTTCGGAGGAGTTTGGGTCAAGGCCCATTCGCGGGGGTAAGCTCGGTTGGTCCGATGTATAGACGAGTTCTCGGTCTTACATTCCCGGCCAGTACAGTTTACATCATGGAAATGATAAAAGTGTGTTCTTGGAGATGGTTTTGTGCTAAAGTTAAGATCTTTTTGTGTTCTTTTTTGAATTGGTGTATAGATCTTGTAAAGTGTAGGTCGTAACTAGTATGCCTGTTCATTTTATTTTGTGGTTCTATGTTTACTTGTATATGGGTTTTGAGTATCTTATTACTCTTACTAATATCCTTTTTGTCTTTTCAAAAAAAAAAACTTTTTCTTATAAAAAAAATGACACAATTTATAGTTATATGAAAAAAAAAAAAGGTATATGAATTTATAGATACAGCGTTCAGCGTTTAAAATAAAAGCAAAAATTACTTCTATGATCTCTACAAATTTAACACTATTACAAGTAACATTTTATTTTTTAACTCTTATTTCTATAGTATATGGTCTTCTAGGGGAGACAGACGTAATGAATTCATAAACCTTAATGAAGGTTATTGTCAAAAAAAAACCTTAATGAAGGTTAAAGTAATTTCTAATAAAAATTAAGTTAAAACTCAAAAAATAATCAAAGTTTCTCGTATGATAAATCATTGTGGTACGAAGCAAGTATTGAAAAATAGTCCATATACCTTCAGAATGATTAAACATTGTCTCATACAAAGCACACAAATAACCAGCATAAACTATATTTTAGTAGTGTCCTAACATCACAACCATAATTACTATATAACAAAGGAAACATCAGTATTAGTTACGATTGTTTTCCTCCTTAATGGGCTTTATGAATTGACTAAGACCATTTGTTAGCGCCTGACGATGAAATCAAAGAAGCTTTCAAAAGGCTGAGACCCTGTAATACCAAAAAAGAAATAAAAAATGAAGGTAACATACCATAAAAAATGCTTTATAAGTTAACAATTAATTTTGTCTAATGAAATAGAATGAAGTATGAAAACTTCATATCTTAGGCATCGAGATTACTGGTCCCATTTTGATGTATCATATTATATATGTCTCTACCAATAATACATTGTCGCATAAGTTGTAAGATATTATTGGTGAGGTACAAAGTGTAATACACAAAAAATAGGACATGATCTGTATCACTCGGTATAAGGGTTTACCTCTTTCTTGCCAATACTGATGATTCTTTCCTCCAAATCTGAGGGAGAAAAGCTTGATACGGTCAGCAAAGAAACAACAGATAGTGATGAACTTGGTGTGACAACCAAATCATCAGTTACCATAAACACTGAAGGACTCTTAACAAATCCTCTTCCTCCACAACTGCTATATGTATCACCAGTCGATGACTGTGGCTCCAAATAGCCCAATGGAGCATAGACCTCCGAAGTTGTATTACCACCATGATGTTTGATAGATTTTTTATGAGCTTGTGCAACAGTTAGGTAACCACTTATTCCTATATTAGGTATATTAGGGACTTCAATAATTGGTAATATCTGCTTTTGGAGTTTAAATTGGTGAGCAACCCTAAATTTTACAAGAATTTCCTTTAGATCAGGGGACCTCAGATATCTGTAAACATCCGAATCAACTATGCTCTTGTACAGATTATCAATGCTGCCCAAGCAAGAGTTACCTTTCAACATTTGATCCACACCTCCCAAAGGGAAAGTCAAAAAACTAAATAGGAAGTCAACAAAATCTTGTGTGGCTAAAGCAAACAATATCTTTCTGTTGGATTTTCTTAACACAACCTTTACTTGCATCGTTTCCCCTCCATCATTAGCCATGGGTTCTCCAAAGATGAATCATACACAATAACAACCCCTGATCATATAAAAGAGCAACAAAAATAATAGCTAAAAAACTCAAATTAAAGAACACAACTTCAATATTAAAAAAAAAACTCACAAGTGAAGCAACAACAAAAATATCATGAACAATTTGATTCTAAATTCAAGAATTCAATAACATAACTAAATGGACAAAATAATCTATGCACTTCCATCTTCATCCATTTCAATTTGGTCAACTACAAATCACCATTTGAAACACCAAATTGAACATATGTAGATCTAGACTTTGAATATATTTTAATATCACATAATTTTTTTCAATACCACATATTTGATACACCAGATCATTAACAAAAAAGGATTAAGTTCATTTAAATTGAACAAAAGGTAAAGTGAAAAAATAAGGGTGTATTTAAAGTGAATTAAGATCTCAATTATGCACTTTAAATTTTTTTTTGTTGATAATCTATGCACTTTAATTAATCAATGCTTTCTTTCACATTTACAATTTTATTCACTTTTGATTAAGGAGCTTCATCTTAATTACAAAAATTTAACTAAAACTGTTAAAAAATCTATATAAGAGAAAATAGTAATAGAATGAATGGGGACATAAAAAAAGTAAAGACTCCAATACAATCTCTATATAATCTCGAGTAGCCTATGAATAATGGGCAAAAATATAAATTAATAAATTAATATATTAAAAAAAGTAAAATGAACAAATATCCACTCTTCTATATCTTTGCAAACTCATTCATCTATCTTCTCATGCAAACTGATTCAACCTTTTCTCTTTCTCTGCCTCTATTTCTGATCAAGTTATTAATTTCAAGAGAGATCAAAAAGAAAATGGGTCAAGCTCTGGCTGCTTGAAGTCTTGGACTAAAATATAAATAAAAAAAAGTAAAAAGATAAATCCACTCTTTTCTATTTGGCATTGCAAAGCATTCAGTTCGGCAATAAATTTCTGAATACTTTTATACATGATATTATTAGCTAGATTTATCACATAAATCACTGATAATATATATAGAAATATAAATGTATCAAGCAATATAAGAATATGCATACCTCCTTCTGAGTGACATTGACCGTCACTAATTTGATTGCATGGAAGTCTTCATATCCAAGAATCATGGGTAGTGAAACAGTAGTTTGAAAATTATCTCAGGTCATCAGAAATAATAAAAGTAGCCAGGAATGAACCCATCATTATTAACACTAATTCCATTTGGAGGTGATACCTCTCTATTCATGAGTTTCCCACATTTGCATCTTTGGTTCTTGAATGTGCTCAACAAGCCACCACTAGACCGACGACTGCAGTCCCAGTTCTCACATATGAAGTACTTCATTTTCTCTTTGTCATCAATTTTAAGCTTCAGATTTCGACAATAAGATTCCATTGAGTTCGTGGGATGAAGCAACATTTCTTTACAAGCTGTCCAGAAATGATTTGCTTCCAGATTGGCTACACTTTCGTACAACGAGCTAAGGCTTCCAACACTAACATTTTTCATGTGTGACTCTTTACCAACAAGCTTAGCAATTGTTCCCCGCAATGTTAAGAAGCTGAGAAGCGCATCCACAAAGTCCTTCCCTGCCTGGGCAAACACAACTCTATTTTTCTCTTCATCTACCAAAATTCTTAGGTTAACTTGTTCCTCGGTTGCAGAAGCAGCCATAGAGAATATCCACCCAACTTTGTTGTTTGCTAAGCACAAGGTAAATATCTGAAATTGGTTCCTTCTTCTCTTATGTATTTATAAAGTAATGAAAATTTATCTGTGCTATTAATTAATTGCTCTTTCAACTTCTAACCTCCAACTTCCTACCTCTAATTTATGAAGTTCCGCAGATGACGTATCATATTCCATATTCCAAATTTCATTTAATTTCATTTTTCCCCCTATGAGACTTGAGAGTGATATGTCGTTTGAATAATTTCATTGAATCTTCAAAAAGTTATAATTTTGAATAGGAAAATGCTAACGAGTGACTTAAAAACATTTGTTAAGGAATAAAAAAAAAAACTTATCATTAGAAAGTATTGCATTCAACGTATGAAGGTGTGTTTTATTTAGTTTTTCAAAAAATACTTGCTTTTATTGAAATTATTATTTCTTAACTAATGTCCTTAGGACACTGGTTAGGAAAACCCTTTTAAATATGTACTAGCGGTATACCCGTGCATTTGCACGGGTCTCGCTATGTTGGTTACTATAATTTTAAAAAAAAAAAGTAAAATTGAAAATTAATATGTTTTTGTTTTACTTAGGAAATAATTGAATAAATAATTTATATATCAATATTGGCACAGTAATGAAACATAGAAACTTATACAAATGATATGAAACATGTTAAAGTGCGAAACTGGGAATGTTCTTAAACCAAAGATGTAAAAAAAAAAACATTTAGCATAATTGAATTTCAAGACTTGTCACCAAAAAGTTATTTGAGTAATTATTTGACTAATTTATCAGCAATTTACATTAATAATTTTGAAGATAGATTGATCCATTTAAAACTCCATATGATATCTAATGTTCTCCAACTACATTCAATGGATCAATATTACTGCAATTTTCATTCAAATACTGACATAAAGATATGCATTCTACTAATTCTCTTATAATGAGTAGATCCAATAATGCCTAAGCTTTTAAATTTTAGTCAATTGAATACCGAATTTAGTCAAGCCAATAATAGTTAAGTTATAGAATATAAATTGCCAGAAATCTTAGTCAAAGATAGTAAAGCCAATAATAGAAAAAACTCTTACTACAAATGAATTATTAAACCATAATCGTGTTGACAATTTACAAATTCCAGACTTATAAATTTAATGTTCACATAAGTCAATTAAAAAAAATCACGGAGTAAATAGCCAAAATGGTCCCTGAAACTGTGAGGTCGTGTCAAGTTGGTCCCTCAAATTAACGAAATTTCAAAAAGGTCCCTGAAACTGTCAAACGTTGATCAAGTTAGCCCCTCCGTTAGTCAGGGTTCGTTGACGCTGTTAACGGCGCTTATGTGGCACGTTACACGCATATTTGAGGGACCAAATTGATACAGGGACCAAATCGACACTCATTTTTTTTCAAAAACCCTAACTTCATCTTCTTCTTCTCTCCCCCTTCTCAGTTCTCCCCCTCTCCACCCTCTGATCTCACTCGGTTTCTCCTCCATCACTCTCTCTCACCCTTCTCCCTTTCCCCTAAACACCCACTCCCTTGCATGCAGTGACCTCTAGCCTCAACAACGGCAACACGGTGGTTTCTGGTTTGTGAGGAGCAGAGACACGACGACGCAACTAATTTGTGCTCAACGACTTTCACAGTGGCTCAACTGATTTTTGTCGAGCAGAGACACGACGTCATGAGATGGGTTTTAGATTTTGTGCCCAAGGTGGTTCCAATTTTGTGCTTAACGGCCTCAACGATTTCTGATTTGGGATTCTGTGGGTGATTATGGCTTTGGCGTTGTTGATTTCTTGGTTTAGGTTACTGGGTTTGAGGTTCTGGGTATTTGATTTCTATGTTGTGGGATCAATTTCTGGGTTTTGGAACTTGATATTTCTTCACTTCTGTATTTCATTTCTGATTCTGGAACTTGTGATTTCTTCATGTATGTACTTTCCCTCTTCATTTCTCTTATTTTCCCTCTTCATTCATGTTCTAGCTCAAAAACATGCTCTGCCACTTTTTCTGCTAACTCCACATCTCGATGGATCCTGCACCCACAAAGCAAAGCTCCCCAAATTGTAGCATCTGGTTTAATTGGCATTGTAGCAATTCTGCCTCTGCGTAGATGTTCGCTAGAAGAACATAATATCCTGAAATATTTGAGTTACTTATATGTAAGGATCTTTTTAATGCTTGCCTAGTTGCTGAAGAGTACAAAGTATGCTTATGGCAGCATACAAAAACAATTTTGGATTACTTGAAACTATTTATATTTATTTATGCTTGTGAGATCAGAGGGTGGAGAGGGGGAGGACTGAGAAGGGGGAGAGAAGAAAAAGATGAAGTTAGGGTTTTTGAAAAAAAATTGAGTGTCAATTTGGTCCATGTATCAATTTGGTCCCTCAAATATGTGTGTAACGTGCCACATAAGCGCCGTTAACGGCGTCAACGAACCCTGACTAACGGAGGGACTAACTTGATCAACGTTTGACAGTTTCAGGGACCTTTTTGAAATTTCGTTAATTTGAGGGACCAACTTGACACGGCCTCACAGTTTCAGGGACCATTTTGGCTATTTACTCAAAATCATGTGTAGAAAGGAAAGACTGTATCTACAATATAGCAACTTTCCAGTTCGTAAGAAATTACATAAGCATGCTTTCCGAGTGTATATATCTTCATGACAATGCTTCTCGGATGTATATATTTTCAAACCATGTTTCCCGTGCTGACTTGAAAACACATGGAATATTACCATATTACCATGTGTAACAAAGAGTAATTTCCTACTATATCTATCATATATATTTGTTACTATTAAATGACAGAACATTTGATAATTATATATAAGTTATGTCTATGTTGATAGAAGAGGCTTTTGTAGAAGACTTTTGTCAGTTTTGATACTTGACCTATATTTAGTTCATGATCCCGAAGAACAATAGATAAAAATCATTATAAAAATGAAAATTTTAGAATAAGTATGACAAAAAAACTACTTAGATTAGAATTAGAGCGATATCTTTCACATTAAAAAAAAATACCCAAATTCAAGTGCGGAGTTCAAATCCTCTTTCACTGTCATCACATCTATAAGCAACAGAAAAAGGAACTGTAATTAATTTCACCTTGAGAAGGAAAAAAATGAAAAAGGCCCAACAAAATTTAAAGCGTCTGCTTCATAGGGTCTTCCCTTCCTCCAACTGTAACCTGTAGCTTCTACATTGGTAACATACAAATGTATTATGAAATTTCCATAGAGCCAATAGTCTCACCCAAAGTTGTCAAAGTTGTCTTTGCTGAAACAGGAAACTGAAGTGACATGCTGAAATGGGCCCTTAGATCCTATACTTGCTCTCTCTTGCACCCAATCAACATCACAACTTTGACCCACCCATCTCAATCTAATAACATTATATATAAATAGTATGGATATTCTATTGGAAGGTCAGGAAATGTTACATAAATGATAAAGGGACGCAAAATTTGAGACACTTGCGATTACATCGTATGAACAGTATCGTAGTGTTGTTTTGCAGAAATTAAAGAGAAAATACATTGGAACGGGTAAGGCGGTCTCGTAGTGTTGTTTTGCAGAAATTAAAGAGAAAATGCTCAAGATTGACCATGATGGAGCTTGGATGAAGATAGAGCTTGAAAGGTGAAGAAAATGAGCCAAGCAGAGCCCATCACAGCCTAGCCGTGATGACCATCACGGCCATGATTGAGCAAGACTGAAGAAAAAAGAAGGCAAAAGTCAGAAGTTGTCGCGGCCTAGCCGTGATGCCCATCACGGCTGTGACATGTTAATTGAGTCAGAATCCTTCTAGGCAGAATCTGTCACGGCCTAGCCGTGATGCCCATCACGGCCGTGACAGACCAATTGGTGAAGGCAGAAGAGATCACGGCCTAGACGTGATGAGTGTCACGACCATGACAAACATATTTTGAAAGCGCGCCCAAGGTAGAACCCGTCACGACCTGGCCGTGATGGCCATCACGGCCGTGATGTGCATCTGATTTATAAAAAGGTATCAAGGCAGAATGGAAGAGATCTCTCTGGACCAGACTTGAACCCTAGAACAACTTCTGCCCTAAAAGAGACATCTTCTCTGCACCAGGGGGCTGCTGTGGCTGTTGTGGAGTGCTCCCATGGAGTTCCTTCTTCCCCTCATCTCTATTTCTCTGGTTTTAGTTTTCTCTGTAATCATGAGTAGCTAAATCCCTCTTTGTTGGGATTAGATGTAACTGAACCGAATATCATGTAATTGCTTTGAATTATCAATCTGTGTTTATGCCTTCATATTAGTGTTTAATTCCTACGCTTAATGCCTTTTGTGGTTTGATCACCCATGAACTGATTTTGAGATTTGATTTGCAATGGGGAGGTTCTTATCAATTCTTGATCTGGAATTAATCACCTAGTAAA
The DNA here is from genome assembly GCA_030762895.1 of Sophora flavescens. Classification (NCBI taxonomy): domain Eukaryota; kingdom Viridiplantae; phylum Streptophyta; class Magnoliopsida; order Fabales; family Fabaceae; genus Sophora; species Sophora flavescens. The sequence continues at coordinate 251,761,861 of CM061063.1, read as the reverse complement.
CCTTGCATCTAGGAATGAAGTTTGGTTTATTAGTAATCGTGTAATCCCTACTCTTAATGCAAATTTACTAGTTAGACCACCTAAGAAATTAGGGTTTAATTAGGGGATTTAGGCTCTTGTCATCTGAGGAATCAGGGCTTGAGTAATCTAGTGGATTGGTTTTAATATTTGAATGCATAAACTGGATTGGTGTTCTTGATAATTGCATGAAGCTAAGGTTTAGTGAAGTCTAGTCCCAACATCTTTATCATATTTGAAAACCACCTTTTTCTGCACTCCAAGTATTTGATAAAAAACCAAAAAGAGTTTGTTCCTTTTCTTTCATTTGTTTTGGGCTTGATAATTAGTATAGAACTCCCTTCAATCCAAAAAAATTCGCTTAGATAGTAATTGATTCGGTACGTGCTAGTACTTGTCTCAGTCCTCGTGGGAACGATATCGGTCTCACCACCGTATTACTTGTGCGACTAGCTATACTTGCCTAGATTCGTAATCAACAAGTTTTTGGCGCCGTTGTCGGGGACTGAGTTTCAATATTAGCATACCCAATTCAATTACTAATTTAGGCACAATTTTATTTTTCTGTTTTACTGATCTGTGTTTGCGCTGTCATCTAGTGCTAACAATTTTGGTCTCTAGACGCTTGTGCATGCGAGGTACTGTCCCAGCTGACCAACTTCTCTACGATCCTGAAATAGAGAAAACAGCTAGGGGGAATCGGAAGCAAGCAAGACAACAGAAGTTAGTAGAGCAACAAGAAAGAGAACAAGAGACTTCCAGCTCTCAAGTTCTTCAAGAAGAACTCAAGATGGCAGGCAATGGTGAAGGTGCTCCACGGAGGACACTTGGAGATTATGCCAACACGAATGTCAACCGTCATGTCACTAGCATAGTGAGACCTCCAGTGAATTGCAACAATTTTGAGATCAAGCCAGCTTTCTTGAATATGGTTGCACAAAATCAATTTGCCGGGTTGGAGCAAGAGGATCCTAATAATCATGTCTCCAACTTCCTGGAGTTATGTGATACGATGAAGATAAATGGTGCTTCTGATGATGCAATTCGTCTAAGGTTGTTCCCATTCTCTCTAAGAGATAGAGCCAAGTCTTGGCTCCAATCTCAACCAAGGGGGAGCATCACTACATGGGATGACTTAGAGGCAAAATTTCTCGCAAGGTTCTTTCCCGCCTCAAGATTTGTGAAGACAGGGGGTGATATCATAAGCTTTGCTCAACAAGAGGGTGAGACTCTTCATGACACATGGGAAAGATTCAAAGATCTGCTCCGAAGATGTCCAAATCATGGGTTTGATGATCTTACCCAAATGCAAACATTTTGCAATGGATTGAGGCCGTCAACTAGGTATATGTTGGATGCCTCAGCTGGAGGTTCCATGAACACAAAGACACCGGAGGAAGCACTGATTTTGATAGAAGCTATGACATCTAATGACTATTTGATGCATCATGACCGAGGTACCACATCAAGAAGGGAAGTGTTGGAGTTAGACTCGCAAACTGCACTTTTGGCTCAGAATAAGCTCATGACACAACAACTTGAGTCCATCACCAAGCAACTAGCTCAACTCCCACAATAACTCCAAACCATTCAAGGGACAACCATTCCACCTCAACAGGTAATGAGATGTGATTTTTGTGGAGGAGATCATGACAATGGAAATTGTGAGGCCACTCCTAGTGCCCACGAGGAAGCTAATTATATGGGAAACTATGGGCGGCAAGGTAACAATCAATATTCCAACAATTACAACCAAGGGTGGAGGAATCAAGTAAATTTTGGTTGGAAACAAGATGCCGGACAAGCAAGCAAGCCTCATCACACACAACCGCCTCAAGACCGGACTTCAATCTTGGAGAACACTCTCAATCAATTCATGCAAATGTCCATGTCAAACCATAAAAACACTAATGCTGCCATAAAGAACTTGGAGGTTCAAGTTGGACAAATTGCAAAGCACCTAGCGGAACAATCCAGCAGCAGTTTTTCAGGTAACACTCAAACAAATCCTAAAGAGCATTGTAAGGCTATTGTTTTGAGGAGTGGTAAAAGTCTTAAGCAAGAGAGCGGTGAGCCTTTGTTGAAAAATAGGAGAGATGTTGAAAAAACAGAGATGAATGCTGAAAAAACTGAGTTGAATGAGGAAAAAGGCAAAGAGGTTGTAATAGAGGAAGAAGAAAAATGCAGTGAAAAAGACAAGAGGGAAAAGTTGGTGGATGAAAACTCAATCTTGAGGAAGACTAAAAGTCAGATTTTGAAAGATGGAGACAAGCCTCAAGAGATCCCTTCTTATGTAAAGTTGCCATATCCTCACTTAAGCAAGAAGAAGGAAAAGGAAGAGCAGTTTGCCAAATTTCTGGACATCTTCAAGAGGCTACAAATCAACATACCCTTTGCTGAAGCACTAGAGCAAATGCCAACCTATGCAAAGTTCATGAAGGAGTTGCTCATGAAGAAAAGGAGGTTTAAAGAAGATGAGATTGTTGCCTCGACAGAAGAGTGTAGTGTGATACTTCAAAGGAAGCTACCTCCAAAGCTTAAAGATCCTAGTAGTTTTACAATCCCTTGCACAATTGGGAATGTTGCTATTGGGAAGGCCTTATGTGACTTGGGGGCGAGTATCAATTTGATGCCGCTTTCAATCTTGAACAAGCTTGGAGGTGGTGAAGTGAAACCAACAAGGATGGCATTGCAACTAGCCGATAGATCAATCAAGCGTCCTTATGGTATTATGGAAGATGTTTTGGTTAAAGTGGATAAGTTTATCTTCCCAGTGGATTTTGTGATATTAGACATGGAGGAGGATGCAGAAGTTCCACTTATATTGGGGAGACCTTTTCTAGCAACTGGTCGTGCTTTTATAGATGTACAAAAAGGCCAGCTTCGACTCAGAGTGCAAGATGAAGAGGTTACTTTCAATGTGTTTGAAGCTATGCATCGCCCGAGTGATGAAGAGAATTGCTTCCGCATGGACATTGTGGATGTAGTGGCTAAAGAAGTCTTTGCACAACAGCACCATTCCTCTACTCTTGAGAAGGAAATTATGAACTCTATTGAAAATCTTGATGAGAAAGAGGAGAAGGAAATAGAAGACTGTTTGTGTGATTTGGAAGCTCAACCCATTCAACATGCTGTCAATACTAAGAAAGAAGAGATCAAAAAGGATGAAGTCCAAAAGAATCTCGAGTTAGAGCTTAAACCTCTACTTCCCCACTTGAAATATGTGTTCCTTGGTGAGAATGAGGAAAATCCTGTCATAGTGAGCAATGTATTGTCCAAGTTGGAAGAGGAGAAACTTGTAAGGGTGCTTAGAGAGCATAAAACAACAATTGGATGGTCTATCTCATATTTGAAGGGTATTAGTCCTGCATTTTGTATGCACAAGATCATGATGGAGGCTGAATTTAAACCGGTGGTCCAACCGAAAAGGAGGCTCAATCCTACAATGAAAGAAGTGGTAAGGAAGGAGGTGCTGAAACTTCTTGAAGCTGGAATGATATATCCGATTTTCAATAGTGCTTGGGTGAGTCCGGTACAAGTGGTTCCCAAGAAAGGTGGCATGACCGTCGTGAACAACGAGAAGAATGAGTTGATCCCAACTAGAACGGTCACCGGTTGGCGAATGTGTATAGATTACTGGAAGCTAAATCAAGCTAATTGGAAGGATCACTTACCACTTACATTCATGGACCAGATGTTGGAGAGGTTGGCCGGGCAAGCTTATTATTGTTTCTTGGATGGTTATTGGGGTTATAACCAAATTACGGTTAACCCGGAGGACCAAGAGAAAACTGCCTTCACATGCCCTTTTGGAGTTTTTGCCTATCGGAAGATGCCTTTCGATCTTTGTAATGCGCCTGCGATATTTCAGAGGTGCATGCTTTCCATTTTCTCTAATATGGTAGAAAAATACATTGAAGTTTTCATGGATGATTTTTCTGTTTTCGGTTGCTCTTATGATAATTGTTTGTCTAACCTTGCTGCTGTGTTAAAGAGGTGCATGGACACCAATTTAGTCTTAAATTGGGAGAAGTGTCATTTTATGGTGCAGGAAGGCATTGTGCTTGGGCACAAAATTTCAGCTAAGGTGATCGAAGTGGATAGATCCAAGATTGATGTGATTGAGAAACTACCTCCACCAGTGAATGTCAAGGATGTGAGGAGTTTTCTTGGGCATGCAAGCTTTTACCGGCGGTTCATCCAAGACTTCTCAAAGATAGCCAAGCCATTGTGTAGCCTTTTGAACAAGGACACACCATTTGTGTTTGATACTGCTTGCCTTGCCTCTTCTCAAATTTTGAAAGAAAAGTTGATCACCGCTCCCATCCTTGTTGCACCCAACTGGGAGTCACCATTTGAATTAATGTGTGATGCCAGTGACTACGCAGTTGGGGCAGTTTTGGGACAGCGGAGGGACAAGTTTTTCCATGCCATTCACTATGCTAGCAAGGTTCTCAATGAGAACCAAATAAATTATGCAACAACTGAAAAAGAGTTGCTTGCCATAGTGATTGCATTGGAAAATTTTCGTTCATACTTGATTGGTTCACAAGTCACTATTTTTACTGATCATGCTGTAATTAAATATTTGTTGACTAAGTTAGATTCAAAACCAAGACTCATAAGGTGGATTCTATTGTTGCAGAAATTTGACTTAGTCATTAAGGATAAAAAGGGCAACGAAAATTTGGTGTCTGACCACTTATCTCGGTTGGTGAATGAAGAGGTTACTGCAGAAGAAAAAGACATTCGGGATGAGTTCTCGGATGAGGCCTTATTTCTGGTGCATGAAAGACCATGGTTTTCCGACATGGCAAACTTCAAGGCAGCCAACATTGTTCTAGAGCACCTCATTTGGCAACAAAAGAAAAAATTCTTCTGGGATGCCAACCATTTCATGTGGGATGACCCATTTCTGTTCAATGTTGGACCGGATGGCTTATGGGGGAGGTGTGTTAGTCAAGAGGAAGCAAGGAATATTTTGTGGCACTGCCATAACTCTCCATATGGTGGACATTACAATGGGGATAGGACAGCTGCAAAGGTCCTCCAATCTGGGCTCTTTTGGCCCTTAATCTTCAAGGACTCTTACAATCATGTGAAGAGTTGTGACAAGTGCCAGAGGACCGGGAACATTTCAAAAAGGGATGAGATGCCACTGCAAAACATATTGGAGGTTGAGGTATTTGATTGCTGGGGCATAGACTTTATGGGTCCACTTCCACCTTCATTCTCCAATCAATATATCTTGGTGGCGGTGGACTATGTTTCCAAATGGGTGGAGGCTGTTGCAACACCGATGCCCAGACAATGATTAAGCTCATCAAGAAGAACATTTTTGCCTGGTTCGGTGTCCCAAGGGTCCTTATAAGTGATGGGGGATCTCACTTTTGCAACTCACAACTGAAAAATGTGTTGACCAAGTATGATGTGAGGCATAAGGTGGCATCTCCCTATCATCCGCAAACAAATGGGCAAGTGGAGGTATCTAACCGAGAGATTAAGAGAATTCTGGAAAAAACTGTGGCCACTACAAGAAAAGATTGGGCAAGGAAGCTTGACGATGCCTTGTGGGCTTACCGGACTGCATTGAAAACTTATGTGGGGTTATCTCCGTTTCAGATGGTCTATGGGAAGGCATGTCATCTACCCGAAGAGTTGGAGCATCGAGCCTTTTGGGCATTGAAGTTCTTGAATTTTGATGCCACTCTGGCGGGTGAGAAAAGAGTCAATCAGCTGCATGAATTAGAGGAGATGCGCCTTAATGCATATGAGAATGCATCTATTTACAAGCAGCGAGTCAAGACCTACCATGACAAGAAGATCGTGATGAAAACATTTCAGCCGGGACAACAAGTTTTATTATTCAATTCCCGGCTGAGATTGTTTCCGGGCAAGTTGAAGTCTAAGTGGTCGGGACCGTTCATTGTCAAAGAAGTCTCATCTCATGGAGCTGTAGAAGTGGAGGATCCTACTTCAAAAAGGACCTTCAAAATCAATGGCCAAAGGCTCAAGGCCTACTTGGGTGGTGACATCGAGAGATTGATCACAGCTGTGCGCCTTCATGATCCTTGAGATCACCTACCCGTCAAGCTAGTGACTTTAAAGAAGCGCTTATTGGGAGGCAACCCAATTTTTCTTTTCCTTTTCCATTTGTTTTTGATTTCAACTCTTGAATAATTTGAGAACATCAAGAGATTTGTTAATAGATTTGTTAAGTGTTTTCAGGGTAAGGAGGAAGGAGAAGCAAAAAGGGCAAGGAGAAGCAAAGTCAGCAACCATCATGCCCAGGCCGTGACACTGGTCACGGCCGTGATGAGCCAGCCATGAAGATCAGAAAGGATCACGGCCCAGCCGTGATGAGCATCACGGGCGTGATGAGAGAACCCTGAAGATCAGAGAGTATCACGGCCTAGCCGTGATGGAGGTCACAGCCGTGACAGGCCAACCCCTATGGACCAGAATTGATCACGGCCCCCCCGTGAGGAGCATCATGGCCGTGACCCAATTTTAATGCAATCCTTTTGACTAGGCATGTGAGCCAACACCCGATGCCACCTTGGTAAGTCGTTCCATTTTTCTCCTCTCTCCAACTTGATTATTTACATTGGGGACAATGTAAATTTTTAAGCTTGGGGTAGGGGTACTTTTGCATACTTGTGCATTTTGCATGTTGCATTCATATAGGCATAGCTTTGCATGATCACATGATTTGATTGCCCCTTGTTTAGATGTTGCATCCGATTGTGAGAACTGAGTGCCAAATAAATTGAGATAGTGAACTTTTGAACCCAATTTTTTTTATTCTTGTGATAAGGCTACAAATAAAAATGCTTGAGATAATCCTTTAGTTGATAATTAGCATGTGGTTCCGTAGATTCGTGTTTCTCACTGATTTTTGAACTACTAAATGTGAGATTCTTGAGCCAAAAAGGGGTACTCACTAAATCTACCCCATTCTTTTTGATAGAGTGTTATTCCTCTTGGATGGTATTCTCTAGAACTTGACTTGAAACCGTTTTGAAGCTTAAAAATTTTAGAAAACATTTTTGAAAATGATTGAGGAACTAGGTATTTTTCCGGCCTTCTGAGCTTTGAATGATTAAATGCTACCCCTTAGTTGCCCGATTTTGAGCCTGAAAGAATAAAATACTTTTCTTGGTACCTTGAATTACTTTGATGAATATGCTTGATAGGAGACATTCTAAAGTATTACAAAAGGGTAAAAAGGTAGTTGAAAAGGTATGGGATAAGAAAGTTATAAAAATATTATTTTTCTTGAATTGAAAATCCCCCCTTCGTCAAAAAAAAACAGAGAAAAAGAAAAAGAACATAAAATGTATAGAGAAGGGGATGACAAAAAGAAGTGAGAAATAAAATAAAAAGAAAGAAAAGAAAGGTGGAAAAATGAATCAAAACCCAAAAAGGTATTTTAGAAGGTGTCATGCTTTGCAATGCTTGATATTTTGTGTAGCCTTTTTGAAATTTCTTTTTCTTGATTTCCCCACCTAACGATTAATCCCATGGCCCCGTTATAACCAAAGCAAAAGACCTCTTGATTCTTAATTGTTTTCATTAATAAAGTAGAGATTTGGTTGATAGTCAAGCTTATGGTAGAATTCATTCCTTGAGGAAATTGAACAAATTGACATATATCCCTGAACACTTGAGTGAGGTGAGAAAGAGTGCCCAAATCAGTGAGAATATGAGTCTAGGAAACCTAAGCTTCTAATTGGATTTGAAATTGATTGTCTCTTGCTGAATTATTTGAAATGCCTATTACTAGGATTAGTTACTCGGGTTCTTGGTTCACTATCCATGTTCTGATCATTTATCTCTTCTGGCCTTAGTAATTGCTTGAGAACAAGCAAATGAATAAGCTTGGGGTGATTTGATAGTGTGATTTCACATCATATTTCATGTACATTTTTGCATGCATTTTCATATAGTTTAGGCATATTTAAATTGATTTTTATTAGTTTTTTACCTTGGAACAGGTAAGGCGGTCTCGTGGTGTTGTTTTGCAGAAATTAAAGAGAAAATGCTCAAGATTGACCATGATGGAGCTTGGATGAAGATAGAGCTTGAAAGGTGAAGAAAATGAGTCAAACAGAGCCCATCACGGCCTAGCCGTGATGACTATCACGGCCATGATTGAGCAAGACTGAAGAAAAAAGAAGGCAAAAGTCAGAAGCTGTCACGGCCTAGCCATGATGCCCATCACGGCCGTGACATGTTAATTGAGTCAGAACCCTTCTAGAGAGAATCTGTCACTGCCTAGCCGTGATGCCCATCACGGCCGTGACAGACCAATTGGTGAAGGCAGAAGCGATCACGGCCTAGCCGTGATGAGTGTCACGGCAGTGACAAACATATTTTGAAAGCGTGCCCAAGGCAGAACCCATCATGGCCGTGACGCGCATCTGATTTATAAAAAGGCATCAGGGCAGAACGAAAGAGATCTCTCTGGAAAAGACTTGAACCCTAGAACGACTTCTGCCCTAAAAGAGACATCTTCTCTGCACCAGGGGGCTACTGTGGCTGCTGTGGAGTGCTCCCATGGAGTTCCTTCTTCCCCTCATCTTTATTTCTCTGGTTTTAGTTTTCTCTGTAATCATAAGTAGCTAAATCCCTCTTTGTTGGGATTAGATGTAACTGAACCGAATATCATGTAATTGCTTTGAATTATCAATCTGTGTTTATGCCTTCATATTAGTGTTTAATTCCTACACTTAATGCCTTTTGTGGTTTGATCACCCATGAACTTGATCTGGAATTAATCACCTAGTAAACCTTGCATCTTGAAATGGAGTTTGGTTTATTAGTAATCGTGTAATCCCTACTCTTAATGCAAATTCATTAGTTAGACCACCTAAGGAATTAGGGTTTAATTAGGGGATTTAGGCTATTGTCATCTGAGGAATCAGGGCTTGAGTAATCTAGTGGATTGGTTTTAATATTTGAATGCATAAACTGGATTGGTGTTCTTGATAATTGCATGAAGCTAAGGTTTAGTGAAGTCTAATCCCAACATCTTTATCATATTTGAAAACCACCTTTTTTCTGCACTCCAAGTATTTGATAAAAAACCAAAAAGAGTTTGTTCCTTTTCTTTCATTTGTTTTGGGCTTGATTATTAGTATAGAACTCCCTTCAATCCAGAAACATTTGCTTAGATAGTAATTGATTCGGTACGTGCTAGTACTTGTATCAGTCCTCGTAGGAACGATATCGGTCTCACCACCGTATTACTTGTACGACTAGGTATACTTGCCTAGATTCGTAATCAACACCCCCTCTCTCTCATTTGTCTCTCCTCTCCCTCTCCCTCTCCTCTCTATCTCTTTCTCTCTCCTCTCCGTCCTCTCTCTACATAATTATACAAAATTATATATTGTATATTTATATATTAAATAATATATATTATAAAGGGTATTCCGATAAATTTAATATTATTTTGTCTGTGCTGTCCATTATCCATCAAACAATGTACAAGACAAAGAATTATCATGTAACTCAAGGATTTGTCCTGTGCTGTCCTGTCTGTCCTGTGCTGTCCAGATACTTTTTGCAAATCAAACGCACCCTAAGAAATCCTTAATATAATTAAACATCAGAATGATTAAAAAAAATTAAACAAAAAGGAGCAAACCTTCATCTGCTTCAACAAACGCTCTACACCCCAACGACAAAAAGAAAAAACATGTAAATTATTGTGCAAGGCAGATTATAAAAGAAAAAAAAACATTTCAATATGATATATATATATATATATATATATATATATATATATATATATATATATATATATCATACTAATAATGTTCCATGCTAGCGGTCTTACCCCACAACGTAGTTGCTGCAAAACAGTTTTACTCTCAAATTCTCAAAAAATGTTGGCTTAAGATATTATTGGGTTTCAAGTAAAGCTTGCAATTGCTGCTGCAAGATAAAAAAAAAAAAAAAAAAGATTTGACAACCACAAAGAATTATATATACCCGGTTCGATAACACCCTTTCTTTAGCCTTTATGCTTTCCTCTTTCTAAATGAACTCATTCTTTTATTTCCGAATGAGAAAACAAAAATTAAAAACACTAAGGCAAGTTGTTCGGCTACAAGAAAATTGAAGATTAGCTACGACAAATTTAGCAACTAATTCATAGTTAATCTCTAGCAAACAAATTTAGCTACAGATTTGCTACGAATTAGCTATAATATTGGTGGTAGCATAATTTAAGTGGCAAATCAGCTAGCAAAAGTTTTCCTAGCTAATTTTAAAAGTTTCCTAGCAATTTTATAGTTAATATATAGCAAAATGTTGTTCAATATTCATTTTTCCTAGCAATATAACTAGGATATTATTATAGCAATTTTATAGTCAATCAATAGCTAAAATTTAATAGTGATTTTATAGCTATTTCCTAGCATTGAATGCTTTTTTCTAGCTAAATGACTACGATATTGTCATAGCAATTTTATAGTCAATCAATAGCTAAAATTTCTTAGCCATTTTATAGATATTTCCTAGCTATTCTCTTTTTTATTTATCTCTTTTATTTCATATTACTTCTTATTTATAAGAAAGTAAAATAATCTACACTTGAAGAGAATCTATTAAGAAAACAAGTAACCAACCTAGCACATGCAGTGCTAGAGAAGGAAACTTGGCAAGTCTAATTACAAACAGTGGTTCACCCAAAACAAGAACACCACAAAATGATAATCCCAAAAATCATTGATCAACACTACAAACCAAAGAGACATAATAGGACCAAAAAGTAATAGTCTACAAAATTAACCCAATACAGAACCAGAAAAATTAACTGGTTTCTTCACAAAAGTAGCATTTTTAAATTGAATACAAAATGACAAATTAAATCTTAAGTAGTTAATCATTCATCCTCGTGATCTTCCTCATCTACTCCATGATCTTCCTCACCTACTCCACCTTGTAATGGTGCTTGCTTTCTAAGATTTCTAACTTGGGAGACACCAATCATGGATAAGATGGGTTCCAACATAGGCATCAATTGTGTTTGGACAAAAGAAGTCATTGCTATGTTCACGGCTTCCTTGATGTCTTCTTGTGTCGATGCTAGAGTGTGGGAGGGTCCAATGACCTTTGAAGATGAAGTATCCATAGATCCATTAGTGCCAACATATAAATTGTGACCCCCCCAAAATCCGCCTCTTCTTCTTAGGACCTGACACCTCTGCCCATACTTCTGAATCAATTATTGGATGCTTTGAAGTGTCTTCTCCATAGTTCTCCAACATTACAGTGTCATATGACTCCTAAAACAACACCAATTACAATATAATAATTATGTGCCTATATCAGTACCTATAGAATCAGTAAAGCATATGGGCAAAAGAAAGTAGGAACAAGTAGTGTAAGGCCTCAAACAATCAATCCCAGTTGCACTGTTTGTGTAGGCCAACAAAACAAGACAAAGGAAAAGCTAAACAAAAAGAATAATGTGAGGAGGCACTAACCACATCTTTTGAAGATGGCACATCATCTAGAGACCTATGCCTAGAAAGATCATTATGCAGCCCATGCCCAAAGCTATTCCTTCTTGAAAATGCCTCCATTACACCTGATAATCTATCTAGGATCTCTTTCCCAACTAAGATAAAAAAAAAGTATACATCATTTTTTTCCTATCATTCAAGCAATGACAAATAGTATGGAAAAAAAATATCTCAATTGATAAAATTCCTTTACCTCCATCATGGCCACTTCCCCTGCCAAAGATCTTTGAACCAAACTACCCTCTTTGTGCCTCTGGTTGAAAGCTACCTCTGCCTTTACCCCTCCCTGTTTAAAATACACAAAGTTAGTTATATTCGATGGAGTGTTTGAAAGATCCTATGACAAGATTATTCATTTCACTGTTGGATTAAAGATAAATCACATACGTTGAGACTAGAAGATTCATAAAGATATACGTCCATTTGGTGTATGAGTCACAATACGACCCCAACTACATGTAGTCTGATTCTTGTTCCTGTTGGTATTGTATTATTTACAAAATAAAGAAATAAAGAAAGCATCCTAACCTGCAATGAAATTTTACTGATTTTTTAATGCATTAAGCCCCTTAACCAGATCATTCTTTTGCGCTTTGTTCTTGTCATCCTTGACACCTGTAAAACAAGAAAGGCAAACAGTGAGTAGGCAAAAAGCCATCAAATACTTGCAAAAGCCAACAAATACCTAGGGAAGGCAAAGTATGAGGTGGTGGTGGACTAGTGCATGAGTGAGAAGGATGTGGTTGATCACCGCGACCTCTGCCTTTACCCCTCCCTATTGATAATACAGTGAAAAATAACCATAACAAAACAAAGCACAAACAGTTTAAAATACACAAAGACTTCCATTCAATCTCAGTTTTTACTTACTGGATAGTAAATACTTAAGCCAACCAGCTGCAATGAAATTTAGAAATTTAGAAAATAAAGAAAGCATCCTAACCTGCAATGAAATTTTGCTGATTTTTTTAATGCATTAAGCCCCTTAACCAGTTCATTTTTTTGCACTTTGTTCTTGTCATCCTTGACACCTGTAAAACAAGAAAGGCAAGCAGTGAGTAGGCAAAAAGCCAGCAAATACCTGCAAAAGCCAACAAATACCTGGGGAAGGCGAAGTATAAGGTGGTGGTGGTGGACTAGTGCATGAGTAAGAAGGCTGTGGTTGATCACTACGACCTCTCCCTTGACCGCGTTTATTTCCTCTACCTCGAATTGCAATGTTAAGATATCTACACACAACTGGTCTTATTTTTTCAATATGATAAAAAATCATTATTTAAACAATGCTCATTTACTAGTGTAAAGTGGATTTGATAAAAAAAAAATCACAAATGAACATAAAATTTCTTGTGTATTTGCAGAAGGCACAGTTACAAACTACACTTTATACAAATACACGTCTAGCTACATTCAACAGATATATTAATCAACTATTTCCACTATCACTATTTGAATATGAATCATATAGTTCCTCATCTTCATCTAAAAACTCATCATCACTTTCACTATGTTCATTGTCATTGATAAACTCATCAACAAATGGAATTCCCCCTGGATTGTATATATCATTTATGCCTACTTCTTCCATTGGGGGATTTGCATCAAATAAAAGCATCGCTTCATCTTCAAGGATGACATTGTGTATTACTAAGGACCCATCTTCTTGGTAAAAGTCATTAGCATCCAGCTCATTCAATTCATCATGTTCGTCATTGAAGGTCTTTGCTACAAAGAGTTTTCGTCTAACTTTTCAAGCCGCCCACCATTCTCCACCAGCTCTACCCCTTCTTTGTGGATACATTGTATAGTACACTTGTTGTGCCTGTGAAACTAATACAAATGGCTCATTTGAGTGAAGCCTTGATTTGGGCTTAATGTCAACTATCCCAAATTTCCCATGTACATTAACTGCATTAGTTGGGTCGAACCAGTGACACCGAAAAAGAAATACTTTGTTTTGACATCCTAAATATGATAATTCTAATATCTCTTCAATAATGCTATAATAGTCCAGGTCATTCTCACCATATATGCTTCCTCGAACACATACCCCACTATTCATTGTAGCTTTATTTTGTCCATTCTCCTTAGTGTGAAATTTGTACCCGTTAACTATTATGCCATTATAAGAAGTCACGTGTTTAGATGGACCATAACTCATCTGTTGAATCAGTTGATCCTCCACTTGACCACCACTTACCTGTGAATCATTACAATAGATGGTTGCAATTTTAATAAAATTATTGATCTCTCATCTCAACAGAAATGAGCATTAAAATTAATATTTTATGATCAATTGTGGATGAAAGGACTCACTAGATGTTTTAGCCACCCACTGAAGTCTTTGTCCCGAAGTTCCAATATTTGATCATCCGTGATGCCAAAGAAAGTTTGCCTTAGCAAGTCCTCGAATTGCCTAATCAATACAATAAAAATTAATAATGAATACAATATAATTGAAATGTTAGTTAGGGAGTAAACTTACTTGAGAAATGGTGCAACTTCTTTGCAATTTACAAGCACATATGTCTCAGCAATATGAAGCTCTGCATCTGTTAGGTATCTATTGCTACCTTTTCCAATAGGACGACGTGGGTATTTAAAAATAGACAAGCATTCATCAACCATGTCATGCCCACCATCATCATTTTGAGGAACTTGAGTACGTCTTGTTTGCAATTTTGGATCAAAATAGATGGAAGCAAAGTTGGAAATCTCTTCTAAAATATATGCTTCACAAATAGATCCTTCAACTCTCGCCTTATTTCGAACCTTTTTTTTCAAATATAACATACACCTCTCAAATGGATACATCCACCTATATTGCACAGGTCCTCCAACCTTAGCTTCATATGGGAGATGCACAACTAGATGCTCCATCACATCGAAGAATGCTGGAGGAAAAATCTTCTCTAACTTGCAAACTGTTTCAATAATGGAAAGTTCTACATTCTCCATAATTGAAGCACGTAATTCAGTTGCACAAATTTCTTTAAAGAACAAGCTAAGTTCTATTAATGCCCCCCATATAGGTTTTGGCAACATATCACGAAACGCCAAAGGAATTAACCTTTGCATAAAAACATGACAGTCGTGACTTTTCATTCCATATATTTTTCCATCGTCGACATTAATACAACGTGCAATATTAGATACATACCCATCAGGAAATTTCAATTGCTTGATCCACTCACACACCATTCTCCTTTGATTGGCATTCAACACATAAGTTGCCTTCGGTTTTTTGTACTTGTCATTCTCAACTATTAACTCTAAAGTAGGATGTTTGCATATCATTTTCATGTCTTCTCTTGCATTCACATTGTCCTTTGTCTTGCCCTTTATGTCCATGACCGTGTTAAAAATATTGTCAAACACATTCTTTTCAACATGCATAACATCTAAATTATGTCGTATTAGATTAGTAGACCAGTAAGGCAATTCCTAAAATATGCTCTTCTTCACCCAGTTGTGAACTTCACCAAAGCCATGTTGTTTCTGCTTATGTGAATTCAATCCAAAAATGACATCATGAAGGTGAGTCACTCTACTCTTGATCTCTATCCCAGTTAATCGTTGTGGCGGTAAAGACCTTTCAATTGTTGAATTCTTAAAAGAGTATCGATCACGACGAAACGGATGTTCAAGAGGAAGATATTGGCGATGACAATCAAACCAGCAACATTTCCTACCATCCTTTAGTACAAAAGACTTATTGTGCTCCATACAATACGGACAAGCAAGTTTTCCACGAGTACTCCACCCACTTAGCATTCCATAAGCAGGAAAGTCACTTATTGTCCACAATAATGTTGCTCTCATGTTGAAACTTTGCTTCTTCTATGCATCAAAAGTGTTCACCCCAACTCCTCACAATATCTTTAGCTCATCAATTAGAGGTCTAAGATAGACATCTAAACTTTTACCTGGTGACTTTGGTCCCGGAATCATAAGGCTAAGGAATATGTATTCCCTTCTCATACACATACTTGGAGGAAGATTGTATGGTGTGACAAAAACAGGCCAACATGAGTATGGAGTAGCTGAACCACAAAATGGATTGAAACCAGCTGTTCAAAGACCAAGCCTAACATTTCGAGGCTCTTGTGCAAATGTTAGATAGGTGGCGTCAAATTGTTTCCAAGCCTCAGCATCAGCTGGATGTGTGATCATTGATTTATCATGACGCACTCCATCTACATGCCAGCGCATATATTGTGCAGTATTTTTGGACATATACATTCTTTGGAGTCTTGGAGTAATGGGAAAATATCGCAACACTGAGTACGACACATCTTTTTCCTTCATCGAATGCCCAACCTTTGGTTTGAACCGTGGGTGACTACAAACTAAGCAAGTCGAGCATACTTTTGGGTCCTTGTTTTCTTTGTCATACAACATGCAGTGATTAGGACATGCATCTATTTTCTCATATCCTAATCCCAAGTCATTAACCATTTTCTTTGATCTATAAAAATTTTCGGGTAACTTTTCTAACTCTGGAAGCATGCTCTTAATTATGACAATCATCCAATCATAACAACTCTCACTCATGTTGAACTCTGACTTCAAATTCAAAAGTTGAGTTACAACTGACAATTTTGTATGCTTATGGCACCCATCCCATAAAGGTTCGTCGGCGTCTTTTAGCAAGGCATAAAATTTCAAAGCCAACGGATTGGGATCCTCTTCTAAATCTTGATCTTCTGAATTTAGTTGATCACCCACAGCATCTACAACCATATCCACATATGGATTCCCGGTCTCAACCTCTTCATCATGGTCAGTTGATGTTGAACTACTATCCTTCCATCGATCCTCACCATGAACGGTCCAATTTATGTAATCTTCCATAAATCCATATTGATACAAATGTTTCTCTACCCAAAATGTCTCCTTCCGAACACAATTCTTACATTTTGAACATGGACAAGGAATGCGACTTAATCCATCGGCAACTGTTGGGTCTCTTTTAGCAATCTTAATGAAATCATCAACTCCATTCTTAGATTCTTCAGTCAGTTGGCCATCACAATCCTTTCTTCTTAACATCCAACTTCTATCAGGTCTCATGATTTCTAAAATCAATTTAGAGCATCAATACATTGTTACCTTTTTTTGTATCTACATGCAATAACTACATGCATGCTCGTCATTTCCCTAGGATCGACAACAATTCATGCACATTTAATAACATATAATTGAAAGAACAAAATTTAGAGCAACATGGTTCAAAAACACTAAAATCTTAGTGTAGTGAACTGAAACAAGATATATCAAAAAGCACAAAATAAAAAATAGATACAAATGAAATTGCATATTTGCAATTTCCAGAGCAAAAGCATTTATTTCCAGTGACCCCCTGCTTAGACCCTTTTTTAATCCAATTAACACATCTCTTGTGCATCAGCATATATTCATCTTAGAACATGGACACTTTAATGATTCATATTACACTATACTCAACTACATTCAACATTCAACATTCAACATGTGGTATATGCTGATGCTTTTATTAAAAATAATAAACATTTTCCCTATAGAAACTCTAGTTTAAACCAAAACCTATATACCCAATTAAGTATATATCTATATGTGCCCAACACTATGAACATCATGTACATATCCATAGAAAATGCAACAGTAAAACTGGAAAAAAAAAGGTTTATAATCATGGATTCATTTACAATAGGATGAATAAAGAACCACATATAAAACACTTCTTTTAAAATGTATGAATAAAGAACCAAGATTTAAAACAAAGAACCATAGTCAATTAAATCAAAGAAAGAACCATAGCAAGAAAAGGAAGAGTGGCTTTCATATTTGTTTAATATTAAGTTAGAGATTAGATTCATTTACCTGGTTTTTGGTAGAAAATGTCAAGCTTGGAAATGATTATAGCTTGAGTGTTATGGGAAAAGGAAGTGTTAAAGTGCAGATGAACAAGAAAATGCAGAATATAGGTGATGTGTTTTATGTACCAGAACTTAAAAGCAATCTGATCAGCCTAGGACAACTGCAAGAAACTGGTTGTGCAATTGTGATCCAGAAGGGAAGCTGTCAAATTCATGATCCAAAAGAGGGATTAGTTGTTGTTGTTAAGATGTCTGGAAATCGGATGTTTCAACTCAAAACAGAAACTTCTGAAGATCAAACTTGTCTCAAATCATCTATTCAAGATTCCTCATGGTTGTGGCACTATAGGTTTGGACACTTAAATAGGTTTGGACACTTAAACTTCAATGGACTCAAAACTTTGCAGTAGAAAAAGATGGTGAAAGGGCTTCCTCAGATTGATGCTCCATCTCATGTATGTGGAGAATGTGTGATTGTAAAGTAGCATAGAAAATCGTTTCCTCAAAAAGTACCTAGAGAGCTAGTCAAGTTCTACAACTAGTGCACTCAGACATCCGTGGTCCTATGAATCCAACCTCTAATAACAATAAAAGGTACTTCATAACTTTCACTGATGACTTTAATAGAAAGACATGGGTGTACTTCTTGAAAGAAAAATATGAAGCTATTGAAGTGTTTAACAGATTCAAAGCAAGAGTTGAGAAGGCTTATGTGCATATTCCTGATCCAAAGAGAAAGAAACTTGATGCTAAGGGAGAGAAATGTGTACTACTTGGTGTGAGTGAAGAATCCAAGGCTTACCGTCTTTACAATCCTATAACAAAGAACGTTTGCATTTCTAAAGATGTGGTATTTGATGAAAACAGCAGCTGGAATTGGGAAGTTAAAGATAAGGGAAAATCAATGGCTCTTGAACTTGAAGACAATGAAGAAGTTGAAATTGAAGAAGATACATACAATGATGGGGAAGAATTAAATGAATTTGGATTTGATAGTGTGAATGCTGCACACTGGGATAGTGAGGACTGGGAACGATATACACCAGAGTCTAAATATTTTCCTTATGGCTGACTTACATTGTATTCTTTCCCCAAACTCTTGTGTTCATAGCCATTATGTTCCTTTAGTGGAGTGTTAAACTCGTAATCATTAGATTGTACTACTGAACATCCTCTTTTGGTTAAGCTCTCAGGCTTAGAAACTTGAATGAATCTTTCTCTAGGTGTTGTTAAAGGAGACTTTAGTCTCTCCTCCTTGGTGGATGGAGGAGATACTGAGGATAACTGTTGATCAAATGCTTTACGGTACAAGGAGAGAAGATGTTGTTCCAAATACACAACTTCCAATTCTAACACTGCAATTTCCTTAATTAATTCTGTGGTTGGCTGGAGTCACAAAAACAACAACAACAAAATGAAAAGAGAAAACTTGATAAACAGAAAGCAATATGTGAACAAGAAAGTCATGCGAGAGATTTTTAAATTAACAATAGACTCGTAAGTCCTAATCAATGTATAATCATGTATAGACTGCACAATATTCTTATGATTGCAGACGCATGTGGCAGGATTGAGCCACAAAACTATTCAGCATTAGGCTAGCATGTGTAAGGCAACAACAATAACTTAAGAAAGCATATATGGAACAGTCCACTGATAATGAATCTCTTGCACTATTCTTGCCCATCACATGAACTCAAAGTAACTAAGTGATTATCAAACACTGAATCTGCAATATCCTGAGCATAATTGCTAGGCCATTTCATCATTCTTCTAGTATAGAAGGAAAAAGACAAATTAGGATTTGACACTTGACAACAGATATGGAATTAGTTCAATTGAAAGATTAAGTTAAACTATGTAGTTCTAGCTAGATTAATCCATACAATATACATGCAATCCTAAATCGTACAACAACTAAAGAGAGAATCACTAACCAATGAGTAGCACGATTAGAATCTTGTAATCACTGAATCGCACGGCAAAAACTGAATCGCACAGCAAGAAGAAGCAAGATCTATGAGGTTTCAGAGAAGAAGAAAGGAGAAGAACCTAAAAATCAACACAACAAAAATCAAAATGCAAGAAGAAGCATGAAGCTGAATCACACACACATTCACCCTCCTTCCAAGCTGTCAACACAGATATCACACACACAGCTAGAATTGAAATTATTTTAGTGTTTCAAAGAAGCAACAACAAAAATCAACATGCAAAGAGTAAATAGCAAAATCCACAGATGTAGAAAAAATCCACAACACGCTTGGAGTGCCCAAAATTTAAATATCACTAACTCGATAAACATGCCAAAAATTCTGATCAATACAAGAGGTTTGGTATTTTCCATTTTCCAGTAAAGCAACCCCTCATGTATCAGGAAATTATAGACATAAATGATCACAAATTATCAAATAAACCCAATTTAGGCAACATGAGAAGCAAAAGCATAAAAAACAGAAAGGACACCTCATTGAACGTTTGTACCTTGAAGTAAATCTCAGTCCCAGCATTTTATTTTCTCCACTTCCTTCAAGCCACCTACATCAGAGTTATTCACAGTGAAGCAGACACAATTAATTCACAGAAACAACATCAACAGTGTCAAAAATAAAGTAACAAACATTCACCATCCTACCAAGGAAATTAACAAGCAAGAACTCACATGGAGCACAATTGAGAAACTAGTCCACACCAAGTAATCTCTACTGTCCTTGTGGATCATGTACTCATGCAAGAAATTGGTTGTGATAGGTTTGATTCCTCTAATTTCTTCATTATCCCCACAACATATAACACAAAAACTTGTGAGGTTCATAATTAAAAAAATGCATGCTTCCATTAATTAAGAAGGGAAAAAAATGAAAAAGAAACAAAGAAAATAAGGAGAATGAAAAAGAAAATAAGATGAGAACATCTAGAAGCAACCACAAATTTTCGGATTTAGATTTCCTAGTCACAAAACAGGGATGCATCGTTGGATCAATGTGTATGTTTGAAGAAGCTTAGATTGATCAAACGGTGCATTCAACAAATTGAAATCACAAATCAAAATGACAAAGCGCAAAATGGAATTGAGAGAGAGAGAGAGCGCAAAACAAATTGACAAATCACAACCCTAATTATAGATCGAACATGTTAATTACCTTCAAATTACAGATTGAACTTCTTATCTTCAAGTAAATCTTGTCTTCAAATTGCAGATCCCTAGCTCACCTTCAAATCGCAACCTGAGAGAGAGAGAGAGAGAGAGGGAGAAAGAGAGAGAGAGAGAGAGAGAGAGAGAGAGAGAGAGAGAGAGAGAGAGAGAGAGAGAGAGTTAGCAGAGTGCGGGAGAGTGAGAGTGAGAGTGCGAGAACGAGAACCATGCAAGAGTGAACCTGAGCAGAGTGAAGAGTGCGAGAGTGAACCTGAGCAGAGTGAAGAGGCGAGAGTGTGAGAGGGCGAGAGTGGGAAAGAAGAGGATGCCAGAGAGTGAAAGTTTAGTGTTTATCTATAGTAAAACAATTTTTTTATAAAAAGTAGTCAATAGTTAATATTTAGTTTAACTTTCACTAAGAATAGGTTTATGGTAGCTATAACACTTAACTGTAGTTAACAAGTAGTTAATTAACTTGAAATTAGCTACATATTTTATTAGTAGCTAATATTAGTAGCTAAATTAAAAAATTCTTGTAGTGTTCTTATACAATGCTAACTATAACTTGAAGAACTTGAGAATAAAAAAAGGAGGAAAATATTTTATATATATATATAATACATGAGTTGTGTATTTTCAGTCTTCAATGTAAATAGATTAATTCAGCAAAAAAACTGAGAAATAATATTAAAAGAGAACTACTTAAAATGGAGAAGATTTTTCCACTAAATACAAAATTGTTTGGGAGGGAATTAATGGGTCATGGCAAGCATAATTGTTTGCGTACCTTAGATTTTTCTAATTCACCACTCTGGACTGCACCTTCCAAACCCCATGTGTTACTAACTCTAAGTTAGGGAAAAAAAAAATCCTGACTCATTCATATGAAGTTAGTAATTGCATTGAGTCGTCAGGTAAGAATATCTTACTTGATCAAGAAAAGTATCCAAGGATCAAGCAAGCTCACTATTAGGTAAAGAGGAGTTGTAAGTTCATCCTTTTGGGAGTTTTCTCTATCCTCCAGGATTCTTAGGAGCTGTTGCTTTATCATGAGAAATTTACATCCTCTTCCACAATCTGCAGTTTATGAATGACCCATATTTAAATAGTATATAAATATTTAAATAGTATATAATTCATAAGTGATGATATCATGTGTATTTAGATTTTACCTCATCTGATAACCTAAATTGAAAAGCATAATATCATATATTGTTTGGTAAAAGACACTTGAGCTATTCAAAAACATGTCAATCTTAAGATTTCTGCAGAACTTAGATATTCAGGCAAATAAGTGATCATCTTATATGCTTATGAGGCCTTCTCCATTTTTTTATTTGATTCAAGAAGAATACCTTAAGTAGCTCAAGCGGCACCTCAGCATGCCTAGTCATTCGAAAGACTTAATTGTAGTTGTATACATGAGGTAGATCCATCCAAAAAAATAACAGCAGAGAAAAATTATCAAATTAGTCAATGGAAGGTCTTAGACCAAGACACACTACAACATTTTTGCCCTATGGCAACGCCTATCATTCCAACGGCTGAAAAAATGTTCTCTTAAACCATGATAGACAACGGTTATTTGAATGGTTGGCTTACTGAATATTTTTTTTTACATTTTACATATACAACGGTTAAGAAAACAAATGGACAACAATTTTAATCCCCAAATTTTTTCATTTTTTAAATTAGGCTTAAATAAATGTTGCCTATGAATTTATTTTAGTCTACGCGTGAAAACCGTTTCTAAATGATTTAAGAACAGTTAAATACTTGTGGCCTAATAATTTATCCAAAATAACCAATGCAAAACCGTTCTCCTATGTCTAATTAGTAAGGCGCCAAAATTTCTCGCGCTTCTCCAGAATAGTGGCTCCACTTTGGCAGTTTGTTATTGTTAGATTTGATTTCCATGTGAATGATTCTTGGCATATAGTCATTGATGGAGGTATTCCACTCCATATGGTTTGATGGGTATTAGAAATTTTACATTTTAATTCATTATGATATCTATGAAGGGCTACTTGGGACGTTTATAGCAATTATGAAACCATCATATGGTCTAATGGGTTTGTTAGAGTGTTGTTTTTGGATTTTTTTAAATTTATTTTGATTTGCTATATGGGTTTTTGCATTATTTGTTCTGCTTGCTGGGTTTGTTCTGCATTGTTTGTTCTTCTTTGTCTTCTTTGCTAGAATTTTTGTTTGCCATTTCATCAAACATGTTCTAGTCAAGCCATTCAGAATGAAAACCATTATCAAGAAAATGCAAAGCAAAATGTCATTGATATTTGCTACTATCATATAGGCTTTCCCAAACAGAACTAAAAATTTCGAAACTAAAACTAATTAAAAGGCAAGAAGTGATTCAGATGTAATTACATGCTTCAAGCCATCTATCAAAACAGCCTAAACTAATTAATAAACTGTAATGGCAGTTTTGTCCCAGCAAGCATGTGTTAGACCCCCTATTAAGAAAATATATGAAAGGAGGAGGCCGAAACAGCCCAAACCAATTGGGCCAGCCTCAGATTAGTTGGTTAGTACCAAGGTAGCAAATTAGCAAGATAAATAGAGAGCAGAGGGGGGAGAATTAGTTAGGAAGTTAGTTGGAACTAGAACCAAAAGGAAAAGGCCAAGATCTTGAATCTTGGAGGGAAACACCATTGTATTTTCATTTTTCTACTACTCTCATTAGTTTGTTGTTACTTCTCTGATTTTGGGAACATTTCCCCAGAGAAATTCTTTGTATACTGTAATAAAATTCATCAAGAATCCCTAATTGTTGAACCAGTTCTATCAACTGGTATCAAAGCTCTTAGATCTTGGGGAAAGATTCATGGTTTCGACGAGAGGAATGGAAACCAGAGTGGAGTTTCTCGAGCGCGGGTATGAGACGATCATGGCAACGCGCGAAGAACTGCAGGAACTGAGAAGAGTCGTTGATGAAGAACGACTTGAGAGAATCGAAACAAGAAGGCAACTTGGAGAACTTCTCGAGACAGTGCGTGGATTGACAAGTCGCAGCGCTAGGGAAGGAAACGGAGGAGGATCCGCCAACGAATCTCAGATCCGAGATGAAAGATGGAGGAAACTAGAAGTGCCGGTCTTCGACGGCAGTGATGCGTATGGGTGGGCGAATCGAGTGGAACGTTATTTTGAGTTGAAGGGATTGAGTGACGAAGAGAAGCTACAACCTGTGATGGTGGCTATGGAAGGTAAGGCTTTGACCTGGTATCAGTGGTGGGAATATTGCGCCCAGAACCCTACATGGCAACAGTTTCGCTCCGATGTGATTCGAAGGTTCCAGCCATCGATGATACATAGTCCTTTTGAACTATTGTTGAGTCTCAAACAGACCGGGACAGTCGAAGAGTATAGGGAACAGTTTGAGCTATATGCGGGACCGCTTATGAAAGAAGCTCAACCCGATTACTTGAAGGGGATCTTTCTTAATGGACTCAAAGAGGTGATTAGGGCTGAATTAAAGCTGCACAGGGCAGACACTATAGTGGAATTAATGGATTTTGCCCAGAGTATTGATGAGAAAAACTTGTTGATGAATAGAGGGAGTCAATCGGTACCAAGAAGTGGGGCTAAAACAAGAAATGCAAGTAGTACCAGGTTGATCACATGGGAACCAGGAAACAAGAACCAAACTCAACCTGCATCAGTGACAGGGAGTTCAGGGAACGATTCCAATAATCTGAAATCTACAGGATCTTTCAAAGGAAGAAATTTTCGAAGACTGAGTGAGGCAGAACTCCAAGAAAGATCAAGAAGAGGTCTTTGTTTCAGATGTGATGAGAAATGGGGCCCAGGCCACACCTGTAGTAAGAAACAATTACAGATTCTGATCTTGGACGAAGAAGAAGATGATAGTAAAACAGAAGAAACAGAGGAAGAATTGGTGATGAAACAGTTGCAGTTATCCTTGTATAGTATTACGGGATTGACCTCCAAGAAATCAATCAAGATGCTGGGCATCCTAGCTGGTAGACAGGTGACAGTTTTGGTGGATTGTGAAGCCTCTCATAACTTCATCTCTGCCACCACAGTAAAAGACTGTGATTTACAGGTATCACCAACCCCTCAATACTCAGTAGAAGTAGGGGATGGAAGGAAAATTATGTGT
This sequence comes from Sophora flavescens, assembly GCA_030762895.1. Taxonomy (NCBI): domain Eukaryota; kingdom Viridiplantae; phylum Streptophyta; class Magnoliopsida; order Fabales; family Fabaceae; genus Sophora; species Sophora flavescens. The sequence goes on along the minus strand of CM061063.1, from coordinate 251,737,174 downwards.
AAAGGCATGTGTACACAGTTAGTGCTTTTAATACAAGGGTTAGAAATCCAGCAAGATTTTTTTGTTTTCGAATTGGGGGGAGTTGATGTAGTGCTTGGTATGGAATGGTTATCTAGCCTTGGTGAGATTCGGGCTAACTTCAAAGAACTTTCACTCAAGATTCCCACCAAGGAAGGTATAAAGTTGTTGAAAGGAGAGCCTGCACTAACCAGAACTAAAGCTTCTTTTAAATCAATTCTAAAGGCCATAGCTGATCAAGGGGAGGGTTTCTTTCTAGACTACCATAGTATGCAAACTGAGGCAGAACAGGGGCACTCTATTCCTCAGTGGTTGGTTTCAGTCCTTGATGATTATGCTGAGGTATTTCAGGAACCACAAGGTTTACCTCCACCCAGGCGCCAAGACCATGCCATAGTTCTGAAGGGGGGATCCAATATCCCCAATCTCAGGCCTTATAGGTACCCCACTACCAGAAAAATGAAATTGAAAATTTGATAGATGATATGTTGAGTTCAGGAATCATAAGGCCGAGTGTGAGCCCTTACTCAAGCCCGATCATTTTGGTTAAGAAGAAAGATGGGGGATGGCGTTTCTGTGTAGATTACCGATCTCTTAACAAAATCACCATTACGGACAAGTTCCCTATACCGATTATTGATGAGTTGTTGGATGAACTAGGAGGAGCAGTGGTATTTTCTAAGTTGGACCTTCGATCCGGTTATCACTAGATTCGCATGAGAGAAGAAGATATTCCAAAAACGGCATTCCGGACCCATGAGGGGCACTATGAGTTTGTAGTCATGCCCTTTGGCTTGACTAAGGCACCATCAACGTTCCAATCTCTTATGAATGAGATGCTGAAACCATATTTGAGAAAGTTCACCTTAGTATTCTTTGATGATATTCTAGTGTATAGAAAAACTGAAGAGGATCACAAGAGACACTAGCAGGCCGTGCTAGCTCTTCTTAAAGAACACCAACTATTTGCAAATAAGAAGAAATGCCACTTTGGACAGCAGCAGCTGGAGTATCTAGGCCACATTATCTCAGCTCAGTGTGTAGCTGCAGACCCCAAGAAGTTGGCTGTAATGTTAGATTGGCCAACCCCCAAAGACCTTAAGGCACTTAGAGGATTTTTGGGTCTTACTGGGTACTACAGAAGGTTTGTTAAAGACTATGGTAAGCTGGCCAGACCTTTGACTCAGTTGTTAAAGAAAGATAACTTTCTTTGGTCTATAGAGGCTCAAGGTGCATTCGATAAGTTGAAAGCTTTGATGGCTGACTTGCCAGTTTTGACAATTCCGGATTTTTCTAAAGTTTTCACCATTGAGACAGATGCATCGAATAAGGGTCTTGGAGCAGTTCTTATCCAAGAGGGCAGACCCGTAGCTTTCCTTAGCCAAGCTTTATCCGAGAGAGCTCAAGCAAGATCTGTATATGAACGCGAGTTAATGGCCATTGTGATGGCAGTGCAGAAATGGAGGCATTATCTTTTGGGCAGGCATTTTGTCATTGTTACTGACCAGAAAAGCTTAAAATTCCTCACAGATCAACGAGTTTTGGGAGAGGAGCAATTCAAGTGGACGTCCAAGTTAATGGGCTTTGATTTCGAGATTCAATATAGGCCCGGATCAGAGAATAATGCAGCAGATGCCCTTTCCAGGAAAATGACTTTTGCTGCCCTGTCCACTGTCCAATTTTCAGAATTGGAAGAATGGGAAGAGGAAGTCAAGCAAGATCCTAAACTGCAGAGTATCATACAAGACTTAATCAAAGACTCACACTCTCATCCTGGCTATTCCTTTCAGAACAGAAAACTACTCTATAAAGGGAAGCTAGTACTACCAAAATCTTCTTCCAAGATTCCTATTTTACTAAAAGAATTCCATAGCTCAGCAGTAGGGGGACACTCAGGATTTTTTAGATCCTATAAACGCATTGCTGGACTAGTTTACTGGGAAGGAATGAAAAGAGATATTCAGCAATTTGTGATTTCATGTGAAATATGCCAGTTAAATAAATATCAAACATTGTCACCAGCAGGTTTACTCCAACCTCTACCTATTCCCACTCAAGTTTGGGCTGATGTGTCCATGGATTTTGTTGAAGGACTTCCTAAGGTACAAGGGAAGGATGTTATTCTAGTGGTGGTAGATCGGCTCACAAAATATGCTCATTTTGTCCCTCTTAGCCATCCATTCACTGCCAAGGATGTGGCAGAAGTTTTCATTGCTGAAGTAGTGAAGTTGCATGGGTTTCCTTCTACCATTGTATCCGATAGACACAAGATTTTCCTAAGTCATTTCTGGAAGGAGCTATTTCGGTTAGCTGGCACTAAACTCAAATTCAGTTCTGCATATCATCCTCAAACCGATGGGCAGACTGAAGTTGTAAATCGTTGTTTGGAAACCTACTTGCGCTGCCTTACAGGTTCTAAGCCGAAACAATGGCCCCGTTGGTTGAGTTGGGCAGAATTCTGGTTCAACACCAACTATAACAGCTCCACCAAATTAACTCCTTTCAAAGCCCTGTATGGAAGAGAGCCCCCACACCTCCTTAAACCCCAGAACTATACCTATAGCTGGTCAAGCTACTAAAACCCATTGGGAAGATCCTGATGATCAATCCCACCTACAACTGACGAATCTGACGATGATGCCTCCGCTTCCGCTGCGTCATCCGAAGAATCCTCATCATCAACCGCAGGAGGGTGAAACTCAAGATCGTCCTCAATGTATTCCTCCAGATCCTCCTCCCCCTCATCTAACTCCACTTCAGCAGGAGGTTCCTCAGGTCCCACTATCTGAAGAGGATGTGGCTGAGGTAATGAATCCATCAATCCGTGCTCTTCCAAGTACTGCAGGTATAGCCAGACTGGAGGTAGAGATACCTCGACCGTCTCCACGACATGAATTCTCTGATGTGGTCCTTCCTCTATCGTGCCAATAACTTCTCTGCTAGGGCCATGGTAGGTGGCGCTGAGTGCCCCAGGGTTAATCTCCCAGGCACCACCGTACTGCGCACGATCAAACATGATCGTTCAAACCCTCGATTGTACCAAAGGTATATCCGGGTTCATCTGAACATGTAAGTGTGAGAAACCAATACATGGATCTTACTCAATAACTACATACTAGCCACCACATAAACATTTACCAAATATAAACATTTATAAACAAATAGTTTATCAGTGGGTTCAACACCCCAAACATCATCGATTTGAAAATTATGCATGACACTTCATATTCATCATCTAATTTTCGTCCTAATCTCATGAGATATCCCAACATATAATGAGTTGATCAGGCTCCATAGCCACACTGGATAACTTGGCACACTGCCACTAGGCCCACAGCCTCTTCCCATCCACACAGGCACACAAGGCCAGGCACCCAGCAAAACACATTGCTAATGTCCACACTCAGGGCACCAATAGCAAGTAAGATGGGGTCTTAAATGTCCTCACTAGGCACATGAGAAAAACACAATAAAAATTACCTTTCGCCGCTGGTAATTAATACATCGAACCGCATGCACGTCTGCCGATGCATGCAAAACACTTTGCTTTGTTCTTTTCTTTGTGTTCAATCTTTCTTTGCCGAAGCTCAAAATGGCTTACGACTCACATAGTTTTAAAACACCTTTAAAACTTTTATTACAACACAGGACCTCACAGTCCGAGTGCTCAATCACGACACCTCTTGACCGATGCACCAGTCTTAGGTTCGTGGTACAAGAAAACATCTTCAATGTTTCAATACGATATACCCCACGTATACGGTACAGGCCCTCAAAGTCCAAATGACCCCGAGTCCATCACAACACAGAACCTTAGTACCCCGACGTCTCGGTTACTAAGTTCCACACCACTTTCAACACGGTTGAATTAACTTTTAATTTTTCGGAAATTCTTTTCCAAATTAGAAATTCATTAATTAAATCCTTAAATAATAAAACTTAGTTTTTCACAAACCAATGAGTCACTTGAGAGTTTAACTTCTTCAAAATATGCTCTGCCGTTTCAAAATACTTGCCGTCTACACTTTTCCAAATTTGCCGTCAAATATTATTTTTAAAGCTTTTTAAACCAAAACTTAACTTTTTCCACTTAATTAATTTTCTAAAATCATGATTAACTTATTTTCACCAATTAATTTCATAAAAGAATATTTTGTAATATTTCGTAATTTCTTACGTAAGAATTAGCAGTGCTAAAATATTTTCACGGTTTCGCACTCTTTGTGACTCATAATTCACTTTTTCAGAAATAAATTATTAAAATAATAATATTTTTCCAAGACTCTTTATATTTCTCAAAATAAATTCCCTTTAATATTATATATCAATATTTTGCCGTTAAAACATTGAATATAATTTGCGAAGCTTCTTAAAGCTTTTATCCGATTAACTTAATTGGGCACTGACCACTGTCAGGCTTCTCACACATCAACCAACAGTTATATCACAGATATTTCCCAGGCATATCATGCATCACAGTAACATAATATAATTACAGATAAACAATTAAACGCAATTATAACCACACAGATACAAATAACGCAATAATAAACAACTTAAACAAATACTAACAAACAAATAATTACAACCAAACACGGGATAGCATATAGCCATCGAATAAATCCTCAGGTGTTCCCCTCTTACCTCTTGAAGACTTTCTTGTGAACTTACTGATTCCTTCGGAAGTTCGGATACCACTTAAACGTCGTACTCACTTAACCTTCAACCATTACAATCAAATAGTTACAATTCAAGAAACTAAAACATTCTAAACCATAATACATAGTCACGGCCTCTAGGGTTTTTGAATGACTAAAACTTCTAATCATGATTAAGTCATGGATTAATGATCCTTGATTAACCTAAATCATAGATTAGTGACTAAACAACTAACTTTGAAACTCAAAACTTCCTAACTCTTTTATACAAGGATTCGGCCTCAATATGTTTATAGAGCTAGGGTTCTTAGTTTAATAAACCAACTTGGATTTATTAAGCATACATACTAATAGCTTGATTAACAAGATCATTAATGAAAACTTTGGTCAAAAGCTCATCAAATCTCACCCACTTAGGGTTCGGTCAACTTAGAGATTTTTTTGAGTAAAGATTTTCATTTTAATAATCCATCATGGATTAGAGTGTGTAGACATACATGCCATATAGAATACATGATCATACGTGACAACACATGAACAAAACTCTACCAACCCTACTTTGATAGATTCGGCCAAGGCTAGGTTTTTAGGAAAGAAATTTTTGATTACATCATGCTCTTGGATTTAGATAATATACATGATATCAAGAATATAGAAAGTAGTTTCATCATCATGAGATTTTTCTAGAATTTATTATGACTTTTCAAAGTCCAAGGCTTAGAAACTTGAAAATGATGAACAACTATGAAACAAACTTTGGATCAAGAAACTTGCTAAAGAACATAGGCATGATTAAAGAAGAAGATTAGGATTTACCTCTTGAAGATCAATGACAAAGGAAATCCAAGAACTTGCTTCAAAAATCTAACACTAGAAGACTTATAACCTTAGGGTTTTTGAACAAATGACAATAGAAACTAAGTGAAAAGTGAGAGAAAGTATTTATAGAGCTTGCTTGCTCCATCTTGGAATAATCTAGAAAGGATGAGTTGTCTTGTTTAAAGGATTGAAATGCAAATACTTCCTAGGGACCATTTTGCAAAGATTCCAAAAGTTTAAGGACTAGTTTGCAATTTGCCAATAAATTGTCATGATGACTATTTGCCACATTTAATGTGAGCTTATATTGACTAACTTTGGGCTGATTTTTGTCATAGATCTTTTAAGACAAATCAATAATGTTTGAGAAGATTAAAGAATGTTGAAGAACAAAGTGGAAGAATGTAGAACATTCTAGAAAATCTTGGTTCATCCAACAAAAAATGAGGGCAGCCTTCAATCCCTCATGGGCTTGGTAAATTTGGGCTTGGATTCATTTTTGTGGGGCCCACTTAAAGATTTAAGCATTAAGCTTGACATAGGAAACTTGTATAGTTTCAAATAGGCTTTATGGAATCAATTCATGAACTAGGAGATTTTGGGCTTCATAACCACGTCCATTAGAGATTGGGAACAAGGATTCTAGCCCAATTCACTTGGAAAAAACTTAGAAACTAACTTAGGGACAAAAGGGTAATTAACAGAAAGTTCAGGGACTTAAGCGTAAAATTCCTAAATTTTCACTTTAACCCTGAAAAACCTTCTAGACTTAAAAATATGATTCATTCCCTTGAATCATCTCAAAATCCTAATATAAACCCTCTATCGTCTCTTAGAAACTCCAAAATCCCTTCCGTCATCAACCCGATTACGTGTTTCGCCCGAAAAACGTAAATTATTTTATTTTTTTCTGAAATAATTCTAAAAATACAGAATTGTAGAAAATAAAATAATAATCTTAAGTCTTTCATTCACGAATTAAAATTAGGTCTTTTGAGCAGTATTATTATACTGCCAATGGAATTTGCGGGTCGGGTTTCGCCTGACTTTCCAACCTAAATTTTAATCGTAGCTTCCTACATTCAAGTAGGATTGAGTGGTAAACTCTGTTTATTTAAAATAATTTTCTAAAACTCAAATAAATTTATAAACATATTTATATGTATTACTGTTATTTAAAACAGTGAAATACTGGGTGTTACAATAGTCAGTACGAGTAAATCATGAATTCATGATTCTTATGTGGACTTCTTTTTCGAGAACTACTGGTTTGTATATTAAACATAAAGACTAGCATTTTCATGTCAAGAAGAGCCATATATAGTTGAATAGAACCCAAATCTAGTTCACATTTTGATAGTGAAATTTTAAATGCTAGTCAAATTCATAGTGAAAATCCAAAGATCTTGAAAACTCCATATATACCAAAACCAGAAGCATTTGTAAAAGAGATAACTTTGCATCATAGTAAAATTAATTCGAAACCATTCTTCTTTTTAATATTCCCTATAATAACATTACTCTCTATCAATTTATAAAATCTCATTATTGACCCAAAACTATTGTACCGATGTACTTCCTGAGTTAAATTGAAAATGTATAGTAAAGAGCAACTTAACAGTGAGTGAAGTAACTATTATAAATGATTTCAACAAATAGTGTGATTGGACCTACCTAGAATGATCACCACTAAGGTCAAAGAGAGGATGGTCTTACTTTTACCAATTATTAAAGTAGAGTAAGATACAGACACCCATTAATATCAATAAATGCCTTTATGATTCATGACATATTCATATATATTCTTCTAGTAGGATATATTAGAATGAATTTATCTATCTCCCCTCATGAGTTGTTATATAAATGTGTTCATAGGTTGAATTATATATGGGCACTCTTCTATCATATACAAGTGGGTTGGTTCTATAAAGTGATTGTTCTGCTTATGTAGGTGATCCCAAAGTGATTAAAATTACTCAAACACTCTTAACTTACTAGCAGCTTTATGTTGTCCTTTTGATTATATATTTGGTAACAAGTAGGCACTCCTTACCCTTTAATTTGCTTCTTTGTTTTGTTTTATAGTTTGATTTGGTCCCACTTTACCCATCTTTTTTGAGGTAAATGAAGAATGAAAAATACGATAATGTCTAAAGATGTGTTTCCTATATATATACTCTATGGCTATATGGAACACATATAGCTTGCAGGCTTTATAACTTTTTGAGAAAATAAAGGATAGTATAAATGGATGCATATTTCTTACTAATTCTAAAGCATATTAAGATTAGACAGAAAATGACAAAATCGATCCAATGCAACTATTAAAGCATGATCAATCTGCCAGAATCCTTTATGTCGTGGTAATACTAATCATGGTTATATGATCATGTCTCTTCTTATTATATAATGACAACATGATATTAAGATGTCACTTTTGAGTATCTTAAGGTTTTTGAGTATGTTAAAGCTTATTAACTTATTTTTCTTATCATTTGATTGCAGTAAAATCATGGTCTTGCGATTCAAAATCCATTGGATGATAACTTGCTGGATGTGGAAGAAGATGAAGATGAAGATGCCTATCTTGATATATAGTTGATTAGTATACAGTGACTTTATGTTTTAGATTAGAATGACATGTTGGAAATTAGCTAGTGATGGATAATTGGTGACTTTTTGTTTTTGTTTTTTTTTTTGCCAGATGAATATTTCCTTGGTTAGTTATTCAAATACTGTTGAATGTGTTAATTTAATTAGTATTTTTGTAGTTTTGACGAATATAAGATTTTTATATTTGAAGATACAATTATTGTCTAGTAAGAAAATTGTTGTCTTTAGGTGAAATAAATCCATTGTGTAATAAGAAAAATGGTTATCCATACATCATAATAAAACCATTGCCTGATTAAAAAAATGTTGTCTATAGATTATAGTACAACGATTGTGTAATACAAATAATCGTTGTCTAAATGGTATGTTAAAACCATTGCTAATTAAACAAATAAAAAAGTGTTGTCTAAACACTAGTAAAGTCGTTGTATAATAAGAAAAAATGTTGGCTAATTAAAAAAATTGTTGTCTAAAAATAACTTTAAGACCATTGTCAAAATTATAAAACCATTGTCTAAAATCAACAACAACGGTTTTACATGTGCATTCTATATAGACATACGTAACGGTTTGCCCTGGTTTACGATTAATGTTGTCTTATGTTTACAAAACCGTTGTCTAAAGAAAAGACAACGCCTGAGACTACTATAGTTGTAAAACCATTGCTTATTGAAATGACAATGGTTTTTTTTTTTACTTTACACCACCATTTGTACCCGTTGTCATGGATCAAAAATGTTGTAGTGACATTTGTGTTAAGCAAATGATCAACATTAGAATATGAGCCACTTATTCTAAAGTAAGTTCCTTTGTTTACTTGTAATACATCACTTCGAACAGAATTGAAGATTATTGAGAAGATGCTCAATGAAGTTTCCATTATGTGCAAATAAAAGGTAACTAAATTATTTGAGCAAGCTAGAAATCTTCCTTAGAGAGTTATCATGTTCTTGAGAACCAACTCTCTTGAAGGATTAAAAGAACATAATAAACAAAAAATAAAAACCATAAATTTGAATATATTGAAGAGGGAATATTTTACAACTATAATATGTTATTTAAGTTCAATCAGTTACAGAATCTTTTAGGTCAATTTGGTTAGTTACTTTATCTCATACCTGTAATAGTTCATCTATAAGTAGGATATCTGTATTATAAAGAAAGACATTTCAATTTCATTGAGAATCATTCAATCAATATTCTTTCATTCAATAGCACAAAGTAACTAAAATAAAATATTTATCACAAATGATTCAAAAAGAATTACAATCGAGTTTATGCAATAGTGAAGCTTATTTAAAGGTATGTATCTATAACAAACACAGTCTTTGTGGAAAAATAAAAGGAACTATAATATACACAACACTAGTAGTCGCTTAATTACATGTATATCTTGTAATGTCCTAACTACTGCCTCAATTCTTTCCATAAGCAGGCTTTGTAGCTTGAAACAAACCACATAGTGAGTTCCATAGCATTATAACAGCTTGAGACATTCTCCAATATAAAAATAAAATAGTTTTTGTTTTATATACACAATATACTTTTCAAGAAAACATGTTGGAAAGCCGATGAGTACAAAGATCAGAACTTAAGTGAGCTTAACTGCCTTTAGTCACAGTCAAGTACAGCTACCTTGCCATATATCAGTTACTTACAGACATTGATTAGTATAATCTAATTTCCATATTGATAGAAAACAGTAATATCTGCTTTTGAATTTGTGAACCTTCTTGATGTTATTATCATTAATGTACAGTTTTGAGCAAGACACTGAATTTTGTACTGCTGTTGAATACTTACCCTAAAGGTATAATTATACATACAAAATTGCATGATTATAACAATCAATAATATAATAGTATAATGCTTTCCTCTAGATAACCACATTGATAGTGGAATAAACCAATGACAACTAAAACTTCTTCAACACACATAACATTTGCAAGTGAAACCAAATAAATTCTTCTGTAATCACTAGTGGAAATAATGTAATATACGGGAACGTTTTACGTCAGTTGACCATATGTTTGACGTTAAAAATGAGGCGGTGACAGTTTTGTAAATATTATATCACTATTTGCGTCAGTTGTTTAATGAACTGACGTTAAAAGTGATTATTAACACTTTTAACGTCAGTTGTTTATACAACTGACGTTAAAAGTGTGATTTTTACTTCAGTTAAATAAATAACTGACGTAAATAATCAACTCATTCCTATCTTTCTTTCGTTGTCATCTCCCTGTTGTCACTCTTAACGCAGATCACTCCATATATAGTGCAGTTTATTTCTAATCTTTTTTTTTAAAAAGTTTATTTTTAATCTTAATTAATTAGCTTGAATTAGTAAAAAATTCTTGTGCAAATTAAAATAAATAAACACTTAACATAAAACAAGTTATATGTATAATCAAATCGTATCTCATTGAAGCGATTCACAAGTTACAATTACATGATTAAAAGATGAAAAATTTCCACAACATAGCACTAAAATATAAAAAGTTTATGCTTCAACATCATTTTCTTCTCAGTCCTGTCCTCAGAAACTCCAATGGATGCATCTCCTCCCTTACTTGAAGTCCTTGATGCTCCATGTGAATCCACAATCCCTTTGGAGCCAAAGCAGAGTGAAGGGTGCACTCGATCTGTTTCAGCAATGGTCTGGGAACAGTCACTTGGTTCCAAAGCTGAGGTTTTGGAACTGTAGCTGCTGATTCTCCGGAAGGATGATAATGTGAGCAACTCACATAATGTGATTTACACACCCTTATCACCCATGTAATGTGATTTACACAACCTCAAGTTGTTTGACCATAAAGACAAAGATCTTTGAGTCTAGGAATAGGAAGAAAGAGTGATGAAGTTAATCTCCATTGCAGAGCCATATTGTGAAGCAGAAAAATAAAAGGAAGGAAGGAAGCTATTTATAGGAGCAGGGGATGAACTTACTAGGCGTCGTAAGTTGCTAAAAAATTAAATTGATCATTAAGAGCATTAGGTTCCAAGGCGCATTGGGAGTTGGCAGTCATATATTATAAACGTGCAGAAAAGAAAACGCCCGAAGGAATAGGAAGAAATAGACCTTTAAGTCTAGGTATAAACTTAATGCTCATAAAGAGGATTATAAGTTACAATGTGCATGGGTAAGTAGCACAACAATAATGGGTAAGTAGCAGAGTAGTCAAAGGAATGAATGTTTTTGCAGAAACTTAAAACTTTTAACGTCAGTTGTTGAATAAAACTGACGTTAAAAGTGTTTTTAAAATAAAAAATATTTATTTTTAACGTCAGTTGTTTATACAACTGACATTAAAAGTGTGATTTTTACTTCAGTTAAATAAATGGCTGACGTAAATAATCCTATATCCCTATCTTAAATGCCCTGTTGTCACTCTTAACACGGGTCAATGGGTAAGTAGCAGAGTAGTCAAAGGAATGAATGTTTTTGCAGAAATTTATACACTTTTAATGTCAGTTGTTGAATAAAACTGAAGTTAAAAGTATTTTTAAAATAAAAAATATTTATTTTTAACGTCAGTTGTTTATACAACTGACGTTAAAAGTGTGATTTTTACTTCCGTTAAATAAATAGCTGACGTAAATAATGCTATATCCCTATCTGAAATGCCCTGTTGTCACTCTTAACACAGGTCAATCCACATATATAGTGCAGTTTATTTCTAAACTTTTTTGTTTAAACAAGTTTATTTTTAATCTTAATTAATTAGCTTGAATTAGTATACAAATTCTTGTGCAAATTAAGATAAATAAACACTTAACATAAAACAAGTTATATATGTATCTCATTGAAGCGATTCATAAGTTACAATTAATTACATGATTAAAAGATAAAAAATTTCTGCAACATAGCCCTAAAATATAAAAAAGTTTCTGCTTCAACATCATTTTCTTCTCAGTCCTGTCCTCAGAAATTCAAATGGATGCATCTCCTCCCTCACTTGAATTCCACGATGCATCGTGATTAATCCACAGTCACTAGCTACGAAAGCAAAGTGAAAGGGATCTTTGCATCACCTCCTTCACTGGAATTCCTTGATGCATCATCTTGAATCCACAGTCACTTGCAGCCAAAGCAGAGTGAAAGGGATGACTGGGATGAAATAAAGTGAGGGAAACACATTACGTGATTTACACAACTTTACCATCCATGTAATGTGATTTACACAACCTCAGAAGATTTTTGACCATTAAGGCAGAGACCTTTAAGTCTAGGTATAGGAAGAAATAACAAAAGTCTCAGAGCCATTTTGTGAAGGAATAGAATACGCACGAAATATAGAGGAAAAGAAGAGGTCTGTAGACATGATCGATACGTAAGAATGGTACTTTATATAGAGAAGAGAAACTAGCTGTTTTTCTTGAAAACTGATATATAAACTTAATGCTCATTAAGAGGATTAGGTTACAATGTGCACGGGTAAGGCACAGTAGTCATGGGTAAGTAGCACATCAGTCAAAGGAATGATTTTTGCACATCACTTTTAACGTCAGTTGTATTTAACAACTGACGTTAAAAGTGTTTTTAAATAAAAAAAATATTAATATTTAACGTCAGTTTTTTAATACAACTAACGTTAAACAATGACTTTTAACGTCGGTTGTTTAAGACAACTGACGTTAAATGTTGTTTTATTTTTGGTTTTTGATTATAACGTTTACACCTGCGTGCCTTCTGCACTTCGCTCTGTACGTCTCTTTTCTCTTTTCATCACGCTCAACCCTCAATCACACTCAACCCTCACTCTCACTCTACTCTGCCCTAATCGCGAGCTCATCTCCACCGCAACCACCGCGAGGGCTTCTTCGCCACCACCGTGAGGTACACTATTAACCCTAACTCTGTCTTTCCATTCATTCTTTGCAATAACTTGACATCTCTCTTTCCCCTTCCCGCGCAGCAACTCTCCTTGTCCCTCTGCTCTCAGTAACCACATCGAACGTTGGCCACCACTCGAGCTCCCCTCCCCACCACCACGCGATCACCTATTTCTGGTGAGTCTTTAGGGCACATTTTTTTTTATTTTTGGTTTTGAGTGTATGTTGAAACTGTAGTCTCAGTAGTTGAAACTTGAAACCGTGAGTTTGAGTTGTTTGCAATGTACGCCTCTATTTTTGGTTTTGAGTGCATGTTGCTCTGCTGGTTGATCTGTCACGGCCGTGATACTCATCACGGCTAGGCCGTGATAAGTTCTGCCTGTGATGGTCTGATTCAGTTGGCACGTTACGGCCGTGATGGACATCACTGCCAGGCCGTGACCAGTGCTTGGCAATCTTCAAAAACTATAGTTTTCAATCTCCCGTATTGTCCTTATATTGGATATATGTTTTGTATATCTACAAGACCTATCTAGTTATGGTTATGGATCGTAGTTGGATGGTTTGTAAGCGCACTAGTGCTGAGTATTTGAAGGGGGTGGGAGAATTTATAGAATTTGCTCAAAGGAATGTTCCTAATAGTAATGGAATGTTCTGTTGTCCTTGTGTCAAGTGTTTGAATACGAGGAAATGTACGGTGAAGAATATACGTACTCATTTGATTTGTGAAGGGATTTGCTTGAGTTATACAAGATGGATATGACATGGTGATGTGTTGTTGAGTAGTACGGCAAGTGTCTCCCAAAGCGAGGACGTTGACGTAGATATGGAGGATGATCGAGTAGAGGACATGATCCGTGATATTGGACAAGAATCTTTTCATCGAGCTCATGTGTATGATAGGTTATGCGATGATGCGGATAAGCCTTTATATCCAGGGTGTACTACTCATACACGGTTGTCGGCGGTGCTAAAATTGGTTTGTGTGAAGGCGAGAAATGGTTGGACCGATAAAAGCTTCACGGAATTGCTTGAAGTGTTGAAAGACTTGCTTCCGTAGGACAACACATTGCCTGACCGTAACTGAGGTCAATAAGGTATTGTGTCCTACGGGTATGGAGTATAAGAAGATACACGCATGCCCCAATGATTGCATATTGTACACCGGTGTTCATGAAGACAATCATGATTGCCCCAAATGTGGTTTATCACGATACAAAGTGAAGGGTAGTGATGATGATGATGATCTTGATGATGTGAGAAAAAAGGGTCCTCCTGCGAAGGTGTTGCGGTAACTTCCAATAATTCCAAGGTTCAAGCGATTGTTTGCCAATGCGAAAGATGCGAAGAATCTTAGATGGCATAATGATGAGAGGAAACATGATGGAAAGGTTTGTCATCCTGCTGATTCGATTCAATGGAAGAATATCGATACTATGTTTCCGGATTTCGCCGATGAGCCAAGAAACCTAAGGCTTGGACTTGCTACGGATGGAATGAATCCTTATGGTAACATGAGTAGTATTCATAGTTCATGGCCTGTTCTGTTGGTAATTTACAGCATGCCCCCTTGGTTGTGCATGAAGCGCAAATACATGATGTTGTCTATGATGATTTTGGGCCCAAAGCAACCGGGAAATGACTTAGATGTTTATCTAGGTCCCTTGATTGAAGACTTGAAAACACTGTGGGTGGAAGGTGTTGATGTAGTTGATGGGTATTCTCATGAGACTTTCAAGCTTCGTGCCATGTTATTTTGCACCATCAACGACTTTCCAGCATATGGTAACTTGTCCAGCATGCAGTGTCAAGGGGCATAAAGCATGCCCTATATGTGAAGAAGGCACATGCTACACTCAGTTGCATCATGGAAAGAAGACGGTTTACCTCGGGCATCGGAGATTTCTTAGACGTGATCACCCATATCGTAAGATGAAAAAAGCTTTTAATGGATGCCAAGAGACAAAAGAAGCGCCGGCGGCCTTAATTGGAGAGCAGGTTTATCAGAGGGTAAAGGGCATTGATGTTATATTCGGCAAGTCCAAAAAGAAAGGTAAAGCTACTGAGAAAAACATATGGAAGAAGAGGTCGATATTCTTTGATCTTCCATACTGGTGCAAGCTTGATGTCAGACACTGCATTGATGTGATGCATGTGGAGAAAAATGTGTGTGATAGTGTGATCGGGACGCTTCTCAACATTCAGGGCAAGACAAAGGATGGTGTGAATGCTCGTCTCGACCTCGTTGCTATGGGTATACGAGAGCAGTTAGTTCCATTTGTTGAGGATGGTAAGCGGACTTATTTGCCGCCAGCATGTCATACTTTGTCAAAAAAAGAGAGACAAAGTTTCTGCGGGTGTCTTCAGGGCATCAAAGTTCCACATGGTTACTCTTCAAATATGAAGAGGCTTGTCTCGAGTGATCTTAAATTGGTTGGCTTAAAGTCTCATGATTGTCACATCTTGATGCAACAACTTCTGCCCGTTGTTATTCGTGGTATTGCTCCAAAAAATGTGAGACATGCCATTACTCGATTGTGCTCATTCTTCAATTCTATATGTAGCAAAGTCGTTGACCCCCGTATGTTGGATGACTTGGAAGTTGAGGCTGCTACAATCTTGTGCCAATTGGAGATGTATTTTCCTCCTTCCTTTTTCGACATAATGGTTCACTTAATTGTTCATTTGGTGAGGGAGATTAGATTATGTGGGCCGGTTTTTCTGAGATGGATGTACCCAGTTGAGTGCTACATGAAGATCTTGAAAGGGTACGTGAAGAATCCTCATCATCCGGAAGCATCTATTGTTCAAAGGTATGTTGTAGAAGAAGCTATTGAGTTTTGGTCGGATTACCTTCATAACACGGATCCTATAGGGGTTCCTAAGCCTCAACATGATGAGATCAGATGTCAAGGTAAGGGTACACATGGCTTAAGAATTAATAGGAAGGATCGGGAGGAAGTGCTTCAAGCACATTTGTATGTATTGAACAACATCGAATGTGTTCAGCCTTTCTTATTTGAAAATAAAAGAAAAGTCAATCAAGAAAACCCTCGAATGAGCGAAAGGTGGTTGTTGAACAAGCATAACAAGACTTTCTTACCATGGTTCAAGGAAGAAATGCTTAAGGATGGTAGTACTACTTCTGATGGCGTAAGATGGCTAGCACGTGGGCCTAGCTTCAACGTCATATGTTGGAGCGGATACGACATAAATAACTTTTCCTTTTATACAAAGGAACAAGATAACAAGAGTACCATGCAAAATAGTGGGGTTATGATCGTGGCCAAAGCAATGCACTTCTCTAGTGCAAAGGACACAAAACCCGTTAAAGTACCGAGACCTTACTTTGGATATATTGAAGATATTTGGGTGCTCGATTACACTAAGCTTACGGTGCCGATATTTAAATGTAAGTGGGTTGATAGTAACGGTGGTGTACAAACCGACGAATTGGGGTTCACATTGGTAGACCTCAACAAGTTAGGTCATATAAATGAGCCTTTCATAATGACTTCCCAAGCAAAACAAGTGTTCTACATCACTGATCCTTCTAACAAAAGGTTGTCCGTGGTTCTCCAAGGAAAAAGCATGTATAATGGTAGTGATGAAAATGAAGATTCAAATCTTGATATTCCTGAGACTCCTTCTTTTTCAACAAACATGTCTACTATAATCGAGGAGACACGGGTGGACGATGTACATGCCACTCGTGATGATCATCACGAAGGGATATTGATATGGGTAGTTTAAACTTAGTATACATTTATTTTTATTTATATTTCTGTATTTATTTTGAGTTATAACCTATGTTAATAAATATATATTGTTTCTGAACAGGCATACATATGGATCATTGTTCCATTTTTCCTTTGCAATTCTGTAATGTGTGTGATATTCCGTGTTACTGGGATATTTACTGAATGCAGGGATAGCTGAGGGGAGTGATATTTTAAAACTGAATTTAAAAAAAAAATACTATTAACATCAGTTGTATCAAACAACTGACGTTAATAGTATTTTATAAAATATACAGTACACTATTAACGTCAGTTGTTTATTACAACTGACGTTAAAATTAAGACCTTTAACGTCAGTTCTTTATAACAACTGACGTTAGTTGTATAAAAATTAACGTCCGTTCTTAAAGAACTGACGTTAATTTTGACAAAATTAACGTCAGTTGTGTTAAAGAACTGACGTTAATTTTGACAAAATTAACGTTAGTTGTGTTAAAGAACCGACGTTAATAGTTTTATATTTAACGTCAGTTCTCGACTGACGTTAAAATTTTAACTTTTAACGTCAGCTGTATTTACGTCAGTCAGTATTCTGACGTAAAAAATCAATTTTAACTGACGTAAAAAGCACTTATTGCACTAGTGAATGGCAAATGCATGAGTTCCTAGTCATTAGGATTTTCTGTTTTAGGAGGGTTTATGAATGAGAAAGTGCAGGGAAAAAAAGTTTAAAAACAAAAGATAGTTCTTCAATCCAAAACCAAATGATATGGTTAATATATTAAAGGCTAACATTTAACCACACATCAAATGAAGGATATCAATTGGTATATGATTGGTACTTAGCTGACAATCATTGGTGATATGATTGGGACTCCCACATTTGTAACATCTCTGTACGTAGCCTTGATCTTGGTTCCTCTGGCCTTCGCCGCTAGATGCAGAAGCAACTGGACGGTATGGTTGTTGGTTCTGGTTGTTTCCAGGTGGTCTATAGTATGGCTTCCTTTGGTTCTGCTTTGCCTTTTGGTTCTGGAATTGATTTGTTGATCGAGACGGTCCTCTTGCATTGCCTCTGTTATCCCTTCCTTTCTTCATTTGTTCTATTTTACGACACATCTCCACCAACCCTTGAAAATTCTGAATCTGCAGTGGTAATACCGACTCTTTGATTTCAAACCTCAATCCTCCTTCAAACTTCTTGCATTTCCAACTCTCATCAGGTTGAGCTTGGAAGAAAAGAAAATATTTAGCAAGCGATTCAAATTTCGCTGCATATTCCCCAATTGATAGATCCCTTTGTTGCAGACGTAGGAATTCCTATTCTTTCTCAACTCTAGCACTTTGAGGGAAATACTTATCCAAGAAGGCATTGCGGAATACCTCCCAAGTGATTTCTTGATGATCAGCCACTAGCAGTTGTTTGGTGTCCTTCCACCGGTACTCAGCATCTCCCAAGAGTAGGAAGGTAGCATAGGAAACTTTGACTTCTTCTGGGGTGTGAATCAGTTCAAAGATCTTCTCAAGTTCTTGTATCCACAGATCTGCCTTTTCAAGGTTAGTCTCTCCATGAAACTGTGGTGGATTCTGACGTCTAAAAGCGGTCATACCTCTTCCTTCTGCAGCTTGCTCAGCACGAAGCTGTTCCTGTTTAGTTTGAGCAGTCATCGCAGCTGTCTGGAGAGCAATAGCAGCAGCGACATCTGCCATCGCTCGTGCTGCGTAGTCTATTACTCCATCCTCCTCATAATTTTCCTCGAAATCATTGTGACCGAGTATATGACCACCTCTACGACTTCTTCCACGACCGTGACCACGTCCCCTTCCGCGTCCACGTCCATCCTCTAATTCCATAACCGACCTGCAAGACATAATCAGTTAAACCGCAACTCTAAACCAAAACATATACTCGCTTAACAACGCACATTACTTCTAAGAAGTAATTCAAACATGTCTTAGTTAGAGATTACACAACTTTGACATAACAGACCTATTTCCCAAAGATTCCCGAAAGACTCGACTAGCTCTGATACCACTAATGTAACGCCTCCCTTGGCGCTACATTTACTTACTCAAATGCGGAAAATAAATAGAAAAACTTTTGATGGTTTACTTTCAGAAGATAAAACATCTCTTATTGTCGTTTGAAAAATAGGGTATATAAAAAAACTTTGACTTAGAACATAAAAAGCATGATCTATATCTACATACACCTTCACATAATTATACATCATCATACTTAATCACATCAACAGGACCCTAGTGATTTCGGGTCATTTGTCTTTAGTCTCAAAGTACTTAAAAGCAAATACATACATCTGATTACAGAACCAAAAGCTCAAAGGGTTAGATAGAGAACCAGGGTTTTTCAAAAAGGCGTGGCTCTCATAAGCCTGATATACAGTAAGAGAAACAAAATACTACCCCTACAAAGAAACTCCTAAAGCTGGTCAAACTAATGGAAGCCGTTAGGGAGACCACCATGATCATCAACAATGGGATTGACAACATCATCATCTAGGGGGTGATACTCTACCCCCTCCGCAGCATCCTCCACTGGATCCTCTTCAATAGGATCCTCCTCCTCAAGGTTCTCTTGAACCATCACCTCATCATCATCGTCCACTCCTCCAACTAGGACAATGGGTGCTGGTGACTCTGGTGCAGGAGTAACAGGTGCTGATCCACCTTTGGTTAAAACCAAATCATTTTGAAATCAGATTACATCGAAGTACATAAGTACCAAATTCCTCAAAATAGTTTCTTGAAAAACGTCGAAACTCTTAAAATATCATTTTACCGCTTTTTATTGTATTTCAAATTAAATTCCATATAATCATTTTTCTCAAATCCTTTACTTTACTAAGTTACCATACTTATGTTAAAGTATTGAAATACTAATTTCAAAATCTGCATCATTGTTTTCTCAAAAATCTTTAAAAACGTTTGACGATTGTTTCGCCGCTTTTTACTGGTTTTAGGCCCAAAAGTCATACTTTTGAAAATATGGTTCTTCACCTCAAATATATTACTGACCTAGGTTATAATACTCATTTTAAGATATTCAAAACACTTATTTTACAATTTCCTTTCCATGTATACAAAATTCCTAAAACTTGACCGAACGTCTTTAAGTTTGTAAAACGGGTAAATCATTTTTCAACGATTTTAAACTCTAATAGTCCAAAACTCATTCTGGAGTTTTAGAACAGTTTAATAAGTTTGAAAAACAGTTTCCAACTGTCCAATAACATCTATTTTCGGAAATTGCAATTTAGTCCCTAAACTTTCATTAATTACAAAAATGTCCTTATTCACTTAAAACCTTATAACTTTTTATTTACAACTTTAAATCTCACCAAACCAACTTCTTTAGAAATAATTTTCAGTTTCCAACAAATTTCCAAAAATTTATATTTTTGGGTCTCATATTTTTCAATATTTGCAAATAAGTCCTTAACTATTAAAAAGCTCTTAATTTTTTATATATAATTCTAAATGACCTCAAACCAATTGCTATGTTTTCATCTCATAAAATAATTTTCAGCATGAAATTTTACATAAATTACGTTTGTGCCCCATAATTTGCAATATTTACAAAAAGGTCCTTTGTTAGTAAAAAGCTTATAACTTTTTATGTATTAATCCAAATAACATCAAACCAATTTCTTTCATCTTATATTACCAAGGGCTACATTCCCAACATATAAGAATATAGTTTTCAGAACAGTCCCTGTAAATTTCAGTATTTGCATAATGGTCCCTATATCTTCAAAAATTCATAACTTTTAACATACATATCCAAATCCATTCAAACAAATTTCTATAATCTTATATACTCATTCAATCCCTATTAAAATTATCCAAACAAATTAAACCACCAAGGAACCCACTCAAACAGTCATGGCCGAATGGCTTAGTAATAACATATTAGGCATTTTTATTAACAAATCAAGCAAACAACAATCATGGTTCCAACTTAAGGTCAATGGAACCATAACAACCATATGACATAGCATACCACAACCAAGCACCAAATCAAATCTTCAAAGAGGATCACACAACCATAAACAATAATATATAATCCTAACACTTGGGATTTACAAGACAGCATACAAATACTTTAAACCACACACATATCTACATTAAGGTAGGATAGTAATAATCTCCCCCCCTTACCTCTTGTAGATCACTTTAAAATCAAGTAGTAAAAGGATGTTGTTCACCTAAATCACAAGGTTTTGAACCCACAAAACCTAGCCATGAACAACCAACAAGAAATCAAGTTAAAGAATGAAGAAAATCACCTAAACCCACTAGTACATAGGTTCGGCCCAGACCAAAAGAAATAGCTAGGGATCTCTAATTTTTTCAAGCTCTTGGATGATGAAAGTAAAGATCATAACTAGATCATAGAAATTAGAATCACATTAAAAGGAGTTTTCTATGATTTTATAGAGATTTTTGCAGCTCTAGATCTAGGAATTTGAAATTTGTAAAAACATGAGATATGAAGAAAAGTTGTGAAAGGAAAGGAAGGTATGATCATGAGTCAGAAGAATCTACCTTTAGAATTTGAAGAAATGATCAAAATCTACTACTTCCTTTGAAAATCAAGTGTAAGTAACTTATGAGTTTTTGTGTGAAAGTTGAAGAACTTGAGCCAAATGGAGAAAATGAATGACCAAAGGTGTCTTATGGTGTTGGGGTCGTGGGTTTCTAGGGAGAAATGGGTAAAATGATGTCATGTCACACTTGAAATTACAATGAGGAATTAAGGGTATTTTGGACTTTTCACTTAAAAAGCATCATTACATACATTGAACATAAGGTGACTCATCCTTATGACTCACCCCTATGACTCATTGTTCTCATCCATCCGGGGTCAAGTTTTGTCTCTGCACCTCCGTTCTCTATTCTGTCGATTACCCGATTTAGGGTTTTACTCCCGAATCGCGTATAGTAACCTATTTATTTTAAAAAAAATTCAAAATAACCACTATGGCTGGAAATAATATAAAAATCTAAACTGTTTTGTTCTCGGTTCAAAATTGGGTTTTCTGATCAGTAAAATCTTACTGTCAGTTAAAACGCAGACCGGGTTTCGTCTGAATTTTAAACCTAAATTTTTACCGTAACCTTATACCATAAGGTAGAGTAAAACTATGATTTTATTTTATTAAAAATAATTTTCTAGATCTAATATAAAAATTACAAACAATTAAAATTCTACCGATAACTGAAAAACAGTACAAACAACAAAACGGTAAAAACAGTAAAAACACGGTGTTACAACTCACCTTGTGTGCCCAACAGGTTCCCCGATGGAGATTAGTCATTACTAACGATAGTGGATACTTTGTACCTATATCATAATTAAAAAAAAATTAACAACTAATCCTTAGGCATACACAATGATAAATAACAACACATAAAATTTTAATATATTTATTTTTAAATAAAAAAAATATTTCTTCTCTCTCATCCTTCCCTTTTCTCTCACCTCCATCCTTCAAACTCCATTCTTTCTCACTTTCAAACCCAGGACGATCGTGAAACCAGCCAATAGGGCAAATGATGCTCAGATGCAGTGGCGGATTTTAAGCAAAAAAGTCAGGTGAACCACTAAATGCTAGTCAAAATAATATATTTAAAATTTATAATTATTGATACATAATTTTATCACTAAAAAACATAAAGTAAGTAAACATCCAATTTTGGAAATTTTAGTTAGTGTTACTAATTTTGCAATAGTGTGATGCACGCAAGGGAGATTAGGAAGCTCGAAGCATATGCACACCGGGGAGAAGAAACATAGTTATAGTGTGCCCTAATGATGTTGAGTTGGAAATAATACTTGTTTTGATGAAATTGTTTAGCTATTTGAATATTTTTAAAACAATAGAGTCTAATAATAATATTCCACAAAAATTATATATGATAGTTTGTAGGCTTTGTATATAATATATATTATACAAATTATTTTACAGGTGTCATGCATGATTTTTGCTTAACTATTTGAATACTTTTAAATCAATATGGTCTAATAATAATGTTTCACAAAATAAAATATGAGTTTAATTTATATATACGGTCAGTGTAAAAGATTTTTACATTGACTTTCAATAATATTTTGACAAATCAACATTATTGTTATTTCTCTCTCTTAGTTATTAAAATTAAAACATTTTACACTGATAGTATATATGACTTTAATTTAGAAAATATATGATAGTTTATAAATTTTACATGTTATATATGATGCACAATTTATTTTAAGGATACCATACATAATTGTCTATATATAAAAAAAAAAAATATGCGTAGACGACCTGCATATGATGGCTCAGGCATGGTTTTCTGTGGTGATGGACAAGTTTTTGGCGGCTTTGCTTATGTTGATGATTTTTGTTGATATGTTGTTTGTTGCTTTTTTTTTTTGATAAATGAACAATTTCATTAATAGAGAACAAGGAGTCCTCCAACCCATGTACAAAAATATAAGAAAGCACACCACCTGATGTAAATAAAAGACTACCACATGGTAATGATAGTATTGCCTTTACAAAAAGTTAGTGAACCTAGCCAAAAACTAATAAGAACCGTAAGCGAATAAGGAAACCAAAGAGATCCCATACCAGAAAATAAAAACCAAATAGACAAACAGCACCAACGACTTAAGCCAAAATCCAAAACTCCAAGACAGCCGAGATACATATCCAGAAACCAACAGTGAAAAGCAACCAGGGAAATCATAACCACAGAGACAAAACCAATAGGCAAATTCAGCCAAGAGAATGCAAACCTGTAGGACAACCCCAAGACCCCACCCAAGCCAAACCAATATGTTGTTCGTTGCTAATTAGCCTACTTCTAAAGGTTGATTGAGCGGTGCAAGAGGATGTGGTTTATGAAGAGTTTTTCGAACATGGTTTGGCTTTGGACAGCATGGACAAAGATAGCTGAGGTTGCTGCTATTTGTTCTGATGTTGTGCTGGTATGCTTCATTGTGATTCACCTTTTATTTGGTCTATCTGCTGGGTTATTATCTTTGAAGACACTTACATGACTTAGACGGAGGATCATGTATACATAGAGAGGAAACAATTCTTCCTCCTTGAGACATTGGAAATTGATTGAGATTGTATATTGCTTCTGATTGCCTTAGTTTTAGCCTAATTCTTGGCTATCTATTATATATACAAAGTTAAACGTGCTCCAATGGAATTCTCTCCTCTGGACGATGACACCTCAATAAGCAAGCTTTATGTGTCAACACGAGAGGGATTTGAGGACTAAATATTGATGCACGTTATTGCGAAATTGATACCAAATTTGAAATTAATTATTGCGAAGTTGATACCAAATCATAAATAATTAATATTGCAAAATCAATTAATAATCATGCAAAATCATGCGAAATTGATACCAAATATGAAATTTTCAATTAAGCACCATAAATAAGGCATATCAGATCAAGATAATAATGTGCAAATCTCACAATTTAATATAGAAATAGCATATCAGATCAAAAAATAATTCTCTCATATTTCAAAATTTGAATTTAAAAATGCATCTATAAATTATGTCATCCACACTCATTCTCTGTCATGTTTATTCCAAATGCCACTGGCTTTCTTTACTATCTGCCTTTATTTTGTGTTTTTTAATTATTTTCTTCCATCAAAGTTTGTTTATGCATTTGAAATCCATATGTAAGTGTGTTACTAATTGGTGATGCTTTTCCCACATGATGATTTCTATGACTCTTCAATGTAGAGATGATTTCGAAGGTGTTGATAGCTAGACATTGTTACAATTGCTGGATAATCCAAAATCACATTCTCAATCTCTCTTTCAACGTCATTATACGTTCTTTCTCTCTCTGGCTTTATTCTTTTGTCCAGCTCTCTTCAAATTCAATCTCAATCCTCAGAGCTTAAAATCTTTGGTTAGTATCTTCTTTCTCATTTTTTTGGGTGTTTTTTTATGGTTATATGTTGAATATCACTAAACCCCTATTATTTTTATGTCATATTTCCTCCATCAAATATCGTTGAAAGTCTGATTTTTTGGAGATTGAAAATTTTGATGTAACGACATTTTTAATCTTGAGTTTCTCTTTTAACACAAGTCTCAAAGGTTGAATATTTTATTTTATATAAGTAAATCAAATATTTTTTTTAAACATTAATATCTTTATATAAAGTGAATAATATAAAATTTATAAAAAACAAATATAACATGGGATTAACTTTGAAAAACATTTAAAGACACTTATGTTTCTTTTTTACTTTCTTTTTCATATGAGATAACATTCTTATATAATTAGTTGAAGTTGTATTGGCTTGATATTTATAAAATAAACAGAATAAAAATTATTTATAGATATTATAAAAATCATTCAGTTAAGGTTTTGAAAAAAAAATGAACTAAGAAACGGAAAGTGTGCTATTCAATTAAAAGTTTTTTTAAAATACATTAAAAAAATTCATGTCAACAATTCTCAATTTTAAAATATTACAATTTATTTTATATAAATTTAGTAAAAAAAATTAGTACATCTTCATATTAAAAATATTATAAAAATAACAATAATTATTTTAAAGAATTATTTTTTGAATCTACTATTTTAATTTTAAGTTTAATCAACTTAATTATCATTATAATTATCACTATTAAAATTATACGCTTATATAAATTCTTAATGGTTTATTTATTTTAATTATAAATAAATATATTTCAGAAACAAATTATTCCATTATATGATTAAAGACAAATAATAACTAAAATTATTGTAAGAATAACTTTAATTATAATTATAATCACAAAAAAATTTCAATAAATGCCATTAAATAAATTATTATCATTTCATATTTAAATTTAAATAATTTTGAATGGATATTCGAAGCATAACCTAATGTTTATATGTCAATCATAGAACAAAAACAGGATGATTAGGCAAATATTAATTTGCACCACTAAAGGAAATAAAAGTTCTGCATAAATGTTGTATATTAAAACAAATATTTAAATATCTTGAAATATATATTTTGCCACAATCCAAGTGTAATCTATCATAATGAATAAATATTCATATTAAATTTCAAAACTATTTGATTTTAATTGGAATAATTAAGACAACAAGCCTAATTTTTATTTGAATTTTGAAAGCACCTAAGTTAAAAATTTGGTGTCAATTCAGCATAATGAATGAAATATTCAAATATCTACACTTTTTTTGTATATATTATAGATCATACATTATATCTATTTTGAGTGTCTGGAATTTTGAACTGTTCTTCAATAACAATAAATATATATATATATATATATATATATATATATATATACATATATATATATACATATATATATATATATACATATATATATATATATATATACACATATATATATATATATACATATATATATATATATGTTTAATATATGGTTATATTATTTTATTTGGATTGATTAATTTTCTGAATAATTATTTTAACTTATTATTATGTGATTTAGTTTGAGTAATTTTAATTACTCATTTAAAATGATTTTATCAAGTGAGTTAGCACTGCTTTATTTCAGTGCATGCACACTCACTCGACAATAATATTATGTTATTGTCACTATTACTTTTTGTTTAGAAAAATATTTTAAATAATATGATTAAGGGAAAATTATTTTCATATTTTTATTTTAATTAATTTTAGAGTTAAAAATAAACTGGTTTGGAATTATTCGGAGATTAATTTTGAACCGTTAATTTTCTTAGTTAATCAATTCAACCATCAATCTGTACCTTATTTTAAATTTTGAAAACATATATTTGTCATCCTTTATTTTTTTGATTCAAAAACTAAAAACATGTTTATTTTTAGGCTTAATATTTATCACTCATAGTGTACCCACTAATACAAAAATCAATTTTCTCTCTCCCCCTCTTTTATTAGCTTCGGACCCCCCTCTCACTATTTTCTTTCTTTCTTTTCCTGATACTTTTTTCTTCTTCCTCCTCCCTCCAACTCAAGTCCTCCACCTTCCTTTCCTTCAACTTTGCTCCGCCCAGCTCAGCCCCTGCCGTCGACCACAGCTCGTTGCACGAGGAGGAGGCGACGCACCTCACGTCCTCGTGCCCGCTGCCGGAGCCACCGCTGTTTGACGCCAAACCACCGCCCTCCGTCGTGGTAAGCCCCTTTGCGCCGCCTTCCATGGTGGTTTTCCACCATTTATGTTCATCTTTATTTTCTTTTCTTCTACTCTTGAACTCTCTTTCTTTATTTATGGTTCATGACTGCTACAAGATGCTCCACTGCTGTGCAGTGCCGCCGCCACCGTGCTGAACCACCTACAGTCGCCGTGCTGCCCCTTTCATTTAGTGGGTAAGTGAAACCTCATCTATTTTTGCTCAGATTCAAGAGAATCCCCAAATTGATTTTGAAAACCCTAACCCTAGCTCTTTGATTTCATCTTATAATTTGAAATTAAATGTTGTTCTTATGTAATTGGGACTATGAATTTGTGGTTCCCAAATTCAATTTCATTGTTCTTTGGCTAGATTGGATTTTCCCCAAATTTTGTATAGAAACCCTAAACCCAAATCTGACTCTATTTGAAATTGGTTCTATTTTTATAAAATTAAGTTTTTAAATCAATTTGGACTAAGTGTTGGATGATTAGAAATTAATTTCTAAATTTTCTGGTTGTTGAAAATACTTGGACTCCCTCGCTGGGACGTTGATTGTGATTGTCTTGCATTAAGAAGCATGTTTTACGTTATTGGGAGCTAATAGGAGTTAATTGTGAAAATTTCAAGGTGTTAAAGGAACTCGGGGCATCATTGAGAAGGAAACGAACTATTGAATGCGCTAAGGAAATGATCTTTTCTGGTCTACAAAGGTAAATGGAGTTTACCTGAAGAGTTTTAGTAGTTACATACTTATTGTCGTGTTTGAATGTATGTTAATTTTTAAATCTTTGTAATGATGTCTTGCTTGAATTGTTTAGAGTTTGATTGGAGTTTTAATGTTATTGTTTGTTGATTATATTAATGTTTTGCTTGACTGTGATTGGCTGATGGCATGACACTGGTCATTGCTTGTTAATCAAGATTAAGACACTAAAGTACCTTAACTCAGAAATATCGAAAAAGTGGTGTTTTGTTTTCTTTGGAAATGAGAAGAAAATCCTAAATGATGAAAGTGTGAAGATAGAACAAAGTTAGGAAATAAAGAAAATGGGAAATATCAAAATTCATGAAAAGGTTTAAAGAATTGTTGAAAAGAAAAGCCTTTTGAAAACAAAGATTTTCTTTTAGGTTTTACCAAAAGTTGTTCAAAAATGGTAACATTTAGAGAAAATGCTCCCTTTGATAAATCTATTTACAAGAGTTTTGTATTTGGTTCTAAGTTGAGAAAAGATTTCAGTGGTTTCCTAAGTTTTCAGAAAACGGATTTCTAAAAGAAAACAATTTTAGTGAAATAGTATTTCTAAGAACGAAAAGTATTTATGACACAAAATTTGGAAACTCTTGAACTTTTGTTTTTCGATTTAGTTTTCACTAAACGAAAACCTCTGAAAGAGAGTGAAAAAGAAAGGACCTAGTGCTCCGGATTGACGGGCTAGAGTTCTTGTTTTGAGTTTTGAGGAAAAGAAAGGACCTAGTGCTCCGGATTGACGGGCTAGAGTTCTTGTTTTGAGTTTTGAGGAAAAGAAAGGACCTAGTGCTCCGGATTGATGGGCTAGAGTTCTTGTTTTGAGTTTTGAGAAAGTAGAAAGGATCTAGTGTTCCGGATTGACGGGCTAGAGTTCCTATCCTAGTTTCGAGGAAAGATTGAACCTAGAATTCCGAGACGTCGGACTAGTGTTCGGTTGTGAAGGGGATTGTGAATCATGGATTTTATTGATAAAATCCTATGTGAGTATTAATGTTTAATTTAATACTTGATTTAAAAGTAGTTGAGAGCGTAAGCCTTGACGAGGAATGAACGATAGGAAAAAGAAAAATGAAAATGAGAACACTTTGTTTTACATGAATAGTCAGGCTTTTATGTCGTTGTGGCAGATGTGCCATTGTGTATTCGAGCTACAATTTCACAAAGGGTGAATTGGGTAAATTTGTTAGTTACGGACCAAAGATAAATTCTAGGGTCTTTGGGTCTTAGGGACATTCGGGCTTCAAAAATCCAGCGAATACTGGGGGCCTTGCAACCTCGGGTCGTGGAATTTGGTTACCCGACACAAATGTACTCAATAGGGAACTATTCCTATATTATTTTAGGTGCTCCATCGTGATATTCCCTAAACAATTGGAGCCAGACCTAAATTTAGAGGCCGATCTCATGAGACAATTGTGTTAAGGGTATCGCAGCCTAATTATTGCTCGACGAAGGGAAGTTAGGATCTCCGAAGATAGTGGACTAGATAGTGAATATTGAAGTGACATGAAATATTTTTGCAAAATGCATTTGATGGTCGGGAATGGATCCCTGTGTTTATGGTTATGATATATTGTATGTCATTGTGCGAGAGTCGTGTATGTGACTGCTATGATAAAACTCATATGTCGGTATCTCACCTTTGCATTATTTCTGTTTGGTTTCTTTTATGGTATTTTGGGTTTGAGTGTACAGATGTTGCAGAGAAGTTCTCAGCTTCACTCGGGGATATTAGTCCCAATCCTTGAGGATGTCTGATGTTAGTTATAATGGTGAGAACCATGGGGTCTTCGTGAGAACCATGGGGTCTTCCCCATGGATATCTTTTAGTGCGACCGGCTTAGTTTCTCGAGTAAATTTTATTTGGAGAAAGTCATAGTAATAGGTATTATAACTCTGATAGTCTTTTATTGGATTACTGTTATGTGTAGGTATGTTTACGGCTCGGAGAGCTTCTATTGTGGATAGGATGTTTATGGCTCGGAGAGCCTTTCTTTTGGGATGAAAATATAAATATTTTAGCAAGTGTGTTTTATTTTGGGATGTTGAAATTACAGAGGAGACTCTGTCGAAATTTTTGTAAAAGTAATAGATCGGTACTTAAGTACATGTATATAAATCATTTTCCGAAAGCAAACCAGCTATTATTTTATTTTAATATTTTATCACGAAATAAGTTAGTCATGTAATGCCCAAGGGGGTGTTACAGGCTTCATTTATTGATAAAGCTTTGCAGAAGTTAGCCGTGCTTCTAGAGTTTGTATTATTAAAAGTTTCTATTTAAAATGATAATTAAGAGTTGTCAATTTCAGAATATGAAGAAGAAATTGAGGACTTCAAAATGAAGTATGTAATGGTGGCTCTTTGTATTTTCATATTGTGACCACCATAACTCGAGGACCACTTTGAATGATATTACAAGGCTACTTCCAAATTGTAACACTCCCTTGGGTCATTACATGGTTACCTCGTTGCGGAAAATAAAACTTTAATTCGCTTGTTGCTTTCGGAAAATTTATTTATTTGAGGTCAAAAAACTCAGGTGTAAAAATTTTCTTCCGCGAATAACTCTATAACACCTTAATACATACAATAAATAGTAAAGTCATATTCTTAAAGAAGTCACCACAGCATACCAATTTTATTTTCAAAAGGTCTCAATTTTCAAAAAGAGAAACTTAAAACAAAGATAATATCACAACATCACGGTTAACGACATTTTCAACATAAAACCCAAAACAAGACTCCTAAGCTGGTTGCTCTACAAGACATTATTGGAAAGACCCCCGTGGTCTTTCCCACCAATATATACTTCTTCAAGCATCTAGAATCTAAGTCCGCAAGTGACTTAAAGAACTCTTCGACTTCATCTGTACTAGTATCCCAAGATACAACGATAATTACCAAAAGAACCTGATATATTTGTAAGGGTGAGACGCCAATATATGGATTTAACACAATAACTACATGGGAGACATAAAAGAAGACATATATGCATACATATACATGTTAATAACAACCTAAGAAATCATAATAAGACAAATAGTTTCTCAATGGGTTTCATACCCCAAACATCATCATTTGAAAAACTATGCATGAACATTTCATATTCGTCATCTAATTTCATACTTAATCTCGTGAGATATCCCAACGTCGAGGTGAGTTGATCAAGCTCAATTACCACACAGGAAAAGGCGCGAAGCACACTGTCCAATTTAAGGAGCAGTGATCATCGAATATGGTTTTTCATTGTCCAACCAGGGCACAATGATACGTCGATTCATGAATATCACCATGATATTATTATTTACAAATAGGCACGTCTGCCTAAAATGCATGTAAAACATTTTGTTCTCGTCATTTTTCTTTGTGTTCAGTCTTTCCTTGCCGAAGCTCAAAAGCTTTCGACCATTCACCGTTTTCAGTATCTTAAGATTTTTATTATTAACACAGGACTCAAAGTCCGGGTGCACAATCACGAAACCCTAGACCGATGCATCAGGCTTAGGTTCGTGATAATAGAAAACAATATACACTTTGAATAATGTTATTTACACCGAATTCAGGACACAAAGTCCATAGGACATGCAGTCCAAAATACATCGAAATCAGGACACAAAGTCCAAAACACCGCAAGAACACTAGTACTCCGACGTCTTGGTTACTAAGTTCAAAATCACTGTTTGCGTAAAACTGGATTTTGGAAAATCATATCAAATGGGAAGTTATTTCGTAAAATATCAGTTACTAAAATCTTTTCTGAAAACTTCATATTTCAAAAAGTGAGTTACTTGAGGCTCAAACATAGTTTAAAATACGTACTGCCGTTTTAGAAACACTTGCCATCGATACTTTTCCAAATTTCCGTAGTTAAACATTTTTAAAGTCATTTAAGCCAAATCTTAGCTTTTTCCACTTAAATAATTTTCTAAAATCATAATTAAGTTATTTTTGAAGATTAATTTCATAAAATATATTTCTATAATATTACGTAATTTCTTACGTAAAAATTAGTAGTACAAAAATAATTTCACGGTTACGCCCTCACCGTGACTCATAAATTGCTTTTACACTAATAAATCATTAAAATAATAATATTTTCAAATAATTCTTATTTTCTTAAATACTTATTTAAATCATAATATCTTCCAATATTTCTCAATTAACTATTGAATATTCCTCGTAAAGTCTTCTTAAAGCTTTTATCTGATTAATTGATTGGGCACTGACCACTGTCAGGCTTCTCAAACAATAATCAACAACAACATCATAGTAATATTCTCAGGCAGATCATGCATCACAACACCATAATATATATAACTGCAATAACTAATTAAATGCATAAAACAAACACTGATAAATATCACAACTTTAATCAAGCACCACAACCATAAACGAAACACCACAACCACCATTAAATTATACAGACCACACACTAATCGCAAATAGTTATTGGAAAAATCGCTGAGGTAAGCTCCCCTTACCTCTCAAAGATTCCTCAACGAAGTAAAATACTTTATCAGAAGTTCGGTCTCACGTACACCGCGAACTAACTCAACCTTCAACAATTACAATCACACAATTACTAATCAAACAAAACAAAACCATCTATGCACCTATACAGGTCACCACCTAGGCTCCTAAGGATTTTGTGGCTAAAATTTCCAAAATTGCTTAAATCATTGGAGTAATGATCCTAAGTACTTAAGACAATAGATTAGTGATTAAACAACAAAGTTTGAACCAAAAACTTCCAAACTCCCAAAGACCTAGATTTGGCCATGATGAGTAAATGGAGCAAATGAATTTTGTTTGATACATAGGCTTGGATTCCACATGGATATATACTAGAAAGATAAGGAATAAGATCATTTATAAAGAATATGAACAAAAACATTTCCTCCAACCTTATGTATAGGTTCGGCCTTACAAGGTTAAATGAGGAGGAAATTTTAGTTTACAACATACTCTTGGATTTAGAATATATGGATGATGACAAGAACATAGAAATTGATTTCAAACTCATAGGATTTTCTATGATGTTCTAGAGAATTTCAAACTTTCTAGATCTAGAAATTGAAAATCATGAACAATGCTTTAAATCATGAAATGAATTGAAGAGACTATAGCTTAAAGATGATGAGGATCATGGATTACCTCTTGGAATTGAAGAAAATTGCAAGAATCACCTACTTGCTTCACAAACTCAAGCTTTTTGTGTTATAGAAATGGAGAAGATGATAGAAGATAGTATAAAAAGAAATGAGCTTGGAGAGCAAGTTTTCATCATCTAAATGGATGAAGCAAAACTTCATGGGCCTTTGGGCTTGGGCTATGCGAAATTTAGCAAGGAAAGTCCAAGTCCATTACTTGAATTTTCAACATAAAACACTTAAGTCTTAAAGAATGAAATAGGAATGTTTATGATGTAATTTGGCTTCATGAAAAAATGAACTCTTGGCCATGGAATTGGGCTCAAAACTGCAGCCCAAACTTGGTTTGGAAGAGTCAAAATTGATCCACTTCTCTTAGTGTATCATGAAACTAGTTTAGGGACCAAAAAGCAATTAAGAAAAAGTTTAAGGACCTAAGTGCAATTTCCTTATAGTTGGTAATGATGATGCCATGTGCATCATAAATGCTTCACATGGGTTAGTCATCTTGGATGACTCATTGGCATTATCCCTTAGAGGCTCCCAGAAATCCCGTATTCAGCTCCGTCGCTTACCCGATCAAGATATCGCCCGGATAAAATATAATATTTCACTTTTTAGTGAAATAATTCTAAAAATACACAATCGTATGAAATAAAATAAAACCCTTAAGTTTTTCATTCACGAGTTAAAATTAGGTCTTCTGATCAGTATAATCACACTGTCAGTGAAATTCACAGATCGGGATTCGCCTGACTTTTCAACCTAAAATTTACCTGTAACTCTCTATGGTAAAGTTGAGTGTAAATAAGGTTTCAGTTTAATTAAAAGAATTTTCTAGGTCTCATATAAATATATAACGTATTTATAAAAATTTCCGACATTAGAAAGCAGTGAAAAATCGGGGTGTTGCACAAATCATTTTGTTTGTAGGAAATCTGATAACACTTTCCTTTATCCCATGGATATAACTACCATGTAATTTATTTTGTCAAACGATAATTATGATACTATTAAATAGAATAAGTGGCCATTGAGCTTTCATAAAGATAATTAGAAAGAGTAGAAGTTGTATTCGGATATAAACTAAATATTAAATATTTGAGTAGAAGTTTGTCCTTAAATATTAAATATTTATTTATATATATATTATAATAAATTTAATTGATCATATCATTTCATATTTTTTCTTATCAATATATAATTATGTAATATTCTCCATAAATTCCTCTCCTATGTGTCATATTCTAAAGCATTCCTTCCAAAAAAAGTTTGATGTGTTGCAATCTCATGCATTTGACGTCCACAATTATTGTTTGTGATTAGTCTACCATTTTTTAAGGGGGAAGTTTTGATTTATTTATTGTATTTATGAAATATTTTAATTTACTTGCTTGAATTTGATGCTACGTTTTAATCTCTTATTTAAAAAATATGGGAATAATCAATGTAATAATAGTATATGAGCATCTAATCTTTTTTTGACGAAGTATATGAGCATCTAATCAAATTTAAATATTAAAGTAAATATTACTGGTTTGGAAATCTATACTAAAAGATAATGATAAAGTTCAAAAAAAGTCAGTTTTTAGTGACAACTTTTTTATATTACCAAATTATCCCTGAAAACTTTATAATATATGGCATTGATAAAACTGATTTGTTCATTTTAAATAAAAAAGTGGCAGTTTTAGGATGAAACTTCTCCTTCTTATATATCGACAGTTAATATTCTTTTAAAATTTAAAATAAATGAGTTAAAGAAGAAAGATAACTGATGGATGCACTCCTCTAGGTTCACATACATTCTCATTTCTCCTTCTCATTTCCTCTTCTTCTTCATCATCATTTTTCTTAAAACCCCACTTTCTAGAATTTCAATATTTTTTATTCTCTTGTTTGCAAAGAAGTTTTGATAGTTTTTCAATTTCTGTTTTGTTTTTTTAGGAGGATCCATAATGGTGTCGATGATGGGTCAAACGGCATCGCTTGGCGTAGCCACAACAAATCTACGTGAGTCATGGAGAACGGCGTATGACACCGGCGCTGTGGATCTAAATCGGGACTGTGAGCAGAGGATGCATATCCGAGTTTGACTGTTTCTTTTGTTGGTGGTATTCAACGGTTTCTGTGTTTGTTCATTAAATATTTTTATTTTTCATTTTTTTCTTACTTTTTCTGCATTTGAGATCAACTTCCACACAAATTTTGGATGGACCCAAAGTGACAGCACATAAGATTGCAACAACTGTGAAGAGGAAACATCAAAAGCGGTTGTTTTGTGTTTCTATTTGTCAATCTGTCCAAATTATCCACGAGGGGATGGTTGTTGATAAACAATGAGGATTGATAAATTGGAATATTGAATTGCGAAGACAATGGGGAAGTAGAAGAAGGTACCCACCCCAAATCCAAGGTATCTCCACACCTCAACTCCTATAGCCCCTCTTTCTCTCTCTCTCTATTCTGCTTTTTTTTGTTTTTCTTTTTGGATGTTTTGTTGTTGTACATATCATCCATAAAAGGAGGGTGGCTATGGCAAAGGCACTATCAACATTTCTGAGCTATTGAGTGGCTACATAAATATATGGAAATGCGGCCTGGTTGTTAAATTTGTTATCAGTTTATCAATTTGTAAGGGAGTGGAATGGCGGAGTTGAAGTTTTGGTGTCCTACTTTTAATATTACTAATTTGCCCTTAAAACCTTAGTTGATATTGTTTTTACAATGCCAAAATTGACCCTAGCAGATAACAAGAAGAAAAAAAACCAACTAAAACTGTTTTACATAAATTTTAAATTTTAAAATTAGCATAACTGCTCCTTTTTCTAATTAAGCACTCGGTAACCCTCTTCTTCCACTATCTCCTCCACCGTTTTTTCAATTATGCGATTGAACGTTAAATTGGAAGACGGTGGCATAGAGGAGAGTGGGAAGGGCACAGAAGCCGAAAGACGGTGGCTCAGAGGGAGGCGAGGTGGCTATACAGTGGCATTTGATTGGCGATGTGAAGCGTCCTCAGTCACGTCTCGTGTACGATGGAATGGTGACGCTTGGGTGTGTGTCTGGACGATGGAGAATGATCAGAGTGGAGAGCAGCAGAAGGGAGGTGACGGTGGGAGGGTCTGTTGTGTATCTGTTTGGTTGGTAGTGCGCGGTGGCAAACCGAGTAGCTGCAGGCCAGCGGTGACTGGGTTTGCTTTTAAGGTTCATATTCACTCACTCAATTTATCTTTTCTTCCCCCCATTTTCTGAATGGCACCAATTTCTCCAATTCCCCCCCCCCCCCCCCAATGAATCAAACAACACTGCGGCAAAGATGGATGAATAGGTTAACATTTCAAGCGGATAGATTGATTTAGTTTGACTTTGATTTTCTTCCATTTCTGGTTAGGAACCAAAGCAGTGGAATGGAAGAATTTGTTGATTGTGAATTAAATTTCTTATACTCATCATGGAGGACTCCTGACAACGAAACAAAGTGCATTGCCTTGGTTAGCGTTTGATGATTCCAAAGGTAGTTTCACTTTCCCAATTTTTTGTTCACTTTGATATTACACTTCAATCAAATTCTGGGTTTCTCTATATCATTCTTTCGCTGTATTCCCCAAATCTTAGTACCATTTTGGGGTATCAAACAATCTCACAATTTAACCTCTCACAGTTTCCCCAAATCTTAGTACCATTTTTACTCTTTAATCAAATGCTAAGTTTTGTGTTGGTCTTACTCATTTTCAATTTAAAGGTTAATTTTTTATTGCCAACTTTAGTGTTTTTATTTCTATCATTAATTCTTGAAGTGCTAAATTTCGTTGACAGTAACTTTAGTTGAAGATACAATATTGTCAAGGTTGGAGCAGGGAGGAACCATACAGTGGTTGTTACAGAGGATGGAAATTACATAGCCTTTGGATGGAACAATCATGGACAGCTTGGTTCAAGTTCTGTGTTAATTTTAATTTAATGATTTTTGACACCAATTTTAATTTAAAGATGGGTATGTGGTTGTTTTAGTTGGGTTTTTTTTCCATGCATCCTTTGTGCTGATAATTTTATTATAGGACATGCATTGAAAACTTCTCTGGTTTCCACATCAGGGAAAATGATGTTGTCCTAAGAATTTTGAGTTTCTCTTTGCAGAAA
Source organism: Sophora flavescens (assembly GCA_030762895.1). Classification (NCBI taxonomy): domain Eukaryota; kingdom Viridiplantae; phylum Streptophyta; class Magnoliopsida; order Fabales; family Fabaceae; genus Sophora; species Sophora flavescens. Next base: position 251,700,254 of record CM061063.1, on the reverse strand, counting down.
TGTTTGAATATTTACTTTTCTGTTATATCATAGTGGCAAAGGATGCATTGCCTGTATAAACTTACAAAGGACCTTTAGCTATGCTTTAGATGTTGCATTTTTCAATTCTTGAATTCATGATGCAATTTTATAATTGATATTTTTATTTTTGTTTCCTTTGTGTCTATGTCTCCTCTTTTCTCTTTTCTCTTCTCTTTGCCTTTGGATTCTTATGGAATAAAACTCCTCACAGTTTTTGCCAATGACACAAAACTTTGTCTGAACAAATAATATACGTCACCTTTTTCAAACAATAAAATAATTAAATAAAATAAACAAATAATAATTGCACTACTACTTACAGTTATCAAAGCAGAGCAAAATATCTTTTCCTTTTTCAGTTTTTAAAGGCATATGCTGAAAATTCTTTTTTTGACCCACCTCTCTTGATACCACGCGATTCTAATTTCCGAGCCTAGACTCTAGATGATTATGATTTCAACAAAGAGGTCATTTTGTCGACAAGTATAATTCAGAAAAGCCGTGGACCCTGTAGCATGGAATGTCGACAAGTTATTAAAATTGTTTTATTTTGTGTACAATACATTTTATTGAAAGAACATGCTGAATGCATTTTGAAAATTTAGTGAATTTTGGAGCTTGAGCTTGCCAGAAATGGTTGTAATGTTATGAAGAGGATATGATTCTTGAGTTTAATGTATTTGTGAGGTTAACAATTATAATTTGCTTTAGTATAGGCTTATATACTGGAACAAAGGTAACATTGCGAATGGCCTTTGGTATAGGCTTAACATTTGGAATTGTTTTTGTATAGGCTTATACAATGAAATAGGGTTAGGCTTAAAAATAGGGATTGACATTGTCAAGCAGTTTCATCCGGTTTTTCTTTTACTCTCTGAAGCATGTGGAAAAGACTTCTTTAGAACTACCACTTATAGAATATGCTCTGTGTAATTGATGCCACTTCATTCGAGTTAAAGATTTTTTTCCCTTTTGTGTGATCCTTTCAATTTTGGTACTCTATTACAATATTTTTACTTGATTCAGGACAAAATTTATGTTATACAGAAGCAAAGATAGAAAATTTTCATTTATTTTTGTGGTGTATTTGGTGTGTATTTTGTTTTTTGTTTCTATTAGCCTTAGAACTCCATTGGTATATAGATTTTTACATGCATATTTGATTGATGCTATATCTTGGCATGGCATGAATGTGAATTTCAACAGTCTCATGGTTCTAGAGACCTAAACTCTGTTAGATTCTATTTGCATGCTTAATAATAAGTTTCTAAGTTGATGGAAATGATGGTTTGGTCACTTGAACCAAATTTGAAGCATGCATGTCACTCAAAAGTGTCGAAAGATGACGCCTTTGGTGTATTCTGTTTGATGATGCCTTTGGTGTTTTTTGTTTGATGATGCTTTTGATTGGATTTATTCAAGGAGTTTCCATTATGACTTCTGGAAAAACAAAAATATACATGTATTCAAATATGTATTCTAATTCTCACGATAAAAGGAGTATGGAATTCTCTGGTTCTTTTTTTATTTATTGATAAACAATTCTCTGGTTCATTTAAGTCTTAAGCCGTGTTTCTCTGAATTAAGAAAATAATAGACTACCATGGAAATAGTTACTTAAACTTCTTGCTGGCCTTGGGAGGAATTTACAACACCTTTCATCTCTCAATTTATCTGGTAAGTTACTTTGAAAAGATTCCATAGCAATGTAAGAATCATTATGTTTCCCAAGAATTAGTGTTACCAAAAAATCTCACAAAGAATCTGACAATTGAACAAATTTATTGAGTTGAGCAGTTCGAAGCAAATGGTCTGTTGGTGTTTTAATTATATTGTTATTTGATTTGATTTCAACTTTTCAAGGGAATGGACATTTGGAGATTTGACAAACATTGATCTTATGGATAATGGAACTAATGCTGTTGAGGCAAGTCATTAAATTTTTATTAATAAATACAATGCTGACATGCAATGGAATGATTATAATAATTCCTGTGCCTGATGTTACCTCCCATAACTCTTGCCTATGGAAAACACTGGTGAGTAGAGAGTAGTGAGTATTTACTCTTTGGTTAATGAGAATATTAACCTCAATGGTCACTAGGAAGGAATGGTCACTAGACAGATACTCATAATATTTGATTTCTCACTAATTGTGGCAATCAATTTGATAGAAACCCAAACCAGAGCAATGAAAAAATGACAATAAAAGATCGACACGGGTGTGTTACTAAGTAAGGAAACCGATTACAGAGGAATAGAAATTCCTTTACTTAGAGCAATGCTCCTACAGAGATAATTCTCTGCCTAAAACTGACTGGAATATACTCAATGTCTTTTCCCTCTCTCCTAATCTTCCTTATAACTAAAAATCCCCTCACACCTTACATTCATTCATGTTAGACTTACATTCAATTTATGTTTTTAAATAATTTTTTCTCGAACTCCAAGCATTCTTCTTAACTTACTTAAATTCATAGATTTGATTCTTCCAATGATTTTTTTTTAATTTTATTTGTGAAGGAGGATGAGTGATACTTTAAGGCCATGGAAGTTGGAGACCTCTCCATAAGTTAGCAGGTCTTTGAATATATAGATTTGTAGTCCTGATGTTCTATATATATATATATTGTAGTAGGCAAACAATTAGATCTCTTTGTTTTCAGTGTTTTATTTGCTTCAAAATCTTGCAAGTCTTAATAGATGTGGAAAAAGTTGTACGCTAAGGTGGACCAATTATTTAAGGCCTGACATCAAGAGGGGTAAATTTTCTCAAGAAGAGGAGCAAACAAATCTGCATTTCCATTCCATCCTTCGAAACAAGTAATTTCCGCTTTCTCCTTATCATCCTTATTATTTTGTTGGGAAGGCATAGGGAATGTGAAGTTTCATTTTTCCTTGGCAATTGCTAAACTACTAAGGTATTCATAACTACACTTTTCGTTGAACTGTTATGACTTCATAAGTTTTTTCCAGATGGAGAATGAATATGGAAAGGTTTCAATTCTGCTTGATTGAAGCAGTTTAAATCTATTACCCTTTACTTTGACATTTTGTATTCTTTTTCTTAAACTATTAAAGATAATTATAACTATTAATGCATATGGTTCTTTGATAGATGGCCAGCTATTGCATCCCATCCCAATACCTTTCATCTCTCAATTTATCCTGTAAGTTACTTTGAAAAGGTTGCATGACAATTCTAGGCATCGTGGTGCGGTTAATGGGGGAGGCGGAGGCTGAACAATGCACGTTAACAAATGAGAGGAAGATGAAGTGAGGAAGGAGAAGGAGGAGTTGGGGGAGGAGAAGACGAAGAAAAAGAGTTATCAAAAGCAGACCCTGCAAGGTTAGCTTCCCTAAATTTCAACAAGAACCACTTCTTTTTTAATTTTATTATCAGATCGTGTGTTGAAGTTGTTTATTACTGATAATTCATTTCTGTATTAAATTTTTCTAACTGTCTCTTATCGCTTTCTCTGCATGATGAATTTATTTCGGAAATTTGATTAAAAAAACATTAGATTGCTATGTTGCTATGCCCCTATGACAAAATGTAAATTGGTAGTGTTTAATATTGATATGGTAGGGTTGGTACTGTTGTTACAAGTCAAGGTGATGGAAACAATAAAATGAAAACATGGGATCTCATGCTTATCTCAGTGTGGTAGTGTAAAAGGATTTCCTGGAAAAGGCTGTTGGATGGCACCTGAAATGATCAAAGGAAGGCATCATACCAAGAAAGTACATGACTGTAGTTTCGAGACTGTTCTATGGGAGCTTTTAACAGGATAGACACCATTAACAGACACATTGAAGTTGTTGAAGAACTCCAGAAAGGTGACTTCTATCGTTGTTGGGGAATATTTCCTGCCAGACTGTTGAGAGAAAGTTCCAGTGCTTCAAGATTTGACAGGTTGATCGAAACAAGGCCATTAGATTTTGTTGAACACTCCTAAACCACGCTCATCCCTTTGTCCTACAATCTATTTTTTGAAGTATTATTTGACTATTGAGTTCGATGTACATTGAATGATTATTGGTTAATGAGGTTGGAATTATAAGGGTGATTGGGATATGCTCTTCTTTGGGTTATTATCTTAAATGACATTCAGCCGCATTCACTCTGAACTATGGAGAGGGGAAAAAGTGAAAGGAGTTGGAATTAACCAAACTTAGGAGAGGCTCGGATTTCTTTTTCTGCATATAGCTATAGCTAACATGCTTTCAACGTGGATATATGGAAAAAAAATTAAACTATGCATGCATATATATAATTTGTGGTATGAATGGACCAAAAATCAATTTATCCCACTTGGTTTCAAATTCAAATTATTGAGCAAGTTAGAAATACAATCAATTTATCCCACTTGGTTTCAAATTCATATTATTGAGCAAGTTATAAATGCAAAGGGTGACTAGACACATTGGATAAGACTTTTCAATTCATGAAACTTGCTCTTGCACTGAGTCATGTTTGAATTACAACGGAGAGGTGCTTCCAGATTTTGTTGGTGGCAATGTACTGATGGAATTCAATAGTGATAAAAATGCCGCCAAGATCATTGATAAAATGGCATCCCTTGATTACAAAGACATATAGGACTATTTAGAGGACTTCATTAAAGATAAAAAAAACTTATGGAATTTGAAAGGGATCCATTGAAAAGAGAAGAAAGAAGAGATCGCATTTGGAGGGAAATGTTGTGCACTGGTTGATGGGGCTGTTATTTGCATGGTCTCGATGAGCTTCATTACCGTGGCTAATCTTTTTAATTGCATTCATTGCGTTGAGCAAACAAGTTTTCCCATTCCAACCTAGATCTCAATTAAATGGTGAGGTTTCATCTCTACATCTATTCTACACTTAATTTACTTCAAACAATTTCTACTATTCATAACTGTATATATTAATGGCATTTGTAATCTATTAGAATTATGTATCATACTGATATTTAAATGTAAACGTGTTACTAAAATCGCCATAATAGCAAATAAAATATCAGTAATATAATTAAGAAAATGATAGTGATTTTTCTAACCTTTGCACATATTAAGAAATCAAAAGTAGAAATATTGTATTGAAAGTTGTGTATTTAATTCATCGAAAGTTTAAAAGCTACTATTTTCAATATAACATTACTATTTTCTAAATTCTTATTATGTGAAAGGTTGCACAGGTAAGAAAAACCCAAATGATAAATATATAACATGCGGACGAACATGCACAACATGTAAATGAAATCTATACTATCTATAAGGAGGATAGTTGAATTTTGGTTTCAGCATTTCAAAATACCAATACTACCCCTACACTATAAAACTGATAAAAATGATTTCCAAATTTAAAAAATAAAAATAAATTGTAGCACTTATTTTAAATTTTAAAAAAGAAAACTGCATGTGGTGTAAAATGTTAACCCTATGTCATTAGAACGGTTGAAAAGTAGTATGTGGCGTAAAGCCATCAAAACTGCGTGTGGCGTAAAACTGCATCACTTATTCTTTTATTTTCACGTATTTTTCAAGGGTTCATTCTGAGCACTAATAATCTCTACTGTAAATTTATATGGGTAAAATTCTTTTACTTATCAAGCCATATTTTTTTATATCAGATACTTATCAAGCCATATTCTAAATAATAAGTGTATACAACTATACAATTTTTGCTTTTTAAAAGTTTAAAATTTAAAGTTAAAAATAAATTAAGGAATCAATCCATACTTAATCTCCTTATAAATCTAAATGCTAAGATGTCGAGCTCAAATAATAGTTGTAACTAAATTATATTTGGTACCTTGGATTTGTTTTTTATTAAAATATGTATCTTATTTATTTTTACATTTAATTGTAACATGATATTATTAACGCAGTGATGTATATAATGTGTGTTTATATTATTACGTCATATTGTAAAGTTGGATAAATCTATACAACAAAGACGAGTAAAAACATTAGAAATGCGGCCAGACAGGCACGTGAGTGCCTGTCTTACCGCTAGTAAATATAAAGTATCAATGCAAATACTTTTTTAAATCAAAACCAATACATATGTGTAATAGTTAGCTTACAATGGGAAGGATGAGAAATAAATCAAATAAATTTTCAAGATATAAGGAAACAATGTGATAGACAAATACAAATTTCTAAAAATAGTTAAATAATTTCTAGCCCAGGGAAAATATAAGAAACAAATAAAATAAGCTCTCAAGAGAAAAAAATGATATATAGATAAATATATGTAGATAAATATTTTTTTTAAAGTGATTAACTTTCACCGGGAAAGAGGAGAAATAAATCAAAATATTTCATTAAATAAGATTTTTCGTTCATATGATAGATAAAAATATTTCCTAAAAATTATTAATGAGCACAATAAAAAAATATAAATAAATATATTAGATTGCCAATAGAGAATAAAAAATAATATGATAGGTAAATATCTTTGTTTAATAGTTAACTTGCACTGGAAAAATGGATAAATAAATCAAATAGATTTTCAAGAACTATTTATGATACATAAATATATTTTTCTAAAAATGATTAACTTCAATAGGAAAAGGAAGAGAAAAAAATAAATAGATTCTTAAGAGGGAATAAAAAATAATATGATAGATAAATATATTTTCTTAAAACGGTTATCTTGCACAGGAAAATATGAGAAATAAATCAATATATTTTTAAAAGACAATAAATAAATAATGTGATAGGTAAATATATTTTATATATTTAGTTAACTTGCACGAGGAAAAAATGAGAAATAAATCGAATAGATTTTTAGAAGAGAATAGTGATAATATGGTACATAAATATATTGTCTAAAGATTGTTCACTTCAATAGAAAAAAGATGAGAAATAAATTAAATAAATTTTCAAAAGAGAAGAATAAATTTTATATTATTACTAGGATATTGGGAAGAGTTTGGCATTAGAGTTTAAATAAATTACATGTAATTAATAAATAATTAATTAGCTTCAAATATAGTTGTAGCTTTGACAAGATATATTTTCTATTAAATATGATACTAAGGTAGTGGAAGAAAGAGACAACATCTTTTTGATTAATCACAATCTTTTTTATTTTGTTTATATACCTCATCTATTTGTATTATCATTGAATTTAATTTATTTTCAAATAAACATATTTTTTCAAATAATATTTTTACTTTATTTTTTTCTTCACATGCAAACATTTTTTTATATCTATCTTTTTATATTGCATAAATTTTGTGATATTTCATGTGCACCTCACGGATAACCTGCTAAAGTACATATTTTCAAGACAACATGTGATCAATGACTAAAACGAAATATTTTTTAAACACTTTTTGATATATAATTTCTCAAAAAATCAACAAAAACATGATTTCATAAATTAATTTTTTTTATAAAATCCTAAAAAAAAATATTTACCCCGTGCATAGCACGGGTTCATACACTAGTTGAAACAACAGGACAATATTGTAACAAACATTATATTGAAATTTGCATAATTTTTTGATTTTTTTTTTGTTTTCGATTGTTGTAAATGAGTTTGTGTATCTCTTATATTTCTATCAATATACTATTTTCTTATAAATAAAATATTAATAGCTAAATTATATCTTAAACATTATATCTTTTGACTAAGATTAAAATGTCTTTCTTTTATGGACCCGTGCTTAACACAAGTCTCTATTCTAGTGTAATTGAAAGTTTAAAAATTTAAACATGAAGTATTGGGCTCATTAGTAAGTTAAACGCCAAATGTTAAAGATATAATTGTAACACCCGGTTTTTCACTGTTTACTGTTTTTATATCAGTAAAATAAACAGAGACGTTTATAATTTTATTTTTAAACCTAGAAAATGATTTTGGATAAACCAAAGTCATATTCATATTCAACATTACCATTTAATGTCACGATTAAATTTTGGGTCGAAAATTCAGACGAAAACCGGTCTACGATTTATTGACAGTAAGATTTTACTGCTCAAATGACCTAATTTTGACTGGTGAACAAAACACTTAAGATTTCTATGAAGTTTCTAACTTCTTTGGCTATTTTAATTTTTTCACCTAAAAAGTGAAATAATAAATATTATCCGGCCGTTTTACGAAATCGGGTAATTAATGGAGCTGAGAACAGGATTTGCGGGACCCGCTAACGGATAAATAGGATGTCAGATCATGTTGAGTCACCATGGATGAGTCACAAGATGACTATCAAGTGTAATGATTACTTTTTAGGGGAAATGACCATTATGTCCTTATGGTTAATTTTAATTATAAATTAACCTAAAGCAAGATTACACCTTTGTCCTTGGATTTTTGGCATATTGACCCTTTTGCCCTTGAAACCCACAGCCCCAAGGCTACCAAGAGGCCCAACTGCACACCTATTTAAGGAGCACTTCATCTTCTCCAAGAGTTTGCCCTTTTTTTCTCCATTAAAGTGTTAGGTTTCCATAGCTCATTTTGTGAAGGAAGTGTTAGATTTATTGCCATTTTCTTGATTCCAAGAGGTAAACCATTCTCATCATCCTTATTTAGCATCATGTTCTTCATTTAATTTTTCATTTTGAAGTGTTTTTCAATATGATGCATTTTAGGGTTTCTAGATTCAAAAATTCATAGAAATTCATAGTAAAATCCATTTGACATGAAACCAATTTATATAATCCTATTATTATCTCTATATTATAGATCTAGAAGCTTGCTTCAAAAAAAATTTTCTAACCCTTAAAACCTAAAGAGGCCAAACCTATACTCTAGAAAACTAGGGTTTAATTTGTTCCAATTTTTCCTAACTAGTTTGTCATGATTCAATCTTATTAGTTGAATAGGTATTAAATCTATATTGTATGAAGCAAATGAAGGTCTATAAGCCATTTTATTGATCATGGCTGAAATTCATTTGATGAGGGATTGGAAGATTTAAATTCAATCTTTGTTCAATAACCATTGATTTAGGGTTTTGGGTAATTAGGAGTGATTAATCCAAAAGTTTATAATTTTTAGAGATTCCTAACCCTAAGGGCAGACCTAGGCCAAAACCTACATGTAGTAATATAGGTTTGATTAAGTTGTTTGATTGTTGATTGGTTGTTGTGTTTAATGAAGGATAAAGTTAGATTACCGTTTACGCGCGTTATCGACACTGCGTGACTTGTCAGAAATTATTCACTGAAGAAACTGTGTTTTTGAGGTAAGGGGAAAGCCTGAGGGATTTTTTCGATAGCCATGTGTAATTTTTATTGTGTGTCTTAATTATGGTGTGTAAGTATTTATTTTGTAGTTAACATTATTTGCTTATTGATTATCTGTTGTTAATTATTTGATTTAACTGCATTTAATTATTTGTTGTATTTGGTGATATGTTTTAAATTTCTAAGTGTCATATTATTGATATGAAATAATTGTTGATGTGGATTGTGAGTTTGAAAGCCTGACAGTGGTCAGAGCTCAATTAAATACGCAGTTAAAAGCACTTAAAAGCTTTTTTATGAAATGATGAAGTTAATTTAGGTGGAAATAGTAATATAATATTACTTAATTAATTATTTGGTGTAAAATGAGAATTTATGAGAAATAATATTATTTTAATGATTTAATAGCGAAAGAGCGTTTTATGAGTCATAGTGAGGACGTAACCGTGAAAATATTTTAGCACTGCTAATTTTTACCCAAAGAATTTCTAAATAATAGAAAATATTATTTTATGAAAAAAAATTCAAAAATAACTTTATTACAGTGTCAGAAAAATTAATTTATAGTAAGGAGTCACGTTTTAGCCTAATTGCATTTCGAAACGGCAAACGGCGGACAATTCCGTCAATATTTAAGAAAGTATTCTTAAAAATGTATAATAATTAATAATATTGATAATTAGTTTAATTGATATTTTTAAGTTCAAATTAGTGAGTTTTAAATAAAATGAATTTCCAATGTAAAAGGATTTTCGGTAAACAGTAGATTATTTTCGTCAAAATTAAGGAAGGTTTGGTTTTACTTCGGATTTTCACAGAATAAACATGGTTAAAGCTGTATACGAACCTAGTCGCCGAGACGTCAGATCTAGTGTTCTTAAAGATATGGCCTGGGGCCCAAAAAGTGGAATAATGGACTAGAAGTCCTATAGTCAGTGTATTGGTTTTGTGCACTAAAATCTACGTGTCTAAGACTGGTGCATTGGTCTAGATTCCGTGATTTGCACACTTTTGACTTAAGGTCACTTATGGTTTAATCGAGATATTAAACTTAGTAGTTTAAGATAATGGGTTGTCTTGAAACTTTTTAGTCCCGACATATAAAGAATGAACACAAAGAAAAACAGCGAGAATAAAATGTTTTACATGCATCCCAAGGCAGACATGCCTTTGCATTGAACTCGAATGCTTGATGGCAAGTATTCATGCAGTTTGCATCACTGTGCCTTGATGGATATATGACCACGTAAACCATGTGCTATATGTAGTCATCACTTTGCCTTGAGTTGGACTGTGGAATGGTCAATAGAACTTTTCCATATCGGGCATTGATTCTGCCTTAATTGGCAACTAGAGCCTGATCAGCTCATCCATTGGTTGATTGGAGCTCCGGAGATTAGGTCTCAAAGTTAGTTGATGAATATTGAAGTGTCATGGTTTTTAAAGCGGTTACGACTGACGGGTATGAAATGTGACACCCCTTCTAGGGTCATCACATATTTACCCAAAAACGGAAAATTAAATTATTAATCGCTGGTTACTTTCGAAAAATATCTTTTAAGGTAAATGTCTCTTTACGAAAATAGTGCTGAATTTTTTTTCCTTTAACATAGAACCATTGTACACATAACCAAACATATATGTATATCTATATATATGCATCACCTTTTTAAATACACCCTACCTATAATAGAAGATAACAAAAGAGCCCTCATAAGTATAGGTTATTCTCCATCAAACTAAGCAAAGAAAAGAAAGACATATACATATAAGCAACGAGTAGTCGAGAACCATACCAAAAACTCATGGCTCTCAGTAGCTAGATCAAAAACTGACAAAACTCGCTACTCCAGAACTATACCTATAGCTGGTCAAGCTAATGAAAACCATTGGGGAGATCATGATGATCAACCCCACCTACAACAGATGTATCTGATGAAGATGCCTCCACTCCCACTACGTCGTCGGAAGAATCATCACCATCAACAGCAGGAGGGTGAAACTCAAGATCGTCCTCAAAGTACTCATCCGGGTCCTCCTCGCCCTCATCTAAAACTACCTCAACAGGAGGTACTTCGGGTCCTACTATCTGAAGCAGATTTGGCTGAGGTGGCAAATCAAGTAACCCGTGCTCAGCCAAGTACTGTAGGTATAGTCATACCGGAGGTAAAGATACCTCAACAGTCTCAACAATGTGTGTCCTTCTCTGCGGTCCTTATTCTACCGTGCCAATAACTTCTCTACTGGGGCCATGATAGGTGGCACTGAGTTCCCCAGGGTTAATCTCCCGGGCACCACCAAACTGAGCTCGATCAAACGTGATAGATCGGATCCTCGAATGTACCAGAGGTATATCCGGTTCCATCTAATCTCAGACGTAAAGATATATGCACAAGCAGAGAAACCACAAATAAAACATGCAAGAGTGAGAAACCAATATATGGATTTTACTCGACAACTACATACTAGACACCACATAAAACACATACGCATTTACCAAACACAAGGATTCATAAGCAAATAATTTCTTAATGGGTTCAACACCCCAAAGATCATCATTTGAAAAATTATGCATGAACACTTCATATTCGTCATCTAATTTCGCCCTAATCTCATGAGATATCCCAACGCGTGGTGAGTTGATCAGGCTCAATTGCCACACTAGGCAAACAGGCACACGGCCACAGGCACACAGCCAAAACCCATCGCACACTGCCCACACCCAGGACATCAGTGATAGCAACGTAGATGGGGTCTCATTGTCCAACCCGGGCACAATGAGGAAAACATAGTATGAAATACCTGACGCCGCAAGGTAATCACACACAGAACCGTGGGCACGTCTGCCAAATGCATGCAAAATACTTTTGCTCATAACTCTTTTCTTTGTGTTCAATCTTTCTTTGCCGAAGCTCAAAATGGCTTAGGACTCACATAGTTTTAACATCTTTAAAACTTTCATTACAACACAGGACCTCACAGTCCGAGTGCTCAATCACGACACCTTTCGACCGATGCACCAGTCATAGGTTCGTGGTAATAAAAACATCTTAAATGTTTAAATGTTTATCACTCTTACAGTAATAAATTATTAAAATAATAATATTTTCTAAAATTCCTTATTTTTCCCAAATAAAAATTTCCATTAATATTATATATCAATATTTTACCATTAAAACATTGAATGTAATTTACGAAGCTTCTTAAAGCTTTTATCCAATTAATTTAATTAGGCACTGACCACTGTCAGGCTTCTCAAACATCAACCAACAATAATATCACAGAGATATTTCCAGGCAGATCATGCATCACAGCAACATGATATAATTACAGATAAACAGTTAAACGCAATTAAACCAACACAGATACAAATACCATAACTTAAACTACTTAAATAAATACTAACAGACAAATAATTACAAACAACACAGGATAGCATATAGCCATCGAATATATCCCTCAAGTATTCCCCTTTTACCTTTCGTAGATTCTCTTGTGAATTAGTGAGTTTCACCGGAAGTCCGGATGTCGCATATACGTCGCACTCACTCAACCTTCAACCATTACAATCAAATAATTACAAATCAAGAAACTAAAAACATTCAAAACCCTTATACATGGTCACGGCTTCAAGGGCTTTGGGTGACTAAAATTCCTAATCATGATTAAATCATGGATTAATGGTCCTTAATCAACCAAGATCATGGATGGAAACTTTAAACAAAACTCATCAAATCTCATCCACCCAGGGTTCGGCCAACATAGAGATTTTGAGTAAGGCTTTTCATTTTAATAAACTAACATGGATTAGAGTGTGTAGACATACACGTCATATGAAATACATGATCATACATGACAACACATGAACAAAATCCTATCAAACCTATTCTCCTAGGTTCGGCCAAAGCTAGTTTATTAGGAAGGAAAATTTTGATTACATCATGCTCTTGGATTTATATAGTATGCATGGTATCAAGAATATAGAAAGTGGTTTCAACATCATGAGATTTTTCTAGAATTTGTTATGAATTTTCAAAGTTCTAGACTTAGAAACTTAAAAGTGATGAACATAGATGAGATAAACTTTGAATCAAGAAACTTATTGAAGAACATAGACTTGATTAAGGAAGAAAAGTAGGATTCACCTCTTGAAGTTCAAAGACAAGTGAGAATCCAAGAACTTGCTTCACAAAGTGATGATATGAACTTAGAACTTTTGAGAGGTTTTTGTGCAAAGTGTGAAAAATGGAAAATAATGAAATGAAGGTATGTTTTTAAGGATGTGGGCTGCGCCACTTTGTAGGGATTAAGTAGAAAGGAGGTGGCTTCTCAAAGGATTTAAGTGCAATTAATTCCTAGGGACCATTTTGCAAAGATTCTAAAAGTATAAGGACTATTTTGCAAATTTCCAATAGTTTGAAATGATGACCATGTGCAACACTTAATGTGTTCACATTGTGACTCATCTTGTTGAATTTTCTTGAAGCTTTTTGGGAAGAATCTAGAATACTTTGGGACTTTCAAGATAAGTGTAGAACTTAGGAAAACATTGGAGAACATTGTGGAAGATTCAAGAATAAACTTGGCTGATCCAAGTTAAGGGCAGCCCCCACTCCTCCTTGGGCTTGCGCATGGGCCTTGGAAATCTGGGCTTGGATTTAATTATTTTGGCCCACCAAAATGCTTAAAGCATAAACATAAGCTAGGAAACTTATATGATTTCTAATGGGCTTCATGAAATTTAATCCATGGACAAGGAATTTGGGCCTCAAGTCCACGATCCTCTAATGGGTTTGGAACAAAGATTCTGGCCCAATTCACTTGGAAAAACATAGAAACTAACTTAGGGACCAAAGTGTAATTAAGAGAAAGTTCAAGGACTTGCGCAAAATCCATAAATTGCCACTTTAACCTTGTAGAATCCTCTAGACTCAAAAGTGTGACTCATCCCCATGAATCATCTCAAAATTCTAAGATAACCTCTTTATCTGCTCTTGGAAACTCCGAAATCCACTCTGTCGTTCACCCGATTATGTATTTCGCCGTAAAACGTATATTATTTCATTTTTTCTGAAATAATTTTAAAAATACACAATTGTAGGAAATAAAATAAAAATCTTAAGTCTTTCGTTCACGAATTAAAATTAGGTCTTTTGAGCAATATAATTATACTGTCAAAGGAATTCGCGGGCCGGGTTTCGCCTGACTTCCCAACCTAAATTTTAATCGTAACTTCCTACATTCAAGTAGAATTGAGTGGTAAACTCCGTTTATTTAAAATAATTTTCTAAAACTCTAATAAACCTATAAACATATTTATATGTATTACTGTTATTTAAAACAGTGAAATACAGGGTGTTACATGAAAATCTTTGAGATATATATTGTTTTTGTCTTTAATATTCATGATTAAATGGTAATTGAGAGTCGTACATGTGGTTGTCGTTTTAAAATCCATATATTGGTACTCACCCTTGCATGTTTTATTGTTGTTCTTCTTTCTATATGGATATTCTATTATACGTGTATAAATGGACCCGGCAATGCCTTTGGCCCATACGGGGGTCTGGTCCCTCCACTTTGAATATGCTGACAATATAAACGCATGGGTCATCCACCCGGGAGCCCATAGCGTCAGGTATACCGGGCATGTGCATACGATCGAGGGTACTATAGAGACTAGGCCGCAACGCAAGCATAGGAGTATGGAGACCATTGAGGTGTCATTACCTCCACTGTGGCTACTTATTCAGCATCTGGTTGATCACGGGCAGCTGGAGGAACAACCCTTGGCAGAGGCAGCACCTGAGCCAGTTTCGGAGGAGGTTGTGATTGATCCCGAGGAGATGATAGTAGATCTGGAGGAAGATCCAGAGGAGTTCGTTGAGGATGCATGATTCACCTGACGAGGTTACTGGTGTACTTTCCTCGGATTCCTTTGCTGGGAGTGGGATAGACCCTGGTCTTCCCAACGGGTATCATTAGTTGCTGACCAGCTGTAGGTAGTTTCATTTTTGGGTAGTGATTCCATCAGTCATTATGGCTACTGAGAGCCATGTATTTGTTATATGGCCATAGACGTTTCACTATAGATAGCCTTATGCTTTTTACTTCTTTACTTAGTCCGTGAATCACCTGTTCTTATAAAGGTCCTATATGTAACGATGATGCATAGGATATACATATATACATATATACATATATGGTGTGTTACTTACGTGGTTGTAGGTTGTTAGATGTTGTCAAGTTAACAAGAAAAAGGAAAAAAATAAAAATTCACTATTTTTGGTAGAAGAGAAGTATTATAAAACATTATTTTCCGAAAGTAACCAGCATAATTAAGGTTTATTTTTTGTAACGTGTTACTGTGTGATATTCTAGTATGGGTGTCACAATAATTCATAATTCATATGGCAAAAATGAATTACTGATGATTGATTAAAGAAGAGAACTGCGTAATATCCACACTTGACAACATAGTCCCCCCACTTATCAATATTCAAGTTATTTTTATTAGTTTTAGTTAGAAACATACATAAATAATAAACAGCATTAATGTTCCGCTGAAGAAACTAACAGTTTAAACGATTCTCAGCACAACTATGTTTTAGACATTTTGGTCAAACTTGAAGTACTAAAAGATATATAGTTAATAACATAATTTCGTATTCAGATGGATCTACAGATAAACTATTTAAAATTATGCGAAAAGCATATAATATAGGTGTGAGAGAATGATAGATGAGAACAACCAACCAACCATAAATCAATTTGTATACGGCTATTACGAAATTTAGTTTTTAAAGTACCTAAACCAATCCCAAAAGTATAATAGAAAGTACTTTATATAACTAGCAATTGACTCCAAGTTTTAGTTTTAAAAATTGTCCAAACATCTCGACTTCTAACTATTACAAGGGAAATACGCCTATTATTTAGTTACGGATGTTCTCTACTTCTCTTCCTTGATGGGTTTTATAAAGTGACCAAGACCATTTGTCAGAGCTGATGATGACATCAAAGAAGCTTTCAGTATGCTGAGACCCTGTAGCAGCACCAAAATTAAAATGGTAAAATTCATTTGGGTATACAAGAAAATGATTTACTACTAAACAGGTAATACTATCTAAATTAGTTGACTGAAATATTAGAAAACCGTGTCTTGAAATCAGAATTTACCTCTTCCTTGCCAATGCTGATAACCTTTTCCTCCAAATCTTCGGGTGGAATTCACAATTTACTCAGATACGAAAAAGAAGAAATAGATGAACTTGATGTCACGACCAAGTCATCAGTTACCATGTACAATGATAGCTTCTTAACGAATCCTCTTCCACCATTATAGTATACTTCACCAGTTGATGACTAGTGGCTCCAAATAGTTCAATGGAGGAACTACCTCTTTCTTTATAGATTTATCATTTTTAACATCATAATCTAAATGGCCGCTTAAAATTCCCTTATTGTCAAGCTTACTATAGCAACAACAATTAACAATGTTAATAAACATTTCACCAATGGGTAATATCTGCTTTTAGAGTTTAAAGTAGCGAGCAACTCGACAATCACTAGTGCAATAAGTGATTTTTACGTTAGTTAAAATTGATTTTTTACGTCAGAATACTGACTGACGTAAATACAGCTGACGTTAGTAGTTAATATTTTAACGTCAGTTGAGAACTGACGTTAAATATAAAACTATTAACGTCAGTTCCTTAACAAATCTGACGTTAATTTTATAAAAATTAATGTCAGTTTTTTAAACAACTGACGTTAAACATAAAACTATTAACGTCAGTTCTTTAAGACAACGGACGTTAATTTTGTTAAAACTAACGTCAGTTGTTATAAAGAACTGACGTTAAAGGTTTAATTTTAACGTCAGTTGTTTATTACAACTGACGTTAATAGTGTACTGTATATTTTATAAAATACTATTAACGTTAGTTGTTTGATACAACTGACGTTAATAGTTTTTTTTTTAAATTCAGTTTTAAAATATCACTCCCCTCAGCTATCCTCGCATTCAAGTAAATATCCCAAGAATACGTAATATCACACACATTACAGAATTGCAAAGGAAAAATTGAACAATGGGGGGACTTAAAACCAAAACCCATGTATATATATAAATAAATTTTAGTTCCAATGTCTAAAAAACAAAACTACCAATCTAAGGATATATATATATATATATATATATATATATATATATATATATATATATATATATATATATACATGTTATTAATTAGTTTCTAAAGTCTAACAAAAAAACTATTTATCTAAGTATTGCGGAGGTATCTTGTCAATTCCTTTTTCAGCCGCATACTTGAAGAAGAATTCAGCGAAGCGCATCCTCAAGTCTCTTAACTCATCTTCTTGAATAGGCGATTGATCGTTAAATGCCTACACATGTTCAAATAATATCAATAACATCAATGCAAGTCATCTTCAAAACTATAATATATATATAATTTAACAAGTTGTTTAAATATTACCTTATTCCATCCATCCGTAATAAACGTGGAGACTATGTTCAGCATATGAAGCATCACATAATAGCCGCACGACCACCCGTCTTTTTGAAATCGAGACTACCAACAAAATTAATTTCAATGTCAGTTGAATATACATATAAATTAGTAATTATAATATTAATTATTTGATAAATAAACTACCAAACCTTGATGATGTTCCATACAGTATTTGCTTTAGCCTTAGAAGTCCTACTTCTCCCGTTGGCGCAACTTATGCTACTCGCCTTCAGCGCGCTATCATAAACAAATAATCATATCGATCACTTAACAAATTCATATATCATGTGTGTAATAAACTAAAAAAACTGATATTAAAACTTAAATTAAATTTAAGATTAGTTACTTACTTATTTACAGCTTCCAACACCACCTGTGGCGACTGTTGGTGGAGAGAGCAATAGAATATGACAGTATGCCTAGACGGGTGAAGTACGAACAACTGCCAATGGCTTTTCATACAGTAGGGAGCCAGATATAATTCTTTCTGATTGTCTCCCAACAAGTTCCCTAAGTATTTACTCAATGCATCGCCAGCAAAGAAATCGGGCAGAAGGATTGACGGATCTAAGAAGCCGTAAACTGATGCAACGCCCTTATCAAGCTGAAGACGATGGAGATACCTAAGATATGAAAAGGTATGGATGTTAATTACATAATATATATATATTGAAATTAAAATAAATTATTAAATGGAAAATACCAAAAATAAATAAGTTATAAAATTAACTTACGTGCACAAGAGACTCAAAACATTGTTGTTCATCCAGATGTTATTTCTGCAGGCGTTCCCGAGATCGTCACCACAGAAGGAAAATATCCTCTGTTGATCTGGGCGTGCCACCCAACCATCGTGCTCCAATGGACATTCAAAAATATCAAATGCATAATCCTCACCAAGTGAGAACAAACGAGTGATAGGTGACAGCGACACCGACGTCGACTTGGCCTTCAGTTTAGGAAAAATAAAATAGATAAGTTGTTGATAATTAAAAAAAAACACAAGTAATTATTTGTCTAATTTGGACATTAATAATGAATGCATACCTTTGTTAACATTTCCAGCTCACGTCGTTTGGAGTCCAACTCAAGCTCACACCTTTTCATTTCCAACTCATGCTCATGGCGTTGGACTTCGAACTCCCGCTCCCTAGCTGCCAACTCATCGTCCTCCACATGTGCTCTACTAAAACTCTCTTTTGTGCTCACATGTGAAGGGTTGGCATGCCCTGCGGTGTCCTGGGATGTATCGACGAAGGAAAGCTCTCTGGCAAGCGCCTGCTTGAATTCTGGGTTGGATATTAAGTTTTGCATCAGATGTGTTGCAATAGCTGGGTTGGACTTGAGGTGCTGAGTAATGTCAGTCAAAATTGATGCTTCATCGACCACCCGCTTTCGTGAAGCAGACTTGCTATAATATTCTTTGATGGTCACGTTCCCAGGAACACCGAAAACCCGACCAGGATGGTCTTTCTTGCCTAGAGCAGTCATCAAGACGTCCCGCCGTCCAGAAGGGATGAATGAGCCCTGGGAGGATTGTGCTTTAAGATCCATCTACAATGAAAAAATATGAAAAAATATGCAAGTGAAAAGTGTTGCAAATATCTATACAAATATCAATTGAAATCAAGTTAATTATTTACTTACAATCTTATCTGCCACTTCGCAAGTGGCATCAACTTTAAAAGATCCCATCTTTGTCATGCGGCTGGCTAACCAGACATCCTCGCGGTCGATGTCCGACGGAGGACTTAATGGTGTGCCCTCAGGCACCTCTCCTCTTTCAATCCTTGCAGAGTGTTCTTCCTGCTTCGCCCTCAGCCTATCCGCGATCATCTGCTCGATCCGAGTCTGGTACCCACCCTGAGACATGGTGTGGCGGTGGACGTTCTTCACCTGATTCTGCCGACCCTTATTTGCCTTAATCTATTCAAACAAAAACACATAATTAAATACAGTTAAATGATCTATAATAAGCATACAAAATTAACTTAATCAACCAACCTGAAATTCTCCATCCTGTCGACTCCTAGCAAACATATCCCAAGTATCCTGATCAATCCAGGGATAATCCGAGAACATTTTATCAAGCCGCTTCTTCCCAAATACATAGTACCTGGTAAGATCATGCTTGAACCCATTCCAACGCTTTGATGCCATTTTCATACATTTATGACGATGATCCTCGTCATTTGGCACAGTCCAAGCTACCTACAGATTAAATACATAACAACTGGATGCATTATAACTCAGATAATTATCTAATAATGTAAATCAAACGAATGCAAAGGTAAAATATCGCGATAGCCTCCCAATTCTGATCCTTAACGTTCTGTGGAACGTCATTCCAGTGGTTGTAGTTGATGCTTACATGCTGCTTCGCTTGTAGAAACACCCACTTATTAAATTCTTTAGCACGGGGTCCCTGGGAATTTAGATTAGCATCGAAGGACACCTCAAGCTTCTGTCCGCTTTGCCTGTCCTTCTCTAGTTTCTTCAACGAGGTGGCTCCTCTACCCCGTTTCCTATGAGCCTGTGATGTCTGTATGGACAAAAAAAAAAGATAAAATAGAGGGTTGTAACATTATAAACTTACATTAAAAAGAAGGACTAAAGATAGTATATAACATGTAAACTTACACTAGAATCAGGCGTAGGCGTGATCGGGTCCTGCGAAGCATCCACAGTGTCCTCCCGTGCATGTGGGCTATCCGACTGATCCATATGTATGCCTGTTCGGAAACAATATATATGTATTAACATAGGTTATAACTCAAAATAAATACAGAAGTATAAATAAAAATAACTAGATAGGTCCTGTAGATATACGAAACATCTATCCAATATAAGGACAATACGGGAGATTGAAAACTATAGTTTTTGAAGATTGCCGAGCACTGGTCACAGCCTGGCAGTGATGTCCATCACGGCCGTAACGTGCCAACTGAACCAGACCCTCACATGAAGAACTGATCACGACCTAGCCGTGATGAGCATCACGGTCGTAACAGATCAACCAGCAGAGCAACATGCACTCAAAACCAAAAATAGAGACATTCCAAACAACTCAAACTCACGGTTTCAAGTTTCAACTACTGAGACTACAGTTTCAACATACACTCAAAACCAAAAATAGAGACATTCCAAACAACTCAAACTCACAGTTTCAAGTTTCAACTACTGAGACTACAGTTTCAACATACACTCAAAACCAAAAATAAAAAAAGGTGCCCTAAAGACTCACCAGAAATACGTGCTCGCGTGGTGGTGGGGGGGAGCTCGAGTGGTGGCCAACGTTCGATGTGGTTACTGAGAGCAGAGGGACAAGGAGAGTTAGTGCGCGGGAAGGGGAAAGAGAGATGTCAAGTTATTGCAAAGAATGAGCTCACGGTGGTGGCGAAGAAGCCCTCGTGGTGGTTGCGGTGGAGATGAGCTCGCGATTAGGGCAGAGTGAGAGTGAGAGTGAGAGTGAGGGTTGAGAGTGATGAAAAGAGAAAAGAGACGTACAGAGCGAAGTACAGAAGGAGCGCGGGTGTAAACGTTATAATCAAAATAAAACAACATTTTACGTCAGTTGTTTGTAAAAACTGACGTTAAAGGACGCGGGTGTAAACGTTATAATCAAAATAAAACAACATTTTACGTCAGTTGTTTGTAAAAACTGACGTTAAAGGATATTTAATTAACGTCAGTTTTATTAAGAAACTGACGTAAAAAATAAAAAACTTTTAACGTCCGCTGTTGAAGACAACTGACGTTAAAAGTGTTCTGCAAAAACATCAATTCCTTTGACTGCTGTGTTACTACCCCTGAGCATTAAGTTTATAGATCAGTTTTCAAGAAAATCAGTCTCTCTTCTCTATATAGGATATAGGATTATTTACGTCAGCTAGTTATTTTACTGAAAATCACACTTTTAACGTCAGTTGTATTATACAACTGACATTAAAAGTTTGTTAGTTTCTGCAAAAACATCCATTCCTTTGACTACTGTGCTACTTACCCATTCACCTTGTAACCTAATCCTCTTAATGAGCATTAAGTTTTTAGATCAGTTTTCAAGAAATTCAGGTAGTCTCTCTTCTCTATATAAAGAACCATATTCTTCTGTATCAGTCGATCTGTATTACACCCCCTCTTAATGGTAAAAAAACTTCTGAGGTTGATCAGTAAATCACATAACATGGATGGTAAGGTTGGAAAATCACATAATGTGATTCCCTCACTTTATTTCATCCCCGTCATCCCTTTCACTTTGCTTTGGAAGCAAGTGACTGTGGATTCAAGACGATGCATCAAGGAATTCCAGTGAAGGAGAAGATGCATAGATCCATTTCAATGTGGATTCACTTTTGCATCATGGAATTCAAGTGAGGGAGGAGATGCATCCATTGGAGTTTCTGAGGACAGGACTGAGAAGAAAATGATGTTGAAGCAAAACTTTTTTATATTTTAGGGCTATGTTGCAGAAATTTTTTATCTTTCAATCATTTAATTGTAACTTATTAATCGCTTCAATGAGATACGATTTGATTATACATATAACTTGTTTTTATGTTAAGTGTTTATTTATTTTAATTTGCACAAGAATTTCTTTACTAATTCAAGCTAATTAATGAAGATTAAAAATAAACTTGTTTAAAAAAAAAGTTTAGAAATAAACTGCACTATATATATGGAGTGACCTGTGTTAAGAGTGACAACAGGGCATTTCAGATAGGGATATAGGATTATTTACGTTAGCTATTTATTTAACTGAAGTAAAAATCACACTTTTAACGTCAGTTGTATAAAAAACTGACGTTAAAAATAAATATTTTTTATTTAAACAAGTTTTAACGTCAGTTGTATTAAACAACTGACGTTAAAGGTATATAGGTTTCTGCAAAAACATTCATTCCTTTGACTATTGTGCTACTTACCCATTCACCTTGGAACCTAGCTAATCCTCTTAATGATCAACTTAATTTTTTAGCAACTTACCACGCCTAGTAACTTCATCCTTTGCTCCAATAAATAGCTTCCTTCCTTCCTTTTATTTTCTGCTTCACAATATGGCTCTGCCATGGAGATTAACTTCATCACTCTTTCTTCCTATTCCTAGACTCAAAGATCTTTGTCTTAATGGTCAAACAACTTCTGAGGTTGTGTAAATCACATAACATGGGTGATAAGGTTCTGTAAATCACATAATATGAGTTGCTCACCTTATCATCCTTCTAGAGAATCGGCTGCTACAGTTCCAAAACCTCAACTTATGAATGACCACATTATCAGCATGTACCTCGATTCCAACATGAGTAACACCATCACTACTAGACATGGTCACATTCGGAGTATAGTTTTCCCTTTAGCATATTTCATAAAACTCTTTGATGGGATGTAGCTTTAATGTTTCGGGTGTGATAAGGGGTTCCAAAAGTGGCCTTATGCTTTGCCACACAACCTCCTCATTGAATTCTGGAAAACTCAGTCGCTCGACTCTCCTCTCTTGCTCACCCGTGAAGGGAACGAAGCCTCAACAAATGTTTAGGATTTTAAACCCTTTCAATGTAACTTTTTATAGGATTTTAAACCCTTTCAATCTTCTGTATCAGTCTGTATTACACTTAATGAATGAGATCCGGTTTGGGTTATTGATTCAACTTATACTTCGCACATATATTTTAGTTTTCAAAACAGAAACACAAAACATCAAAGCAATTGTGAAACTGAAACTTTGAGGAAGGCAATGCGGAAGGGTACGTATACTAGATAAAAAAATTATTAAAATAACCTTTAACGCCTCATTGATGTAAGGACTCGACGTTAAAAGTGAAGTGACTCACTTTTAACGTCAGTTCGATAAAGAACTGACGTTAAAATGTTCACTGTTAACGTCAGTTGTTTATTGAACTGACGTTAAAAGTGAGTCACTTCACTTTTAACGTCAGTCCTTACAACAACTGACTTTAAAATTAAATTAATGAAGTCTGATATTTACAAAACTGCCACCGCCCCCTTTTTAACGTCTAGCTTTTGGTTAACTGACGTAAACCTTTACCGTCTAATGTATATTTTCCACTAGTGAATTAACACGCTTGTTCTTTACATCAAACCTCAAATATCTGAAGTCATCAAAATTAACAATGCTCTTGTAGAGATTATGTATGCTTTCGAAGCAAGAGTTACCTTTCAACATTTTCTCCACCCCTCCCAATGGGAAGGTCAAAAAACTAAAAAGGAAGTCAACAAAATCCTTTTCAGCTAAAGCAAACAATATCTCTCTTTTCGATTTTCTTATCGTTACCTTAAGTTTAATCATTTGATTTCCACCAACATTATCTCCTGCCAGTATTAAAAAACAATGCACTCGGTTTTGCACTCTGAGAGAACTGTTTATTCCTCAAGAAAACGTTTGTTAAAGGTGTCTCGAAGAGTACGCAGCATTTAAGTAAGTCCACTATCTACAAAGATGAATTAAACACGATGTACTTAATATTTTAGTTTGAGTAGATCAGACAAATTATTGTATAAATCTGAAACGTACCAGATTGATGGTGTAAGTATAATTAATTATCGTGATCAATTATAATAAACAACTTAATTAATTAAACATTGCACTCTTCATAAGTGATCTAAGATTATACAAAAATATTATCATATTGAACAGTAATCCTATATATGTATATGTATCATGCAATAATAGCAGCATACGCTTACCTCTTTCCGGGTGACACTTGCAGTTACCTCTTTGATTGTGTTGAAGTCTCCCATGTCAAGTTGTCAAGTAGAGAAGCTTGAATATTTCCAGGCATTACCCTTAGGTTGTCAGAAATAATAAAAATACTCATTTCAGTGAACCCTTTATTATTAATCTTAGATGCATTTTTAGGTGATATCTCTCTATTCATGAGTTTCCCGCATTTACATCTTTGGTTTTTGAATGTGGTCAACAAGCCACCAAACTCCTGACGATTGCAGTTCTAGTCCTCACATATGAAGAACTTTATGTTCTCTGTGTCGTCAAAGTTAAGCTTCATATTTCGATAATGAGATACCATTGGGTTCCTGGGATGAAGCAACATTTCTTTACAAGTTTCTGTCAAAAAATGGTTTACCTCCATATTTGCCACGCATTCATACAATGAACTCAGGCTTCCAATGCTAACCTTCTACATGTTAGATTCATTAGCAACAAGCCTAGCAATTGTACCCAAAGGCAACGTTAAAAAGCTTAAGAGCACGTCCACAAAGTCCTTCCCTGCCTGGACATAGACCGCTCTATTTTTTACTTCATCTACCAAAATTTTGAGTGGAACATGTTCCTCGGTTGCAAATGCAGTCATTGTAGGACAAGATCTAGGCCTACAAGCTGTTTTGTTACCTGGATCTCCAGCATTAGGATCGTTGGGAGTGGATGCTTCTCCAACTTTCTTTTTCTTCTGAGCATTGAACCTTTGGATCCTTCCTCTTTATTCAAATCATCTACCAAAATTATGAGGGGAACATTTTCCTCGGTTGCTGATGCAGCAATTGTAAGATGTCTTCTTAGCAGCGAACTGAAAATAAATTCAAGTATTGACAAGTTAGGGTTAAAAAACTAGTAAAGTTGTAGTAGTGTAAAATTAATGACTAAGAACCAAGATTTTGAATAGGTACCCATTGGAACCGGTTTCAATCAGGGGTAGCAACACTAGTTCAAAACAAACTAAAACTGAGTTTTTTATTTCATAAAAATTTGTAAAACTTAAAATAATAGCAAATATGGAGTACTAATGGCAAAAGCTTTTCACATGAGCACTAGAAGTTGCAAAGAATAATCAGTTGATGGGTGAGATGAGAGAGAGTGTTGATGGGAGAGATGAGATAGAGGCGATGGGTGAGAGCCTGAGAGGGATAGAGGTGCTGGCGTGCTGCTACAGTGCAATGTAAAGGAAGAAAGAGAGTGAATAAGACAGGGCATTGGGTGCAAAAAATCTCAAAACTATTGGGGGAAAATAGAAACACCAAGTATTAGTAAATATTTTTAAAATTTTACTGGGTGCATCAGCCCACCCTGACTTATAAGTGGATCCGCCCCCGGCAAAGATGATTGATAATCTGCAAAGAAAGCAAAAGAAAGCAACTACCAGGCTTGAAGCCCAAAAAGAACTTTGAAAAGTTTTCCTTTACTGAGGGTAATTAGAACTTTGTAGCAATAGTTAAAGAATGAAAGAAATAGAACATTGCAGAGTGTACTAACATTTTAAAAAGTCACAACATCCTAAAGGAGGCTAAACTTCTAATCTTTTTAATTGCATAATTTAATCTCTGTAAGAAGTATAACAAGGACAACTCAGAAAACATTAAATCATGAAAGTCCACATAATCATATGACACAAGACCAAGTTAAGAAATTTCCAAGTTCAGATAAAACCACTCTAGTGTTCATCTCTACCCAGTGATTCACTCATGTCCTTATCAGAATAATTAAATATGAAATCCTATTTTAGAATCCGTCTAATTATAGCTATATCTTCAGAAATAATTTAAAAAAAAAAAAAAAGATTTAAAGCAAGAAATCATAAAAGCTTCGAAGCCAAACTATCTTTGCTGAATTATCCTTTGCCCAGCAGTCAAACATGCATATACCTTAAAGATTCGACCACAAAGATTCATGCACTATACTAATTTTTAAGTTTTAATTTCCAAAATCAGGAACAGGTCCATATGTCTACAGATAACGTAATCAAACAAATAATAAATACAAAAAAACTAATATATGAGAACAAAAACTAATTATCTTTTCCATTTGGATAAATTATTGTATTGCATTCAGTCCTAGTGCGTTCGTTCATACCTTCTGGGCAACACGAAGAGTGCGTCAGTGATTGGCCGCAGAACTTGGAACACGGCGGCATCAGTCTTGCAGGACGGGGACACGGAGTGACGGAGAGCTTTTGCGTTTCTCGTGAGAGGGAGAGTTTCTGCCCTAGTAGAGTGCTGTGTGAGTGAATTATTTCATGTTAAAGTGAATTAAATTGTTTAGTAATTCAGTGACTGATATTTTGGTCTCTAATTTTAATCAAATAATTGATCACTACTTCAAACTTCTTATTTTTATTTTGACATGAATTAAATTATTTAGCATTTTAGTGACCAATATTTTGGTATCTAATTTTAATCAAATAATCAGTCTAAATTTCAATTTCTAATTTCCAAATTTTTATTTTTATTTGAATGTGAATAAATTATCTAGTGATTTTTTGACAAATATTTCGGTCTCTAATTTTAATTAAATTATCAGTTTCTATTTCGATCTCCAATCATCAACTTATTTTTATTTTGACGGTAATTAAATTATTTAGCAATTTAGTGATTGATTTTTTGGTCTCTGATTTTATTTAAATAATCCATTTCTATTTCGGTCCACAATCCCAAACTTATTTTTTATTTTAATGTGAATTAATTATTAAGTAATTTAGTGACAAATTTTTCAATCTTTAATTGTGTTCAAATAATCAATCTCTAAACTATCTTTGTAACCAATTATAGACCAGCTAAATTATTGTCAAGAAATCAATGAATTTGGTCTCCAAATTTGATCCGTGGCCGTACACTGGTCAAATTAATATAGTAATTAAAAACTGTAGTACAAGGAAAAAACCTTGGTCGTCTCACGAGGATCTTTAAAATTATTAGCCAATCAAAAATGTTAGAGAAAGGGGGTTTTGAAAATTTTCAAGGAGAAAACAGTTTGTAATAAACAAATAAATTCAATTAATTATAAACATCAATCCAAGACGTCAAGTTCTTTGGTAGAATTCGTCATTGTTCCAAAAGATATAAATTCGTTTGCCCTCCTCCTCTGTTAATTTGAAATCTACAACATTATCATGTAGGGTTTAAACAACAAAATTGGAGTCACAATTGCAATCCCTAATAATGTTGATTTATGCCCAAATTCAATTAACCTAGGTTACCAATCGGTTCCCTAATCTCTATTAGATTTTTGGATTAATCAATCCTAATTCCTAATTCCAATTCAATCATGAAAACTGAATCTACATCTAATCAGACATAGATCAAGCGTAATCACACTCACAACACAGAAATCATAATTGAAAGAAGAGAAAAGGAGAAGAAGCAATTGAAAAACAATTAAAAGTAAGGAACTCGGAATTCAAACCAAATTACTTGAATGTCTAGGATGGATAAAAGGTTTAGCCTTCTATAGTCATCACCATTAGAGAAGCTTTAACAAAAAAACACCCAACAAAGTGCAGAAAACTAAAAAAGGGAGAAGAGAGGGGAAGAGAATTCCAAAACTTGCAAAAACAATGATTGTCAAAGTTGTCTAATTCGTGTCTGACTTGTGTGGCACTAAACTTCTAATTATACTCATTAATCCTAATATAACCCTATCCCAAATTAAGGCCCTCTGAATAAGCTTTCCAACAAGGTATCATATGCCTTAATTGGGCTTAAGATGAGTAAGTTATACCCATTTAAGTGAGGGAACATCATGGGCTGAACTGATCCGCGTTAGAAAATTTGGGATCCAATTTGGCCTTGATTTTGACCTAATTTAACAGTTCTTGTGAAACCTGAAATTGTTGGTCTCTTTCTTATCTTTCTAGGGACAGCAAGATCACCAAAATCCAATATCTTTAGCTCTAGTTATGCTCTGTGGAAGACAATAAGGTTAGGATGAGTGAAAAATCCGAAAAATTAACAATGTTTAGCAATTAAGCCCAATAATGCAAAACTCAGCCAAATCACCAATATTAAACACATATAGAAATTAATTAGGCCAATTATACAACACTAAAAGGTGACTCAAAAATGATTTATCATCCACTAAGGTGACAGAAGCGCTCGTCGACACAAGTCTTTGGACTTGCTAAGTCCTTAATGAGAAGCTCTGTCCAATGACGTGGCATATGGAGCTCGTCTACTAGGTTATGTTCAACCAGTTAAAGGAGTATCCGTCCAATGACATGGCATATGGAGCTCGTCTACTAGGTTACGTTCAACCAGTTAAAGGAGTATTCGTCCAATGACGTGGCATGTGGAGCTCGTCTACTAGCCCGTCTGAATGTAAAATCTTAAATGGCTAGATGGACACGGTTATTTTCAAGATGGACGCACTTATCTTATGAACGTGAAGTCTATAAGAATTATTAGAATCTTATTTCAAGAACCAGAATCAAGAAAAGTCAGAAGTTACTCTCTCAAGCAACCTCGGTTATCAGAACCAAAGACCAGTTAAAGAATGCTTCCAACATGCTTTATTCCCTAGTACCTCTGGTCCTTACATGAAAAGGGAATTGTACTCAGGAAAGTACAAAAAGCTCTATGCACAGCTCTGATATGGCTGTATCACGATGCATAAAGTCATGATCCTTCATGTTAGAGTACAACCAACGTTCCTATTGCATTAATGGCTGCCCAGAACGACTCTATTGCATTTAATGAAGTTCTTCTTGAAGCCAACATCTGAGGGAAAGTCTCTAACGGATCCTAAATTCTTGAAGACTATAAATACAGAAGTCGTTGAAGATGAAGTATAGAGAATACGCATAACATTAAAGATCCATTACTCTGCGCATTAAATTCTTCATTCTTTCATTCTGTATTCTTCAATCATTTGAAGTTATTACGTAGACTTTCCTAAGCTTTACATTTAAACCACTCTCTGAGTGTTAGTGAAAGTTCTATCTGTCTAAAGTTGTATTTATTACAAACCAAATCTCTCAAACAAACCTAAGTGAGCCTGAAGTGGCTAAGTGTGCAAAGAATACTTGTCTTGAGCCTGAAGAGGCTAGGTGTGCAAAGAATACTTGTCTTGGAGCCTGAAAAGGCTAGGTGTGCAAACAATACTTAGAGTCTGTAACCTGATTAGTTATAGTGGATAAATATTGGTGCTGCCAAGGACTGGACGTAGCTCTTTGCTTTGAAGAGTGAACCAGGATAAATAACTGTGTCAATCTCTCTTTCCTTATAACCTCTTTAGTTGCTTTAGTTTTCTTATACGTTTATCAAGTGGTGTGTTTGCCAAAGTCACTATTAAAATTTAATTAGATAGGTCACCTGTCTGTCCTGTATCTTTCCACTCGTTTGAACCTAGCTTCTGTATGCGAAAAGACTTCAGCTTTTTTTAAATGCTGATAAACATAATTCAACCCCCCCTTCTCGTGTTTATAGTTGTCTATTTCAGTTAGTATCAGAGCTCAGCCTTTGGGTTGAGCATCTAACAGTGTAGAGCAGGGTTTCAAAATGCGGTCCGCAACCGCTAATGCGGCCGCAATATTGCGGTTGCGGGACTCACCGCAACGGCATCGGGCCGCAATTGCGGTGTGAATCAAAATCACCCGTTACGGCCGCAACGTAATGGCGTAACGGCCGCAACATAACACCGTAACGGCCTCAACGGCCGCATCAGCCGTAACGGAGTTCCAAAAAGAGCCAAAAGGAAAAAGGCCAAAACAGTTCCGTTCATAGGTTGAAAAAACCAAATTCTCAGAATCAGACCAAATCATTTCAAAATATATTTGTACAGATTATATTCTCCTAACCTGCTTCTTTTCAGATCAAATGCTTTTGCCTTTATCTCCTTTTGCTTTATGCTTCTGCTTCACTTCACTTCACTCAGACTCAGTGTCTCATTCTGTCATCTGCTTCACTTCACTCATATAACCTCTTCGGTCATTCCTCAGTCTCACACTCCTCTAGTGGATCTGCATCTGCCCATCTGCTCACTGTGCTTCGAATCCCAAATCATCTGATCTATTAGCCTCACCCCAAGGTAAGATCTTCCTTTCCTCCTTTGCTCTGCCATCATCCTCCGGGTGTGGGGTTCAGTGGGTGAGGGCTTGAGGCCGTGACCGTGAGTCCGTGACTGAGGAAGGCCGTGAGGTGGAGGCCCGA
This sequence comes from Sophora flavescens, assembly GCA_030762895.1. NCBI lineage: Eukaryota > Viridiplantae > Streptophyta > Magnoliopsida > Fabales > Fabaceae > Sophora > Sophora flavescens. The sequence goes on along the minus strand of CM061063.1, from coordinate 251,669,616 downwards.
GGCCGTGGTTCGTGAGGCGGAGCCTGAGAGAGAGAGGGGAGGCTGAGCCTGAGAGAGGGGGGAGGGACCGAGGGTGGCCGCAATCTGGGTTTTGGCTGGTGGGTAGCCGGTGGCGGACCTGGTGGCTGGTGCTGTCACGGCTGGGGAGGGGTGAGTGGTGACTTCCAGGTTCCAGCTAGGGTTGCAGAAAAAAGAAGAAAAAAAAAGAAACAGAGGAGGGGATAAGAAGAGGTGAGAGCCGTGAGACGTGAGATAGGACTGTGTCTGTGAGAGTGAGTGAGAGGGTTACAGATCCAGGTTCCAGATCCATGCAGCTAGGGTTGCAGAAAAAGAAGAAAAAAAATAAACAGAGGAGGGGAAGAAGAAGATGTGAAACATGAGAGACTGAGAGTGAGTGAGAGTCTGAGAGACTGAGACGTGAGACCGTGAGGGACGATACGAGAGAGGGACAGGGGAGGAAGACCCAAGAAGTGGAAGTGTGGAACTGAAGTGAAGAAGAAATGGTGAGGTGAGGGACGCGGACGACTGACGAGAGAGAAGGAAACTGGGAAGGTCACAAGTCAGTGAGGTGGGAAAGATAATGTGAACCACCTCTTATCTTATCCACTGTGTGTGTGCCGTGTGTGTGGGGTGGGAGTGGGAGGATCGAATTGGGTGGAGGGAATTTTTTAGGGGGGAATTTTTTTTTAATCAAAAATTTTAGGTGGGAAATTAATTAAGATTTGGGAATAATATAGGAAAAATTTGAGAGAGAAATAAAATATATATTGATATATTAATCTAATTACTGATTTAGTATATGTTTAGCTAGTATTTATTGTTCAAATTATATGCTAATAATTGATTTGTTGTATTAAATAATTTACTGTAATTATTAATTAGATTATCCGTGCTTTGGTAATTACTAGTTTATATTAAAGTTTTCTTTTTGAAGGCTAGTTTAGATGGGAATTTTTTTTTAATCAAAAATTTTATGTGGGAAATTAATTGAGATTTAGCAATAATATAGGAAAAATTTGAGAGGAAAATAAAATATATATTGATATATTAATCTAATTACTGATTTAGTATATGTTTAGTTTGTATTTATTGTTCAAATTATATGCTAATAATTGATTTGTTGTATTAAATAATTTACTGTAATTATTAATTAGATTATCTGTGTTTTTCTAATTACTAGTTTATATTAAAAGTTTTCTTTTCGAAGGCTAGTTTAGATTAAAGTTGTAAGTTTGGTTGAATTATTGATTGATGTTTATTTATAAATATTGAACATGTTGTCTAAAATATACACAATGCCATCAAGAGAAGAATTTCCTACACAAAGATTAGATGGTGCTCCAAGTGACGATATTGGATGGCATTTTGGAAACCCAGTAGCCGGAAGTAGGAACAATATCGAATGCAAACTTTGTCACAAAATAGTAAGAGGTGGCATTACAAGATTGAAACAACATATAGCACATATGAAAGGACAAGTGTCTGGCTGTGCTAGAGTGAGCAAATTGGCTAGAGAAGGTATGATAAAGCTTCTTCTTGAAGGAAAAGCAAAAAAAAATGACTCCAAAAAAAGAAAAGAAGAATTTGAAGCACGCCTGAGAGGAGAAGATGAAGATGAAGATGAAGATGTGGATCACCTTATTGATGAACAAATGAGGTTTGCTACACAGGAAAGCCTTAGATCACAACGTGAATGGGAAGACAGGAAACAATTTAGACAACATACAGGAGGGCATGAAAATACATATGAACAAGGTGGAAGCTCTCATGCGAGTGTTGGTGGGGGTGGAAGGCCTGAAGATGTCACTCCTGAGTTGAGATCTACAAATATTAATCTTATAAGGAGCAAAAGCATGAAGCAACCAAAAATCGGTAGGGGTGTCATGAAGACATTGAGGAGGAAGCTAGGAGAGGCAGTAAGCAAGTTTTTTATTTATGAGCGCTTACCTATGAATTTATCTAACTCTCCTTGGTTGCATAATTTGATTGTTATAACTGCTGAGGTAGGTAAAGGGGTTAAATGTCCGACCCCTTATGAAATCTCAGATGTATATTTAGAGAATGAATATAGGGAAATGAAGAAGTGTTTGAACGTATTGAGAGGTACATGGAAAGAAAAAGGGGTGACAATAATGTGTGATGGTTGGACGGACGGTATCAACCATACTCATATTATGAATGTTTTGGTGCATAGTAGTAAGGGGACAATTTTCTTGAAATCAATTGATGCTTCTGATGTTGTTAGTAGAAACACGGATTACTACTTTCAATTATTAGATAAAGTTGTTGAAGAAGTGGGAGAAGAGTTTGTTGTTCAAGTGGTTACAGATAATGAAGCAGCACTGAAAGCAGCTGGTCAGAAACTGATGGAGAAGCGGCCTCATTTGTATTGGTCTGCTTGTGCGGCTCATTGTTTAGATCTTTGCTTGGAGGATATAGGAAAAAAGAAAAATGTACAAAAGTTATTAACTGATGCAAAGACTGTGACAAATTTTCTCTATAACCATATATGGACTGTCGACCTCATGAAAAAATATACTGGAGGTAGAGAAATTGTCCGTCCTGGTGTTATCCGATTTGCAACACAGTTCCTACAACTTCAAGCAAATGTACAGCAAAAGCAAGGTCTGAGAAACATGTTCAACTCCAAAGAGTTTAGATTATCTAAATTTGGTAAAGCGAAAAATGGACCGTCATATGAAGCAAGAAAAATTGTTAATGATAGTGAATTTTGGAGTAAGTCCCAAGACATATTGAAGGTGTTTGAGCCTTTAGTAAAAGTTTTGAGACTTGTTGATGGTGACGAGAAACCAACCATGGGTTTCATATATGAAGCCATTGATAGAGCTAAACAAGCAATTAGACAAAATTCTCGTTATCATTCCAGATATAAGGATTTAATAGACAAGCGATGGAGATACATGCATTCCGATCTTCATTCTGCCAGTATGTTGATATAATTTATAAATTTATTTTTATCATGTAATTTTATATTTATTCTTTCATCCATAATAATATATTATCCTTTTTTAGGTTATTTTATTAATCCACAATTTCAATACGGAGTTGAACATGGGGATGATGTCTATAAAGAAACGTTTGAAGGAACAAATAGAGTCATCTTCAGAATAGAAAGAAACATCGATGATCAGATTAAAGCTCTGAACCAGGTTAGTAATGAATATTTATATTTTTAAACTTATAATTCATTATTTATCAAATGAAGGTATTTACGTATTGATATATTATGTTATATTTCATAGTTAGTACTTTTTAGAGATAAGGTTGAAACATTTGGTACTCCTCAAGCTCAAGCAGCTTGGTCTAAGATGAATCCAGGTAAAATAATATTTTTTTATAAATCATTGAACTTTAACTTTATTTTTTAATATAATAACTAATAATTTGTTTACCTTTTGTTGCTCCTTTAAAAAGCTGAATGGTGGTCCTTTTTGGGTGTATGTGCTCCTGAGCTTAAACATGTGGCTATAAAGGTTCTTAGACAAACAACTTCAGCCACAAATTGTGAGAGAAATTGGAGCACATTTAGTTATATCCACACGAAGACAAGGAATAGATTGAAGTATAAAAAGCTGCAAAAGCTTGTCTTCACGCACTACAATATGAAATTGAAAATGAGGCATCAAATGAGAAAAAGTCAAGATGAAATTGAAGCAAGTTTTAATCCTATCAATATTGACTATATATTTCAAGAAGATGCATTATCTCCATGGATTGAAGAGAGAGAAGATCCACTATTAGATGGAGTACAAAATGCAGAATGGTTGCCTCTAGTGGATACAGATGATGAAGATGTGGAAGTTGTTGATGATAATGATGATTCTAATGAAGATGGTGGTGGTTTAAGTCCACCAAGTAATAATAGTGGTGATGGGGGTGGTAATGTAGAAGCTGAAGAAGGTGGCGGTGATGATAATGATGATGGTGATGATGATGGGCAATTTCAAAATGATCTATCTCAAGATTCACCATATAATAGGCGTTATAGGAGCTTGACTGATATGTCTCCTTCTGGTAGTTCATTACCCGAGAGCAACAGAGGTGGGTCACATTCTAGGAGAGGAAAAAGAAAACAGAATGTTCCACTTGAAGATTCTTCCTCTTCTAGTATTGCACAAAGTTTTAGTGACTTTGGTATTGATGATTCTTCTTAGAGTAGTCAACAATCTCATTCACCTTATTATCAATATCCTTATTTCAACACATATAACACATACACAAGTGATCAAGCTCCCTCATACTACCAACCATCAATGAATTATCAAGATCCATATCATCAACAATCAAGTGGTGGATTTTTTGATTATGTCTTTGGACAAGGAGCTACACAAGATGATAGCCAAAGTGAGAATAGAGGTTATGAACCACCACGTCATTCCACCGTGTGGTAGCAAGTATTATGTAAGTTCAATTTTTATTATCTTTGATTCATATATTTGTTAATTATTATTATTAATTATTATTTTAAATTTATTAATTTGTTTACTTTTATCTTCTTCTTTTTTGTAGTGAAGACGTATCTCTTAGTGATGACAATGTGACGTTATTTTAGAATCACAATTGCAGCTGGATGTATTCCCATATGTGACACTAATATCTTTTTATTTGTGATTCATATATATTTATGCACTTTTAAGTTTCTGACCTTCTTACTTCTTTGTAATTTTGTACTTATATGTGCTTAAAAGTTTTATTTATAATTTATTTTCACTAAATTAAGTATAAATTATTTATAAACATAATATAATGCCTTAAAAATGAATAGAAATTTATACAACATCATTAGTAAAAGATATATAAATAATTATAAAAAAAATTCATTTTTGTGAATTTTTCAAATCATTTCAAGGGCGGATGGCTTAGCCTTGCCTTTTTTTTTGAAAGAATAAAATGGCCTTTGAAGGAAAAAATAAATAAATAGCAGAAGATAGCCACACCGACGCACAGAGAATGAATAGGGATGCATTGGAGACGAATAAGGGCAGAAACTGACATGACATCTTTCTTTCCTGCTCTTCTAGTTAGCGCGTAGTGGGAATAGCCCCTTCCATTGCCTGAAAGCCAATAAAGAGTGCCTCACGTTCCACTGAAAGAATTTCATCGGCTCCTCCTCTCTTGCCCTCTTGATGGTATCCAGTTGAAATGGTTGCTGCCCCTAGTTCAAGCTCTAAGTCAAGCATTCACGCACCAAAGACCTCTTACTACGCTCCTGAGCCTAGGAAAGATAAATCCCATTTGCCTAATACGTACTACTGTGCAGCAGATGATTTAGCTGCCGTTATTCCTCCACCAGCTTCTTCTTGGCATCAAGCCAGCCCTTATTGCATCAACAGGGGAGACATAATCAATGAATCAATTCGATGGCGGTTTCCTTAGCTCATAGTTTCAAGAAGTCATTTAATCAATAAGATAATAGGCGCACTCATGCTTTTAGTTGCCGCAGCGACCGCATTACACATCGCAGTGACCGCAACCGCGACCGCAACCGCAATTTAAAAACCTGGTGTAGAGGTAATAGGTCCTAAAGAATAGACATGACTGCTGGGGCTAGTTCAAGTGGAAGTTACCAGACTGAAGGAGCTTCCCTAACCAGACCTCCTTACTTCAATGGAGAAAACTACAACTATTGGAAAGATAGATTTCAATGGTTCATTCTATCTACAAACTCTGATCTTTGGGATGTCATTACAGATGGTCCATTCATTCCCAAGAACGATGATAACACTGACAAACCAAAATCTCAGTGGACTACTGCAGAAAAAGACAAAATAGGAGCTGAACCACAAAGCTAGATATAACATCATCTGTGTTGTCAGTCCTGAGGAGTTTGAGAAGGTATGTGCTTGGGACTCTGCCAAAGAAATATGGGACACTTTAGCTGTCACATATGAAGGAACAACCAAAGTCAAAGAGTCAAAGATTGACATACTTGTCAGAAAGTATGAACTGTTTGTCATGGATGAAGGAGAATATGTGGCTCAAATGATAGGAAGATTTCAAATCATAGTCAACAATTTAAAATCTCTTGACAAAGTCTATACCAATGCTGAGAAGGTTGAAATTCTGAGGAGTCTACATAAACAGTGGAGACCTTTGGTCACTGCTATCTCTCAAGCCAACGATCTCACTACCTTGACTATGGATGAACTTCTTGGAACACTCACTGTTCATGAGCAAGAACTTGGAGATGAAGTTGCACCAAAGAAGGGCAAGTCAATTACTCTGAAAGCTAATCAAAAGTCAGCAAAAGTTTCCAAGGCTCTAAAGGCGGGCATTGAGTCATCCAGGTGATGCCGACTGTCTCGAACACGAGGATTCTGAGAGTGATGAAGAATTGTCTCTCCTGACCAGGAAGATAAAGCTTCTCCTACAGAAAAAGAAGTTCAATAGGGATAAGCCATTCAGAAGGTTCAACAAGGACAAGAACTTCAAAGAATCCACCTCAACAGACAAAAGTCCAATTGTTTGCTATGAGTGCAAGAAGCCTGGTCACATCAAGGCTGAATGTCCTCAACTCAAGAAGGCCCCTTTTAAGAAATTCTTCAAGAAGAGAAGAAAGGAATGGTGGCTACTTGGGAGGATCTGGAGTCAACGTCTTCTGATGAAGAAACAGAGGAAGAAGCCAACTCTGTTTGATGGCCAACACTGACTCAGACTCAGACGATGAGGTACATCCTGACTATGAGGAATTACTTGATGCCTATGAGGAGTTGCTGGAGGAAACCAGCTGCTTTTCTAAGGCCTTCAAATCCCTCAAGTGAGAGTATGTAAAGCTCACCAGTGAGCATAAATAGAAATCTCAAGAGTGTGAGAAGCTGGCTAAAGAGAATAGTGAGTTGAAGACTGAAAAGTCTAATGAAGCTAAGATCTCAAGTGAAACATCACCATTTGAAGAAGTTGAAAAACTTCAACAGAAAGTGGAAGAGCTCACTTCTGATCTTGCCAAATTTGTTAATGGTAGAGATAATCTGACTAAGCTACTTGGCTGTCAGAGGTACTTTCTTAATAAAGAAGGTATTGGATATGTCCATCAGACACATCATAAAATATCAACTAAAGTTTCTACAGTATCTGTTAAGTCAACTGTAACCAAGTCTACACCTGTCTATAACTTCTGTGGAAAAACTGGACATGTTATGTCTAAGTGTATCCATAAAAAGAGAAGGAAGTCTTCACAGACTCCTAGAACTAACAGAAAAGGACCCAGAAAAATATGGGTACCTAAAGATCAAATAATTTTTGTTGCAGATGTCCTCAACAGGACAAAGAAAACACCATTGCCGGTACCTGGATAGTGGCTGCTCGCATCATATGATAGGAGAAAGGTGTATGTTCCTAGACCTCCAACTTAAGAAAGGAGGACATGTTTCCTTCGAAGGGAATCAGAAAGGGAAAGTTATAGGAATTGGTACTATTGGTGGCAAACCCCCTCTTCCCTCTATATCTAATGTTCTTATGGTTAAAGGATTAAGACACAATTTTCTTAGCATAAGTCAATTATGTGATAGTGGTTTTGATGTTTCCTTTACCAAGGATGTATGCATAGTTAAAGACTGTTGTGACAAAACCCTCTTTTCAGCTAAAAGGCAACAAAATCTTTATAATATTGAATTGACTGATCTCTCATATCAAAGTGTAACCTGTCTGATGTCTAAAGAGGATGAGAGATGGTTATGACATAAGAAACTAGGACATGCTAGTATGAAACTAATTTCTGAATTAAAAAGGAATAATCTTGTGAGAGGATTGCCTGATATTAGTTTTAAGAAAGATGTCTTGTGTGATGCATGTCAGAGAGGTAAACAGATAAAATCAAGTTTCAAATCTAAAAACCAAGTATCAACCTCTAGACCTCTTCAGTTGTTACACATGGATCTGTTTGGACCAGTTAGTGTTGCACACTGGCTGGAAGAAAATATGCATTTGTCATAGTTGATGACTATTCTAGATACACATGGGTACTCTTCCTAACACACAAGGATGAGTCTTTTAAGGCTTTCTCAGTATTCTGCAAAAGAGTACAAAATAAGCAGGGTTTCTGTATTTATACCCTTAGAAGTGATCATGGGGGAGAATTTGAAAATGAGCAGTTTAGACAGTTCTGTGAGGAGAATGTGAATCTCTCACAATTTCTCTGCACCTAGGACTCCACATCAAAATGGAGTGGTTGAGAGAAAGAACAGATCTCTGCAAGAGATGGCTAGATCTATGTTCAATGAAAATAATGTCTCTAAGTACTTTTGGGCAGAATCTGTAAACGCTGCTTGTTATGAACAAAACAGAATACTTATCAGGCCTTTTCTAAAAAGGACTCCTTATGAATTGTGGAAAGGAAAAAGCCCCAACAAATCTTATTTTCATGCTTTTGAATGTGAATGTTTTATTCTGAACACCAGAGATAATTTTGGAAAGTTTGATTCTAAGGTAGATAAAGGTAAACGCTGCTTGTTATGAACAAAACAGAATACTTATCAGGCCTTTTCTAAAAAGGACTCCTTATGAATTGTGGAAAGGAAAAAGCCCCAACATATCTTATTTTCATGCTTTTGAATGTGAATGTTTTATTCTGAACACCAGAGATAATTTTGGAATGTTTGATTCTAAGGTAGATAAAGGTATTTTCATAGGTTATTCTGAAATGTCTAAGGCTTTTAGAGTTTACAATTCAAGAACTTGTATTATTGAAGAATCTGTTCATGTTAAATTCAATGATGGATTAAAGACTGATAAAGAACTATCAGATCTAGAAGATGATCTTGCTGGTCTTGATATAAACAAGCTAGAAATTCAACAACCCAATCTAACCAAAACAGAACCTATGCCTGAGCCTGACAGACAAGTGGAACAAACGAGTCAGCAGACAAGTCAAGATCTTCATGATGATCTCAAAAGGGATTGGAAGTTCAACACTCATCACCTTAAGGATCTTATTATTGGAAATCCTTCTGAAGGCGTAAGAGCCAGAACCACATTTAGAGAATCAAGCAATGTGGCCTTTATTTCAGATTTGGAGCCTAAACGCATTGAAGAAGCTCTTGAGGATGAAAGCTGGATTCTTGCTATGCAAGAAGAACTTAACCAGTTCACCAGAAATGATATCTAGACTCTTGTCTCTAAGCCTAAAAACAAGTCGGTTATTGGAACAAGATGGGTCTTCAGAAACAAATTGGATGAAGATGGTAAAGTTGTCAGAAATAAGGCAAGATTAGTAGCTCAAGTCTATAACCAACAAGAAGGTATTGATTATACTGAAACCTTTGCACCTTTAGCTAGAATAGAAGCCATACGCATTTTAATGTTATATGCTGCACAACACCAAATTACCCTGTTTCAAATGGATGTAAAAAGTGCTTTTCTAAATGGTATAATTGAAGAAGAAGTGTATGTTAAATAACCCCCTGGTTTTGAGGATACTGATAAACCAGATCACGTTTTCAAACTTAAAAAGGTATTATATGGTTTGAAACAAACACCTAGAGCATGGTATGATAGACTCAGTTCTTTTCTCATGCATAATGGTTTTACTAGAGGACAAGTCGACACTACTCTGTTCAAGAAATGCTCTAAAAAGGACTTTATTATAATTCAAATATACGTTGATGATATTATTTTTGGAGCAACTAATGAAAAGCTATGCAAGGAATTTTCAAATCTAATGCAAGCTTAATTTGAGATGAGCATGATGGGAGAATGGAAGTTCTTCCTTGGATTACAAATCAAGAAGACAAGTGATAGAATTTACATTCATCAACAAAAATATACCAAGGAGATACTCAAGAAATACAAAATGGAAAATGCAAAACTCATGAAAACCCATATGCAACCCAATTCAAAACTAAGCAAAGATGATGAAGGTAAAAAGGTAGATCAAACTGTCTACAGAGGTATGATTGGCTCTCTACTGTACTTAACTCAAAGCAGACCTGACATTCAATTTAGTGTCTGTATGTGTGCTAGATTCCAATCTGATCCTAGAGAATCTCATTTTAAGGCTATTAAAAAAATATTTAGATATTTGCTTGGAACTACTAATCTTGGTTTGCTGTATTTAAGATCAAAAGAATACCGATTAGTGGGATATTGTGATGCTGATTTTGCTGGAGACAGAATAGAAAGAAAAAGCGCTAGTGGAGGATGTCACTTTATTGGAGCAAGTTTAGTCTCATGGTCAAGCAAGAGGCAGACAACCATTGCCCTGTCTTTTAACTAAGCATTAGTTTAGGGGGAGTGATGATACAATACTTTAAGTGGAGTATGTCTCATATGCTTGCTGCATTACTATGATTTTCTTAACATGTTTTCTTGCCCTTAACATATCTCATAAATAAAACTTGATAACCCTTTTTGATGTTGACAAAAAGGGGAGAATGGGAGAAATGAGAAATGTGATAGAAATGTGTTACAGAAGAATGAATATGAATGAATATGATATGAATCTTAAATAACACATGGACATGAGTATGTTCTGATAGTTGCTATAATTGCTCCGATAAATCTTAAGTAAGATTGCTCTGATAATAATGTCAAAGTAAAACAAGTCAAACTTATGTGTGACTAAGTTAAACGGATTATATGATTAATCCTAATGTCTGATCAAGCATCTGCATGACCTGCCCCCTTAAGAAAATTTCAACCTGTCTGTTATATGCTATTTTCTTTGTTGATATTTTCTGAGGTTCATTAAATCATCTCAATGTTTGTCATCATCAAAAAGGGGGAGATTGTTAAGTCTATAAAATGTCTTATGTGTATTTCCCTAAGTTTTGATGATAACTAAACATTGGTTAATGATTTAATTAACCTTCATATTAGTTGCTAACCTGTCTATCTAGTGTTCAGATTAAAATTGTAAGAATCATCTCGTCCACTAAAGTGACAGAAGTGCTCGTCCACGAAAGTGACAGAAGTGCTTGTCCACTAAAGTGATAGAAGTGCTCGTCCACTAAAGTAACAGAAGCGCTCGTCCACTGAAGTGATAGAAGTGCTCGTCCACTAAGGTGACAGAAGCGCTCGTCCACACAAGTCTTTGGACTTGCTAAGTCCTTAATGAGAAGCTTCGTCTAATGACATGGCATATGGAGCTCGTCTACTAGGTTACGTTCAACCTGTTAAAGGAGTATCCGTCCAATGACGTGGCATATGGAGCTCGTCTACTAGCCCGTCCAAATGTAAAATCTTAAATGGCTAGATGGACGCGGTTATTTTCAAGATGGACACGCTTATCTTAAGAACGCGAATTCTATAAGAATTATCAGAATCTTATTTCAAGAACCAGAATCAAGAAAAGTCAGAAGTTACTCTCTCAAGCAACCTCGGTTATCAGAACCAAAGACCAGTTAAAGAATGCTTCCAACATGCTTTATTCCCTAGCACCTCTGGGCCTTACACGAAAAGGGAATTGTACTCATCAAAGTACAAAAAGCTCTCTGCACAACTCTGATATGGCTGTATCACGATGCATAAAGCCATGATCCTTCATGTTAGAGTGCAACCAACGTTCCTATTGCATTAATGACTGCCCAGAACGACTCTATTGCATTTAATGAAGTTCTGCTTGAAGCCAACATCTGAGGGAAAGTCTCTAACGGATCCTAAATGCTTGAAGACTACAAATACAGAAGTCGTTGAAGATGAAGTATAGAGAATACGCATAAATTAAAGAGCCATTACTCTGCGCATTAAATTCTTCATTCTTTCATTCTATATTCTTCAATCATTTGAAGTTATTACGCAGACTTTCCTAAGCTTTACATTTAAACCATTTTCTGAGTGTTAGTGAAAGTTTTGTCTGTCTAAAGTTGTATTTATTACAAACCAAATCTCTCAAACAAACCTGAGTGAGCCTGAAGAGGCTAAGTGTGCAAAGAATACTTGTCTTGAGCCTGAAGAGGCTAGGTGTGCAAAGAATAGTTTTCTTGGAGCCTGAAGAGGCTGGGTGTGCAAACAATACTTAGAGTCTGTAACCTGATCAGTTATAGTGGATAAATCTTGGTACTGCCAAGGACTGGACGTAGCTCTTTGCTTTGAAGAGTGAACCAGGATAAATAGCTCTGTCAATCTCTCTTTCCTTATAACCTCTTTAGTTGCTTTAGTTTTCTTATACGTTCATCAAGTGGTGTGTTTACCAAAGTCACTGTTAAAATTTCGTCAGATAGGTCACCTGTCTGTCATGTATCTTTCCACTCGTTTGAACCTAGCTTCTGTATGTGAAAAGATTTCAACTTTGTTTAAATTCTGATAAACACAATTCAACCCCCCTCTCGTGTGTATAGTTGTCTATTTCAGGGGTGTCGCACACCTCCCCCTTTTTGCTTTCTATTAGACCGTGTGCAATGTGCAACGAATCCGATACCCGATCTGATTATCATTTGATTGTAATATTGTTTGCTATTTTCCATAGATGACAAATATTATCATTAAGTTTCATTCTTTGTACATTCCTTGGTGAATTTCGAATTATTGTATCAAATGATCATTGAATGATCAATTTAAAACGTTATCAAATCGAAATCATATTTTGCATCTATAAAAATATTAGAATCAATGCTTAGGTTGATTCATTATTTTCTAATTTTTCAGTCAATCTATATTTATGACAATAACCATGTAGTCACTCAGGATATTTAATATCGATGCTTCTAATATCAGTCAATCTTGGTAAGTTACTATAATACTTCAAAATGGTACCTTTCATGCCTTAATGATTTCGGATTAGGTTACATATTAAAAGTGTTGTGGTCCGTAATTCATACATGGTTACTGTTTTCACCATCATATAGGCTACACCTTTCCTAATTAAGCTTATGATAAACATAAATATTTTATCAACATTGATTAGCGGGCTTTATAGTGACTAAAGAACAAACTTTGCATATAAGGGATAAAACAACATGAACCCAAGCTAGCCGTCTCAATATGATAGAATAGAAAAATGATTGTCAACATTGATTATATTATGTGATACTGAAGGACAAACATTGGAAAGAACAATCCCAGTAGCTGGTCCAATTTTTTTTAAAAAAAAAAAATAGGACCATGTTTCATTGATGGAAAATATATCAATCTGCTGAGATATAATCACAATAAGCAGTAACAAAAACCAGGAAAAAAATGCCCCTTAAATATATCATTAAAAGAGAAACAACAAAAGAATAAATATCAAATACGTTTAAACTATTGGAAATACAATCTTCAGAAATCTTGAGAAAAAAAATTTAACAAAAAGTTATTAGCGTAAAAAATTCATCCAAAATTCAATTGCTATTAGCAAAAGAAACAATAGAAATTCAGTTCATTCCACATCGTAGGAATTTTCTCAAACATTCTCTATGCAAATGTGCCAAAGCGATGTCATCTAACAAATCAAATTCCCATTTCAGGCAAAGCAAACCTCAATGGGAGAGCATTTATGTTCATCAAAGAATGTAGTCCTCCTAAATATTATTTTAACATGAAGAGTATCGTATTAAAATCCTGCAAATAATTTGATGATTAACACATCAAGTTCAATTAATTAAATGTCCAAAAATTTAATACATGAGATGATGGAATTACATTGAGATTTTGCGAATGAGAGAAGTTGAGAAGGAGGGACATTGCTTGAAGCTAATGCAACTTGGAGTGAAGCGATTTCGGGACGGCCAAATAGGTAAAAATTGGATAAATTTTTTTTTTTTTGGTTTTGAATCAATTTAAAAAATAGAATCATATATCTAAACCCATTTACATTTTCACCTAATAGATTTCAACAATATAGTTAAATCAAAACTTGTAAGGAACAGAAAGCAAATAACAAAACCTAAAACTGAACAAAAAAATTTAAAAATACCTTTTCTAGAGGTGCTTGTCGCATGGTTGCAGCAACAATAAGGGCAGCGACGCCGTTGTGGGTTGGTGTGAAGTGACGGTGCGAGATTGGAGCCGTTTTGTAGGGATACTGCTCTGGATTTGAGAGAAAAAATGTAAGCATAATTTAAAAAAATGTTGTGATAAAAAAACGTAAGCATAAACATAGAGGAATGAGCGAAAAGGAATGAAGAAGAAATGTTGAGAATAGAGATAAAAGGTGGGAGAGATGGGTTTATTTTTTTTTGATTGATTGGAACAATATCACTGATTGAGATTTATTTTAAATTTTAAATTTCAAATCTCAACTTTAATCACATGACTGATTGATTTGAGTCTCTTTAAAATTTGAATCGTTGTTCAGAATAATAAAATGGTCTTTTAAATTTCGATCTTTTATAATCAATTCATTATTTATGGTTGGAATTTGAATTGTTATCAATATAATCAATTATAATCAATACACTTTTTTTTATGGAGATTGCATTTGAAAATTTGGATATGAGAAATTAAATCCATACCAAAACTTACCATATAAATGTCATATCAAAGTATTTGAATTTGAATATTTTTAGACATCTATTACGTAATTGAATATCCTGATACTATAAACGTTTAAGGTACCCAATCAAAGTTAGAATAGGGTTATAACGTGCATTATTGATAATTCCTTGAATCGCTCTTGTATTGACACGTAAGCCTTGCTGATGTGTCATTGTCCAGAGAAGAAAATTTGTCTTGAGGGACATTTTACTTTGTATATATAATACATGGGCGATTTTGGTCCCCTAGTTTTCCGTTTGATTTTACTCTACACATTCTAAAAAAGTGCAATGTCCATATGTTATGTTAACATCCAATAGTTAACAATGTATCTAACGTGACTAATATTCTGACTTTTTTTTTATAATTAAGCAATAATATATTTATACGAGTACAAGGGGTACTCAAACCCATATACATAAAAATGACAAGGTCTAGGAAGAAATTGTAACTAAGATACTACCTGGGGAAAAGAAAGCAATACATCTATTACAAGCAACCTAAACCCAAGGCCAAAAAAAATAAGGAAAAGAAAAATAGCCTATAGAATCGAAAACTATTGCCCAAAAGACTTATGCATTTTAACAAGTGGTGCCATAAGTGAATGCTGATTTGTAATATTAATTTTTCTAAGTTAAATTAACGAATGGACCAAAATTACATTTTTAACATGTGTGGATTAGGGGTGGGAATAGGCTAGGCCGGGCTAGACCCTGGTAAGCCTGGGTCTGGCCTGTGTTCCAATCACGAGGCCTGAGCTTGGCCTAAAGCATGATATATGCCAATTTCTAAGACCTGAGTCTGACCTACTTTAAAGCTTGGCCTGACCTGAAAGCCTACTTAAAAGCCTACTTATCAACAAGACCTTTAAATATGCTTTCATCTATAAATAGGTCACAGTCCTTTACTTGTAAATAGGTTCGTAGGTCTCTAATGACATAGAAGTTGGTTGAAATATACTAATAAATATGTCACTAGGCATTCATGTAACACCCTTCTCGGGCGCTACAATTTTCTGTGACATTTTAAGGCCGAAAAGTAGTTTAATTAAAATCTCTACAATAAAATAGGGTAATTTTTTTTATTTGAAGATCAATGGAATGGATCAAGGTAAGAATTCTCAAATTTTGAAAGAAAACATTTCGAAATGTCCCCTTTGAAAAACGGAGTTTGGATGAAGTCAGAATACCTAATAAAACATTTTATAACATCAATTCTTTTTCTTTTTCTCAAGGTAATCAATAAAACATCCACCCTCATCAAATATTTACATAATACAGTCCAGAGCTACTCAGAAGATAATAGTGCACTAAAACATTTACTAATCATTATTAAGGTTATAAGTTCAAAAATCAGTTACATATAAACCCAACCCGACTCCTAAACATAAAATATAAATATATAAAGACCCAACATAAAGCTATGGAGACTCAGCTCCTAAAATATAATATACTTGGAGTCGCAGCTCCATAAACGGTAACACTAACTCCCAGACATCCCAAGCTGGCCAAATCAAAATATAAAAGACCATCCTCTCTAGTCATCGTGAGAAGGACAAACCAAACTGATGAGATCTAGTGGAAACTCTACTTGAGTCCACTATCGATATCATCACAAATGACAATACTAGGAATACTACAAAAGTAGCTCTTGGACTAAGCCCTTTCCCTTTTCAAGAGGAAAGTCATAGCCTACAGACCAACGACAGTCCTGCCTGTCTCGAGAAAAGAAAGACCAGGCATGACAGCAACCACAAAGACCATCAACTTGAACCATCTAAATGTTGGAAGACGTCCACTAGAACTACAACATATCGTCTGCAAGCTCGAACCCCAACCTCTGTGATGAATCAGCCAAGACACATCTTGACATCTCAGTCTTTTCTGAAGAAGGCAGAATGCACATAGCCAGCCAACATAGGCAATATAAAATAAGAGGTGAGATTCCCAAACATCACAACATATGGCAGATATGAAAATAGCACGACACCACATAACATATATGCATGTCCATGTAAACATACATTTCAGTCAAACAGTTCAGTATATACAAGTAACAGATAACACGTGCACATATAGTCAATAGTACACAAATCAGTGTAACCACAATCTCATCAAGCATGACTGGGCACTGTTAGTTCATAGAGACACGAGAAAAGAGGTAACTGATTGAAACTGCATAGTCCTATTCCTACACAGCCTCAAGGAAGATTTGACCCTAGCTTCGAAGAAAATTTGACATTTTGGAAAAGAAATGGTCAATATAGGTTTCACATCCGCTCACCTCAGGCACCATTGTGGCTTTCGTGTTACGCACACAAGGCTTAAATCTCAGGCACCATTGTGGCTATCGTGTTACGCACACAAGGCCTAAATCATAACGTACGTACAATCATAACCACATGTGATCTCAAACTCTCTGTAACACATCAGGCTCTTTATGAAACCTCTCCAACCGGAACTCGGCTTCTTGGGCACAATGGCTTCACCGAACATAGTATCAACTATGTATCTGGGAAAAATTGTCGGAATACGTCCAATTGGTCTATCCGTCGGATAACCTCGTGATTCCACCAGAATCCATTTGATGTCAATCTTTGACGGACGATATTCGCGGGTACAAATCATCGGCCCTTCACTGATCCATAGTTCTTAAACATACTTTTCATGTTTGTGTAAAGATGTTTTAAGGCACTTGCTTACAAGTCCTAACACATTATGAAATTGGATCAACAGTCCAATCGTTTATTTCTTTACACTTTTCTAATTGAGCCTTTCTCTGGGCTTCCAAGAAATCAAATAACTCTTAGTCCATTAAATCTTATGGTTGTATGGATATTGAATTATCCACACTTTATGACAAATGGTCTTGCTTCACCATAAGGCATAAATCATTAAGTTCATATTTTCACTAAGCCATCCTCGACTTAGGTTTTTTTCCATTTAACTTGAAATACAAGTCATAACAACTAAAATCCTTTTGATTCAAAATCAACACTCATTGTTAACTACAAACCCTTTGGAAATAAGATTGACAAATAGGTATATTGATACCGAATCTTTCAAAACAGTATTTCAAATCCCGTAAAATTATTGAAAGACGGTTTTTCCCTTTTTACTTGATTTAGGGCCGAAACCCCTAAATTTTCAAAATAAGCTTCTAAGTTTGAAAGTTGGGAAATTCCTTTTTATAAACTCTTTGAAAACTCAATTTCATTACCTCTTGAAATATGATTTTATTTCTTTATGACCTAAATAATTATCAATGTCTCCTAAGGTTGAAATGGTTGATAATTTGTTCAGGAAAGTATTTGAAAAGGATGATGAAGGCATAATCAGGGAACTTCTAATTGATTTCTACACAAGTTCTAAAAAGAGAAAGCCAGATAATATAATCACATTTAGGGATGATGTAAGTGAATCACAATTTAATCAAAGTCACTTTGGAATCAGCTGAACACTTTAAGACGAGTTTAAATACTGTAAAAACATTTTTGGAAAAATAACACTTTCTTCTTATTTTCATTTTTCCTTAAAACACTTATTTCTTTGGTTTCTAAAGTATCACTTGGGTAATTCAAAACATAACGTACAATTAAAATAGTTCTCAATCCATTTCTAAAACCTTAATCAAAAATCAAAGTTCTGAAATAATTGTTCAAAACTAATCGTTTTTCCTTTATGGATTTAACATTTATTTTCTCACTTAAGGATATTAAAGTCGCTTAAGTTTCAAAGATTGGAGTTAAACTCCCATTTCCATTCATATTTGGCCAAAAGCCAATCACAACCAACATGAAGGTTACACTTCACCAAGAAATCTCATAATTGTCCATATGGATCAATATATCCAGTTATATCGAATAATCACAATAATCAAGTTATTTGCGATAACCAACTATTAAATCCTCACTTTGATCCAATGATTAAAGTGATGGTTTTCAACATGTCATAAATTATTTTCCTAACCACACAACATGTTAATGGACATCAATCAAGCCGCAAACCAATTCCTCAGCACACAACCATATCTAACACATAAATCAAGTCATAAACAAATATTACACCTGCATTCATACAAGGTGATAAATAGACCGTGGATAACCCTTGGTATAGGATTTCCAACACCAGACAATTTAAAGCCATCTTCACATCTACCAATATGGTGTGATGTGGTTCACTCCCCCCTCACCTCTTGTAGACAAGAGATTATCATTTCCTTGGTTTTTCAACAGTCCACTTCCCTCAGAGCGAAGCTGTGACGTTCCAGTTTCCTCTGACACCTTGCGACAGGTGCAGACAACTCCTGTCAGCTCCTGAAAAATTTAAAACCTGCTTCCCCAAGCAAACACAACCACTTTAACATCCCAGAGAGGGAGTCCAAGCATTTTCAACAACCAGACAATTCAAACAATTTGCTACTCATCATCAAACGCTCACTCTAAGTTGATTTAAATTCTTGATTCCACAAAATAGAATCAATTTCAATAAAAAATCAGATTTGGGAAAAATAAGACGATCATCATCAAAATTGGGGAAAATTCAAATTAACCATAGATTGATAAAATTGATTTAGGGAACGCTTAATCATGCTCCCAATCTAAGAAAACACCAATTAATTTCAAATAAATTATAATCTGAAATCAAAACCTTGGTTAGGGTTTGAGGAGAAATTGAGGTTTTTGCAAATGTACAAAGGATGGTGAGAAATCACTCACCCAAGGGCAGAAGAGGACTTGTGGTGATGCTGTGGTGGATGACGTCATTTAGAAGATTTAGATGGAGAAGAATCTAATTTCTTTTACAGAATTAAAACCATGCAACAAAAATGGCATGTTAAAGTAAATTTGAAAATTGGAAGTTCATTCCATCAGCCCTTTATCGCTTAATTATCTCAGAGCTTACTAATCTCTTTCTCTTTTGTAATCTTGTAGTTTTCTGAAGTTACTCAAGTTTTCTTAAGAGCTACTCATCTTTGTAAGTTCTGTAATATATGAATATCTTGTAATATTCGCCCAAATCTGAGGCATATAGTGAAAAGTAAATATTTTCATAATTAAAGAAGAAGGAGCTCACATGGTGGAAACCACCTTGGGGGCAGCGGCTTACCACGGTGGAAACACATTCGCACGGCGGCGTTCGTGCGGTGGAGCTCGAACAGACGCGAGCAAACGGCGATCGGAGCAGGAACCAAGACGCGGTGGTCGCGCAGCTCCGGCAGTACAGGCGCGGTGGTCGCGACTTTTGAGGGTGGTGGCACCCTGTTCCAGGAACAGAAGGAGGAAGAAGATGAAGTTTAGGGTGGTAGAAGGAAGTGAGATGTGAGGAAGAAGGAGAAAGAAGAAATAAAAAGAAGAAAAGGAGGAAAGAAGGTGTCGTGGAGATTGGCTGACCAAAGGAGAGAGAGGAGTTATTTTTCACTCACCTAGTGAGTAAGTACAAAATGAGTGGTTGTGATTGAGCCTAAAGAAAAGAAATAATATTGGTCATTGGATCTAAAAATAATGAATGAAAAATATATAATTTCAAAATTCAAATTAGAGTAAAGATTGATAGTTGAATTTATCAACCAAGAAAATCAGTGATCCAAAATTAATCTCCAGTTAACACTAAACTAATTTATTTTCAAAATATAAAATTAAATAGAGTAACATTTGAAAATAACTTCCTTTGAATCATATTATTTAAAATATTTTTTTAAACAAAGAATATTAGTGACAATAGCGTAACATTATTGTCTTGCAAGCGTGCATACACTACAATAACGTAGTGCTAACGCGCTCAGAAAATATTTTAAATGTGTAAATAAAATTACTCAACTAAACCACATAAAAATAATAAAAAATAAGCATCCAAATGATTGATTATTTCAATAAAATAATTAAACTTATATGTGAAAAATTGGGATTTACAATTCACAAATAAATAGGCAAGTAGGCCACTACATGGCTAATATGTCTTTACCTTTAAATATTATGAATAATTTAAATAATATATTATAGTATTGTAATATATTATATTATACATATATTTATGTATGTGTGTGTTAAATAGGCCGGCCTGGTAGGTCTAGTAGGCTTTTTATAAAGCCTTGACCTGCCTTTTTACTAAATAGGCTAGGCCAAGCTAGGCCTTAAATAGACTAAGTCGTAGGCCTCTGGCGAGCGACCTGACCTAGTCACACCCCTAGTGTGGACTAAAATCGAGCGAAAAAAATCGGGGGACCAAAATCGTCCAGATACTAAAATAGGGGGACCAAAAGAGCAATTAATTCTTATGGAATGGAATGATCATAAACTATTTTGATAAATATTTGCGTAGGTTTATTATCATAAGTTATTTTTATAAACTCTCCATAAGTTCTTCCAAAAGCACTCTAAGAGGGTGTTTGGGAAAGCAGGAAAAAAAAAAGATTATGATAATCAGAATCTGTTTGTGTTTGGGTATGTTTCCTGAAAAGCGTTTTTAAGATAATCTATTTTGTTTGGATGATGCAAAAATAATCACTTTTACATAGTAAATTACGAAAAAGGGATAAAGATATTTGTTTATAATATTTGTTTTTCTTTTAACATTAGATTTTTTTAATATCATGTCATCAAAATTTTACCTATTTATAAAAATTGAATAAAATTTCTAACTTTTTTACAATAGTTAATTTAAAAAGGGGTTGGTCTAAGCTACACCACCCTAAAATTACACCCCTCCTTACATCACCCATGTGGTAATTTGTGGTTAAATTGCCATGTGGATGGTCAAAATATCAACTGTTGGAGTTGTATTAATACTGTATTCAAAGCTTGTATGTATAGTATATTGCAGTATAGTATACTAAAAATATGTATACTGTACTGCAGTATATTGTACATACAAGCTTTGAATACAGTATTAATACAACTTCAACCGTTGACATTTTGACCATCCATGTGGCAATTTAATTTGTCAACAAATTGTCACATGGGTGATGTAAGGAGATGTGTAATTTTAGGATGATGTAGCTTAGACCAACCCTTTAAAAAGATATATATATTTCAACAAAAAAAAAAATAGTTATCAAAATCGTTTCTAGGGGAGAAGCAAGTGAAACGGTTTCATAAACCTCGAGTATAGTTGAGCGAAAATTCAAAAAATCAATGTGATTTCCCGTTAAGATAAATCATTGTGGGCGCTAGTGGAAAAATAATCCACATTTCTTAGGGGGGATTTTTTTTTTTATAGCCAAAGCAAAATTTATTAATCAGAGTAGTACTCTAAGTACCTTTGCACAAAAAGAACAGACAAAAGCAAAATAATGGTGAAGCTGTAATACACCAATAGGATTGCCACAGCACTCTGAAAACAACGAGACAGAACGAGCTTAATGATATCCAAAATGTAAACAAAATCAAAATAACCATTCTCAAACAGAATCTAGTTACACAGCAGCCACAAATTAATTAAATAACCACATTCCAGCAGCAACCATTAGTTTCGGATGTTCTCTTCCTTGATGGGATTTATAAAGCGACTGAGACCATTTGTCAGAGCTGATGATGAGATCAAAGACGCTCCCAGTATGCTGAGACCCTGTAGCAGCACCAAAATTAAAAAAAGAAAATATTTTAGTATTAAGCAAATAATATATTGTCTAATGCAGTTGATTGAAATATTACCTCTTCCCTGCCAATGCTGATAATCTTTTCCTCCAAATCATGGGGTGGAGTTCTCCAATTGGCCAGAAATGAAACAGTAGAGATCGACGCACTTGATGTCACGACCAAGTTATCAGTTACCATGTACAGTGATGGACTCTTAGAAAAACCTCTTTCCCCATAATTAATAGTAGTATATTTTTCCCCAGTTCATGACTGCGGCTCCAAACATCTCAGTTGGTGGGCAACCCGAAAATTAAAAAACTTGTTCTTAAGATCAGGAGACCTAAAATATCTGCGGTCATCAAATCAACAATGCTCTTATATAGATTATCTATACTGCCCAAGAATGAGTTACCTTTCAACATTTGCTCCACACCTCCCAAAGGGAGGGTCAAAAGACTAAATAGGAAGTCAACAAAATCATCTTCAGCTAAAGCAAACAATATCTTTCCTATGGATTTTTTTATCATAATCTTGAGTTTAATAATATTATTCTCCTCTCCAACGTTAACCTGAGGCTTACCAATACTACCAAAAAATGCACTCATGTCGTGCATTCAGAGAAAGCCCTTTAATCAACAAGAAAAAGTCTGTTAAAGGTGTCTTTGAAATCTAGAGTAAGGAGTATTTGAGTAAGTCCACCGTCTACAAAGATGAATTAAACACAATATTGCATAAATCTGAGAATTAACAGAGTGATGGAGTAATTATAGTTAATTATCATGATCCATTAACTTATAAGTGCCTTAAGTTTAGAACAGTAGCTTGAAAATTTTCGAGCATTATCTTCATGTCATCAGAAATGATAAATGTAACCATTTCAGAAGTTAACCTTTATAGTCCTAATTTCATTAGGAGGTGACATCTGTTTATTCATGAGTTTCCCGCATTTGCATCCTATGTTTCTAAATGTGCTCAACAAACCACCAACCCACCACTATGTTGACGACTGCAGTCTCAATTCTCACATATGAAGCACTTTATATTTTGTGTCGTCAATGTTAAGCTTTAGATTTCGACAATAAGATTCCATTGAGTTCCTGAACTGAAGAAGCATTTCTTTACATGTTTCTGTCAAAAAATGCTTTACCTCCAGATTTGCCACGCTTTCATACAATGAGCTCAGGCTTCCAACGGTAACCTTCTTTGGATACTTTATGTGAGCAAGAAGCCTAACAATCGTACCCAAAGGCAAGGCTAAGAAGCTTAGCAGTGCATCCACAAAGTCATTCCTTGCCTCGGCAAACATAACTTTATGTTTGGCTTCATCTATCACAATTTTTTGGGTGACTCGTTTCTCGCTTGCAGACGCAGTCGTAGTGAAATTTCAAATAACTCAATTGTTTGTTTTGTTTCCAATTTCCTATCTTTACTGAAAACAGAAAAAGTTGTTTTCAATTCTTGTCAAATTCTTAAAAACAGAAAACAAAACAAAAACAATACCACAGTTTTATAATTATTTTTAAAAACACGAAAATTCGAGACAAAACAAACCGGCCCTTGATAAACACGAATATCTGAAAACGGTTCCTTTTTATCTTTTGGAAAACTCGTTACATATTTATAAATGACGTAATATACGAAAAGTTCCGCAAATGACGTAATTAGCCTACTTTATATCCTATCTACTATTCGTTTCGTTTCCATAATTAAAACAATGATATATTATTCACATATATCTTACTTAAATAATATTCATTCAGATTTTTCTGTATTTTAAATGGTTTAAATGATATACAATTTTTGCTTCAATTTTTTTTTTGATATACATGCAATTTGTGCAAGTGTCTTTTCTTATATATTACTTACTGCGTTCTTTTTCTATAATAATTTTAGCTTTTTTTTCCCCCAAAATAATGGATCTTTTATAAACTCAAGATACATTTCATAATTTTTTTTCATATATATCCTTATCATAGAATTAAATTGAAATAACTTGAAAATATACTAAACCTTTCCTACTTAAATTCAGTCATAACTGCTGTATGTTCCAAAACAAAAGTGACACATATCAATGCATCATGCATTTGACCAAATAAAATATGCACCTTGCTAGTGGAGTGCAGAGTAAATGTGGTTAGAATTTGTAAATAATTAATGATAATATAAATAAGGGTATTTTAGTATAATTGTAAACAAATTAATGATTTATTAATCTGTGCGTAGAAACCTTAAATTACCATAAAAAAAAACAGAGGGAGTACTAGTACTTTATAGAAAAGAATTGAAATGAAATTTCAGCGTGCAAAAATATATTAGAAACAAGAATTTTTTGAAAAAAAATAGCAAAATTTTCATAAACTTGATTAAGCTGCACATTGGTAAAGGCTCTGTTTGATAAAAATTAGCGGATAGTGAATAAACTAGCGGATAGCGGATAAGCCAGTAGCGGATAGTGGATAAACTAGTTGATTGGATTTGAAGTGTTTGGTAAAACTAGCGGCTGGACTAGCTGATTAATGTAAAATTACATAAATGGACATGTTTGCATTATTTTTTTTATATAAGTTATATATATGTATTTATATATATATATATATATATATATATATATGTATTATTTATATTATTTATTTTAAAATAATTATCAATTTAACACTTTAATTTATTTTAAATTCTTTATCATTTCAAAGATTAAAATATTAATTTTTATTTTTAATATTTATTTAGTTTTAGTTATTTTTATAAATAATATGGAATAATAAAAATAATATTGATATGATTTTCATACAATTCTTTTTATAAATAAATATATAATTTCTATTTTTACCTTAAATATAAATATAAATAGTGATATTAATTCTAACAACTCAATTTTAAAGATTTCTATTAATATTTTATTTTATTAGTGAATGATAAGTAAGGAATTTAATTAAGATAGTAAGGATAAAAATGGAAGAAAAAGTGATACGCTATATGCTATACGCTCAAGCACTATTTCAAGTAGCGTCTGAAAAAAACGTTATACGCTAGTGAAAAAATCATATACACTGATTTTAAAAATGGTTGTCAAACGGGACTAATTTATTATCCGTTAAACGCTAGTATTTTTGACAAACCAAACAGTGCCAAAAAAAAAACTCTTGGAATGTAGGAATTATATGAGAACTTAACCAGAATATAAATTAGGATTAAAGTAGTATATATATACTATTAGTGTAAAACAATTTATACTAATATCTGTTAATATTTTGATAAGTGTGTATTTATTTTAATAACTAAGAGACAAAACAGAATGATATTGATATTTCAATATATTATTATATGTAAAAATCTTTAATAACGACAGTATAGTAGAAATTAAACTATAGAAATTAATACGATTGTTATAATTATAAAAGTTATTTACAGAAATTGATACTCAAACGGCACTCGTTTCTATTACACTCGCTGATCTCTGGGACTTCTCATTCTCCATTAAAAACGTGCAAATTCTCATCAATTGGGTTTTGATGTGTAAAAACGGAGAGGTGGGAGGGTTAGGGATTAGAAATATTGATGCTTTTAACTTAGCTCTCCTAGAAAAATGGGAGTGGAGATTCCTTATGGAACCCCAGGCTATTTGGTCTAGGGTCCTTAGAATCAAATATGGGGATCCCTCTTTTTGGAGGTCAAATTGGGAGGAAAAAACAGTGGACGGGGTTTTGGGGTCTTCTTGGTGGTGCAATTTAGGAAAATTGGAGGAGGGTGGATGTCCTAAACATGGGTGGCTGTCTAATGGTCTTTCTAGGTATTTGGGGATGGTGGGTCTATTTCCTTTTGGTTAGACTCTTGGGCTAGCTCCTTTGTCAACTTTGTACAACAGGCTGTTTCTGGTTTCTTTGTCAAAAAATGGGACTGTGGCACAAATGGGAGAGTGGAGAGATGGAGTTTGGTCATGGAAAATACAATGGAGGAGGAGGCTATTTGTTTGGGAAGAGGAAATGCTCAGGAACATGATGATAGCAATTGAAGGAAAGCTCCTCTGGCAAACAGGGTTGAGTCTTGGCGCTGGCAGCACTCACCTGAAGGAAGATTCACAGTAAAATCAGCTTATGATCATTTAACTGCAGTGGATAATTTGCAGGTTGTTTTCCCTTATAAACTTCTATGGGATAAATCAATTCCTTTAAAAACAGGTGCTTTTTGTTGGAAATCAATTATGGATAGGATACCCACAACCTCTAATCTCCAAAAAAAACAGGTATAATGCATTTGAATGAGACCTAATGTGTTGTTTCTGTAGTTCTTTCATAGAGACAACTTCTCATATTTTGTGCACCGTAGATTTTCTGTGTGGATGTACTTTTATTACTGTTTTGGACTGTCAACTGTCATAGCAGGTAGTCTTTCGGCATTGTTACAACGCCTCTGTTTGGTTTAGATTATTTTTGCGGCAAACGGAGAAATTCTCCTTCCCGAGGTTACTATTCATCCATCTAGTTACTATTCATGTTTACGCAATTGAAAATAATTGATTCCAGATGTAGACCCCACAGAATCAATTTTATCAAAATCTAAATCGAACGGACCCATCATGACAATTTAATTTTTCCTGGAGCATGTAAAAGATTATGGAGAATGTTTTGGTTTGCCATTATTTGGTGTATTTGGCTTCATAGGAATGACCTCATTTTCAAAAATGGGACTCTTGATTTTACAAAGGTAATTGATCAGATTATGTTTGAAGTTTGGAGTTGGTGCAAGGCAGTTGCAGAGTCGGGGTGTTTTTCTTTTCTGGATTGGACTATAAACCCACAAGTATGTATCTGTTTTCCTATGTATAATTTGTTCCATTTCTGGTGTTTGACCTGTACCTTAGCTTTTGTGATTACGAATTAACTGTTGGGAGCTGAAAGTGGAGGTCTTTTCCCAGTGCTGCTAGCTACATTTCGGCCAACTGAATCATGATGTATTCTGGGATTATCTTGTGTATCGGTCAACTTAACACTTTCATGTGCATAGGGGGTCTTGTTAAGGAAATTGGTACTTTTTAGGCATAGACTATAGCTGTATCTCAACCTTGGAGTTCTTTCTTTGGCTTTAGATTGATATAATATTTGTAGTTGATGTCATTGTTTGACAACATTGTTACTTTTTATATGGATTAGAGTACCTCTTATACTCTTTTATATATATATATATATATATATATATATATATATATATATATATTTATTTATATATTTATTTATTTATTTATTTATTTGGCTTATAAAAAAAATTGCTCATATAAGCAACCCTTCCTTGGGTTGCTTATCTATTAAAAAGCATTATTTCTGAAAGGGTTACTTATTGCATAAGGGTTGCTTATTGTGTGTAGCATTGAAGTGAAAAAATGGATGGGTTACTTAAATATGATGTGGCATTGCAGGATCCACTTAAGCAACCAAAGTGGGTTGCTTACCATTTAGCATTGGAAATGCTCTTAGGACACTAGTTAAGGAACCCAAAAATAATAAGATTTCATTGGAAAATCAAGTGTTTATCTTCTCAAAATATTAAATACACAACTTTCTAATAAAATCTTTCTTTTCTTGGTTGCTTAACAAGTGCCTTAACGGCACTCGTTAGCATTCTCCTCAAAGAAAATATAAATTTTACAAAAAGAATTGTTACTTTTTTTTATTATAACTTTTAAACTTTGAAAAAATTGAACACACCACTTTCCAATACACACTTATAACTTTGTATTCTTAGCAAAAGGAAAGGTCCATTCCTTCCAAATATTCGCTTAGATAGTAGTTTAGTTGGACGTGTTGGTAGTTGGTCTTAATCCTCCTTGGGAACGATAACTCACTTACACTTTGTGGATATATACCTTGACAAGTATTTTTGTTTTCATGATGAGCAAAAGGGAAATTTCAAGTCCAACGACCAACACGCAAATTCAAGTTTAAAGGACCAAATTGCAAAAAACGTGAAAAGGAACAACAAACAAATACGGGGTTAAAATGGAAAATTTATTTTAGTGTATTGTTTGTTTTAGATTAAATGTAAATGGGTGTGTGTCTCTCATAGGTAAAATAAATCTCACACACACACAATAATTTGTTTTAGAAAAATGTCTTCAAAATTAATTTTACCATATCCTTTTCAGACCTTTAAAGATTTTCAAAAATCAATTTACACGGAGAATAATCGATTATAATAATCGATTATGCAGCTCATAATTGTGCTTAATTGAGACTTTAAATAACAGAGTTGTTGGGTTTTTGAAATTCGAAATTCAAAGTATGACAATCGATTATGATAATCGATTATGGCTATTTTCACCACGTTTTAAACTCAGTTTTTAAATGGCTTAATTATGCTTTAATGAAGATTTGATTCTGTCTTAGCCGTTGAGTTTAAAATTCAAATTATAATCGATTATGGCTTTGCAAAAATTGATTATTGCTTTTCAAATCAAAAGTCAGAGGCTTCATAATCGATTAGGATAATCGATTATGCTAATTTGATTCAATCTGAGCTTTCAAACAGAGACTAAGTAATCGATTATCATAATCGATTATGACCTAACTGTTTCTTCATGCTCCTTTTGACTTTAGCAAAAATAACCGATTATGCTTTTCTGATAATTGATTATGAGTCGAGAAAAATGGATTTTCAAGTGTTTTGACCTAACTTTCAAAGAGATATATATTGGTCTATTGCAGAGAAAATTCACACAACACCCTGAACGAATTTGAACTATTTTTCTAACTTTCTCTCTACTCTTGAACATAACTCTAAATCACTCTCATACTCTTACACTATCAAATTAATTACGAGAGAGAGACATACACACCATATAGGTGATTGTAGTAGTGCTTCAATTTGTTTCATATATGCACTTGTGAGTGTTTTCTGATTGTAATCTTTTTCTGAATTCTTGTGAGTCGTTATCTCACGTTTTGAGACTCTATCACTGGGGGATAGTACGTCCCTGGCCTGTGAGGAGTTCTCGTTGTTGTAAAGGTTCTAGCTGCGCCTGTTTAAAAGCTAGGGATTGAGTGAAATCCCTTGGTGGTATTGCCTTGGGGACTGGACGTAGGCCACATGGGTAGTCTGTGGCCGAACCAGGATATATCGCTGTGACAATCTTCTCATCCCTTATCTCTTTTATTTCTGCTTTATCTTTTGCAAAACGCTTTTAATCGCACACGTATTCAACAAAGTTGTTTTTCATAATATATTAAAAGGAAAAAAAGTTTATCTTTGCCAAAGTTTTTGAAAAACACAATTCACCCCTCCTCTTGTGTTTGGAGTCACTTGTCAACAAGTGGCATCAGAGCTTAACTCTTGGATATAAAGGATGATACCGTCTCAAGAGGAAAGATGACTTCAAACAATTTTTGTAACGAGGGTTCTTCTGTAAACAGACCCCCATCTTTCAATGGTGAAGGGTATGGTTACTGGAAAAAAAGAATGAAAATATTTTTAGAAGCTTTTGACATTGATATTTGGGATACTGTGGAAAATGGTCCATTTGTCCCCAAGCACGAAGTTGATGGTGCTTCAATGGATAAACTGAGAAATCTCTGGATCGAGGAAGATAAGAAAAAGGTCCAACATAATTTGAAAGCTAGGAACATTATCACTTCAGCTTTAAGCTACGATGAGTTCTATAGAGTCTCAAATTGCGCGACCGCTAAGGAGATGTGGGACACCCTTCAATTGACCCATGAAGGTACTACCGAGGTCAAAAGGGATAGGATGAACACGATGACGCATGAGTATGAGCTATTTAGGATGAAACAAGGTGAAAGCATACAAGATATGCAAAAACACTTCACTCATATAATTAATCATCTTTGGGATCTTGGAAAAATGTTTTCAAATGAAGATTTAATAAATAAAATTCTTAGATGTCTAAATAGAAGTTGACAGCCCAAAGTAACTGCTATTTCTGAGTCAAGGGATTTGTCTTCTATGTCTTTTGCGACTTTGTTTGGAAAATTACAGGAACATGAACTAGAGTTGAATCGCCTCACTGAAAGTGAAGAAAATGACAAGAAGAAGAAA
Source organism: Sophora flavescens (assembly GCA_030762895.1). Lineage (NCBI taxonomy): Eukaryota > Viridiplantae > Streptophyta > Magnoliopsida > Fabales > Fabaceae > Sophora > Sophora flavescens. Next base: position 251,639,588 of record CM061063.1, on the reverse strand, counting down.
GGCTTGCTCTTAAGGAACATATGAATGAATCCATTAAGGAAGATGGCGAATTTGATGAGTTCGAAGGACTTGATGATGGAGATGAAAACATGAGCTTGATGGTCCGAAAATTCAAAAGTTTCCTAAGGAACAAAGGGAGAGCTCGTCAAAACTTCACCCCTCAAAAGAAAGGTGAAGAAGAAAATAACTCCTATACTCCAATATGCTTCAACTACAAAAAGAAAGGCCACATCCGTCCCGAGTGTCCTCTAGTTCAAAAAAAAATTGAAATAATGGAAAAGAGGCCACAAAAGGATAAGAGAGGAAGAAAGGCCTACATCGCATGGGAGGAGAACGACATAGATTACACCGATGAGTGCGAGGATGAAGAAGTTAATCTTTGTCTCATGGCTAATCATGAGGATGATGATTTGATTTATCTTATATTGAATTACATGTTGCTTATGAAGAATTAAATGATGAAACCACACGTCCTAGAAAAACAATTTCTTCCTCAAGAAAAACCATTTGTAGTCTTGAATTGAAAATTAATTCTTTGAATAAAGAAATGGAAGAAATCAAAGAAAAACAAGTTTTGCTGAATAAGACTTCATTGTGCTTGCCATGTGAAAACAAAGATAATGAAGTTTCAAGTTGTAGTGAATGGAAGGTTTTGAAAGTGAAAATTAAAGATTTATATGATACACTTGCTAAATTCACTAGTGGAAGGGACAACCTAAATATCTTGCTAGGTAATCAAAAAGGAACCTATGATAAACCCGATTTGGGTTATCACCCTAAGTTGCATGAAAAATATTTTAAAAGGTTCTTTAGCCCAACAAACACATCTAGTAGTCCTTTTGTAACATGTTTTTATTGTGGTGGAAAAGGACATACTGCCTCTATTTGCAATGCTAGAAAGAACAAGAATGTGAAGGGCAAGAAAGTATGGGTACAAAAGGGAAATATGCCCAAGACTAACTCTCATGGACCCAACATGATTTGGGTACCAAAAGTTAGAACCTAGATCTGTTTTGTAGGTGAGCTTGAAAGCAAAGAGCTCAAATTGGTATCTCGATAGTGGATGCTCTAAGCACATGACGGGAGATAAAAGCAAGGTCTCCTCCCTCGCACTCAAGAAAAGTGGTTATGTCTTCTATGGTGATAACAACAAAGGTAGAATCTTGGGAATTGGGACTGTTGGTAAAGGTCCTAATCCTACCATAGAAAACATTCTCTATGTTGAAGGTTTGAAACACAATCTATTAAGCATAAGTCAACTAAGTGATAAAGGATATAATGTTGTGTTTGATAATACTAAATGCAAGGTTATGAATTCTAATAGTCAAACAAAGTTAATTGGCCAAAGAATTGGAAATATCTATGTGGTTTGCTTAGATGGCCTACCTTCAAATGATGCATGTTGTCTTATTAGTAAAGAGGATGAATCTTGGCTATGGAATAGGAGGATGGCTCATATTCACATGGACCATCTAAATAGATTGGTTCGCAAGGACCAAGTAATTGGTTTACCAAAGCTTCGTTTTGAAAAAGATAAATTGTGTGACACTTGTCAAAAAGGAAAACAAGTAAAGGCCTCTTTTAAATCTAAAAATGTTATTTCTATTAACCCACCTCTACATCTTTTACACATGGATTTATTTGGCACCTCTCGAACTATGAGCTTTGGTGGTAATTAATATGATCTTGTTATTGTGGATGACTATTCTCGTTATACATGGACATTGTTCCTTTCTCATAAAAATGATGCTTTTCGTAAACTTGCTAAGGCTATACAAAATGAGATGGGATTAAACATTGAAACTATCTGAAGTGATCATGGTGGTGAGTTTCAAAATGAGTCATTTGAGGCTTTTTGTGCTGAAAATTCCATTAGGCATAATTTTTCCTCACCTAGGACTCCCAACAAAATGGGGTGGTGGAAAGGAAAAATGGGTCACTAGTAGAGCTAGCGAGGACGATGCGTGATGAATAGAGTCCTCATAAGACCTATTAGGAAACAGACACCCTATGAAATTTACAAGGGAAGGAAGCCCAACATCTCCCACTTTCACGTATTCGGATATAAGTGCTTTGTTTTAAATAATGGTAAAGATAACCTTGGTAAATTCGATGCCAAAGCTGATGAAGGCATATTTCTTGGATATTCCAATTCTAGTAAGGCCTTTCGAATTTATAATAAAATAACCATGAACATTGAAGAATCTGTACGTGTATCTTTTGATGAGTCTAACCCTAAAGTTGTAATGGAAGAAAGTGGTGATGATCTTGCAGAAATCCTGGGAAACACTTATCTTGAGGAGAAAGGAACTCAAGATAAGAACAAAGTAGATCAAACACCTCCACAAGAATAAGAGACCTCATTCCGATCTTCCAAGAGAATGGAGAACATCTAGATACCATCCTCTTGATAATATAATAGGTGATATCTCAAAAGGGGTAACAACTCGAAACTCTCTTAATCATGCTTGTCACTATATGACTTTTGTATCACAAATTGAACCTAATAATATTGATGAGGTCATAGTTGATGAACATTGGACTCTTGCCATGCAAGAAGAGCTAAACCAATTTGAAAGAAATGATGTTTGGGAATTAGTCCCTAAACCTAAAGATCATTTGATCATAGGAACTAAATGGGTTTTTCGTAACAAGCTAGATGAAAATGGAATAATAACTAGAAATAAGGCTAGGCTTGTTGCTAAGGGGTATAACCAACAAGAAGGCATAGATTTTGATGAAACCTATGCTCCCTAGCTAGATTAGAAGCCATTCGTATGCTTCTTGCTTTTGCTTGCATCATCGATTTCAAACTCTTCCAAATGGACGTTAAGAGTGTGTTTCTAAACGGTTTTATACAGGATGAAGTTTATGTGGATCAACCTCCTGGTTTTTCATACTTTGAATTTCCTAATCATGTTTTCAAATTGAAAAAGGCTTTATATGGTTTAAAACAAGCTCATAGAGCTTGGTATGAACGCTTGAGTAAGTTTTTGTTGGAAAATGGTTTTCAAAAAGGAAAAGATGATACAACTCTTTTCATAAAAAACAAAAGGCATGATATTTTACTTGTACAAATGTATGTGGATGATATTATATTTGGTGCAACTAACGAAGCTTTGTGCAAGGAATTTTCTAAAATCATGCAAAGTGAATTTGAAATGTCGATGATGGGAGAGCTCAACTACTTTCTTGGGTTGCAAAATAAGTAATCAAAGGAAGGTATATTCATTAACCAATCCAAGTATTGTAAAGTGCCGCTCAAAATGTTTGGGATGAACAATTCATAGGAACTATCCACTCCCATGAGCACATCCTGTTATCTTGACAAGGATGAAGATGGTAAGTCAGTCGACATAAGTAAGTATAGATGTATGATCAAATCACTTCTTTATCTTACTGCTAGTCGTCCTGACATTATGTTTAGTGTTTGCATGTGTGCACGTTTTCAATCAAACCCAAAAGAATCACATCTCACCACAATAAAACGCATAATGAGATACCTCATTGGCACACAAAATATGGGTTTATGGTATCCTAAAGGGGCTGACTGCACCCTAATTGGATATTGGGATTCCAATTTTGCGGGTTGCAAATTGGACCAAAAAAGTACTAGTGGAACTTGCCACTTATTAGCAAATGCCTTAGTTTCTTGGCATAGCAAGAAACAAGAAAGTGTGGCTTTATCCACTGCCGAAGCGGAATATGTTGCGGCGGGTAGTTGTTGTGCACAAATAATTTGGATGAAACAACAATTAAATAACTATGGAATAGAACTTAAAATGGTACCAATCAAATGTGACAACACCAGTGCAATAAATCACACAAAGAATCCTGTATATCACTGATGGACTAAACACATTGAAATCAGACATCATTTCATTAGAGACCATGTTCAAAAGGGGATTGCATAATTGAATTTGTTGAAACATCTAAACAACTTGCAGATATTTTTACAAAACCCCTACCTAAAGAAAGTTTATTTTTCATAAGAACGGAACTAGGAATTTTGAACCAATCATGCACTGATTGAACTCTGCGTATTACAGCTTGTTGTTTGCCAAGGCAAAGTTTTCAGTTCTCAAAACATAGAAGCACTAATCGATTACAGGAATCGATTATGAAATCACTGGATCCTCGAGGAGTTTTAACAGAGAAGTACTAATCGATTACAGGAATCGATTATGCCCCCACTGGATCCTTGATCAATCCTGACAGAGGAGTGATAATTGATCATGGGAATCGATTATTTCATGAATCCTATTCCAGAAAGGTGATAATTGATTAATTAATCGATTATTGGTCAAAATGATTATCAGATATGCTTTCATACTAATTACTTCAAATCTTATTCTTCCTGGCATTCTTGCTTCCGCACATATCTGATATATCCATGCCATGACTTATATCTCAAACTTAAAATTGACTACTACTTTAGTGGATATATGCCTTATCAAAATTATAATACTTTTCCCGCTTTTTGATAATGACAAAAGGGGGAGAGTTACATGAGTGCATGTTTAAGGGGGAGATAAGTTAAGAAATGAATTTTATAAATGCATGCTTAAGGGGAAGAGAATTTTGAATTGGAAAATTTTCTATTGATTACATGCTTAAGGGGGAATAAAGCAAAGTAAGCAAAGTAAAGCAAAATTATGAAATGAGACATATTTATTGCTTTCTCTAACTGCATAAAGTGAGGAGGAGAAGAGCGAAATTAAAATGTATGATATACTTTATTGCTCTAACTCTATCTTTTAGAAATTCCCTCATGAGATGTTTGTCATCATCAAAAATGGGGAGTTTGTGGATATATGCCTTGACAGGTATTTTAGTTTTGATGATGAGCAAAAGGGAAATTTCAAGTCCAAGGACCAACACGCAAATTCAAGTCTAAAGGACCAAATTGCAAAAAGCGTGAAAAGGACCAACAAACAAATACGGGGTTAAAAAGGAAATTTTCTTTTACTGTATTGTTTGTTTTAGATTAAATGTAAATGGGTGTATGTCTCTCAAAGGTAAAATAAATCACACACACACACACAAAAATCTGTTTTAGAAAAAGGTCTTCGAAATTAATTTTACCATATCTTTTTCAGACCTTTAAAGATTTTCAAAAATCAATTTATAAGGAGAATAATCGATTATAATAATCAATTATGCAGCTCATAATTGTGTTAATTGAGACTTTAAATAACAGAGTTGTTGGGTATTTTAAATTCGAAATTCAAAGTATGATAATCGATTACGGCTATTTTCAACATGTTTTAAACTCAGCTTTTAAATGGCTTAATTATGCTTTAATGAAGACTTGATTCTGTCTTAGCCATTGAGTTTAAATTCAAATTATAATCGAATATTGCTTTGCAAAAATCGATTATTGCTTTTCAAATCAAAATTCAGAGGCTTCATAATCGATTAGGACAATCGATTATGCTAATTTGATTCAGTCTGAGCTTTCAATAGAGACCAAGTAATCGATTATGACCTGACTGTTTCTTCATGCGCCTTTTGACTTTAGCTAAAATAATCGACTATGCTTTTCTGATAATCGATTATGAGTCGAGAAAAATGAGTTTTCAAGTGTTTTGACCTAACTTTCAAAGAGATATATATTGGTCTATTGCAGAGAAAGTTCACACAACACCCTGAACGAATTTGAAATATTTTTCTAACTTTCTCTCTACTCTTGAACATAACTCTAAATCACTCTCATACTATTACACTAGCAAATCAATTACTTGAGAGAGACATACACACCATATAGGTGATTGTTGTAGTGCTTCAATTTGTTTCATATCTGCACTTGTGAGTGTTTTCTGATGGTAATCTTTTTCTGAATTCTTGTGAGTTGTTATCTCACGTTTTGAGACTCTATCACTGGGTCGGGGATAGTACGTCCCTGGTCTGTGAGGAGTTCTCGTTCTTTTAAAGGTTCTAGCTGCACCTGTTTAAAAGCTAGGGATTAAGTGAAATCTCTTGGTGGTATTGCCTTGGGGACTGGACGTAGGTCATATGGGTAGTCTGTGGCCGAACCAGGATATATCGTTGTGTCAATGTTCTCATCCCTTATCTCTTTTATTTCCGCTTTATCTTTTGTAAAACAATTTTAATCGCACACGTATTCAACAAAGTTGTTTTTCGTAATATATTAAAAGGAAAAAAAATTATCTTTGCCAAAGTTTTTGAAAAACACAATTCACCCCCCTCTTGTGTTTGGAGTCACTTGTCAACACACTTTATTTCTTTTAACGCTTTGGTACACTTGCCAATACAATTCAACAAGTTTTTGGTGCCATTTTTGGGGATTATTGATTTCAATATCATCATAACAATGAGATTACTAATTTATGCACAATTTTACTTACTTTCATTTTTCTATTTTGCTCTTGTTTTCATGATCTATTATGAACTAACACTTACTCTTTGCTTTGTTTATGCAATGTAAAACTATAGCTAATCAATTTCTTTACGATTCGGAGGTAGAGAGAACGGTTAGGTGAATGAGTAGTCAAACAGGAAAGAAGAAGTTATTTGCCAAGAAAAGGAAAAAACAGAAAGAAGAAGATTCATTTTCCACATTGGTTCATCAAGAAGAGGAAACAATGGAGGGAAATGATGAAAGATGTAATGATCCAAATACTACTAAGCCCAATTATCATAAGCTAATACCTTGAGCTACTAGGAAAGGTCTAGAATAATGATGAGTCGCATTATTTAGGAAGGACCTAGAATAATGATGAGTCACGATGATGAATCGTAGAGGTTGTTGTTAGCAAGTTGGTTAACGGTTTGCTATATATGTAACATGATGCAATGAATGAAGGCAAGAAGAAAAATATTAAGGAAAGCATTTGCTTTAGGAGGTTGCTCCCCTCACATAGGAGTGTTTTTATTCTGTTTTACTATTTTAGATAGTTTCTGTTTGATATAATCATTATACCTTACATTGGTGCTTTCATTGGCTTTCTCATGCCTCCTCCATTCTTCCCCACCTCCACCATCTATGCTCCATCATCCAACCTTCATTTCAACCATGGCTACACACCATTTTTTGATCCCTTCACTATCAACAGCACCACCATTACCACACCTTCACCCACCCCTTGTTTCAGCTATGGCTACCAACCACCAACATTCTACCCCACTGACTAGTTTGCTCGGTGACGATTGAGTCTTCTCCGTTCTAATTTCCATCACTTGGAGGAATCCATCAATATATTCAAAGCTTCTTTTGATCATCACAGTGAATCCTTCATTTAGGCAATCCTATCCCTACAATCTGAACTCCAAACCCATCACCTTGAATCCTCTCATACTATTGAGTCCACGCCTACACCAGGCTTCCCCCTGGACAATGCCCCTACGTCCCTATTCCTCGAGCCAACAGTGGAGGGTGACCCCAATTCCCATGACCCAACTCCGCCACCAGCGCTTCCACTCCGCACTGCTCCTACGCCCCTGTTATTTGCTCCTCCTGTGACACATGACACAGAAACGAAGAGTCACATCTCCATTACCTTCTCGATCACAGCCGATGTCTCCGCCACTGACAACAATGCAAATTTGAAGGAGCTCTATGCCGAAGGAAAGGTTCAAGAGAACGAACCTCCTCAAGACTCGCCATCAATCCCTCAGTTGGCTCCACAACACCCTCTCCCCACTACAACATTTTTCACTTTAGGCAACACTAATCTTGCCAACAGTTGAAAAACCGTTCCTAAAACATGGAATAAGCAACAATTTTATGATTGTAGCTAATATTATATACATTTTGCATCTCTTTTAAAAATACAATATAAAGGGTTGCTATCTATATTAGACAACACTTATAAAACCGTGGATGGATTATTGGGAACACTTTTTCCTGGGTTAGGATTTTAGAGAATGATTTCAATAATTATATCATGTCCGCCAAAATAGGTTTTGCCGGGATTTTATTTTATCAATTTTTTTAAAGTTTGCTTTGCGCTCTGAACCCTGTGAATCCCTGACCCATTCTGCAATTGTTTTTTCGAATTTTTTTATCAAAACTCTCGTAACTCCTAATCCCTAGTCTGCATCGTCTCTCTCTCTCATTTGTCTCCCTCTCGTAACTTAACTCTGTAAGACACTTTTGCTTTCTTACTCATTCAATGAGCTTCATTCCTTCACAGAATCGAGAAGTTACTCTGCAATAATAAGAATCATGTTTCGATTTCAATGACGCTCCGAACTCATCTTTTCGATGCGAGCGGACTCGTAGATGACGATGTGGTCGTCGTCGCTGTAGTTCAAGGTTAGTATCACTCTCCCCTGCTATTGAATTAAAGGGGTGCGCATTACGCAGCTAGCGCAGGTTAGTGTCACTCCCCCCTGCTATTGAATTGAAGGGGTTGAAGTTGTCAAGTTGAAACGAAATGCTGAGCTGCTTCATTGTTGGGTCAAGTGAAAATCTGAGATATGTAACACCCTGTATTTTACTGTTTTAAATAACAGTAAATACATATAAATATATTTATAAGTTTATTAGAGTTTTATAAAGTTATTCTAAGTGAACGGAGGATAGTATTTAATCCTACTTGACCGTAGGAAACTACGATTAAAATTTAGGTTGGAAATTCAGGCGAAACCCGGTCTGCGAATTCCATTGACAGTATAATAATGATGTTCAAAAGACCTAATTTTAATTCGTGAACGAGAGACTTAAGCTTAGTATTTTATTTTCTACAACTTTGTATGTTTAGAATTTTTTCAGAAAAAATAAAATAATTTGAGTATTACGGGCGGAGAGTGTAATCGGGTAGACGACGGAAAGGAGATTAGAATTTCTAAGAGTAGTAAGAGGATTTATTTTAGGATTTTGAGATGATTCAAGGGGATGAATCATATTTTTAAGTTTAGAAGGTTTTTCAGGATTAAGTAGAGAATTTTGAAATTTACGGTTAAGTCCCTGAACTTTCTGTAAATTACCATTTTGTCCCTAAATTAGTTTTTTCGTTTTTTTTAAGTGGATTGGGCTAGAATCCTTGTTTCTAATCCTAAATGGTCGTGGCCTATAAGCCCAAATATTTTTAGTCCATAGTTGAGTCCATAAAGCTATTCAAGTTTTCTTATCTTATGTTAAAAGGCCAAAATCTTCAAAGTGGGTCCCACAACCAAAAAGAAAATGAAATCAAGCCCAAATGTTTCAAGCCCATTCGAAAGCCCATGTAAATTATGGCAGCCTATTTTAGTTGGAATTGTCAAGATGATTCTAGAATTTTCTAAAGGTTTCTACTTATCCTAGATTTGTCTACAAGTTTCTTGATTCTTCTAATACATTGAATTATCTACTTTCTTAACTTGTTTTGCACTCATAAAATTCAGCCAAGTAAGTCAAGGATAAGATGGCATTTAATGCGATTAAACCCATCATCATGACATTCTATTGTCTATTTGCAAACTAGTCCTTCAACTATTGGAATCTTTGCAATTTGGTCCTTGGAACTTAATTGCACTTTAATCCTTTTAACATGACAACTCATCTAATCTAGATCCTTCTTGAAATGTCGCCACTTACACTATAAATACCTTTCTCTCATTTTTCATTTAGTTCTTTGGTTACTTGTCTTCTAAAACTCTAAAGTTCTAAGTTCTTAGTTCTAAGTTTCTCAAAGCAAGTTCTTGGATTGTCTTCATCATTGATTATCAAGAGGTAAATCCTAATCTTTGTCTTAAATCATGTCTATGTTCTTTAGATAGTTTCTTGATTCAAGACTTATATCATGGAAGTTCATCATTTTCAAGTTTCAAACCCTAGATCTTTGAAAAATCATAATAAATCCTAGGAAAATCTAATGATGATGAAACTACTTTCTATCTTCTAGATATCATGTCTACTATCTAAATCAAAGAGCATGAAGTAATAAAAAATTTCTTTCTTGAAAAACTAGCCTTGGCCGAATCTATCACCTTAGGGTTGGTAGAGTTTTGTTCATGTGTTTTCATGTATGATCATGTATTCTATATGGCATGTATGACTACACACTCAATCCATGTTAGTTTCTTAAAATGACTATTTTACTCAAAAATGTTCATGTTGGCCGAACCCTAAGTGGGTAAGTTTTGTTGAGTTTTGTTTATGATTTTCATAAATGATCTTAGAAATCAAGTGTTTAGTAAGTATGCTTTATAAATCCAAGATGATTTGTTAATCTAAGAACCCTAGCTTCATGAACCTAGTAAGGCCGAACCTAAGTATAAAAGAGTTAGGAAGTTTTGAGTTTAAAACTTAGTTGTTTAGTTGATAATCTATGATTTAGGTTAATGAAGGATCATTAATCCATAACTTAATCATGATTAGGAGTTTTAGTTATTTAAAAACCCTAGAAGCCGTGACTATGTATTAGGGTTTAGAATGTTCTAGTTTCTTGAATTGTAACACTTTGGTTATAATTGAAGGTTAGTTGAGTACAAGTTTACAAGGTAACGGGAAATTCGGAAGGAGTTTGTAAGTTGAACAAGGAGTCTTCAAGAGGTAAGGGGGGAGTACCGAGAAGGATTCTATTCAATGGCTATATGCTATCCAATTGTTGTTTGTAATTAATTGTTTGTTAGTGTTTATTTATGTTGTTTATTGTTGCTTTATTGATATCTGTGTGGTTTATTTTGCATTAATTGTTTATTGGCAATTATATTATGAACTGTGATGCATGATCTGCCTGGGAAATATCTGTGATATAATTGTTGTTTGATGTGTGAGAAGCCTGACAGTGGTCAGTGCACAATTAAGAAAGTTGGATAAAAGCTTTAAGAAATTGTATTGAATTATATTCAAGGTTTTAGTGACAAGTTATTGGTAGATGATATCAAAGGGAATTTCTTTTGAGAAAAATAAAGAGAGTTAAAAAATATTATTATTTTAATAAGTTATTTTGGAAAAGTGAATTATGAGTCACAATGAGTTCAACACGGTGAAAATATTTTAGTATTGTTAAATTTTACGTAAGAAAATTAGAATATTACAGAATATTCTTTTATTAAATTAATTGATGAAAACAAGTTAAGGGTGATTTTAGAAGATTAATTAAGTGGAAAAAGTTAAGTTTTTGGATTAAAAGTCTTAAAAACAAAATTTGACGGCAAATCAAGAAAATCTAGACGGCAAGTATTTTTAAAACGGCAGTGCCTATTTTGAGAAAGTTAAATCTCAAGTGACTCATTGGTTTGTGAAAACTAAGTTTTATTTGTTAAGAATTTTTATAATGAATTTCTACCATTAGAAAAGAATTTTCTAAAAATCGAAAGTTGTTTTAACAATGGTGAAAATACAGTTGGACTTAGTAACCGAGACGTCGGGGTACTAATGTTCTGTGATTGTGATGGACTCAGTCATTTGGACTTGGAGTGCCTATGTTGTATACATGAGGTATACATGAGGTATACTGTGATAAAACATTGAAGATGTTTTCTAGTACCACGAACCTAAGACTGATTGCAAGGTCGAGAGGTGTCGTGATTGAGCACTCGGACAGTGAGGTCCTGTGTTGTGATAAAAGTTTTTAATAGTGTTTTAAAACTATGTGAGTCGTAAGTCATTTTGAGCTTCGACAAAGAAAAATTGAACACAAAGAAAAGATCAAAACAAAAGTGTTTTGCATGCATTTGGCAGACGTGCCTGTGGTTTGAGGTTTTGATGCATTAATTACCAGCGGCGAAAGGTAATTCCGAGATGCATTTTCTCATGTGCCTAGTGAGGACATGGAGACCCCATCTTACTTGCTATTGGTGCCCTGATTGTGGACATTAGCAATGTGTTTGGCAGTGTGCCTCGAGGAGCCACACCTTGTATGCCTGGCCTTGTGTGCCTATGTGGATGGGAAGAGGTTGCGAACCTAGTGGCAGTATGCCAAGATTAGCCACACGGTGTGTGCCTAGTGGCAGATGTGCCTATTTAGCAGATGTGGCTTTGGAGTCTGATCAACTCATATGATGTTGGGATATCTCATGAGATTAGGATGAAAAATTAGATGATGAATAGAAGTGTCATGCATAATTTTATGGATGATGTTTGGGGTGTTGAACCCATTGATAAACTGTTAGTTTATAATTAATTGTATGTGATAAATGTTGATGTGATATTTGATGGCTAGAGCGTAGTTATTGAGTAAGATCCAAGTACTGGTTTGTCACTCTTACAACATATCCAGATGAATCTGGACGTACCGTTGGTGTAGTTGAGGATTCGTACAATCACTTTTGATCGGGCACAGTATGGTGGTGCCTGGGATATAAATATTGGGGCACTTAGCGCCACCTACCATGGCCCTAGTAATTAAGTTATTGGAACGTTAGAAGAAGGATCCAATCAGAGGACGCATGTAGTAGAAACAATCGAGATATCGTTACCACCGGTCTGGCTGTATCTTCAATATCTGGAGGAGCATGGAATGATGGATCCTTTAACCTCAACCTCTTCAGATATTAGGAAATGGAGAACCTCCAGTTGAAGGAGAGCTAGTAGAAGGTGAAGAAGATCTAGAGGAATACCTAGAGGACGATCCGGAGTTTCAACCTCATGCAGTAGATGATGGTGATTCTTCAGAGGAAGCAATGGAAGCGGAGGCATCATCAGACTCGTCAGCTGTAGGTGGGATTGATCCTTATGGTCTTCCCAATGGGTTTCATTAGCTTGACCAGCTTAGGTATAGTTTCCGAGGTAGTGAGTCTTGATAGTTTTATTTTGGCTTCTTAGAGCCTTAGTTTTGAAATGGTTGTAAACCAGTTGTTGTTGATATGTATATATGTCTTTATCTTCTTTGTTTAGTTTGAAGGAGAATAGTCTATGCTTCTAAAGGCTTTTTGATATCTCCTAGTATAGGAGTTGTATATGTAAACGATGAAGCATATGTATATATATGGATGTACATATACGTGGTTTATGTTTATAATAGTTATATGTTGTATGTAAAGAAAAAAAAATTAAGCACTATTTTTATATAAGGTTAGTTACCTTAAATTATATTTTCCGAAAGTAACCAGCGTAATATACTTATAATTTATAATTGGGTATTAATGAGATGACCCTAGAGTAGGGTGTCGCAAGATAGGCATCGAAGAAATCAGAAATGGCATCCAAATCTCCAAAGAAGGCCAATCTCTTAGATCACCACTCCATCAAAAACATCCTCGATGAGTCCGTCTCTGAGGTAGGTCGTCCCTTAAACCCTAACCCTCTTTATCCCTTTTCGATCTTATCGATTTTTCTTTCATTTTATATTTTGAGTCTTTTGTTCACCAATTTTGATTACGCGTGCCTCAATTTTGACTATTCGTGTATGTAGGTTGTTAAGAATCGCGGGTATGTGGAAGACGTGAGATTGAGCAACATGAGGCTCTTCATTGGGACCATCATCATCGTCATTGCTCTCTTCGCCCAATTCTACAAGAAGAAGTTCCTCGAGAACAGGGATTTTCTCATCGCCTGCATCGCCTTATATCCTTTTATTCACTCCATTTTTGGTTTTTGGTTTTTCTTTAACTGCTTTGTGTTGGGGTGTTTTCATTTTAACATCTGAAATTAGGATATTTGAAAATGTGGGATGAAGGAACTATTCAAATTGAGTTTGATACTTTACTTGAAAATGGAAGTGTGATTGCTGATGTTTGTATTTTTATTTGATTTTACGAATGTAGGGTCTTGAAGATACACATATTTAATATTCTTGCAAATAGTAGTATTCCCCATGCACTGCAACTTGTTTCTATGATGCACGTGAAGGGTCTTAAAAGATGAATTTACATTCCCATGTGCTCTTAAAACCTACAGTCATCATGGTGAATTAACCATGGGTATACAGATTCATTGTTATGTTATCAAGTCTGGTTTTGAGTCTAGCTGTTATTGTATATCAGCATTGATTGATATGTATTTGAATTGCAAGCTACTGAATAAAGCAAAGAATATATTTTATCAATTCTTCAGGAACTCTCCTCTTGCTGATAGCTTGGCACTTTGGAATTTTATGATTTCAGGGTACGTTACCAATGGAGATTATGTTGAGGCTCTTAATTTGATTGCAAATATGCATCTTTCTGGTGCATGTTTTGATTCCTATACCATTAGCCTTGCCTTGAAGACCTGCATTTACTTCCAGAACTTGAAATTGGCATCTCAAGTGCATGGTTTTGTTGTCACAGGTGGCTATGAATTAGATTTTGTTGTTGGAAGCATTTTTATTGATCTATATGCAAAACCGGGCAATGTAAAGAGTGCATTAAAATTGTTTGAAAGGTTGCCAGATAAAAATGTCGTGTCATGGTCTAGTTTGATTACTGGTTGTGCTAGATTTGGTTTAGGTACATTAGCTTTTCCCCTCTTTGTGGATATGGTTCACTTTGATCTTGATATTGATCATTTTGTCTTTTCAGTTGTTCTGAAAGTTTCTTCAATTTTGGCATCTCTTCGAAGTGGCGAGTAACTTCATGCTTTCTGTTTAAAGAAGGGGTTTGAATCAGAGACAGTTATTAAAACTGCTCTTATTGATATGTATGCAAAATGTGGTGTGATTGAGGATGCCTTAGCTTTGTTTCGTTATCTTTCAGAAATAGATACAATGTGTTGGTGCCTGACATGCTCTTTAAGCCTGACAAAACTATATGGTGATCCTTGCTTGGTGCCTGCGGAACTCACAATAACTAATATCTTGCAAATATTGTTGCTACACATCTTCTTGCCTCCTTTATCTTAAGAAGATTAAGAATTTGTGAACTTCTATGACAAATTGTGATTCCTTGAATATTTATTGTCTCACTGCTTTCTTATTTTCCTTATTAAACTATTTAACTATATATTGTTTTTATGATACATCATTGTTATATCCAGCTTGCTTGAGTACTCCAATATTATCTTTAATTCCAATTTATAGTGCTTACTAAGTTTTGCTTCCATTAACTAATTGTGCAATTCCCGTATGCAGTGTGATTCAACAACATGCATTGCATCTGGAAGGGAAGGGAGCTTGAAGGCCCTGAGACTAGCCAGCATTAGTTCTGCTATCCTACATTGCATTGCATGTACAAGACAGTGAAGAACTTGCTGACGTTGCAGTGCTTGAATGGTCATCCAAGCAATCTTCCATGATACAGGATGAAATCCTCGAAGCATTGTTGCAAGAGTCCAAGAGTAGGTTGGAGCTTTACCAGTCTAGTGTTATCCATCAAGTGTATTTAAAGTCTTGATTTTATCCTTAACATTAATGTTCTTTTATTAGACTACGCTTAAAGATTCAATTCAAAACTCAACTGAATCTGCTGGACAAACTTTTCGATCACTCTTTGGCAAAGAAAAGTCGGGGAAAGTGCGTTGCTTTGAAAGAACCGTCACACCATCTATGTTAAAAAGAAATGAAGAAATTGCTGTGATTAAGAAACAACATTCGCATGAGATGAATAAGATGTTTAAGAAGGTTGATGGATTGGAAGCACTTGTAAGAAGTTTATTGAAGCAAAACAAGCCAAATTTGGATGAAGAGGATTTGGATGATATGATGGCAAATGCTTTAGGCAACGAAAACAATGCAGCATCATATTCTTCTACATGAACTCATGTTCCAAATAACGAACAGGTATAACAATATTTATCAAAACTTTATTTGTGTATTTAATTTGTCCGCTAATAATATTATTTGTTCCAAGTTAAGGAAGCAATGGATACTACTATAAACAAGTTATTAGTTGTAGCTACTAGTTAAATAGGTTTCAAGTCATTAATAATAGCTTTTGACTTGTTTCCTTGGCATCCCTCATTCCTCTACCTTCATGATTTTTTCTAGTTTGAAGGCTTTACATGGTTTATGCTTCTACTGATATTAGTTTGTACCTTATATGGGTAGCTTTTGTTTCTTGTTTTTTCGTTCCATGGTTCTTCAAGTCGGTAATGTGATGTTGTGTAATTCTGGTGAGCTTTGGTCTTTTCAAAAAATTCTCAAATATATCTGGTGGGCCTTTGAATATTCAGCTAGCTTTTACACTTGAGTTTGGTTTTTGGTTTTGGTTTTGGCCTTGTATGGTCATTAGATGTGTTGGTCCTGTTGGTCTGTACTATGTCCATGGGGATGTGTTTTTGTTGGATCACAAGTGAGAATTTCAACCTAGTTGTAAATTGTTACTCTTGGTTGAAATTTTACCTTAGTGTTCTCTTTTATTATATACGGGTTCAAGTACCCCTTGTACTCAAATATAAATACAGTTTAGCACACATAAAAAAAATGTTGCTTGTCATGCTTTTGATACTTTATATAAAATGGTGGAGAATGACCTATTATATTATTGGTTCATTACTTGGCAATAATGCTTGAGACTTGCTTTCTTGGTATCATTAGGGAGCGAAGAGACTAGGTAGCTTATAAAGGCTCATGTTATATAAAGTACAGTAGCATGATTCCATTTTCTCCTCATTTCATAATCTAATTGAACTATATAACTCAGCTTCTAGCTTATATATCTTTTGTCATATATGCAGGAAGATTTTCTTGGTGAGGAAGAACAATATCAAGACATAGAAGACGAATGATGATATTAACATACATTGAAGCATATAATCTTTATGGATGTTTTTCTTTTTTCTTTTGGATTTTAGAAGAAAACTATTATGTTAGCTTTTTTAAGTGGTATTAGTTCAGATGGGTGGTTGCTCTGTTTGTGATGGCTCTTATAGTCTAAGAGTGTCATTTGAAGACTCTGTTTGTTGTGCAACTAGGAGTATGCTCTACAGGTCTGGCTGTCTTTGGCTTTGGTGTATTATTGAATCTGTGATATCTTGTTGCAGAATTACATGTGACGAGTATGTTTTTCGGTGCTTGGGAGTTGAAAGAATAAAAAACAGTTGATATCTTGTTGCATAATTACATGTGACAAGTATGTTTTTAGGTGTTGTAATTGAAAGGTTAAAATATATATTTAGTTATGTATAAACATATAAAAGACTTTCCTCGCAATATAATAAAAGCTAACATCGTTGTCGATTTATTCTATAATAGTTACAAAAATGTCCCCTAAAGTTGAGTTAATCGATTTCTATATTATTTACCAACAGTAAAATAAGTGTTGTCTATATTAAAACGTCTAGCAACAGTTACGAAATTGTTGCCTATACCATCCACCAATAGTTAAATAAATGTTCCTTATTCTATTTGCCAACATTTAAATAACCGTGGCTGAAACATCTAGCAACAATTAAGAAACCGTTGCCTAAATAATATGAACGAAAATCGTTGCCATTGGACGGGTTTAAAAACCGTGGCCTATTCCCCTAATTTAGGCAACGGTTATTGAGATACCGTGGCCTAAAGCGAAAAACCGTTGCCTAAGAGAATAGACAACGGCGACCTAGAGAACACTTTTTTAACCGTTGCCAAACCGTTGCCTAAAGTTTAGGCAACGGTTTTCATACTTCTAGGAACGGTTTTTTGTTGTTGCCTAAACTAAAAAATGTTGTAGTGCCCCCTGCCATTCAGATCGTAGAGCTTCTTTGTCCATCAATCTCTTTCGAGATTTTGGAATTTCCATGTTGGATTCACTACAAAAAAAGAATGTTTAGCGACCGGCATATTCGGTCTTTAAACGTTCTAATCCGGTCGCTATTTAAGTTAGCTACCGAATTAGTGACCGATTCATGGTGGTGGCTGATAACCTGGTCGCTAAGCTTTTAGAGACCGAAATAATAATTCGGTCGCTAAATGGCGACCGTAATTTCGGTCGCAAAAAAAAAAAAGGTCGCTACACGATTGGTCGCATTGTTTGGGTAACCATTTTTAGCGACCGATTATCGGTCGCTAGTTCGGTCGCCAATGTTGGTTACTGTTAACCTATATTAGCGACGGATTTTCGATCGCTAGACCACAATCTGTTAATTGTAACTAAAGTTTAGCTACCGAATTATTGGTTTCTAATTCGGTCGCTAAACTGGTTTTTATTATATTTTTAAAATTTAATTTTTAAAATAATAAATTTTTTCTGTTTTTCTTTAAAGTTTAGCAAAAATACTAATAAAACACACCAAATTACTAATGAAATATACAATCATAAGAAATAATGAATATATATAAAAAAAATCCAAAGTGTCGTACAAGAATCGTTTAAAGTAAAAAATATGACAAAAAAAAATTCAGTCATGATGAGGGGGAGATGGAGGAATCCAATCATCCTCAGCGTCCATACCACCGACGTCTGCTATCTGATCGTCCTCTGCAGAGTAGCAGACATCGATGGTAGCGGTGGAACGGAGGAGCGACAACAAAGCGGTACAACCGCCGAGCATCACCCCCGAGCAACCAAGTCGGATCCGCATCTGCTCCAACACCAGCCGCAGTGTCACCGCCTCGCTCGATGCTCGCCTCGCATCATGCCGCGGTGTGCCTGAGTCAATCAGGCAATCTGGTTCGCCATCTGCTGCTCTCTCTCACTCTTCTCCCGAAGATCCGCGTTCACTGCGTGATGGTGTCCTCGCATTTGGTTGAACTGCCTCCGAGGGACGCAGATCGGTGTAGGAAGGAGCAGGCGTGCCGGATGATGAAGCGATAAACTCGCCTCCCAGGTGTCCGAGGCTATACATGTGCCCCTTCTTGTTCCTGCCAATAAATGGCATTATCGTCGACGGAGATAGGAGAGCTGGGCCCATCACCGGTCAAGGCCTCATCTTGTGACTGTGAGGCACGTGATATGGCATCGTCCTTCTTCTCGTTGAAGCCCACCTACAAAGTATAGTTGAAGAGATTTAGTTAAAATTATAATCAATATTAACAAATCATTTATAATAAATTACAAGTAAACACTAAATTGTTTTTTTGCTTACAGCATAGTTATGGGCCTTGTCGTTGACCCATGTCCCCGACTTCAACTTCTTCATCCTCTCCACCAACTCCATAGCAGTGGGACCCCGCTGTTTCTATGCTTTCTGCACAGAAAAATATAATCTTAAATTCGTAAGAATAATTAAAAATGAAAACTAATTAATTAAATAGTATAATAAGTCAAAAGTTTAATGTATAACCAGCTCGTCGTAGTGGGCGGAGGCTGATTTAGACCCGCCGGTCCAAGCACATGCGCCGCCATCAGAAGCTCGATTACGTCGAGCTGTGGCCTGGATCTCCTGGAACTTCAAGAGCCCAAGATCGATCCAGCTGCCTCCTGATCTCAGGATCCACCCACTTCCCCTTATTCTTACCCTTCCTCAGCTTGTTCGTCAGATTCTTCATGACCAGTGAGCCTTTATGCTCAAATATGTTCCTGACGAGACCCTCTAAAACTACGTCCCACCTATACTCTTTCTGCAACGTATAGTTGTTAGGAAATTCGTGTGTGTGTGTATATATATATATAATGTAAATTTAATTTAAATAACTTCATAAATTGTTACCTTAAACTCTAGAAACAACTGATCCCTATGGCCCCCTGGGATGGCCTTCCATGTAGGCCATGGACCATCAAACTTGCGTCGCAGGATCTTCGATATCGAATCAGAAGGGCCCTTCGCGAGCAGAAAGCTGCATCAAAATTAGAGCATTAATAAATGTAATAAATAAATTAAAAAAACAAGTAACTAGAAATTAACGATACTTTATATATATTAAAAAATTAAATTAGCTTACTCGTTATCCCCCCTGGGGATAAGAAGAATCCTCCTGTCGAATGGACCACGACTCTCCTGTCCCGATGATGATGATGGTCCTGTCATAGGTGTGGATGATGAGGGTGCAGCCTGTGTCCCGACCACATGAGGCTGGGTAGGGGGTGCAACTCCATCACCCTGAGGTGTCCTGTCCACAGAGGTGCTGGTAGGGTGGTCTCGATCTGAAGGCTGTGGGTCGGCCGACGAAGGGACTCTCGCAGCATGACCTCTGCCACGACCTCCACGACGACCCCTACCTCTAGAGGAATCTGGCATCTGTGTAAAAAATGAAAAGATGATTACACAACAGTGTAAATAATACAAAAATAAATTACCTAAGTAGAATGACATTTACACAATGAATTATGACATAAATAAATTACCTAAGTAGAATCTCCGTCACTAAATTCACCCTCACTCTTATCAGTCTCACTTGATCGGAATGTGCCTTCGCTAGATGCGTCCAACTCGGATTGATCCATTAACTCTCTTTCAACTTCTTCCCCATTTCCGGAAATGTCCGCCAGAGAATTAACAATAACGTCCTGCATAATTTGCAATGGTACGTGGGGTCTTGAAAACTCATCATCTTGGTACGGAGCATCTTTATCAGGCTGGTTGATTACATTATCTGTAATTATACTGCGAGCCTTTATCTTAATAACACCCAACCAGCCTTGATGTCCTTCGGGATATGGCGAGTAATAAACCTGATCTGCCTATTGTGAAAAAATGACTGGGTCGTACGCCTTATTATACCTTCGAGACAGCCTAACTTGAACAATACCATATTTTTTATCGATTTTTGTCCCTACGTCAAGAGTAGGATCAAACCAATCACACTTGAAGATCACTAACTTCATCACGGGAAAACCGGTATAATCGAGTTCAAGGATGTCAGTTAGAACCCCATAGAAATCATCCTCTACATTGTCATCAGTGGCTCGCATACAAACATCATAGTTACACGACTGCATTCCTTCATTCCATGTTTTTGTGTTAAATTTATATCCATTTACAATATAAGTATTCCATGATGTAACCCATCTGTTAGGCCCCCATGCCAAATTTGTCAACAATGGATTTTGAACATTGTTTTCTGGATCTAGTACCTAAAAAATCAAATATTATATTATTCTTATACATGCTATATATTTAAGGAGATAATTAAATGTATTGCAACAAATGAAGATGCTTAACCTACATATTTATTGAACCAAGTAGCAAAGTGAGAAGTAATTTCTCGATCAACCTGATCGTTTGAAATGGCAGGTTGGAGATCCCTTAGAAAATTGTTGTACATCCTACATATGGGAGATTAACAGCAGGACAATTAATAATCATAAATGTTAATTGAACTTATAAAAGACATTGCAGAAACTTACTCTAAATATGGCGCCACCTCTTCACAATTTTGAAGGATATACAGATGAGCAGCATTAATGTCACGCTGCTCCAAGAAATATCATTTTGATTTGCCACTAAATCTGCCCCGATAGTTGAATATTGATATAGGAGGACTAGTTGAACTTCCTTCGCCCGAATCAACGTTTCTAGGCATCCTTGTCCTTATCGTGTTAACTTCGTCCGGATAGTAATAAGAGGCAAAAGTGGAAGTCTCCTCTACTAAGTATGCTTCACAAATGGAACCCTCCACTCGTGCCTTGTTCTTGACTTTGTGTTCAAGGGAGTACAGGAACCTATTAAAGAGGGATACATACAAATAATTACTAGTTTTAGGGAAAGCTAAACTATGATTTCGTGTTCATGAATTTCATATGTATTAAGTAAAATAGTTGATGTTGTTTACCTCTCAAATGGACACATCCAGCGGTATTGGACTGGGCCACCAACTCTTGCTTCGTAAGGTAGATGAACTGGCAGGTGTTCCATGGAATCAAAGAAACTCGGCTGGAAGATTTGCTCCAGCTTACATAACAAAACGGGTATCTTGACTTCCATATCCTTTAATTGATTCACATTTATTGTTGACGATGTAAGCTCCCTGAAAAAGTGGCTAAGCTCAACAAGTGGGTTCCAAATTTGCTTCGGTAATGCGTCGAACGCAATTGGAAGCAACCGTTGCATGAACACGTGGCAATCATAACTCTTTATTCCATGTAACTTTGCTTCCTTAATGTCAACACATCTACCCAGATTGGAAGCATACCCATCTGGTAACTTTAGTTCTTTAACCCACTTACAGACGGCCACTTTCTGTGTTTTTCTTAGTGTATAACTTGTCTTCGGTTTGATAAGTCTGCCACGACCACCGTCCTGCAACTCAAGCTCCTTCCAATTACAAATTTCAGTCAGATCCAATCGGGCTTTATTTGTATCCTTTGTCCTCCCCTTGATGTCCATCACAGTGTCAAACACATTCAAAAACACATTCCTCTCAGTATGCATGACATCAATGTTGTGACGGAGTAGCTGCGTCCTCCAATACGGCAACCTCCAAAATATACTTTGTTTTGTCCAATTATGGTTGACGCCATAATCAGGAATATGTTCTCCTTGGGATTCATGGACGAGCGGTAAGTACTGTACTTTGCGCCATACATTAGGACCAGTCAAAAGTGGTGGAGGCGGTGTTGTCTCCGCACAACGCTTCTTGAATGCATTCTTGTTCCGCCTATAAGGATGATCTTTTGGAAGGAATTGACGATGACAATCAAAATATGAGATCTTTCGACTGTTTTTAAGCATGAATGCCTTCGATTGCTCCATAAATATTGGGTATCCAAGCTTCCCCGCGGTCATCCAACCTGACATCATCCCATAGGCGGGAAAGTCGTTGATCGTCCACATCAAAGCTACTTTCATGATGAAATTCTGCCTCAAAGATACGTCATATGTTAACACACCATCATTCCACAGCATCGTCAACTCATCTATCATCAACTGCAAGTACACATCAATCTTACCTTTTGGATTAGACGGACCCGGAATTATGACTGTTAGGAACATAAACTCCCGCTTCATGCACATCCCCGGGGGAAGATTGTACGGAGTCAGGATAACCGGTCAACAAGAGTATGCTTTTCCAGACTGCCCAAAAGGATTAATTCCATCAGTAGATAACCCCAATCGGACATTCCGAGGGTCCTACGAAAATACCATATGAACCCTATCAAAATGCTTCCAAGCTTCTCCATCAGATGGATGACACAAGACATCTTGCTCCCTATCATGCTCACTATGCCACCTCATGTGAGCTGCAGTGGCCATCGAAGAGTACAATCTTGTAAGTCTTGGCACGAGCGAAAAGTACCACATCTTTTTTAGCAACCTCTTCTTCTCAATGCCCATCCTAGTAGTTGTCTTATACCGATCCGCAGCACAAAATCGACAACATGTTATGCTTTCCGCTGAATCATCCTTATAGTACAACATACATCCATTCGGGGAACAATCAATTTTCAAACACCCCAGACCCAAATTTTCCACAGACTTCTTAGCATGATAAAAACTAGTAGGCATCCGATTGTCTTCTGGCAACGCCTTGGACACTGACTTGGTGAGGCGATTAAAACAGCCTTCTGGCATATTGTAGTCAGATTTGATACTCAACCATTCCATGCACATCGACAACTCCGTGTACTCCCAACATCCTTCCCACAATGGAGATCGTGCAGCACTCAGCATATCATAGAATATTTGAGCTTCGGGATTCGGATTCTCCTCTATGTATTGGGAACCCATTCCACCATCTTCTCCCCCATCTTCTTCTGGTACAACAGCAACCGATGGTCCAGCATGATCCATTGTCATCCGCTCGTATGGTTTCAATTCTTCCCTCCGGTCACCACTTCCATAGTACGAACCTTCAAACACAATCGAGTTTAAATCAGGCAACGTCTCACCATGATTACTCCACCAATAGTAATCAGGCATGAAGCCCTTCTCATAAAGATCGGCTACAACTCCATCCACGCTTTTGAAAGATTGACACTTGCATCTTTTGCAAGGACACCTCAAATGATCACCGCCCAGCCGTCTAAATCTCTCCTGGCTAACAACAAACTCGATAAACTCACCCACTCCAACTCTATACTCTTCCCTAAGACGTTTATTCCGATCCAACCTACGATACATCCATTTCCGATTCTCCGGAATATCCATTGTTGGCAATTAAATAGTCTGACCAATCCTACAATAACACTTATATATTACGGTGCATTCCAATAACTCCATCAATCTCGTTCTTATGACAAGGTATGAACCTATCCCATTCGAGAAGAAACCTTTACCACACTCGACTAATAATTGTTATTCCCATGTTCAAATACCTTATACTTGATAAAAATTTTGGCAGCATTTCCCATCTGTCTCCGCGACTCGAGCACGGTGAGAATCACCGCGATCAAGTATGCACCAGGAGAACAAAAGGAAATGCATCAGACCTAGATTTCAACAAGTATATAAGGCATTTGAACATTGAAATGACTATTGTACGAGCGTCCAAAAGGTTTTTTCCCAAACTGTCCCACTTGGACAATTCAAGATTCAATACAATGAGAATGCGTACCCTGAGAAGGTACGCATGCTCATTAATATTGAATCTCAAACAGGAAACTAAGGCTTTCGTAAATTAATAATTAACTCTAGCAGAAAATAAAACCATTAACCTATAAATATAGTTGAGCTTATATATTGCAATGTAAATCAATACAAACTTAGATAAAATGTTGTAGCAAACATCCTATTGAGCCCTGCTCTCCACTAACAAGTAACACATAATTGTCAAACACATGCATAACTTCTAAATTATCAGCACACAACCATCATCCAGCCTTTCGGACTGGATCACATCCTATATATTGAGCTCTGCTCTTCACTAACAAACAACACATATTGGCAAACACATGCATAAACATTAAATTATCAGCACACAAATCCTATTGAGAAACAATATATAAACCCACTGATCCTATTAAAAGTTTACAGCACAAACTCATTGCACAGAGTAACTAAAATGAGCTTCTCTTGTGCTCACTTGTAAGTTGTAGCTTGTATGCTAGATGGGTAAATAATAACAGAATGTAATAAATACTGTATGACACATAAGCCAAACAATACACAAACATATACATACAAAGTAAAACAAGAAATTGATCAAACCAGAGCATTCATATGAATAAATAAATAAAAGATCGTGGCTCATGGTTGTTAGGCCATCATGTGATAGCATAAAAAAATTAACACGTATATATTACGGAGCATTCCAATAACTCCATCAATCTCGTTCTTATGACAAGGTATGAACCTATCCCATTCGAGAAGAAACCTTTACCACACTCGGCTAATAGTAGTTATTCCCTTATTCAAATACCTTATGCTTAACAAAATTTCGACAGCATTTCCCATCGGTCTCCAAGTACACGACTCGAGCACGGTGAGCATCACCGCGATCAAGTATGCACCAGTAGAACAAAAGGAAATGCATCAGACCGAGATTTCAACAAGTATAGATATAAGGAATTTGAACATGGAAATGACTATTGAATCTCAAATAGGAAACTAAGGCTTTCGTAAGTTAATTATTAACTCTAACAGAAAATAAAACCATTAACCTATAAATATTGCAACATTGTTGAGCTTATATAAATTGCAGCGTAAATCAATACAAACTTAGATAAAATATTGTAGCAAACATCATATTGAGCTCCGCTCTCCACTAACAAGTAGCAGTTAATTGTCAAACACATGCATAATTTCTAAATTATCAGCACACAACCAGCATCCCGCCTTTCGGACAGGATCATATCCTATTGAGCTCGGCTCTCCACTAACAAACAATACATATTGACAAAAACATGCATAAACATTAAATTATCAGCATACAATAAGACAAGATCACATCCTATTGAGCTCAGCTCTCCACCACCAAACAACACGATAATTCACATAATACATTAGAAGCACCACACATATCAGTACCTATTAGACAAAGCAAAACCTTAAAAGAGAGTATTGAGAGAACTTACCTATTCGACAAAGCAAAACCAAGTAAGGATAAGGGAGGAGCCGCGGACAATGAAGGTCAGACAAGGACCTATAATGCATAAATAAAAATAATCGTGTCAGAGCTGAAATGACAACATTTGATAATATTACTTTAACCTTATACTAATTTGATATATATTTTTAAAAACCTAATTTCATATTGAGATTTTCACTTAAAAGAGTTATAATTTACTTTTGGATCCATGTAGAGTTGGGAAGTTATCATGGTACTGCAACTGCTTATTAAAAAAAACAGTGAAACACAAAAATGGTTTGGTTGATCTCATTCGTTGATGACACAGATGCCCATATCCCCCTCTCTTCTTCTCAAGCCATCTCTCCTTATCTGCCGTGCCATCATTCCCACTCACAACCTTATAATTCAGTTTAATTCAGTTTGTTTAGTTATATCTGCTCTCTTTACAAAGCTATATACAAATGCAATTATCTCCTTTTCTTCCTGAATCCGGAATACCAGTGATAAGCTGCTTAAGTTGTTTTGATTCAATGAAAAATGATGATTACAAAATTAAACTCAAGTTGATTTGAATGGAGAGTATTTGGTGAATAGAACTCCATTTCATCACAGGAAAATCACATTGGGTCAATTTATTGTTCTTCTAATGATTTAAACATCACTATCCATCTCTAATTGTTTGTTTCTAGGGACTAGGGAGGAAGGGGAATGCAAGATATTACGTACTCAACTTGCTCAACCATTGCGCCAATTGTGTATTAATGACAATAATATATTAACCCACAGTGAAGTTTTTCCCCTTATGAAGCAATATATCGATTCATGCAGGGTTCAATTACAAAGGGTTATTATTATGCCCTTTTAGAGGTATTACTTCTAAAAGAGATCCCGACAATTGCAAACAATGCATCAAATAAAAAGGGAAGAAAATGAGTTCATTTTTTCTTTCTTTCTTTCTTTTTCTTTTTTTTTTCCCTTTTTTTTCTCTCCATGTGTTCTCTTTTTTCATTGGATAACACTTTAATAGTTCTTTTGTCAATACAAGAGGGTTGACAAGATTCTGGAAAGTAGTATCTTAGTAAAAATTAATAGAAAACATTATTTATTTATTATTATTCTGTCGAAGATCATTGTAACTGTTATTATCATTACAAAGATTAAGCATCCATTGAAATTAGTGGGATTGTTTTCCCTTGTGTTCTAGTTCTTTGCCAATATGAGTGATGGTTGTTTGGATAAATGAAATATGAATGATGCATTATCAGTTATTAGTTTTGTGTTATTTTGATTTGGGATTTTTTTTTTGTTAACTGAGGGATTTTATCCATTTTATGAATAGGATTTAAGGTTATCTTGAAGATAGAGTTTTATAAGGTTTCTATCCAAATCCCAAATCTAATATAAAACTAGTTATGTTTGGTTGTTTTGTAAGAGGGCTATAAGTGACCCTCTTATCAGCACTTCAAAGAGAACTTTTTTATCATTGGATTCAGTATGAATTTTTTTTCTTTCTTTCTTGATACCAATTATCTTGTTATTGGGTACCTCTCTGCTTTGGTTCTACATCAATGAAACTATGAACTGGCTACCAGACTGATACTTGAACAAAATTGTATAATAGGTGCACAGGCTAAACAAAGATTTTAGAGATAAGACAATTAGAACATGAAAATACTTTTAACCTCAATTTATGGCATGTATTTATAAAACAACAATTAGATTTAGCATATAAAAATGCCAAAAACCAAAGAAGAATCCAAATCTACTAACATAGTATGAAAATTGTGGTCAAGATTATGTGAGACGGTGAGGTAAGCAGAGAATTATAATTTGATTTTGCCAAAGGGAAGAAGACTTACTGTGCTGCGGTGGTAACGGTGGCGCTGCTCTGGTGGTGCCGGTGGTGGCACTGCTCTGGACGTGCGAAGGAAGACGGACCTAAGAGAAAGAGAAACGGTTAGCGACGGAGAGAGAGAGAGAGAGATAGAGACGGAGATGGGGGGAGAGAGAGAGAGAAACAAAGAGGGAGAGGGAGAGAGCTTACCTGATGGCGGTGGCTGGAGGCTGGCGGTCGGAGCTCGCGAGGAAGAGAGAATGAGCGAGAAAGAGAGAGAATTTTCATGAAATGGGGAAGAAAGGGGGGTTCTGGTGGATTTAGGGATTTCATTTTTAGCAACCGAAACATTCGGTCGCTATTTCGGACTCTAAATGGGTTGATTTGAAATTTGAATTCATAAATTTAGCGATCGATTTAAAAATCGGTCGCTAACACGCTCTATTTTAATTTTTTACGCGTCGTTTAGCGACCGATTTAATATCGGTCGCAAAGATAAATAAAATTTAACCGTTGCATTTAATTCGGTCGCCATTTTGGTCGCAAAAAAGTCATACATTTTTTAATTTTACTTTCCTTTATTTTGCGACCGAAATAGAGACCGATAACTCTGCTACGCTCTATTTCGGTCGCAATATCAACTCTAATCAGTGTTTGATTTAGATCCTACAATCGGTCGCCATTTCGGTTGCAAACACCAACCAAAAAATTCGGTCACTATTTTCGGTCGCTAAATAACCTTTTTTGTAGTGATTTGGCTCGGAGTTGGGCTCAGCTAGTTTCAGATATAGAGGAACACAGCCCGGTCACCATGGCTCTACTATCACCACCGCCGCCTTTAGACCTCCGCCTTCCGCCTTCCTGGTTCGAGATTCTACTTCATTCCCCTATTCCTTGCATTAAGACCGATCATTCACTACAAAAAAAATGTTGTTTAGCGACCGAAAATAGTGACCGAATTTTTTGGTTGCTTTTTGCGACCGAACTAGCGACCGATTGTAGGATCTACATGAAATAGTGATTAGAGATAATACTGCGACCGAAATAGCGACCGAAATAGAGCGTAGCAGGGTTATCGGTCGCTATTTCCGTCGCTAAATAAAGGAACTTAAAATTCAGTAATTTTATCCCTTCTTAGCGACCGAAATAGCGACCGAATTAAATGCAACGGTTGAAAGTCAGAAATTTTATGTATTCTTAGCGACCGAAATAGCGACCAAATTAAATGCAACTGTTAAATTTTATTTACATTTGCGACCGATATTAATTCGGTCGCTAAACGGCGCGAAAAAAAAAATTAAAATCGCGCGTGTTAGCGACCGATTGAGTTCTCCGTCGCTAAATTTATGAATTCAAATTTCAAATTAACTCATCCCGCGACCGAATTTAGCGACCATTTTTTATTTAAGTGATTGGCGACCGATTTAGCGACCGATTATTTCGGTCGCTAAATTATAAATCCATAAAATCGTGAAATCTTTCCCTTCTTCCTCATTTCTGCCTTCTCTTCCTTCCTCCCTCACCCATCTTCGATCTTCTCCCTCGCATTCAGGCCGCCACCACCGTGCAGTGGGCACCGCCACCACCGCCGTCTCCGGTAAGCCTCCGTCCTCCTCCTCCTCTTCTTCCATCTCTTCCCTCTTCCTCTCCTCTCTTCCTTTCCCCTCTTCCTGCTCTGTTTTTAATCCCCCCCTCTGTTTCAGGCCGCCATACTTCGCCCCCTCTGTTTCAGGCCGCCATACGCAGCTCTCCGGTCACCACGCACGCGTAGAGCTCCTCCTACCCTCTTCTCTCCTCATTTTGTGCATTCCCTGCTCTGCCTTGAGGTAACCATGCATGGACTCTCTATGTATAATTTTTTATTTTGCTTCATTGTTTCATTGCTTGCTTTATTGCTTACTACTGAGAAGAGCTACTTGTGTATTTCATGTGAGTTGTGATATAGGTGACTGTGATTGAGTAGAACACCTTACCATTGTTTTTAATGTAAGTTGTGATTAATGTTGATGTAAATTCCTATTTAAAAATTACTGTGGTTTTCAATTTTCATTCATATATTTATATCATGTAATGAATATTAAGATACATATAATAGATGTCATTATATGAGATGTGAGATTTGTTTAAAATAAGACCTTACCATTGTTTCTAATGTACACGACTTGCTTGTTTATAAAAAAAAATTATGGTGGTTAGTGGTTACTTGTCAAGTTTAATTCTTATGGGTTATAAATACTTGTTTGGGGGAATTGGTAAAGGTATATGAAGGGGTGACATTAATTGAGATGTGTTGTAGAGATGTAGAGATAATGGCAATAAATTGTGGATAAAAGAGATTGAGACTGATATTACAGACATTAATTTGTAATTAATCTTGTTAATAGATTCATATCTTATATTTAATACTGAGATTTGTGGAAGATATGTTTTGATATGAGATATGTGAGATTTGTTTGAACTAGAAAATTAAGAATATGATACGGGTTGCTTAAGAGAAGGTAAAATTACAGGGAGAGCAAAGAGTTTTGACAGGAGAGTAAGTGTGGCTATTTTGCCAATTACGTTTTTTTTGCTTGAGTATTGGTAATTGTTTCCTATTTATTACCCATCTCATTTTTTTGTTTCGTTTTGTGAGAGAAGTCATAAGATTAATTGTTGCACGGTTGCGAATATGAGGGGTATATATGGTTATCAAGCTTTATCTATTAATTTAATTTAACATTTGTTACTTGAAGTCTATAACTTTATGTAAGTAATTTAAACCATTCTATTGATAGGCTATTCACCCATGGTTCTTGCGTTTCCGAATCACTTCTTTTTGGTGATTGATGATTTCAGAAAGCACATGAAATGACCATGGTCTATTTCATTGTATTTGAGTGTACCTTATTTTTATGGTTAATAATATGTTTTCTTAATGCAACATAGAAATAAATTTGCTGACTTTTTTGGTCTTACAACACTTCTCAGTTCAAGACTTTTACGTAGTCATCTGGCCAAAATGGTTTTATTAGCAACCAGGATTCATATAGGGAAATATGCATTTATTGATGGTGGAAATTTTATTTTTGATTGTATCTTATTTGGCTGATGATGTAAATTTATTGAAGGCTGGTACTTATATCTGAGCATGTTCATACATTTGGATTGCTATGAAGAATAGTTTATTCTCTTTAAAATAAAAATCTTTCAATAACAATGAATCAATGTAATTAGAATAATTTGATATGTATTTATTGATAACTTGTTTGGAAATGATTATGGAATCATATTTGTATATATTTACATTATAAGCATTGGAATGAATTGATAAAGTGTTATTAGTTCGTAAATGGCATGACTTTGTTGTTGTTAATATTCATTTACTAATTTAAAGTCCATGAGCTTAATTAGAAAGTCTCTTCTTGAAGCCAACAAAAGCGAGTCTCTTAGATAATGAAGGATTAAACATAGGGTTAGATAAAATGAAGGGCTAGGCACAGTTTGCCAGGCACATACATGACGGGCCGTCATCATTAAAACATTATTCACATTAGAAAGCAGCTTTGTACACAATATTATGAAAACAACTCTGGTTTTTTACTCATTTGTTTTATTAGGAAATGGAGCTTTCCAGAAATAGTTGTTGATGACCATCCTTACTAGGTTATCTAGGCACTTCCGGTAGGAAAAGTCCTCTCTATGACCATCCTTCAAAACGACGTAAAAGCATCTGCTTTCCTGAAAACTACTATGTTTGCTAATATGTGAAGTTGCATTTCTTTGTTCTATTTTAACATGATAGTATGCTACATGGATCTTTCCATCTTTTCTTATTATCACTTGATGAAGTTTAGACATATGACTTGTTTTCCTTATCGTTTTATCAAAAAATGGACCCGACTAAATGTTTTGAGACAGCCATCCATATAGACCAGTGCAGTGATCTCATCAACTTAAGAATAACGATCGGATTCACGTAATGATGGTTAAGGCATAAACTAATCATTTACTAAATTGTTCTTGTGTATTTGCAGGATTTGATTTCAATCCCGCGATCATTCTACCGTCGTTGGGGACAACAAATACCGCGTGTTGTGACTATTGAAGACAAAAGCGGAAATATGTTCAATGGGAATATAGTAATCCATGAGGATCGCCCATATTTTGCAACAGATACAAATGGTATCGGGAGTTGTATTTGTTGTCCATTCGTGCATTGGCAAAGTTTAAGTACCTTGGGGGTTCTCGTTTCTACATGTTCATCCCTTTGGAAGATTGATGAGTTTTGATATTTTGATTAGTACTTATTGACTGTGGTGTATTTTTATGTTTTGATCGTTAATTAATACTTATTAAACTTTTTTTTATAAACCATTATTAAACTTGCGTTGATTAATGTATATGTTTTCTTGATCATATTGACTGTGGTGTTTTGGATCGTTAGTGCATCATATTTATGTTTTCTATTTATTTAAAAAAATATTGGTGTATTTTGTTTATATCAGAAATTAAAAATCAATGGGGTAATAGTTGAAAAACTATATTTGGTCGGCAGGATCGTTACAGGAAAAAAATAAAAAAATCAAAATTTTGCGACCGAAATAGCGACCGAATATCGGTCACCAAAATTAGGCGAGCTGGTATGCGACCAACTATACAGCGACCGAAATATATATTTTTGCAACCGAAAAATCGGTCGCATATTTGCGACCGAAATATAATTTCGGTCGCTAAACATTTAGCGACCAGGGTTTCTGCTACCCCCTTAATTCGGTCGCTAATTCGGTCGCTATACAGTATAGCAACCGAATTATCATGTTTAGCGACCGAAATCTTCGGTCGCTAAATAGGTTTTTTTTGTAGTGATTTCTTCTTGCTCCGAGTTCGTGCTGCTTGTTCTGGAAACCGTCGTGCCGTCACCGGTGAAGATGGTTGTGCACACAGCCTCTACAATGCCGCCATCACACTCCGTCTTCGTTTTCGATCCCGACGGCTTCAACTCTGCTGTGCGCCACTGACTCCGAGTTAGAAGTTTCACGTCTTTCGGTTTTGGTTCCTTCTTCTCCGTCTCCATCGGGTGCCTTTCTGTCTTTCTCGGCCTGGTCAAGCTCGTCCCCGCTGCTGGTTTCTCCTCCCGCTACGACGCCATCTCTGGTCCCACGTCTGGCTTACCATGGGTTCCATGGAGTTGCAAACATTGGAACATTAGGGTATGCAAAGTATCTTGGGCCTGCTACAAGGAAATTTTATTTTGGGCCCTTATTTTTCTCTTGGATCTAGTTTTTATTTTCTTTTTATGGGCTACTAGATTGGGGAAATCAATTTCTTCATGTTGGATTAATTGTTGGGTTTCACAATTTTATTTTGGGCTCTTTCTAATTAGGTAAGTTTTGGATTAGTTATTAGGCTCCTCATATTATTAAGGCTTATGGACTTCAATACACCTTGAGGACAATGTGTGTTTGCAAGACCAGTGGGATGTAATGGCCCAGATACTACTAAGCCCAATTATCATAAGCTACCATGAGCTACTAGGAAGGGTCTAGAATAATGATGAGTCACATTATTTAGGAAGGACCTAGAATAATGACGAGTCACTATAATGAGTCATAGATGTTGTTGTTAGCTAGTTGGTTAATGGTTTGCTATATATGTAACCTGATGCAATGAATGAAGGCAAGAAGAAAAATATTAAGGAAAGCATTTGCTTTAGGAGGTTGCTCCCCTCACATAGGAGTGTTTTTATTCTCTTTTACTTCTTTAGATAGCTTCTGTTTGGTATAATCATTATTCCTTACAAAAGACCAAGGAAGACACTTGAGGAATATGCCAACACCAATGTCAATCGGCATGTCTCTAGTATAGTGAGACCTCTGGTGAATTCCAACAACTTTGAGATGAAGTTGGCTCTCTTGAACATCATGCAACAAAATCAATTTGTCAGGAAGGAGAGAGGATTCTAATAATCAATCATATCTCCAACTTAATTGAGTTATGTGAAACAGTGAAGATTAATGGTGCTAGACATGATGCTATTCACCTAAGGTTGTTCCTTTTTTTATCTAAGAGATAGAGCCAAGGCTTGGCTCTAGTCTCAACCGAGGTAGAGCATCACTACATTTGATGACTTAGAGGCTAAATTTCTTGCAAGATTCTGGGATATCTTATGCTTTTAAACTTTAAAACAGGGAAGAAGTATCTTTTTTACAACATAATTTAAAACACTAATTACTCCTTAAACTTTTGAATCAGCCTTATTTATAACATGATTCAAATTTTTCGTAGAGACCCAGTCAGCAACTGACACTACACCAAAATTGATTTTAATTTGGGACAATTATTTATTAGCAATATGTAATTTGTGACTAATAGATAATAATTAACCGGTAATAATCATTATATGATGACCTATTTTATGACAAATTACATAAGACAATTTTTCTTTTAAATATACTAGCAATTCATCCGTTGCGATGCTAGGAGATATTAGAAAACAAAATAACAAAATATTAAACCTACTTTAATGAAAGTAAATTTTAAATACCAAAATCAATTTTTATCCAGTTTGTGGAAAATAAAATCTTAATTAAGTGCATAATTTAAAAAATTGAGAATACGTAACCAATATCCTTAAACAAGTTAAGGAAAATAAGAAAGTATGAAAGGAAAAGTATGAAAAGAGAATACAATAATGTTAGCAAGTGTTGGGCTCATTAATAAGTTAACCAAAATTGATAAACACAAAAGTCATGGAGATACGCCCGTAACAATATAATGGAAACCAGGAACCAAGGGTAAATTTGGAGAGAAATGTCATTTGGAAGCCTCCGCCTTTTGGATACATGAAATGCAACATTCAGGGAGAAAAACTGCACGGGCTCAGGTGTGTGTGTTTTTTTTTAATAGACAAATTTTAGTGTTAATGTTAGTATTTTATTA
This sequence comes from Sophora flavescens, assembly GCA_030762895.1. Lineage (NCBI taxonomy): Eukaryota > Viridiplantae > Streptophyta > Magnoliopsida > Fabales > Fabaceae > Sophora > Sophora flavescens. The sequence continues at coordinate 251,605,217 of CM061063.1, read as the reverse complement.
GTGGGTGGGTTTGAACCTCAACCTCCTTATCACTTCACTCCTTAACTCTCTCATCTTAACTACCTTGACCACCTTATCACTTCCTAGGGCTCAGGTGCTTGTTTGAGGGATGAAGCAGCAAGAAATTCCATTCTAGCATTTACAAGCTGGTGCTTTGGCTCGATGACTCCAGCAGAAGCTGAGGGATGGGGTTTATTTCAAGCTCTTCAATGGCTTCGTTCAAAGCTTTCAAAATTTGATCATTCAGATGGATAGCAAACAAGTGGTTGATGATAAGCACATGGCCAAATCTGACAAGTCTGAATATGGTTCTATCCTTACTGCATGTAGTACCCTTTTATTTGTCATTGAATAACAACTTCCAATTTGTTTTTAGTAGACGGCAAGTAAATGGTAGCAGTATCCATGCTTTAACAAAAACTTCTATCAACTATGCTAATAGCTAGAATTCTCTATTGTATTTGAACATTATTATATAATGAAAGACCTTGATTTTGCATGCCTAAAAAAAAATAGTCACGACTCATGATATATATTATATTTAGGGTTTTTCTATCATGTGCAATTTTACATGGATTAAGTATCTCAAATAAGTAAATTTGTATAGGAACTTGTGTATTTTACACTTTCAAAACTGAAATACTTCGTTTTCCAATAAATAGTTATTATTTTTATGTTTCTTAATATGTGCAAAATTGCACATTATAAAAAACCCATATATTTAACCAAATTACGTGTTAGAGAAGCCAAATGTTAAAGAAATAATTCATATGACGTCAAAAAAGAAAATTACTGATGATTGATTTAATGGCAACCCGTATCCACTTATCGATATAAAGTTATTTTTTTAATGGCAACCCGTATCCCCTTATCGATATAAAGTTATTGACGTGAGTATAAAGGTTACGCAAACTCGGACGGGAAAACCAAAAGAGCAAATATAAGGTAGTGATTGAGAATAAAAATTTCTCATGTCTGATATAAGTTTTAAAAATTTATTCACATACATAAATGATGCTCATAAATAAAATTAGTTAACCATAACTCGAAACTTCAAAAAACTTTATTCCCTTGTCCCATAAATATCTGATAATAAAATATTTCAGTCACATAAGTACAGTATTAGCTTTACACAATCACCCAAAAAACCAGAAAAAAAGCCTGTTAATAACCTGTTCATTGCAACAAAAAAAAAAACCATAAGAAACAATCAAACCAATGCCAATAAAGTTTAGTATGTTCCCAGAAAAAGTGTGCCACCACATAGTAATAGAGAAGGGAGCTAGCCAAGAATTAATCATGTAACCAATAAGTCCACCAAGCCCACCATTCCAAAACTTTACAATCAGTGTTTTGTGCACCTGCAGATGTTCCATAAACCGTAACACCAGAACCGAGCCACTATCCCACCAATACCTCATTCTAATCTTCAATCATAATGCAGAAAAAAATCTTGCTTTCCATCTTGAGAGAGTGAGTCAAACACTTGAGAGATAAACAGGCGAGGCTGTGACTGTTTTATCTTCATTCATTTTTATGCGTTAATACTGATCTTTTGTTATGGACATAGAGCCACTCTTCAGTTGATTTTGCAGGTTGTTTTTATCTTGCTGTTTGAAGAACCTTTGATGGTTTCCATGAGGGATTATAGTGAGGATTACAAAAATGAGAGACAAAAATATTTTGAGAGAAGATCGTTAGTGAGGAGGAATTCTGGAGTGATATGTGAGTGGGATACACTATTGAGGAGGTTTATGTAAAGGATTTTTTGGGAAGGGTTTTAGTGAGAGTTTCAAACACGGTTTCTGGAATTCTTTACAACATCTACATGGTCTCTCTGTTTGCTATTACATGAGGAAGTTAAAGTTATTTTCTTATTACGAAACATATACAAAGAATAAACAGCATTGATGTTTTGCTGTTGAAGAAACTAAGAGTTTAACAGATCCTCAGCACAACTATGATTTAGTTTACATTTTGGTCAAATTTGAAGTGCTAAAATTAAGATATATAGTTAATAACAAATTTTCATATCGAGATGGATTTAAAGATATACTAATTAAAATTACGTGAAAAGCATGTATGGGTGTGAGAGATAGATAAAAACAACCAACCAAAATTCAATTTGTATGCTAAGAAAATCGATTAAGGACACACAAACAGAATAAATAAGTTCAAAACATACTGCTACAAGGGAAATTAACACGCCTATTATAAGTTACGGGTGTCCTCTACTTCTCTTCCTTGATGGGGTTTATAAAGTGACTGAGACCATTTGTCAGAGCTGATGATGAGATCAAAGAAGCTTTCAATATGCTGAGACCCTGCAGCAACACCCAAATTAAAACTTACGAAAATGTTTTACTATCGAGCAATTAATTAACATTTTGTCTAATAAGTTGATTGAAATATTAGAAGATCGATCGTGTCTCAAGTCTCGACATAAGGATTTACCACTTCCGTGCCAATGGTGATAACCTTTTCCTCCAAATCTTCGGGTGGAATTCGCAATTTACTCAGATATGAAAAAGCAGAAAAGCATGAACTTGATGTCACGACAAAGTCATCAGTTACCATATACAATGATAGCTTCTTAACGAATCCTCTTCCACCATTATAGTTATATACTTCACCGGTTGATGACTGCGGCTCCAAATAGCTCAATGGAGCAATACATGATGTAGCACTATAATCTTTGTAATAACCTTGTGAAACAGTTAAGTAGCCGCTTAACACTTTCTTAGTACTGTCACAGTAACTCCGACAAGAATAATTGGAATTAGACACTTCATCAATGGGTAATATCTGCTTCCGGAGTTTGAATTGGTGAGCAATGCGAAAATTAACAAGCACATTCTTAAGATCAGACCTCAAATATCTGTAGTCATCAAAATTAACAAGGCTTCTGTATAGATTATCTATGCTCCCTAAGCAAGAGTTACCTTTCAACATTTGCTCCACCCCTCCCAAAGGGAAGGTCAAAAAACTAAATAGGAAGTCAACAAAATCCTCTTCAGCAAAAGCAAACAATATCTTTCTTTTGGATTTTCTTATCATTACCTTAAGTTTAATCATCTCCCCACCAACATTTGCCTCAGGCTTATCAACATTAAAATACATTAATGAACTACTTGGTGTTGCATTATGAGACAACTGTTTGTTCCTCAAGAAAAAGTCTGTAAAAGGTGTCTCAGAGAGTAAGCAGAACTTCAGTAAGTCCACCATCTACAAAGATTAATTAAACACTATATATTAAATACGTAACTTAGAGCAAATAAGACAAATGATGGCATGAATCTTAAATGTACTAAAGTGAAGGCATAAGTATAATCAATTATCATGATCAATTATAATAATAAGTTAATTTTTTAATTACAGCACCCATCTTAATTGCTATATGTTTATAGCTAAAAAAATATCATATTGATCAGTACTCCTACATATATGTATATTTGTCATGCATTAATAATAGCAGCGCATGGTTACCTCCTTCTCATTGACACTAGCAGTTACTTCTTTGATTGCTTTGAGGTCTCCAATGTCAAGTAGAGAAGCTTGAAAATTTGCAGGCATTATCTTTAGGTCATCAGAAATAATAAAAGTACCCATCTCAGTGAACCATTCAATATTAATCTTAGATACATTTGGAGGTGATATCTCTCTGTTCATGAGTTTCCCGCAATAGCATATTTTGTTCTTGAATGTGCTCAACAAGCCACCATATTCTTTACGACTGCACTCCCAGTTCTCACATATGAAGTACTTCATGTTTTCTGTGTCATCAATATTGAGCTTCACATTTTGACAATAATATTCCCATGCGTTCCTGGGATGAAGCAACATTTCTTTACAAGTTTCTGCTAAAAAATGCTTTACATCCAGATTGGCCACGCTTTCGTACAATGCGCTCAGGCTACCAATGCTAACCTTCTTAATGTTAGATTCCTTAGCAACAAGCCTAGCAATCGTGCCCAAAGGCAAGGTTAAGAAGCTTAGCAGGACATCCACAAACTCCTTCCCTGCCTGGATATATACCACTCTTTTTTTCACTTCGTCTACCAAAATTTGGAGGGGAACAGCCATTGTAAGACAGTAGTTTGCTAAGCACAAAGTAATTATCTAGAATCGGTTCCTTCTTTTATCCTGGTACCCTCCTCCTTACATATTTATAAAGCTATGCAATCTGAATATTCTCTTGGTATTTTGAAAATAAATGAGTATTTAGAATAACTCACTAATTGTGTGAAGAAAATTTATTCGAGCTATTAATTGCTCTTTCAATTTCCAGCCTCTCCAACTTCCCATTTCTAATTTATGAAGTTCACCCCATCTACCACTAGTTTTTATTTCTATTTTCTACCATTTGAATATTTGATAGTAGAGGTGTTCGCGGATTGGATTGGATCGGTTTTGAGCAGAAAAGTTATCCAATCCAATGATAAAAACAACATGTGGTTTGGATTGGATCGGTTTGTTTCCTTCAAAAAATCCGATCCGATCCGATCCAATCAAATGCGGTTTGGATTGGATTGGATAATTCGGTTTTTATCCATACATATTTACATAGTTATTTACATCAAAGAACATCCAATATTTCGGCTCGATTTGGATTTGATTGAGTATTTAAAGAGTCATATGAATTTGTTACTTATTTAAAATAAAAATTAATTTTAAAATATTATATTGACAATTTCTAATAAGTGTTTCAACGGGATATACATGAATGATGTGCACTCTCATGTGTAAAGATATTTTATACTATCAACTAATTATAAATTGTTAAATCATATAAATGTTTGGTTATTGTCCTAAATATATTAAAAGTCACTCATAACATGATTTATAATTGGTTAACAGTGTAAAAGTTTTTACACTAACATTACATTTACATACCAATTAAACTCTCTAATATAAGGATTAGATGATAACTTATAAAAATATAAAGATTAATAATTACTTTTATAATATAAAGATCAAATTATTTTCATTGAACTAAATAATTTCGGTTCGGTTTGGATTGGATCGGTTTTACATATAGGATCCGAAATCCGATCCAATCCAATGAAAAATTTCGGTTTTTTTCGGTTTGCGGTTTTTTCGGTTTTCGATTATTTCGGTTGTCGGTTTTTCGGTTCGGTTAGTACGGTTGGCATTGGATTGGATCGGTTGATGAACATCCCTATTTGATAGAAGGATATGTCACTTGCATAAATTCATTGAATCCGCGCAAAGTAATAATATTTGCACACTACATATATTCACATATTTCTTACATAGAAAATACTTATTTCGTTTTTTTATGTATTTCTGTAATGGTCTAAATAATTTGTGTAAGTCACTTAATTTCCATAATATAATACTTTATTGAAAACAAACTAATGTGGTGTTTGGAAGAGCTTATTTAAGCTCCATTTGACTTATCTGATGACATAAGCTCTTATGCAGTGTGTTTGACAGAGCTTATAAAAATAACTTATGTCATCCCATAAGGAGTTTTTGACTTATTTTCATAAGTCACTGGGAGAAGCTTATGGAATTATCATAAGAGCTTATGCATTAAACACCCTCTCCGTGTTTTTCACTATTCGAATCCTCTCATGCCCTTTCTTTCTTTTTCTTTCTTTAAGCGCTTGTGGCATAAGCTCTCATGCGATAATGTCTTATGTGATAAGCTCTTAATTAAGGTGTTTATTCAAACACACCCTAAATGAAAGTTTGAACGTGCGAATACAATATTAGAAATAAGAAATTTTTTAAAACTAAAAATTGACAGAATTTGTTGTTTGCTTGATTGAACCGTCTGTACGTGGGTCAAAAACTATTGGAATGTGATCATTCTGCTATTAAAGGATTGTCTCCAAGATACTTTAATTGCCATCTATCACATTGGCTGATTTTTGGGGCTTCCTTCCCCATAAAAAACGTAAAAAATCCTACCAATGGAAGAAGCACAGTCAGGGACGGTGGATTTTTGTTGCTTTCTATAACCATCCACTATCTTTATTTTATGACTTTCCCAATGCTTTTAAATTTTAATAATTATTTAATTTATAATTTTATTTTATTCAAGCAACATAGCATTTTATGGTTGAAGATACTTTAAAAAAGGAAAATGATTTTTGAACACACAAAATGGACACAAATATGGTGTCCCTTTGTTTTTATTGTGTATTTTTGGAATACGTGTATACAAGAAGATAAAAAGTAAGTAAGAGATAGAGATAAATATATACGATGTCACATATGATGTCAAAATTTTGTGTTCAAATATCATAGCTGTTTAAAAAAATTGATGAGATTAGGATAATGTTTTTTGAACATATATGGTGTCCCCTTTACATTTTGTGGTATTCGCGAGATGTTTATATACAAATATGATAAAAAGTAAGTGAGAGATATAAACAAATATATACGGTGTCACATACGGTGTCAAAATTTTGTGTTCAAATATCACAACTCATGTGATTATGCTTGATGGTGTACATGATTATCGGTAGGAAATTCCTTCTTACATATTATAAGTAAGAGGAGTGTTATTTTGATACCAAAATCACACACCAACACCTATTTTTATACTTTTCCCATATATTTATTCATTATTTCTCTCTCATCTAATTTCATCGTTTTCTTTTCTAAACTCACAATGAATTAGGGGTGTTCGCGGATTGGATTGGATCGGTTTTGAGCAAAAAAGTCATCCGATCCAATAATAAAAACAACATGCGGTTTGGATTGGATCGGTTTACTTCCTTCAAAAAATCCGATCCGATCCGATCCGATCCAATCAAATGCGGTTTGGATTGGATTGGATAATTCGGTTTTTATCGATACGTATTTACATAGTTATTTACATCAAAGAACATCCAATATTTAGGTTCGATTTGGATTTGATTGTGTATTTAAAGAGTCATATGAATTTGTTACTTATTTAAAATAAAAATTAATTTTAAAATATTATATTGACAATTTCTAATAAGTGTTTTAACGGGATATACATGAATTGATATGCACTCTCATGTGTAAAGATATTTTACACTATCAACTAATTATAAATTGTTAAATCATTATAAATGTTTGATTATTGTCCTAAATATATTAAAAGTTACTCATAACATGATTTATAATTGGTTAATAGTATAAAAGTTTTTACACTAACATTATATTTACATACCAATTAAACTCTCTAATATAAGGATTAGTTGATAACTTGTAAATATATAAAGACTAATAATTACTTTTATAATATCAAGATCAAATTATTTTCATTGAACTAGATAATTTCGGTTCGGTTTGGATTGGATCGGTTTTACATATAGGATCCGAAATCCGATCCAATCCAATGAAAAATTTCGGTTTTTTTCGGTTTGCGGTTTTTTCGGTTTTCGGTTATTTCGGTTTTCGGTTTTTCGGTTCGGTTAGTGCGGTTGGCATTGGATTGGATCGGTTGATGAACACCCCTACAATGAATGGTGGTGTCAAAAGTACTTTTTTTTTTATAAGCAAAAGTGTATTTTTTTTTTAAAGCAAAAATATATTAAAGAAGAGTATAAGGGATGCTCAGCCCAAATACAACAAGAGAACCAAAAGCATCAGATAAACTATAAAAATAATACTACTCCTTAAACGAACTAGTATGAGTATTACAGAATCCTACCCCCGTATAACTCCCCTAGAATTTGTCCTTAACTAATTTGATTTGCATACAAATTCAATTTTAGTTGTTTGAGTTGGTTGACTGTTCTAATTTGGATGATTGTTCTTTCTTCTTCTTCTTTTTTGGTAGAGTTGGTTGACTGTTCTTGTAACATCCCGATTTTTACTATTCTTTAATATCGGTAAATATATACGTATAATTGTTTATATTTTTATCTGAGACCTAGAAAATGATTTTGAATAAAACAAAATCATATTTATACTCTACTTTATCGTAGAGAGTTACGGTAAAAATTTAGGTTTAAAATTCAGACGAAACTCGGTCTGCGTTTTAACAGACAGTAAGATTTTACTGAGCAGAAAACCTAATTTTGACCCGAGAAAGAAACCATTTAGATTTTTATTTTATTTCCAACCGCAGTGCTTATTTTGAAAATTTTCAGAATAAATAGGTTATTATGCGATAATCGGTCAAGAACGGAGGTGCAGAGACAAAACCCGACGCCAGACGGATGAGGACAATGAGGCATCATAGATGACTCATGGGGGTGAGTCATAGGGGTTAGTCATCTTGCATTAAATGCAAGTAATGATGGTTATATGTAAAAAGACCAAAATGCCCTTGATCTTTAAGTGAAATTTCAAGAGTGTCCCTAAGTGAATTTTGGCCAAAATACCCTCTAAATATACTTAATTTCATGCAGCCCCTCTACTGAATCAAACTCATTTCATTTTGATTTCATTTCATCATCTTTCTCTCAAAAACCTTAATCGGGTAAACAACGGAACCAGACATGAATGTGCAGAGATATACCGGGAGAACAGAACGACGAGTCGTCCATGATGACTCAAGAGGAATGAGTCACCATAATGACTCACCATAGCCATTAATGTGCATTTATGACAAGTAAATGTGAAAAGACTAAAATACCCCTAACCTAACCTATGTCTAGTTAACTCCAACTAAGGTTAGCCAACCATGATTACAACAAAATATCTTCTACCTCACATGTGGTCACAAATCAACCACATACTCCTGCTCACCATTACCACTCATTTGTCATGATGATTTCAAGTGAAATGACCAATTTACCCCTAAGTTAACCTAACCTAAGTTTGGTTAATTCAACCATGATTCAACTAAAATATCTCCATCCTTTTTGGGGAGTTAAATTCGGCCACATCACTCTAGATCCACCTCCACTACATATTTCTCTCCTTCATCCATGTCCATTCAATTTTGATGATGACAAAATTACAAATATCTAGATATTTTCCTTACTAACTTAACCTAGGGTAAGTTACTATCAACCATGGTTATCAACCACATTTTTGCCCATTTGGATCATGAAGCCCACGACCTCCTCCCTATAAATACCCCTTGTTACTTCATTTTTGTTGCTCTTTACAAGTGCTTCATCTTCACTTCATCTCCATTCTTTATTTTCCTACACAAAAACTCTTAAGTTCTTCATCAAAATTTTCAAAGGAAGTCTAAGATCTTGATCATTTATTGAAATTCCAAAGGTATAGCCTTATGATCCATGATCATACCTTCACTTTTCATCATAAGTTTTCTTCTTAAATCCATGTTTTGTTCAAGATCAAATTTCTAGATCTAGAACTTCAAAAATCTCTAGAAAAACATAGAAAAAGCATTTTAATGTGAGATCAATTTCTATGATCTCCATATGACTTCTATTTTCATTATCCAAGAGCTTGAAAAATTTAGAGATCCCTAGCTATTTCTTCTTGACTTGACCGAACCTATGTTCAAGTGGGCTAGGATGATTTTATTTAATCTTTAACTTGATTCCTTGTTGATTGATCATGGCTAGGTTTTGGTGGGCAAAACCGTGGCCTACCACTATCCTACCTTAATGTAGGTATGTGTGTGGTTTATATTGTTTTTATGTTGTCTTGAAACTCTAAGGGCTCGTTTGGTGGTCAGGATAGGATAAGGGCGGATAGGATAAGAGAATAGGATAAGAGTAAGATAGGATATGAGCAGGATAAGCTGTTATCCTATCCAATGTTTGGTGTCCACCAGATAACCAACTGGACAACATTATAATTTAAGTATGAATTTTAAAAAATTTCGTTTTTATTCTAAATGTTTTCATCTTTTATTAAATTTACTTTTTTTTTATAATTTTCATTATTTAAATTTATATAAAAAACCAAAATTATCCTTTTGATAAAATTACATATAATGTTTTAAATTTTTTAAATATTTTCTAACTAAAATTATTTTTTTTATATTTTTAAATAATCATTTTTTGTTTTTACTTTGCATATAGTTAAAATTGATTATTAATATTTTTATAATTTTAAATATTTTATATTTTATTATACCTTTTTTTGGTAATCATGTTAAATTTTATTATACTTTAAATTATTATTTTATTATACTTTAATTATTTTATATTTTATTATACTTTAAATCACCCAATCCTTCTTGTTACCGGAAAAAAAAATTCACCTTATCCTATCCTGTTGAGTTCTAACCCAGCCCTCCCCTCAGGATAGAATTTTAACTAGATTGACAGAATAGGATAAGTGACAGGATTGACTTATCCTATCATTCTGGCTCACCAAACAATAGTTTCAAACATGATATGATAGCTTATCATATCTTGTCTCTCTTATCCTGACCACCAAACGGACCCTAAAAGTTAGGGTTATGTCTTTGTGTGTGTGAGAGTCTCTAAGAGGACTTTGTATCATGATTGTGTCGTGACTATGTTGTGAGCATGATAAATGATATATATGTTTTTTTGATGCATGATAGTTAAAAGAAAATGGTTAATATGCTTACTTAATCATTGAAAGATCATATGTGGAATATGTTAAATAATCAAGCCATGATTTAGTGTTTGAATACATGAATATGTATGATGTTTGGAGATTGATTGATGAAGAGAAAATCTTCATTGGTGTTGTTCATGGTTCGGCCATGTTGTGGAACAAAAAGGTTATGAAAATCTTAAGGATTAAAATCATGGAATCTTATGAGTATTTCAAGTTTTCAAAGAATGACAAAACCAAGAAAAATAACTAAGTTTGTGACACTGTCTTTAGGGCAGTATAAACTGTTTGTCCTATTTTTAAGGACCGCCTTATCTTATTTTAAATGATCCAAAATTGGTTTGAATTGAATTGGTTGATTAAATTGAAAGTTATGAATTTTTAAAGATCTAAGGACTAATATGCAAATACTGAGAATTTCAGGGGTTGTTCTGCAAATTTTATTTTTATGTACTCTGATTGTAGTCCTTAATGATATAAAACTATAGAAATTGATTTGAAGTTATTTGGATTAATACATAAAAAGATATAAGCTTTTTAGTAAATGGGGACCTTTTTGCAAATATTGTAAAATATGGGGCAGATATGTAGTTTCTGGAAAATTTGATGGTTACTGAAAAATATATAGAAGTTGGTTTGGTGTGATTTGAAGTTATAAATAAAAAGTTATAAGATTTTAAGTGAATAAGGACCTTTTAGCAATTAATGAAAGTTTAGGGACCAAACTGAAGTTTTAGAAAATTTATGTAATTGGATAGTTAGAAACTATTTTTCATGCTTATCAAACTGTTCTAAAACTCCAAAATGAGTTTTGGACCATTAGAGTGTAAAATCATTGAAAAAAGATTTACGCGATTTATAACTTAACGACGTTTGGTCAAATTTTTAGGAATTTTGTATAAATGGAGAGTGAGATGTAAAATCAGTGTTTCAACATTTTCCATATGAATATTATAACCTAGGAGGGTAATATATTTGAGGTTAACAACCATATTTTCAAAAGTATGGCTTTTGGGCCTAAATGCAGTAGAAAGCGGTAAAACCGTCGTTAAACGTTTTTAAGGATTTTCGAGAAAATGTTTTGAGAAACTGATACCTATGTATCTTTGATGGAAATTATTCTTGAAAATTGATTTGATTTTATCTAAAGGTTTTGGTTTTAAGCCAAAAGGATTTTAGTCTTCAAAGATGAGTTTTTACAGTAAAATGCAAAAACCTAATTCAAGAACGACTTAGTGAAAATACGAACGTAATTATGACCTGGGGTGGAACACGACCTGATGTCATAAAGTATGGATAATTCATTATCGATATTCCATAAAATTTAATGAATGCAGAATGATTTGTTTTCTTGGAAGCCAAAGAAAAAGGTTCAATTAGAAAAGTACAGATAAATAAATAATTGGACTTGTGTTCCAATCTCATAATGCGTTAGGACTTTTAAACAAAGTGTTTTAAGATATCTTTACACAAAGATGAAAGGTTACTTGAGAACTTCAACTTGATGTTGAGAACATCTAGCATCTGAAAAAGCACGTTGAGAGAATTCCAATGGAATCAAGATGTCATCCGATGGATAAACAAGAAGAATGCATTTCCGGAAAATTTTACCTAAACACATAGTGAAACTATGTTCTGTAAGGTTGTTGTGCCTAGGAGATTGAGCTAAAACTTTAATGTGGGTGTGAATTCCGTAGGACCGATCTGGTTGATGCTTGGGGATGTCGAGGTTATGAAATACTCACATAGGCCCTGTGGGTTGCTCCTCTGTGGCGTGGTGATCTAGCAACACACCGATATACTTGAATAGACGCTACGTGTTTTTTGGTAGTGTAGGATGTTTCCGAAAAATTCTATGACGTGCACGCCCTCTTCTATTGACGCATTCTTTATTACCCAAGGCTGGTATCTCAGGAACAATCCTCCGAACCACTCTCTCCAACTGTTCGTAAAACCATGGTATATGAATTCTGAGGTCATTCCTCAAGTCCTAGATGTCTTCTATCTAGGAAAACGTGGTGCTGTGGTCAAGTTTCTATGAAACATTATTGTTTGATATGAGTGTAGATATGATTGATAATTGATAATTGTACGTACATGAAAGTCGTACCACTGCATGTCTGCCTTATGTGTAAGATAGATGAAAATCTCACCTCCTTATTTTTATATTGCCTATGTCGGCTGGCTATGTGTCTTCTGTATTCTTTTGAGAAGATTGAGATGTCAAGATGTCACTTGGCTGACGCATCGTAGAGCTTGCGGACGTTATGGTGGAGTTTCTAGTGGATGTCTTCCAGAATATCGATGGTTCGTAGACCATGTTTTTCCTCTTGGAAGAGGAAAGTGCTTAGTTCGAGATTTACTATTGTAGTAGCTCTAGTAGTGTCTTTTGTGACGACGTCGGTAGTGGACTCAAATAAAGTTTCCACTAGATCTCGTCAGTTGGGTCTGTCTTTCTCACGATGTATGAGAAAGGATTGTCTTCTCGATCTATTTTAATTTGGCCAGCGGGGTATGTTTGGAAGTAAATGTATTTGTCCATGGAGCTGTGACTCCTAGTATCTTATATTTTAGGAGCTGCGTCTCCACATTTTTATGTTGAGTCTGTACATTCTATGATTTCTGTTTATGAGTCGGGTTGGGTATTATGTAAATGATTTTCGAACTTATGATCCTCATTTTGATAATGGAATATTTGATTGTCCATTCATTTAAAACATAGTAGTTATATTTACGACTTACGAAAAAGAAAAAAAATTACCCAATTCTTTTATAGCCAAATTTAATTAACTTACTTTTCAGCCTTAAAATGTCACTTACGATGTAGCACCCGAGAATGGTGTATCATTATTGGTATCAGAGCTGGCCGAGTCTTTTTAGGGCATGGGGTTCAGGTTTGTTGTTGTTTTTGTTGTGTCTTATCTGGTTGTGTCTTGTGTTGTTTTGTATTCTTGGTTCTACGAAGAACCAATGTTTGGAAGGATAATGACATTAGTCTATCCTTGAATGTGTTTATGTTCTTTATAACGTTGTTCTGAAAGGAATAATATTGTTTTATGGCGAGTCTATTGTAATCTGTATGACTAATTGAGTTTGGTCTTATAGGATTATAATGGCTCGTGGCGGAGGAAATGTGGCTATGAATGCAGCTGTGCGAGCGATGACACAAATGACTGTCGCGTTTGTGTGACGTGAAGAAAGAGGAGCTGAAAGCAGAGGACTGGATGAATTCCTACTTTGAAATCCGTCGGAATTCAAGGGCGAGTTTAAGCCTGAGCGAGCTGAGTTATGGATTCAATCTTTGGAGAAGATTTTTGTTGCGATGAGGTGTACTGATAATGACAAGGTTACTTATGCTGCCTACATGCTGGTGGGCGATGCTGAAAATTGGTGGAGAGGAGCTCGCCAAATGCTTGAACATGACCAACAAGCGGTGAATTGGGAAGCTTTTCGTAGGAAGTTTCTAGAGAAGTATTTTCTAGCAAGTGCAAGAGATGCTAAAGAAATGGAATTTCTGCAGCTGGAGCAAGGGAGTACGACTGTAGCTGAATACGACACTAGATTTGAAAGTCTGTCGAAGTTTTCAGTCTATCTGGGTGACAATCCACATGAAGAGTGGAAGTGTCGCAGGTTTGAAGGAGGATTGCGGTATAAGCTGAAAGAATTAGTAGTTACAATGGAAATATCTGTATTTCCGAGGCTGATTGACAAGTGTAGACAGATAAAGGACTTGAAGGCGAGTCGTGAGGCTAATCAACAGAGTTTTGGACCGTTTAGGTTCAAGAGGGGGAATTACAACAATAATAACAAATTTCAGAGGAAACCATACGACAGACGGTAAGGCCAACAGCAGTTCCAACAACGATCTTTTGGTAGAAGTAGTAGAGGTTCTGGATCATCTAGGAATCTTCCACAGAATTGCATAAGATTGAATGTTAAGGGAGGTTGTTCCCCTTGTTCGTAAGACTGAATGTTAGTAATGAGTGAGGATTATGTCAATGGCGTAGTCAAGTACCCTAGGGATTGATCTTGAGCGATTAAGGACGATTAATAGAATGGAAGTAACGGACTAATTCCCCTTTAATTTGTAAGACATGAACATCAATTCAATATTAATGAAACTGATGAGTTATGGATTAGAAGAGCCTTAGGATTGAATCTGAGAATGTCCCAAACAAGTGGCAATAGGGTCTGTGACCCTTCTGTCCAGAACAGTAGGGCGCGCATTCGAGCACGCCCGTGCTCAACAGGGAACACGCCCGTGCTCCCATTCAAACTCGGAACTAGGCACGCTGCTTAAGCACGCCCGTGCTCAACAATTAGCACGACCGTGCTTGACTGTGATCTCAGCACGACCATGCTGAAGGCTGAGCACGCCCGTGCTCACCTATGCAGAACAGGAAACATAATGGTGCAGAAGTAGGGGTTTTGTCCCAAATGCTCTAAAGACTTAATAAAATACCAACGGAACATGAAGACCAAATACAAGTGATAAGATTTTTGTACCTTTTAGACTAGTGGCCAAAGGGGCCTTGATGCATGATGATCAAGGTGGTAATCTCTAGTGCTTAATGGCTAGAGTGTTAATGATGATGTGGTACCTTGGTAGCCTAGCGGCCAAGGGGCCTTGATGCTTGATGGTCAAGGTGGTAATCTCTAGTACAGAACAACTAGAGTGTTTAATTAATGAATACGAAAGACAACGATGAATTGATTGTGTTAAAGCTTGGGTAGCCTATGGGCCCAAGCGGAGGTGGTGGTTGTGCTTGTGTGTTTTGTTGAGCATACATTCACGCATCGGAGATAATAGTGGAGGATGTTCAACATAGGGGAGGTCACCCGAGAGTAAGACGATCTGGCCGTCTGCGGAATGTACAACTGTGGTGGCGCACCCAAGAATAAGGTGCGTCGACTGTCCTAGGGGTCCATCTGAGGTTCGATGGGTTGCCCCAGCGTTGGTGCTTATTGGCCAATGTGGAAATGTAACACCGAAGTTGACTTCCTGAGATAGAATGGATCCAAGTGCATAATGGAGTAGTGGACCAGAGTTGCATTGCATAGCATACCCGTTTATATTATGATGTATATATGTTATATTGTTGCTTGCTATAACATTATTTTTTGATGTATGCTCATCTTGCTAACTGCTTCCTTGCCATTATATTCATATTTATGTTTCTTACTCCCTATCTCTATGTTTCTTGTTGTGGCATGTATCTTCTATGCAAAGGACGGTGAGCAGCCAGTTGAGGAGTGACTCCAAGGAGCCACGACTCTTTAGTTAGGATTTCCAGTTTTCAGTAGTTTGTTTAGTTAGTTGTTTTCAGTTGTATCCGAGGATTTATTCCGGATCGGTTATACCAGCTCTGTAATGTGACATCGGGGTTGAGTTTTTCTTTTATGTTATGTTATGTTATGTATTATTTTCCGCGTTTTGAGACTTAATACAATGTGGTACCTTTTATCTTAGTTTTGATTATTTTCAATAAATGAAGTTTTATTTTCAATTACCCTATCTTTTTATGCTTTATATGTATGCGGGGTTGAGGGTGTCACAGAGTCAATCCACCAAAGTTAAGCAACAGAAACCACCTCATTCACCCCTTTCCTCATTTAGTTTCTATATTATCATCTATTGCCAACCACCGCTCCACTCCAATCACAACACCCAATTTTCCCCCAACGCCTAGATGAGATTAGCCTCTGACCTAAATATAGCTCTATTACAGCTCCTAACATGAGAATCTGAAAAAGAAAAACTAACTTGTTGGGCGCTAACAATTGCTGGTCTCTTCCCCTCAGCAACATCTTCCCTCTCCAAGATCATTGCCTCAGAAAAACCCCCACACACAGCATCTTCTTATCAGCTATTTCAGTCGAACCCCTGCCTTCGATTTGTTCTTAGACCACCTCACAACACATTTCTGCTTGACCATGCGGACTAGCCTCTTGTGCGACTTCACCATAAAATCATTATTTGAAACAAAAGGATTCATGCAAACTCTCTCTTGAACACCATCAACAGCTGAAGACGCAGACCCTCCATCCAAGCGCAAGATGACGTCCTTCATAGAGCCCAATTTAGTTCGTTTAGAAACTAGAAGGGTATGGCCCTTAGGTAATGCAATCGAACCACTCCCGTTAATTTCATAGACATATCCTGAATATTGTTGCAACCAACAAATTGAGGTCCACTTGATTGCACCTCACACTGTGGCCCATTTAAAGACACATGCAAGACCAACAAATTTTGCAGCCCAATATATACATCTATGGAGTTTTCCACCATGTTGTCCCTCTTCACATTCAAGAGTCTTCGCTGAGCTTATAATACGCGGCCCAACTGTAACGCCTAGTTTTAATTAACACTAATTTAGATGATTAAAATAAGGATAAACCTTGACGTTGAATTCATAAATTCAAGAAGTAAGAATTGATATAAACTAAAAATATACATTCCAACACCTCCCGAATCTGAGTTCGGAAACAAATGCAAATCACAAAAGTTCCTAAATGACTTAACGATCATACCGATAGGCTTATCCTTAGAGCCCAATCACATGGAATTATATCCAACGCGTAGCGTATGCAAGTTACAAAAATAAGTAAGGTCCTCGAATTAGAACCTTACGTCAATTCAATAAATTTAAATTTAGCATAGCTAAAATTAAATTTAAACAACTACAACAAGGTATAACTAAGGTCAAAAAATTACCCAGACAATCACAACATTAAAAAAAAATATTGAACAAGCATATTAAAACAATTCCCAATATTCCTAAGCAGTTATACTAACCCGCATATACGAACTATACCTAACATATAATCTTCCCCCACCCCTAAGGTGTTCAGAGTCTTTCAGGCACTTGGCAGCTATGCAGTCAGCTCCAATCAGTTCCCAGAAGGCAATTCTTGCTTCCCCAAAGCAAGCACGAACATGAACAACATCCCGGAGAGACGATCCAAGCATTGAAACAATCAGAAAATTCACAAAATTAATTACTCAACATCAACACTATATATTTAACTCACTAACATACTTAATTTCACAAAAACCACACCGATTTAAATCAAAACAGATTTGGGGTCTTTAGGTTGATGATGAAAAATTGGGGATTATGAAACTAGAGATGAGAATGTGAGAAATCACACACCCAAAGGAAGAAGAAGAACTAGTGGTGGTGCTGTGGACTTCGGTGCGGCGGTCGACAGCGGCGGACGACGGTTATACTGTAACCATGGACAAAAAGAAATGAAGGAAAGCACAAAAGAAGGAGAAGAAGAAGATTTAACACTCAAGAGTGGTGGAACCACCATAAACGGCGACGAGGAGCGCTTACGTTGGCGGAGGGCGACGGTTCGACGCAGGACAGTGGCAACTCCGTTTTGCGGCTCCGACAACGCTTACAGGGACGTGAGGCATGGTCGTCTCCTCCTAGAGCGGTGGCTCCGAGCGGTGGTCATAGTGCAGAGCGGCTGTGAGCGACTGATTCAAGGAGGGAAGGAAGAGAAATTTGAAACTAAGGGAGAGAAGCAAGGGCATGAGTCTGACTTCTAAAAGAAAATGAAGAAGAATATAGGGAAAGAAAAGAAAGAGAGGGAGAGAAGGGGTGTACGTGGACTATTTGCTACCAAGCAACATAAGAAAAACATTTCCTTTTAATTTCTGTTTTTCTTATTTGATTTTTCTTTTCTTTCTTTTTCTAACTAAAAAAATAAGTAGAGTAAAATCTAAATATACATTTTCTTCAACCATATTATTTAAGGTAGTATTTTTTTTATAAACAAAGAATGATAGTGTAATGCTATTGTCTAGCAAACGTGCACACCCTGTAACAACGCGGTGTTAAAGCATCCAATAAAATATTTTTAAATGAGTAAATAAAATTACTCAAGCCAAGCAACATTAAAAATAAACAAAAATAAACATTTAGAAAATTAATCACTCTTAATAATGCAATTAAACATATATGTAAAAACAGGGATGTTACAACGCTACCCCTCTTACAGAAATTTCGTCCACGAAATTTACTTACATTCAGAAAAGAAACGGGTAGAGATCCTTCATCTTTGTTTCCAGTTCCCATGTCGCATCTCCAGATATCTCGTCCCAAATCACCTTGACTAAGGGAATTTGTTTCCCTCGAAGGTCTTTAACCTCTCTGTCAACTATCTTAACAGGGAGGGTCTCAAACGTCAGGTTATCTTATGTGAGACGGGTTAGGGACATACCTTCTAAGTTGTGACATGTAACCCCACCCCCCCCCCCCCCCCCCAAAGCATTACTTCTTAAAACGTGCGGAAATAAATAAAATATCAATCTTGCTGGTTGTTTTCGGAAAATAATTGATGTAAATACATAAGCGTCAGAAAAACGGGTATAATTTTTTTTTGTCACGATTTATATCCTAAGCCGTGACCCGCGCACAAGCTTACAATCCTAGCTCGGCAAGCCTATTAATTTTAGAGATGTACTTAAATGAAAAGCTAGAATTTTTACAAAATTTTTGACAGAGTCTCCTCTGTAATTCCAACATCCTATAATGTAAACACCTACTAAAACATTTATATTTTCATCCCAGATATTCCAGTCATACAAAATACAACAGGATAGTATTATTCTGAAAATATTTACATAAATGAACTATACATGACCAAAAGGAAAATTTTAGATTTCCATTCAAAAGAAAGGCTCTCCGGGCCATAAACAGTCCGCTCAGAATAAAGGCTCTCCGAGCCATACTAATACATACTATCAAAAATCTATAACGTCTCGAAAACCTAAGCTGGTCGTTCTAAAAGTTATTTATAGGGAAGACTCCCACGATTCTCACCCTTCTAATCGACGCCTGACGTCTGACATCTCCAAGGATTGGGATTAATATTCCCTAGTGAAGCTGGAATCCTCTTTTCATCATTTGTGGTCATGTACCAAGGTACGACACAAGACAACACAAATATAGTGCAAAGGTGAGTTACCAATATATGAGTTTTATAAGATAACCACATGCGCGACACCAAAGAAAACACATACACATATATCAACATAAGCATTCATAAGCAAATAGTTTAACAATGGGTTGAACACCCCAAACGTCATCATGTGAAAAACTATGCATGAACACTTCATATTCGTCATCTAAATTCATACATAATCTCATGAGATCCCTTCATCTTTCTAAGAGTTGAACAAACTCAAAGCCCCCACTTGGGCATCACTGTCGTGACTAAAGTCCCTGTTTGGACATCACCGTCGTGACTTATGTGACAACCCCTGCTTGGGCATCACCGAAGTGACTAAAAGTCCCTACTTGGACATCACCGAAGTGACTAATAGCCCCTGACATCACCGAAGTGACTAATTGCCCCTGCTTGGGCATCACCGAAGTGACTAACCTGTGAGGCACTTCTGCCTAAATGCATGCAAAACACTTTGCTCTTAACACTTTTCTTTGTGTTCAATCTTTCTTCACCGAGGCTCAAATTGACTTACGACTAACATAGTTTTAAACATCTTTAAAACTTTCATTAAAACATAGGACCTCAAGTCCAAAGGACACCAAGTCCATAATACCAACGAACCTTAGTACCCCGACATCTTGGTTACTAAGTTCAACACCACTTTTAACACAATTAAGTTAAACTTGATTTCAGAAAAATCCTTTCAAATGGGAAGTCCTTCAGAAAATCATCAGTCACTAAAAATCCTTTCTGAAAACTTTATTTTTTTCAAAAAGAGAGTCACTTGAGGCTGAAGGTCCAAGAGCCTTTTAGAAGGGGTCTTTATTCAACAACATTTCTTAGTTTAAAATACATACTGCTACTTTTAGGATCATTTGTCCTCAATACTTTTCAAAATTGTCGTCGTTTAGCATTGTTAAAGTATTTTAATCCAATTCTTGACCTTCTCCACTAAAACAATTTTCTAAAATTCTAATAAAGTTATTTTCGAAGATTAATTTCTTTGAATAACTCTTTATAACATAATGGAATTTCGTACGTAAAGGTTAGCAGTACTAAAATATTTTCAAGCTTTCGTCCTCGTTGTGACTCATTAACCATCCTTTCACCGAAAAACATTATCAAATATGATGATTTTCAATATCTACTTCCACTTCCTTAAATCAAACTCCTTAAACCTTTCCTCAAGCTTTTAAAGCTTTTATATTTAATTAATTGGGTACTGACCACTGTCATGCTTCTCAAACAACATTCAACAACATCATATAAATATTCTCATACAACACAGTTGTAGCATGCATCGCAGTTATAACCAACTAACTCAATGAACCACATCAATCACATAACCAATTGAACAGTCATAACCAAAAACCACAGAACAAACACGACAGAGAATCTTACAGACAACATTAAAATAACATATGATTATCTATAACTCCTCAGGCTTACTCCCTTTACCTCTTGAAGACAAGTGAAAGATCCTCGTCTTAATAATCACATTAGCTCCAAGAGTGCAATCATCTACTCTACCCAGCAAGCATAGCCGTGCCAAACGCCCCCGAGAGGAAATCCAAACAATTTGCAACAACCAGAAATCAAGGAATCAATTACTAATTATCAAACACACACTCTAAGTTGATCTAAACACTTAATCTCACCAAACATAGCCATTTTCAAAGAAAATCATGTTTGGGGTTTAAGGTTCACAACACAATTTGAGAAAACCATGTTTTGATTAAACGATTATGAAATTGAATCGATAAATCATCAATTAAAAGTCCTAATTTCACTAATTCATAGTTAACTTCACAAAAATGTATCAACTTCAAGATAAAGTCAGATATGGGTTTAGGGCTCCCAAACCAAATTTGGGGAAAACTCATTATAACCAAGAATAATGAAATTGGTTCGGGGAATCACCAATTCACAGTCCTAATAGCATAAAACAAGCTTTAATTTTAGATTTCAAAACAGAAGTCAAAGAGCTTGGGTTAGGGTTTGGCAAACTGATTTGGGGATTCACAAAAGAGAAGAGATTAGGGGTGAAACTCTTACCCAAGGTGAAGGAGAGAGAACATGGTGACTGGAAGGCCCACCGATGAGACACCCCGTTGTGCCCCATTGTATTATTACATTAAAACCTTAATATTTAATTACTTAATCACGCGCTTATTGTTGAAAATACGTAAAAATTAAAACTTAATTAATAATCATATAACTTCTACAAATTTAAAACACACCAACGTTAATATATATAAATACACACCTGTTTAATTTATGACAATACCAAAACACCGTTAAGGGTACCCTCTTAGTAGGATCCCTCACAGATATAAACTGCACTACATACATACTTAGCGGAAATATAAATACTCCTTAGACACACTGGCCATAATGCCTATACTCTATTCGCCATGAATCACAGCTCGACCTCCAGCATCTGGTTCATAAGGAGTTCCATCTAACTCCTCAGCAATTGGTTCCTCCATCGGGTCTTCTCGTACGATCACATCAGAAATAAAATACAACACACAGAAAGATATAGGGGATAAGAAACAGTTCTATTATCAAAAGCGTAAAAGAATCATAGCATAAAATATAATAACCGTCAACCACACACATCACACCTAACTAGCAATCATCCTCAAATTACGATATCACCCAATTTACGAAATCACCTTCTACTTTCAACTTCTGTAATTCAACATTTATACTAATATGGCAATCTATACTCCTGTCACACTAGTCAGTAGTCCAGAACTATTTAGGGTCAAAACTCGGTGCGCCACTATTCCCTAATCTCTCATAGGAAATAGTGTATCAGCACAATATGCGTCACTATTGCCCCCATTGGAAATAGCACATAAGCACATAATAAATAATAACTCGGTGCGCCCCTATTCCCTTACCTCTCATAGGAAATAGTGCATAAGCACGATATGCGTCACTATTGCCCCCATTGGAAATAGCACATAAGCACATAATAAATAATAACTCGGTGCGCCCCTATTCCCTTACCTCTCATAGGAAATAGTGCATAAGCACGATATGCGTCACTATTTCCCCCATTGGAAATAGCACATAAGCACATAATAAATAATAACTTGGTGCGCCCCAATTCCCTTACCTGTCACTATTGCCCCCATTGGAAATAGCACATAAGCACATAATAAATAATAACTCGGTGCGCCCCTATTCCCTTACCTCTCATAGGAAATAGTGCATAAGCACGATATGCGTCACTATTGCCCCCATTGGAAATAGCACATAAGCATAAAAGACCTTATAATTCGGTGCGCCACTATTCCCTAATCTCTAATAGGAGATAGTGCATAAGCACGGTATGCGTCACTATTTCCCCCCATTTGAAATAGCACATAAGCATAAAAGACCTTATAATTCGGTGCGCCACTATTCCCTAATCTCTAATAGGAAATTGTGCATAAGCACGATATGATTCTCACTGACTTTTATCAATAGCAACCTAGTACCTCAAGCTTTTCCTCACAACCTCAACTTACATTCTATATCACATCACTTCTATAAAATAATAACGAGGCACCTCTAATTCATATTCAAAACTCTCACCCAAAACTTATCTCCCGAACAACATATATCTTTGCTTAAAATCATCTAAGCATAGGATTAAACCCAGGCAGATCATGCATAACACATTAATCAACAGAATATTCAAACACCGAAATAATACGTCACATGCAGATGGAATACCTCAACCAGCGTATCACAGTAAATTCGATAACATAAAATCAAACATCCTCAAATACTTAAAATCAACTTAATGTCGATAAACCTACAATCCCCGAATCACCATTGGTTTTACAGAAAAGGTTTCCAGTGGGATTTTGGTCTTGTCGATTACTTGACTACTAGTAGGGTTTAGGTCGCCCTACACAATTATCATATAATCTACTACTCATCGATTCCGACGATAGGTTGATTCTTTCCCCCACCTGAGTTATCACCGGAAACACGTACACGACGATCCTCGTTATCCCGCCACGAGTTAACACAACCACCTTCAACCAAACAACATAACTATAATTAATCAACTAACAACCATCTATGACACTTTAGGGCTAGGTTCGGCCAAGACTTAGAAAATAGGTTTTGGATTATCTTCTCAATGCCATCTTTTGGATCCTAGTTACTAGAGTCTTAACTAACATAGATTACTTATTACAAGACTAAAATTTGAAACAAAATCCTCTAACCTTTAGGGTTAGGGTTTCGGCCCATATTAGGAAAATAATTTAGGGATTTTTGTTGGACCTAAGCTCTTGTATTTAAGCTATACATGTATTATAGAACTTAAGTCAAGTACTAACTTTCAAAACAAACAACAAAACACCAAACCCATTTTCCTACCTAGGTTCGGCCATTAATGGTTAATAGGGAAGGAAAATGATTTTGATCACATGCTCTTGGATAAATAAATGAGGGATCATAACTAGATCATAGAAAGTGGTTTCACATTTTTATGATTTTTCTACAATTTTCTAGAATTATTTGAAGTTCTAGATCTAGGAATGGAAATTTATGAAAACTTGATGATCATGGATTGATATTACAAAATAAATGAAGTATAAGACATAGATGATTAATGAGAAGATCTTTTACCTCTTGAAGATTGAAGAAATGAAGAAAATTATCAACCTTCACTATGTTGAAAACTGGACAGCTTGAGGGTGTGATGGTATTGTGAGTGTATCTCACAATATACTCATCCAAAAATCACGAACTTTGGCTTGATAGAAATATAATAAGAAAAGGAACAACTTTGGTGTTTAAGATTTCATTTGGTTTGGATCATAACAGGTGTGAAAAGGGACTTCTTTCTGCTGTTTCGTGGGTTACTGAGAATTCTGGGCAGTTTCGGTATTTTGATCTTATATCCCAATCCACTTATCCGTTTTTGATGATCTTTATCTTGTTGGAAATAAGAGAGAAAGATGAACAACTTTTATGTTGATTGTTTTCCGAGTTTCAGAAAGGAAGAGGGTCATATGTTTGGTGGGGATTCGGTGTTCTTATGGTTTTGTAACTTAGTTGGTGAGGAAGATGAAGAGAATGAAGAAGATGAGTGAAATGGTGAGGGAGGGTATTTATAGAATGGTGGCTGCTCCACTTTGGAAGGATCTAGTAGGGATGAGTTGGCTTGTTCAAAGGATTAAAGTGCAAATAATTCCTAGAGACCATTTTGCAAAGACTCCAAAAGTATACGGACTATTTTGCAAATTGCCAATAAATTGAAATGATGACCATGTGCCACATTAAATGTGGTCTCATCTTGACTTATCTTGGCTGATTTTTCATGAGATATTTTGAGAAGAACCTAGAACACTTTGGAACATGTTAGAAAGTGTAGAACATGGTGGAACATGGTAGAATGGTGTGGAACTTTGGAGAAAAGTGGAGAACTTTGTAGAAAATTCTAGAATAAAAATTGGCTCATCAAAATCAAGGCAGTCCCCCCATTACTTATTGGGCTTGCGCATGACCTTGAATTCATCTTTGTGGGGCCCACCAAAAAGGCTTAAAGCTTAAACATGACATAGGAAACTTATATGATTTCTAATGGGCTTTATGAAATTTAATTCATGGACAAGGAATTTGGGATTCATGGCCACGTCCACTAATGGTCTTGGAACAAAGGTTTTGCCCTAGTTCACTTAGAAAAACATAGAAACTAACTTAGGGCCCAAAGTGTAATTAATAGAAAGTTCAGGGACTTAAGCGTAAAATTCATAAATTTTCACTTTAACTTGTAGAATCTTCTAGACTCAAAAGTGTGACTCATCCCCATGAATCATCATGTATGACTCGTTATCCCGATCTCTTGACGGTCTCTGTAGTTCCGTTTTCGACTCCGTCGGTTTCCTGATTAGGGTTTTACGCCTGCGTAAAAGCGTAATATTTCGTTTTCTACTGAAACTTTTCAAACTAACCAAACTCGTTGGAAATATGATTTAAATATAAACCATTTCGTTCACGAGTCAAAATTAGGTTTTCTGATCATTAAAATCTTACTGTCAGTGAAAACACCGATTGTTTTCCGTCCGAACTTTTACCAAAATTCGTCCGAATAAACATAATATTTTATTTCTGATCAGAAATTTGGAAAGTAGACTTCCTCACGGACAAAATATAAAAAATCTACAAATTTCAGTTTTCCTGCCAAATTAGGGTTTTCTGTCAATATAAAATTATACTGTAAAAAAAACGCAGACCGAGCTCCGTCTGAATTTTCAACCCAAAATTTCACCATAGCCTTATACCATAAGAGAGACTATAAATATGATTTTATTTTATTTAAAATCACTTTCTAACTCTCATATTAAAATATAATTAATTATATTTTAACTGGTTAAACAGCGTAATTAAAAATCAGGCTGTTACATTACTACCCTTCTTAGAAAAAAATTCCGTCATCGGAATTTCTTAACTCAATACTAGACATTATCTTGTAATCGTATCTTAATCTAAATATCCAACATTATATTTCTCATCGCTGTTTTTCCCCCTAGGTATAACAGAATTCATTCTTGTATCATTCTATTTATCCTCAAACTTATCCATCACTATATTCTATTCATGGTTCTTAACCTTTCCAACTTGATCTAACATCCTTAAAGGACATAATCAAAACTTAATCCCTTCCTCTTCTTACTACTGATCCACTAGAGAACCTTATTTCAACATCTAACAGCCGTAATTAACACCACAATCAAAACTACCCTAACTTCCAACTTCATGTATCCAATCACAGTCTTAGTTCCTTAGAATGTATTTCACTATTCTAGATTATATCAAAATCACACCTTTCAAGTCTCCAAATAAACATCTCAACATTCCGTAAGATAAATTACAATCAAAAGAACAACACCTGTTAGGATTTTCTAACTTAACAAATTTGAATTTCTCTAGTAACCTCAATTTACATCAGAAATCATCTTTTCTGCTCATATTCAACTTAGGTGAAATTACTATATACACTTTCGTTTACTCTTCCCAAACTCATACAATCCATCTTAACTACGATCCTTGATCATTGCCCTAAGTTCCATAATGATATTATGCCTCGATCGACATTTGACTTATAGTAATTGTCTTACTCACTGATATACCTCAACAAAACTCTCATCACTTTCTTGTCTATCATGCTACTTAGACAAACAAACAAAGTCTACCAGATATCAAATATATACCTTGTATAAGATCCCAGATTGAGAATTCAGCTCCCTTCATGGTAAACACTCTTTCAGTGGCCTAAGGTCTGACCATCTACTGTCTTGCTGCTGGAACTCCTTTTCCAGCTCCACCTCTCTGAACACTGGTATACAACATATAATGCTACATAAAACTGGTATATATATGCCATATAACTGTTAACTATTGCGTTGGGACTCACTACCCAAATTCTAACCATAGTTAAAATCCGATGTGGATTCAACTAGACATGGCCAGTAACAACTTCCTAGACCTCACAGTCCGATTAGAATCGAACTGCTCTGATACCACCAAATGAGACACCCTGTTGTGCCCCATTGTATTATTACATTAAAACCTTAATATTTAATTACTTAATCGTGTGCTTATTGTTGAAAATACGTAAAAATTAAAACATAATTAATAATCATATAACTTCTACAAATTTAAAACACACCAACGTTAATATATATAAATACACACCTGTTTAATTTATGACAATACCAAAACACTGTTAAGGGTACCCTCTTAGTAGGATCCCTCACAGATATAAACTCCACTACAGACATACTTAGCGGAAATATAAATACTCCTTAGACACACTGGCCATAATGCCTATACTCTATTCGCCATGAATCACAGCTCGACCTCCAGCATCTGGTTCATAAGGAGTTCCATCTAACTCCTCAGCAATTGGTTCCTCCATCGGGTCTTCTCGTACGATCACATCAGAAATAAAATACAACACACAGAAAGATATAGGGGATAAGAAACAGTTCTATCATCAAAAGCGTAAAAGAATCATAGCATAAAATATAATAACCGTCAACCACACACATCACACCTAACTAGCAATCATCCTCAAATTACGATATCACCCAATTTACGATATCACCTTCTACTTTCAATTTCTATAATTCAACATTTATACTAATATGGCAATCTATACTCCTGTCACACTAGTCAGTAGTCCAGAACTATTTAGGGTCAAAACTCGGTGCGCCACTATTCCCTAATCTCTCATAGGAAATAGTGCATCAGCACAATATGCGTCACTATTGCCCCCATTGGAAATAGCACATAAGCACATAATAAATAATAACTCAGTGCGCCCCTATTCCCTTACCTCTCATAGGAAATAGTGCATAAGCACGATATGCGTCACTATTGCCCCCATTGGAAATAGCACATAAGCACATAATAAATAATAACTCGGTGCGCCCCTATTCCCTTACCTCTCATAGGAAATAGTGCATAAGCACGATATGCGTCACTATTGCCCCCATTGGAAATAGCACATAAGCACATAATAAATAATAACTCGGTGCGCCCCAATTCCCTTACCTCTCATAGGAAATAGTGCATAAGCACGATACGCGTCACTATTACCCCCATTGGAAATAGCACATAAGCATAAAAGACCTTATAATTCGGTGCGCCACTATTCCCTAATCTCTAATAGGAGATAGTGCATCAGCACGGTATGTGTCACTATTTCCCCCCATTTGAAATAGCACATAAGCATAAAAGACCTTATAATTCGGTGCGCCACTATTCCCTAATCTCTAATAGGAAATTGTGCATAAGCACGATATGATTCTCACTGACTTTTATCAATAGCAACCTAGTACCTCAAGCTTTTCCTCACAACCTCCACTTACATTCTATATCACATCACTTCTATAAAATAATAGCGAGGCACCTCTAATTCATATTCAAAACTCTCACCCAAAACTTATCTCCCGAACAACATATATCTTTGCTTAAAATCATCTAAGCATAGGATTAAACCCAGGCAGATCATGCATAACACATTAATCAACAGAATATTCAAACACCGAAATAATACGTCACATGCAGATGGAATACCTCAACCAGCGTATCACAGTAAATTCGATAACATAAAATCAAACATCCTCAAATACTTAAAATCAACTTAATGTCGATAAACCTACAATCCCCGAATCACCATTGGTTTTACAGAAAAGGTTTCCAGTGGGATTTTGGTCTTGTCGATTACTCGACTACTAGTAGGGTTTAGGTCGCCCTACACAATTATCATATAATCTACTACTTATCGATTCCGACGATAGGTTGATTCTTTCCCCCACCTGAGTTATCACCGGAAACACGTACACGACGATCCTCGTTATCCCGCCACGAGTTAACACAACCACCTTCAACCAAACAACATAACTATAATTAATCAACTAACAACCATCTATGACACTTTAGGGCTAGGTTCGGCCAAGACTTAGAAAATAGGTTTTGGATTATCTTCTTAATGCCATCTTTTGGATTCTAGTTACTAGAGTCTTAACTAACATAGATTACTTATTACAAGACTAAAATTTGAAACAAAATCCTCTAACCTTTAGGGTTAGGGTTTCGGCCCATATTAGGAAAATAAGTTAGGGATTTTTGTTGTACCTAAGCTCTTGGATTTAAGCTATACATGTATTATAGAACTTAAGTCAAGTACTAACTTTCAAAACAAACAACAAAACACCAAACCCATTTTCCTACCTAGGTTCGGCCATTAATGGTTAATAGGGAAGGAAAATGATTTTGATCATATGCTCTTGGATAAATAAATGAGGGATCATAACTAGATCATAGAAATTGGTTTCACATTTTTATGATTTTTCTACAATTTTCTAGAATTATTTGAAGTTCTAGATCTAGGAATGGAAATTTATGAAAACTTGATGATCATGGATTGATCTTACAAAATAAATGAAGGAGAAGACATAGATGATTAATGAGAAGATCTTTTACCTCTTGAAGATTGAAGAAATGAAGAAAATTATCAACCTTCACTATGTTGAAAACTGGACAGCTTGAGGTTGTGATGGTATTGTGAGTGTATCTCACAATATACTCATCCAAAAATCACGAACTTTGGCTTGATAGAAATATAAGAAGAAAAGGAACAACTTTGGTGTTTAAGATTTCATTTGGTTTGGATCATAACAGGGGTGAAAAGGGACTTCTTTCTGCTGTTTCGTGGGTTGCTGAGAATTCTGGGCAGTTTCGGTATTTTGATCCTATATCCCAATCCACTTATCAGTTTTTGATGATTTTAGCTTGTTGGAAATAAGAGAGAAAGAGGAACAACTTTTATGTTGATTGTTTTCCGATTTTCAGAAAGTAAGAGGGTCATATGTTTGGTGGGGATTCGGTGTTCTTATGGTTTTGTAACTTAGTTGATGAGGAAGATGAAGAGAATGAAGAAGATGAGTGAAATGGTGAGGGAGGGTATTTATAGAAGGGTGGCTGCTCCACTTTGGAAGGATCTAGTAGGGATGAGTTGACTTGTTCAAAGGATTAAAGTGCAAATAATTCCTAGAGATCATTTTGCAAAGATTCCAAAAGTATTCGGATTATTTTGCAAATTGCCAATAAATTGAAATGATGACCATGTGCCACATTAAATGTGGTCTCTTCTTGACTTATCTTGGCTGATTTTTCATGAGATATTTTGAGAAGAACCTAGAACACTTTAGAACATGTTAGAAAGTGTAGAACATGGTGGAACATGGTAGAATGGTGTGGAACTTTGGAGAAAAGTGGAGAACTTTGTAGAAAATTCTAGAATAAAACTTGGCTCATCAAAATCAATGCAGTCCCCCCATTCCTTGTTGGGCTTGCGCATGGCCTTGAATTCATCTTTGTGGGGCCCACCAAAAAGGCTTAAAGCTTAAACATGACATAGGAAACTTATATGATTTCTAATGGGCTTTATGAAATTTAATTCATGGACAAGGAATTTGGGCTTCATGGACACGTCCACTAATGGTCTTGGAACAAAGGTTTTGGCCTAGTTCACTTAGAAAAAACATAGAAACTAACTTAGGGCCCAAAGTGTAATTAATAGAAAGTTCAGGGACTTCAGCGTAAAATTCATAAATTTTCACTTTAACTTGTAGAATCTTCTAGACTCAAAAGTGTGACTCATCCCCATGAATCATCATGTATGACTCGTTATCCCGATCTCTTGACGGTCTCTGTAGTTCCGTTTTCGACTCCGTCGGTTTCCTGATTAGGGTTTTACGCCTGCGTAAAAGTGTAATATTTCGTTTTCTACTGAAACTTTTCAAACTAACCAAACTCGTTGGAAATATGATTTAAATATAAACCATTTCGTTCACGAGTCAAAATTAGGATTTCTGATCATTAAAATCTTACTGTCAGTGAAAACACCGACTGTTTTCCGTCCGAACTTTTACCAAAATTCGTCCGAATAAACATAATATTTTATTTCTGATCAGAAATTTGGAAAGTAGACTTCCTCACGGACAAAATATAAAAAATCTACAAATTTCAGTTTTCCGGCCAAATTAGGGTTTTCTGTCAGTATAAAATTATACTGTAAAAAAAAAACGCAGACCGAGCTCCGTCTGAATTTTCAACCCAAAATTTCACCATAGCCTTCTACCATAAGAGAGACTATAAATATGATTTTATTTTATTTAAAATCACTTTCTAACTTTCATATTAAAGTATAATTAATTATATTTTAACCGGTTAAACAGCGTAATTAAAAATCAGGCTGTTACAACCGACCCGGCGGCAGGCAGCGGAGGACAGCGGTTTCAGGAACCAAACGGACCCAAGCATAGAGAATGATGAACTAACTTGCACAATTGTCTTCTCCCCACTTTGCTCGATCGGATCGAGACCGTAAGAGAGCCGAGGGCGGCGCGATATGGCGGAGCTAAAGGTGGTTCGAAGTAGGCCAGCACTAAATGTGAGCTACTCCAAAATCGTGTGCAGGAACGTGAGCAGAGAAAGGGTGAATGGGCACGACAGTCGTACGGCTCCGGCGACGGTCCGGGGCAGTGGGCGGCGTTGGTCTAAGCCGAGGAGGGAGGATGGAGTTTTGGATGGTGTGAGGAAGAAAAAGAGAAGAAGAAAAAAAAACTGAAGAAGAAGAAGAAGAAGAAGAAGAAGAAGAGTGGGGGAGGGTTATCGGGTTTGAGATTAAAAGTTGGAGAGATAACTTAAGTTTTTTTTTACTTAACATTGTGTGATAGGTACAAAATGAGTGATAAATATTAAGCCTAAAAATAAACACGTTTTTGCCCTTTTAATCTAAAAATCAAGATTGACAAATATATACTTTCAAATTTTAAAAATATAGTAGGGATTGATAGTTGAACTGATCAGCTAAGAAAATCCCCAGTCCAAGATTAATCTCTGATTATTCTCAATCAATTTATTCCCTACTCTAAAAGTAAATAGAGTATAATATGAAAATGTTTTTCTCTCAATCATATCATTTAAAATATTTTTCCAAATAAGTACTAATAGTGACAATAACGTAAGTTATTGTCTAGTAAGCGTGAATACACTGAAATAAGTCAGTGCTAACGCACCCAATAAAATAATTTAAAGAGTAATAAAATTACTTAAACTAAACCACATAAACAAAAATAAACATAAACATCCAAATAAAATAATTAATCATATGTGTAAAAACTAGGGTGTTACATGACACATGAAAGATGTTATGAAGGTTTGAGAGAAAAGGGGGTAAGGTAATCTGGTAACCTACAGGACCTATCCGACGAAGAATTTGATTGGGTCCTGTGAAGTTAGGAGTGAGCTTTCTAGATTTAATAAACCTGCCAATCCCAGTCGTCGGGTTGACTCTCAGAAATACACGACCATCTACCTGTCTTGTGCGGCCTTCATCTTTCCTTGAATCATCCTCACTTTCTCCGTAGTTTGCTGTACCAACTCGGGTCTAATGATCAAATTCTCTCTAGATTCAAACCAATACAAAGAAGTTCTACACTTTCTCCCATACAAAGCTTCATAAGGTGCCATACTTATACTGGAATGAAAACTGTTGTTGTATGTGAACTCGATCAGAGTAAAAGAAATCATCCCAGTTCCTAGATTGTTCCAACACAACAGACTCTCAACAGGTCTTTCAACGACTGAGTAGTTCGCTCAGACTGGCCATCGGTCTGAGGATGATATTCTGAACTCATTCTCAACTTCGTTCCTAAGGCTTCATACAAACTTTGCAAAAAATGAGATGTAAACCTTGGATCTTGATCCGAGATGATACTTGAAGGTACTCCATGTAACCTTACTATCTCATTGATGTACAGTCGCGTCAACTTCTCCATGGAATATCTGATATTGATAGGCAAGAAATGAACAGATTTCGTCAACCTATCGATAATAACCCAAATTGAATCATATCCTTTCAGGGTCCTAGGTAAGCTGACCACAAAATCCATAGCAATGCTATCCCATTTTCATTTAGGGATGTCCAATGATTAAAGCGTGCCCACTGACTTCTGATGTTCAATATTTGCTTTCTGACAAGTCAGACACATGGTGACAAACTCTACAACATCTCTCTTCATTCCGGCCACCACAACATTTTCCTCAAGTCTTGGTACATCTTGGTAGTACCCGGATGAAGACTCAACTTACTCTTGTGTGCTTATTCCAGAATTTTACTCTTGAGCGCTTCATCATTCGGAATACAAACTCTGCCCTTGAATCTGATGACTTCATCATTCCCTATACTGAAATCTTCAGTCTTGTTCTCAGCTATCTGTCCTTTCTTCTCTTGAAGGTACTGATCAACCACTTACTTGTCTCGAATCTCTCCTAACAGATCACTTGAAACTGTAATCATACTCAACTTCAGACGGTTTGATGAAACATCAACTACAAGATTAAGATATCTGAACTTCTCTATTAGCTCTAACTATTTCGCCATCAAAGCAGAAACATGCAACACTTTACGACTCAAAGCATCAGCTACTACATTAGCTTTTCCGGGATGGTACTGAAGCTCAAAGTCGTAGTCTTTAATAAAATTCATCCATCGTCTTTGTCTCATGTTCAATTCCTTTTGATCAAAGAGATACTTGAGACTCTTATGATCACTAAAGACACTAAACTGTGACCCATACAAATAATGTCTCCAGATTTTTAGTTCGAAAACAATCGGTGCTAACTCCAGATCATGAGTCGAGTAATTCCTTTCATGGGTTCTCAACTATCTAGAAGCGTAAGCTACCACGTGCTTCTCTTGCATGATAACGCATCCTAGACCTTGATGTGACGCATCGCAGTAGACATCGAAAGGACGTTCTAGATCAGGCAAAACCAAAACCAGCGAGGTTGTGAGATGTTGCCACATTTGTGAATATGTCAGAGTGTGCAAGTGAACACAATTATACAAGTAATAAAGTATGAATAGAGATCGTTCCCACGAGGATTTAAATGATTTGAATATAAATTCTATTTTTAACTTTTCTAAGTAGCTTAATAAAAGAAGGATTGGTTTTTGGCAATAAAGTAAAAGACAGTAATTCAATCTCAAACAGTAACTGTAAGTTGCAAGATAATAAATCAATAAAATATAGTTTTCAAATGAGATGGGTAACAGCTAGGAAGACTAATCCTTTGTAATTTTAACTGCAGGGTAATTTATGCTTCAGAATGCTATAACATTTAGTCCAGGAAATGAATTTTGTTTTCTAACAGTAAGACTGAGTTTCATTAAATGCTTCTTATTCCTAAGTTCAAATGAAATCCGCTCATACATGAATTAAGTGCGCCTAGCTACTTCAAGACGTGAAGGCTATTCCTAGCTCATTCAACATCAATTAATTTTCCAATTAATTACTTAATCTTTATCCTCTAAACAAATCCACTAACTATGTTTTTACAAACTTAGTTAGCTATCAATATCAGTTCAGTTGATCAATCCAAACCAAAATAGGCTTTCACGCAAAATAGAGGAAAATGATTAACATTCTTTGCATAAATCACCCATAAGTATCAATTACAAATTCATAGTTCCTAGCTAAGAAAAATTTAGCTCATAACGAGCATAATGACAAGACAAGTCAATAAAATGAAAAATAAAAACATAAATGTGTAAAAGCAAATTACAGAGAAGACGGGGAAAATGGAGGCAGTTGTACCCTGTACCAGCTGACCTAAAAGAGAGGCTACTTTTTACTATTTGTGCTAGTGCTCCCCAACTAGGGTTTTTATACTCTCTCTCATACCTCACTTTTTGGGCTTTACATAAATTCAAATATTAAAATATTGTTTGGCCCAATTCCCAAGTACACCTAGCTGAGGTATGCGTTTCTCTCTCCTTGTAGTTTTGGGACAGCGCTGCAGGTTCTTTGTCCTTTTGTGAAGGTGTGCTAAGCTGGCAACTCTTTTGTCTTGTAGTGATCCTGTCTTCAGAAGCTGCAGCATTTCATAGCATTACCAGAGCAGCTCCACTCAACTTGAGTGTCATATTTTCCTGCTCAACACTTCAAACATATTTTCAGTTATATAATTCCACACTTTATCATTCTTTTCAGTATTTAAACAATTAAAGCACACTGACTCAAATTTTTATCAGAACTCTACTTTATATTACCAAATTACTCTAAACAAGAAACAAGAACAATGATTTAGTTAAAAAGATAATAATAACTCTTATTTCCAAGAGTTATCATGAGACGACTCTTTAACTCTTGGAAACTTTTCTCACATACCTCGGTCCATGCAAAAGCTTGTCCCATTCGAGTCAATTGTGTCATCGGCAGTGCGATCTTCGAAAAGCCCTCAATGAACCTTCTATAATAACCGGCTAGTCCAAGAAAACTTCTCACTTCTGACACCGTCTTCGAACTCTCCCATTTAAGAACAACTTCGACATTTGTGGGGTCCACAGCAATCCCGTCTTTACTAATCACGTGCCCGAGAAATTGAACTTCCTCAAGCCAAAACTCGTACTTCGACAATCTAGCATACACTTGTTTTTCCTTTAAGATCTGTAGAACTAAACGCAGGTTCTCTTGATGCTCTTCGACACTTGTGGAATAAATAAGTATGCCATCAATGAAGACGACAACGAACTTATCCAGAAAAGGTATGAATATCCAGTTCATGTAGTCCATGAAAACTGCTGGAGCATTTTTAACTCCAAACGGCATCACTAGGTACTCGTAATGACCATACCGTGATCGAAAAGCAATCTTGGGAATATCATCAACCTTTACACGAATCTGATGATAGCCAGATTTGAGATCAATCTTTGAGAACACTGAAGCTCCTCTAAGTTGATCCATGAGATCATCAATCCTCGATAGCGGATACTTATTCTTGATCGTGAC
This sequence comes from Sophora flavescens, assembly GCA_030762895.1. Classification (NCBI taxonomy): domain Eukaryota; kingdom Viridiplantae; phylum Streptophyta; class Magnoliopsida; order Fabales; family Fabaceae; genus Sophora; species Sophora flavescens. The sequence continues at coordinate 251,569,413 of CM061063.1, read as the reverse complement.
TTTATTTAGCTGCCTGCAATCCACACAAAGCCTTGAACTTCCATCCTTTTTCTTTACTAATAACACTGGAGCTCCCCAAGGTGAAACACTTGGCCTAATGAACCGTTTCTCCAACAATTCCTCAAGTTGCTTCTTCAATTCTGCTAGCTCGGCTAGTGCCATTCTATACGGTGCCATCGAGATCGGTCCTGCTCCTGGTGTCAAATCAATAGAGGACTCTATGTCTCTAAAAGGTGGCAAACCCGGTATATCATCAGGAAAGACTTCAGGAAAATCTCGCACTACAGGCAAGGAGCTCAAGTCAGAGGTTCCTTTGACTTCCAAAGAAAATAACATCAGGTATCCCTGAGCTTCTTCTTTCAAAGAAGTGGTTATTTTATTGGTCGTTATAAATCTAGAATTCTCAATTCCCGAGAAAATAAAGGCTTTATTTGAGCAATCTAAAAGGATGTGGTTGGAAGATAACCAATCCATACCTAATATCACATCTAATTGTGATAGAGGCAAATAGATCAAATAAACATAAAATTTTCTGTTCTCAACAGTGATAGGACATTTCAAACAGGCTAAAGCAGTAGTTACAGAATCATGAGTAGGAATAGAAACTACTAAATCAAAGGGTAAAGTATTGGTCTCCAATCCTAATTGTCTCACACGATCAAAATATATAAAGGATTGCGTTGCGCCTGAATCAAACAGTACATTTAAAAGTTTATCAGAGATGAGACACTTTCCTTGTATCAAATCATTGGACTGTGATAATTCAGCGACAAATATGGTGTAGACTCTGCCCGATGCTTTGGTTCTAGAAGCTTGAGCACTGTTAACTTTGGCATTGGCATTTGGCTGTCTACAGTTTCTTGCAATGTGCCCCGACTCTCTACAGTTGAAGCAGATTGGTCCTTTAATAGGGCAATTTCTGGTGTCATGTGGTTGTCCACATTTTCATGCACTTCACAGGACGTGATGGTCCTGGATTGTAACGGTTACCCTTCTGATTTCCTGGCTGAGGTGGACGGTTATAGGGCTTATAAGGGGTCCTGTTGTTGCCTTTATTGGGTGTGAACCTAGTCGGTCCAAATCGGTTGTCCCTCGGCTTCTTCACATCCTCAAGCATGGAGCATCGATCCACCTGTTAAACTCAATGACTTAGAGATTTTGATATATGACAAATACAACTTAATGTGTATGCAAGTGTTTTTAGTGTCAAATTGTAAAGACAGGTATCAAGCAATATTCAACAAGTTCAGTGAGAAATCAAAGGAAAATATTCAAGGAAGAACTTGGAGGAATCAAAAAGCAAGGACGAAGATCAAGGAATCATCAAGACAAGAGCTTAAATGAAGAAATCAGTGTTAAGTCTTAGATGACTTGTAAGAGATGAAATCTCTTATTCACAAATAGCTCAATTAAGAAAGATGCATGAAGAAAATCATTTTTCATAACCTACATTAAAAGGAATAAGTTTTCGTTAATGAAAATGATTTTTGGAAACAAGATTTCAGAAGCGCTCGTCCAACAGTGGTAAAAGCTGACGTCTACTAAAAAGACATAAGCTCACGTCCACTAAGTAACACAAGCGCTCGTCCAACAAGTGACAGAAGCGTACGTCCACTAAGTAACACAAGCGCTCGTCCAACAAGTGACAGAAGCGCACGTGCAATAAAGTGACGCAAGCACTCATCCACTGTTGCAACACAAGCACTCGTCCACTAAGGTGACAGAAGCGCTCGTCCACACAAGTCTTTGGACTTGCTAAGATCTTAATGAGAAGATTCGTCTGCTGACGTGGCAAATGGACGCGGTAATTTTTTTTAAGATGGACGCGGCTATTTTTCCAAACGGACTCGTTATTTTATGGACACGAATTCTACAAGAACAATCAGAATCTTATTTCAAGAACGAGAATCAAGAAAACATATTCTGTTAAATCAGATCCAAATCTGTTTTGATTGATCCCAACGAATATAACTTGTTTTCTATATAAAGAGGGATCAAAGGAACACTTTTATAACATATATGAATATCATAACATATCATAGTTTTACGAAATCGTTTTGAGAAATCAATTGTGAAAATCATTCATCATCTTTATTGAGCTTACTGTGAAAAGAGTGTTTCATTCTCATAAGTGCTTCAATTTGTTTATCTGACTATTGAGAGTTAGGAACCAACTTTTGTTTTTACTTTTTGATTGTAAAGAGAGAGGGAGTCTCTCTGAGTGATTAGGGTGAGGTATCCCTAAGGTTGAACATTGAGGCTCTTCACAAGAGTGTGGTATCTCGAAGTGAAGGAGTGCTCTGTGGTGTGAAGGTTTTTCAAGCTACCTGGCAAAGCTTGTGCGTTAATGTGTGAAATCCCACAGGTGGAGTGGGGACTGGATGTAGGTCACAGTGGTGGTGACCGAACCAGGATAAATCTGGTTGTGTAGTATCTCTAAACTCAGACTCTTTAATTTCTATTTATGATCAAGAACCTGTGAGTTTGATGTTTAAAGTTCAAATATAATTTCTGTTCTTGATCTGTATAAACTGTATTTTGTTATTATTAAGTTATTGAACCTGAACCTATTCGTGATTAATCTTTCTTATCCTCATCACCTTCTATTCAAGATTTTGTTAAAAACCCTTCATCGATTTTATAAAAGATCATGAGAACACAAATCTGCAACTCTGATTTATAAAGCTTTGTGAAAAAGTTTTAAGAGGGAAATATTTTCTTTGAAAACTCAATTCACACCTCCCCTCCTCTTGAGTCGTTGAAGCCAAAACAACAATTGGCATCAGAGCTAAACTCTTAAGTTTGGCTTAACAGCTATAAGAGCATAGCTTACAATGACCGTTTAAATGAAAGGGCTTCCCTTGCACGCCCTCCTACCTTCAATGGATCTGAGTATATCTATTGGAAGGAAACAATGGTATTCTTTCTTGAGTCAGCAGGTGTTGACATATGGGATGCAGTACAAAATGGACCATTTGTCCCCTCTACCGTAGATGGTATTGGTGCTCCAAGAAATAAGCCTAAAACTGAATGGAATGAGGATGATAAGAAAATAATTCAATATAATGCACGTGCTAAGAATATTATAACATCTGCTTTAAGCCATGATAAGTTTTTCAGGGTTTCAAATTGCAAACCTGTAAAGGAGATGTGGGATACATTGCAAGTAACACATGAAGGAACCTCAGATGTCAAAAGAGCAAGAATGAACACCCTCACACATGAGTATGAGCTGTTCAGAATGAAGCGAGGAGAACCTATGACAGAAATGCAAAAGAGATTCACACACATCGTAAATCAATTGACTGGTCTTGGGAAGTCAATCTCAAATGAGGATCAAATTAACAAAGTCATGATATGCTTGAGCAGGGAATGACAACCTAAAGTCACTGCAATCTCATAATCCAGAGATCTCTCATCAATGACCATTGCCACACTGTTTGGAAAATTGCAAGAACATGAATTGGAGTTGAAAAGACTAAATGAGAGTGAAGAAACTGATAAAAAAAAGAAGGGATTGGCTCTGAAATCACAAGTCAGAGAAGCAAAAGACAGTGATGATGATGATTCATCACAAGAGGCAGAATCTGAAGAAGAGATGAGGTTGCTAGTTAGAAAATTCAAAAACTTCCTAAAGAAGAAAGGAAACTTCAAAAGAAAGTCATCCACTTTTCCAAAAAGAAACTTCAGCAAAGGTGACAACTCTTCCAACAACATTACATGCTTTGAATGTGGAAAGATTGGCCACATGAATCTTGATTGTCCAAAGCTGCAAAAGAAGGGCAAAATTGAAAAGTTTGACTCAAAGGACAAGAAGTGGAGAAAGCCAAGAAAGGCCTACATTGCTTGGGATGACAATGATCTAGATTCCACTGAAGAATCTGAATCTGAGGAGGCAAACTTATGCTTGATGGCCAGCAATGACAGTGATTCAGAAAATGAAGTAAGTTCTGATTATCAACCTTCTTATGATTAATTGCAAAATGCTTTTGAAGAACTTCATAAAGAATCCATTAGACTTGCTAGATTGCTAAATAAGTCTAAGAAAACCATCGCATGCTTAGAGGAGAAAACTTCTGTTTTAAACAAAGAGGTACATCAATTAAAAACAGAAAATTGTGCTTTAAAAGAAAAACTAGCTACTGTTTTAGATGCATCTATATGTGATAAATGTCCTAAGTTGGAGAAACATATAATTCATTTGAATGGTGATCTATCTAGAGTTACTAGTGATAAAGAAATCGGGAATGCATCTAGCTGTACATTGACTAAAGAAGTTGAAAAACTGAAAAATGACTTAGCCAAGTTCACAAATGGTAGAGATAATTTGGATGCATTGTTAGGACAACAAAAATGTGTTTATGATAAGGATGGAATAGGCTATAAACCTAAGATACATGAGAAATATTTCAGGAAATTTTTTGCTACACCTATTACATCAAACACACCATTTGTTAAATGCTATTTCTGTGCTAGAAAAGGTCACACATCTTCTACATGTCATTACAGAAAATCTGCTTATAATAAGTCTAAATATATATGGGTTCCTAAAGGAACTAATGCTCCAACTAATTCAAAAGGACCCAAACAGATTTGGGTACCTAAAGAAAAAACATGATTATGTTTTGTAGGTGTGTTGGAAGGCCAAGAATGTGAAATGGTATCTTGACAATGGCTATTCCAAGCACATGACTGGAGACAAAAGCAAGTTCATTTCCTTTACCCCTAAGTCGAGTGGTAGTGTTACCTATGGAGACAATAATAAAGGAAGAATACTTGGCATTGGCAACATTGGAAGTGATTCAACAACAATCATTGAGGATGTAATATATGTTGAGGGACTGAAACATAACCTGTTAAGTATCAGTCAACTATGTGACAAAGGCTTCAAGGTTGGGAAAGGATTGTTTTATTGATGATCTTGCAGATTCAATTGAGAAAACTCTCCTAGAAGAGAAACAAGACAATGAAGAAGATGAAAGCTTAAAGAACAAATCACTGCAGCAGGAGCAAACAGAACAACAGCCTGACCTACCAAAGGAATGGAGGACTGTCAGAAATCATCCAATTGATAACATCATCGGTGAAATTACAAAGGGGGTAACTACTAGACAATCTCTTAGAAATGTTTGTAATCATATGGCATTTGTGTCTCAAGTAGAACCTAAGAACATAGATGATGCTATAATTGATGAACATTGAATGATGGCTATGCAAGATGAGTTAAACCAGTTTGAAAGAAACCAAGTTTGGAAACTAGTGCCTAAACCCAAGAACTGTCAAGTAATAATTACAAAATGGGTTTTTAGGAATAAACTAGATGAAAATGGTATAATTGTAAGAAACAAGGCTAGATTGGTAGCCAAAGGGTATAACCAAGAAGAAGACATAGATTATGATGAAACATATGCACCAGTAGCAAGATTAGAAGCTATAATAATGCTACTTGCTTATGCTTGCATAATGGGATTTAAATTGTATCAAATGGATGTTAAGAGTACTTTCTTAAATGGATTTATATAAGAGGAAGTGTATGTTGGTCAACCACCTGGTTTTGAGAATAATGAATTGCCTAACCGTGTTTATAAACTGTCTAAAGCACCATATAGCTTAAAGCAAGCTCCTGGAGCTTAGTATGAAAGGTTAAGTAATTTTCTCATTGAAAAAGGATTTAAAAGAGGTAAAGTTGACACAACTTTGTTCACTAATAAAAAGGCACACAACACTTTACTTGTTCAAATATATGTGGATGATATAATTTTTTGTGCCACTAATGAGCAGTTGTGCAATGAGTTTGCAAGTCTTATGCAGAGTGAGTTTGAAATGTCAATGATAGGTGAGCTGAACTTTTTCCTTGGATTGCAAATAAAGCAAATTGAAAATGGAATCTTTGTTAGCCAAACCAAGTACTGCAATGAGTTGATGAAGAAGTTTGGCATGGAAAATGCTAAGGAGATGGCTACTCCAATGAGTACCTCCTGTTATCTAGACGAGGATGAGCAAGGTAAACCTGTTGATGTTTCTAAGTTCAGAGGTATGATAGGCTCGCTACTTTATCTTACTGCTAGTAAGCCAGATATCATGTTTAGTGTATGCATGTGTGCTAGATACCAAGCAAATCCAAAAGAATCACACTTAACAACAGTTAAATGGATCATTAAATATCTGTTAGGAACAAAAGACATGGGATTATGGTATCCCAAGGGATCGCTACATGTACTTTAATTAGCTATTCAGACTCTGATTTTGCTAGTTGTAAACTAGACAGAAAAAGTACTAGTGGAACTTGCCATTTACTAGGAAACTCATTAGTATCATGGTTTAGTAAGAAACAATCTAGTATGGCTTTATCCACTCCAGAGGCTGAATATGTAGCAGCTGGTAGTTGTTGTGCACAGGTTTTATGGATGAAACAACAATTAGTTGATTATGGTGTGCAACTAAACCAAGTTCCTATTAGATGTGACAATACAAGTTCAATTAACCTAACTAAGAATCCCATAATGCACTCTAGAACTAAACACATAGAAATCAGACATCATTTCAATAGAGACCATATACAAAGTAGAGATATTAAGATTGAATATGTTTATACAACTAAGTAACTTGCTGATATCTTTACCAAGCCCTTGAACAAGGAAAGCTTCTTTTTCATTAGAAGAGAATTGGGCATAATCGATCAATCCTATATCTAATCTCTAAAGAGACTGATTATATGACTGTATCTTTGTGTAAATATGCTCTGATTCTTGTATGATTTGATTTGGAATATCTATTAATGATTAGAAGAGAGTTTTGGAATATCTATACGAGTTGGACGCATCTTTTTGATTTTCCCCTGCACCTATCCCTCTATCATGAACAATTTTATATGCTATGTTTAAATGATTAAATGCTTACCTTCTCTATCGCTTTGAATGTCTCTTTTCTTTACCTTTTTGATGATGCCAAAAGGGGGAGAAAAAGTATGATATAGATAAAGGGGATAATAATAAATTATACATGAGTTAAAAGTATACATGAGAAAAAGGGGGAGAAAAAGTATGATATAGTGAAAACAAATTATACATGCATATGTTGAGGGGGAGCTTAAAAGCTTACATGATTAATGGGGAGTAAATCAAATACTGCTCTGTTAATATTTTTTTGCTCTGATATACTTCTGCTCTGTTTGCTTTGATACCATGATAAAAATCTGTCAAAACACTAAGCGTTTGCTACACTTATCTTATAATTTGTTAAAAGGTTTGTCATAATCAAAAAGGGGGAGATTGTTAAACTCAATGACTTAAAGATTTTGATATATGACAAATACAACTTAATGTGTATGCAAGTGTTTTTAGTGTCAAATTGTAAAGACAGGTATCAAGCAATATTCAACAAGTTCAGTGAGCAATCAAAGGAAAATAATCAAGGAAGAACTTGGAGGCATCAAAAAGCAAGGACGAAGATCAAGGAATCATCAAGACAAGAGCTTAAACGAAGAAATTAGTGTTAAGTCTTAGATGATTTGTAAGAAATGAAATCTCTTATTCACAAATAGCTCAATTAAGAAAGATGCACGAAGAAAATCATTTTCCATAACCTGCATTAAAAAGAATAAGTTTTCGTTAATGAAAATGATTTTTGGAAATAAGATTTCAAATGATTTTTGGAAATAAGATTTCAGAAGCGCTCGTCCAACACTGGGAATAATAGAAGCGCTCGTCCAACAGTGGTAAAAGCTGACGTCTACTAAAAAGACATAAGCTCATGTCCACTAAGTAACACAAGCGCTCGTCCAATAAGTGACAGAAGCGCACGTGCAATAAAGTGACACAAGCGCTCGTCCACTGTAGCAACACAAGCACTCGTCCACTAAGGTGACAGAAGCGCTCGTCCACACAAGTCTTTGGACTTGCTAAGATCTTAATGAGAAGATCCGTCTGCTGACGTGGCAAATGGACGCGGTAATTTTTTTTAAGATGGACGCGGCTATTTTTCCAAACGGACTCGTTATTTTATGGACACGAATTCTACAAGAACAATCAGAATCTTATTTCAAGAACGAGAATCAAGAAAACATATTCTGTTAAATCAGATCCAAATCTGTTTTGATTGATCCCAACGAATATAACTTGTTTTCTATATAAAGAGGGATCAAAGGAACACTTTTATAACATATATGAATATCATAACATATCATAGTTTTACGAAATCGTTTTGAGAAATCAATTGTGAAAATCATTCATCATCTTTATTGAGCTTACTGTGAAAAGAGTGTTTCATTCTCATAAGTGCTTCAATTTGTTTATCTGACTATTGAGAGTTAGGAACCAACTTTTGTTTTTACTTTTTGATTGTAAAGAGAGAGGGAGTCTCTCTGAGTGATTAGGGTGAGGTATCCCTAAGGTTGAACATTGAGGCTCTTCACAAGAGTGTGGTATCTCGAAGTGAAGGAGTGCTCTGTGGTGTGAAGGTTTTTCAAGCTACCTGGAAAAGCTTGTTCGTTAGTGTGTGAAATCCCACAGATGGAGTGGGGACTGGATTTAGGTCACAGTGGTGGTGACCGAACTAGGATAAATCTGGTTGTGTAGTATCTCTAAACTCAGACTCTTTAATTTCTGTTTATGATCAAGAACCTGTGATTTTGATGTTTAAAGTTCAAATATAATTTCTATTCTTGATCTTTATAAACTGTATTTTGTTATTATTAAGTTATTGAACCTGAACCTATTCGTGATTAATCTTTCTTATCCTCATCACCTTCTATTCAAGATTTTGTTAAAAACCCTTCATTGATTTTATAAAAGATCCTGGGAGCACAAATCCGCAACTCTGATTTATAAAGCTTTGTGAAAAAGTTTTAAGAGGGAAATATTTTCTTTGAAAACTCAATTCACCCCCCCCCCCCTCGAGTCGTTGAAGCCAAAACCACACCACCAGTTCTGGAAATGACCTTATCCTCAGCTGGATAATGCTTTCCTTGATCCCTTGTTGAAGACCACCCTCAAACCTTCTGCATCTCCGGTTTTCATCTGCTAGCATCTCACAGCATCTAGAGTGCCTAGCCAAGGATTCAAATTTGGCAGCATACTCCCTTACAAACCTTTTTCCTTGTGTCTGCAACAGAAATTTAGTGTACTTCGCCTCACGAACACTCTTCGGGAAAACTTTTCTAGAAACTTCTTTTTGAAAAATTCCCAGTTCAGCTCTCTACCCTCAGTTTCTATCAACCAACGAGTTCCTTTCCACAATTATTCGGTATCACCGACCTGCATGAAAGTTACAAACTCAACCTTCCTATCTTCTCCACATCTCATTGCCGCAAATATCTTTTCCATTCCTTCAATCCATAACATAGCTTCGTCAAGATTGTGCCCTCCATGAAACTGAGTGGGGTTGTTGCGTTTGAAATCTGCAAGTCCATTTTTGTTAGCAGCCTCTGCGGCCGTAGGAGCAGCAGCTGCCTCAGTCCTCAGAGCAATTTGTTCCGCTTGCATCGCATTCTGAGCCTTCTGAGTTTGTTGCATAGAAGCAGCATTCTGTTGATTATGCTGAGTCATAGCAGCAACCATGTCTTGGAAAGCCCTTACCATTGGATCCTCAGGTGGATTTCTATTAGCAATGTTGTTTCCAGAGCGCGTCATGATTCCTACAGTAATAACCAGTGAGTTTCATGTCACAAGATAAAACTCCTGAATCTAATATCTATCTATTTTATTCTACAAACAATCAAACATTTCACACAAACACAAAGATCACACAGAGAAGACACGGTCAAGTCATAACCTCAGATCCGGTTAGGCTCGACTGCTCTCATATCACTAATGTAACACCTAGTTTTAATTAACACTAATTTAGATGATTAAAATAAGGATAAACCTTGAGGTTGAATTCATAAATTCAAGAAGTAAGAATTGATACCAACTAAAAATATACATTCCAACACCCCTCGAATCTGAATTCGGAAACAAATGCAATTCACAAAAGTCCCTAAACCACTTAACGATTGTACCAATAGGCTTATACTTAGAGGCCAATCACATGGAATTAGACACGAGTTATAAAAATAAGTAAGGTCCTCGAATTAGAACCTTACGTCAATTCAACAAATTTAAATTTAGCACAGCTAAATTAAATTTAAACAGCTACAACAAGGTATAACTAAGGTCCTAAAATTATCCAGACAATCATAACATTAAAAAAAATATTGAGCAAGCATATTAAAACAATTCACAATATTCCTAAGAAGTTATATTAACCCGCATATACCCTGAACTACACCTAACATATAATATTCCCCCACCTCTAAGGTGTTCAGAGTCTTTCAGGCACTTTGCAGCTATGCAGTCAGCTCTAGTCAGTTCACAGAAAGCAATTCCTGCTTCCCCAAAGGAAGCACGAACATGAAAAACATCCCAGAGAGACGATCCAAGTATTGAAACAATCAAACAATTCACAAAATTAATTACTCAACATCAATACTATATATTTAACTCACTAACATACTTAATTTCACAAAAACCACACTGATTTAAATCAAAACAGATTTGGGGTCTTTAGGTTCATGATGAAAATTTGGGGAAAAATCAAATTAACAAGAGATTGACAAAATTGGTTTAGGGAAACACTTAATCATGACCCCAATTGCATAAAACACCAATTAATTTTACATTTTGAGAACTGAAATCAAAACCTAGGGTTAGGGTTCGAGGAAAAATTGGGGATTCTGAAACTAGAGATGAGAATGTGAGAAATCACTCAACCAAAGGAAGAAGAAGAACTTGTGGTGGTGCTGTGGACTCCGGTGCGACGGACGACGGTTCTATAGTAACCATGGACAAAAAGAAATGAAGGAAAGCATAAAAGAAGGAGAAGAAGAAGATTTAACACTCAAGAGTGGTGGAACCACCATAAACGGTGGCGAGGAGCGCTTACCGTGGAGGAGGGCGGCGGTTCGACGCAGGACAGCGGCAACTCCGTTTCGTGGCTCTGATGACTCGTGCAGGGACGTGAGGCACGATCGTCTCTTCCTCGAGCGGCGGTCGTAGTGCAGAGCCGCGACGTGTGGCTGATTCAGGGAGGGAAGGAGGAGAAATTTGAAACTAAGGGAGAGAGAAGGAAGGGCATGAGTCTGACTTCTAAAAGAAAATGAAGAAGAAGATAGGGAAAGAAAATAAAGAGAGGAAGAGAAGGGGTGTACGTGGACTATTTGCTACCAAGCAACATAAGAAAATCATTTCCTTTTAAATTTTGTTTTTCTTATTTGATTTCCCCCTTCTTTCCTTTTTTTACTAAAAAAATACGTAGATTAAAATCTAAAAATACATTTTCTTCAACCATATTATTTAAGGTAGTATTTTTTTTTTATAAACAAAGAATAATAGTGTAATGTTATTGTCTAGCAAGTGTACACATCCTGTAACAACGCAGTGTTAAAACACCCAATAAAATATTTTTAAATGAGTAAATAAAATTACTCAATCCAAGCAACATTAAAAATAAACAAAAATAAACATTTATAAAATTAATCACTCTTAATAAAACAATTAAACATATAAGCAAAAACAGGGACGTTACACCAACAGACCCCACGCCGACAATTATTTCAAAATAAGTTATATATATACATAAATAGAATTTGTATAAAAACATATAAACATGTCCTTTTTTGTTATTTTATATTTATCAGCTAGTTCAATCGCTAGTTTTATCAAACACTTCAAATCCAATCCGCTAGCTTATCCGTTAGTTACCTCATCCGCTATCCGTTAAGCTCATCCACTATCAATTAGTTTATTTGTTATTCGCTACTTTTTACCAAATAGAGCCATAATGGATATCTTCTTTTACTATTTTTTATACTTAAAAAGGAAAAGGAATTTAGACCAATATTGTTGAATATGAATCACACAAATGTAATATATTGATTATGTGTGGAAGTTCTGTGCACGCTCATTTTAGGTTTAATTATTCAGCAGGTCTCTAAACTATTTGGGAATCTGTAAGTAAGTCCCTATACTTTAGAAATTCGTAATTAGATCCTTCAACTTATAAATAATTTGCAATTGTGTCCCATATTTGTAGTCTGATCCTTACACTTATAAATAATTTGTAATAAGGTTCTTAGGGGTAAGGTTTCAAAATTCCTACCTTAGGGACCTAGTTAATTACAAAGTATTTACAAGTTCAGGAACCCAATTACAAACAACTTATAAGTTTAGAGACTCAATTATAATTTTTTAATATATAAAAACCTATGTGAAAATTCTCAAATATTAATTCAGGGACCTGTAGAGTAATTAAATATTTTTTCCACCTAATTCTGGGAGATCCCTCTATTTTTGTCTGAGGGAAGGCTCGTTATGGAGGAGAAGGAGATAGGAGAAGGAAATGGAAAGTGGGCATAACACAATACGGGGGTGTGAATCTGCGCAATAATAATTCTGGCAGATTTTTGGTAATATATCATGAGTCATATAACCTAAATAGCAAAGTTATCATATTTTCATGTGAACAAAATTATTCTCCTGGTAAAATAGGAGGTCCTCATTGTGAACACATCAATATCAACTTTAATTTTGTCCATCTAAAATTTTTTACAAGTCATCATATTTTCCTAGTCAAGGTGCACATCCGTGTAGCCAAGATAAATCATTACAGGAGATTCTTAAAAATTAATTTCATGCGACATGAAAAATTCTAACAAAGTTTATGGATAACTTTTTAGTCAAACATATATAACAAATAAACAATGTTTATAGGTGTTGATGAAACAAATTTTAACAGATGTTGAGCACATCTCCTTTTAAGATATCAGTCAAAATTGAAATGCATGCGGGTAGAATATGCTAGAAGTCTACAAGTGAACAGTAAACCAAATGAAAATGAAATTGTAGGCTTAGAAAATTAATTAAACATATATAGAAAGATTGTAGATTTGAGTAAGAGATATAAATTTAAAACATGCACCCCATGCATTTACACATCACAAAATCCAAACTCTCAGCTACAAAACAAATTAAGAACTTGAATCAGGATTTAACTCAATGTTCAAATTTAAAATTGTACAATAATCTTAACTTATAACCATATTAAGGACAAGATATCTGTTATCATTTACGAACGTTCTCCACCTTAACAGGTTCTATGAATGGACCAAGACCATTTGTCAAAGCTAATGATGAGATCAAAGAAGCTTTCAGTATGCTGAGTCCCTGCAGTATTAAAAAGGTAACATTCTTTTCCGTGAACAATATTTTGCAATTAGGACTGAAATATTAGAAGTATCTTGATATAAAGGATTTACCTCTTTCATGCCGATGCTAATAATCTTTTCCTCCAAATCTTGGGATGCAATTCCTGATTTCTTCAGAAATGAAACAGCAGAGATGGATGCACTTGGAGTCACAACCAAGTCATCTGACACCATGTACAGTGATTCAGTCTTGGAAAAACCACTCCCACCATAATCACTATACCATATTCCACCAGTTTTAGACTGTGGCTCCAAATAGCTTAATGGAGCATATATCTCTTGCTTGGTAGTTTTATAAGCTTGTGCAGTAGTTAGATAGCCACTTACCTTTTCCTTACTGTCAATATTACTGTAGCAAGAATAATTGGAAATGAGCTCTTCATCAATCGGTAATACCTGAATTTCGAGTTTAAATTGGTGGGCAAGCCGAGGTGTAACGAGCTTGCCCTTTAGATAAGGGAACTTCAAATATGCATGAGAATCCAAATCAACCATGCTCTTGTATAGATTATCTATGCTGCCCAAGCAAGAGTTACCTTTCAACAATTGCTCAACCGCTCCCAAGGGGAAGGTCAAAAAACTAAAAAGGAAGTCAATAAAATCCTCCTCAGCTAGAGCAAACAAAATCTTGTTGTTGGATTTTCTTAGCATTAACTTTAGTTGAACTATCTCCCCTCCAACATTAGCTTCAGGCTCACCAATATTAAAAGGCACTGAACTCTTGGGTTGTGCATTATGAGGGAAATGTATCTTCCTCAAAAAAAAGTCTGTTAATGGTGTCTCTGAGAGTAAGGAGCACTTCAATAGATCTACCATCTATAAAGATAAATTATACACAGTATGTTAGAAATAACTTAGAAAATTCAAAGGTTTTATATCACTACTATAGCATCAAGAGCCACTTCCTTGTTATATGAAAAGTCATGCATTAATTATTAAGAACTAAGCATTTAATTAGTTCCTTGCACTGAGCATTTAGTCCTAAGTGGAGCACTTATATGTGAAATAGCATAAGGGTCACTCTAGGATAAATAGAGGACCATACTCTTGTATCAAGTGTGTTTCTTCCGTATTCCTCTACCTCTAACACATTATAATTAATATTTTAGTTTGAGCACATCAGATCAGATATAAATAATTGCATACAAAAATATGAAGGCTACTGAATCATCAAACATATCATTAATTAATAAATAATATTATAATTAATTAATAATTGGTTTCTACACTCAACTATATAATCGTAATTGACTTACTGCACCAAAAATGACTACTGTATCAGTAATCAGGCATATATGTATATATGTATCATGCAAGAACAAAAAAACAACATACATAACTATGCTTACCTCCTTTTGAGTGACATGCACAGTTACTTCTTTGATTGCTTTGTAGTCTTCAATTCCAAGTAGAACAACAGAAGCTTGAAAATTTTCAGGTATCACTTTTAGGTCATCAGAAATAATAAAAGAAGTCAATTCCGGAACGAACCCTTCACTATCAATCTTTTTTCCATTTTTAATAGATATCTCCCTATTCATGAGTTTCCCACATTTGCATCTTTGGTTCGTGAATGTGGTCAACAAGCCCTCACTTTCTTGGCGACTACATTTCCAATTCTCACATATGAAGTACTTCTTCTTTTCTGTGTCATCAATGTTAAGCTTGATACTTCGGCAACGAGATTCCATTGAGTTCCTAGGCTTCAGCAACATTTCTTTACAAGTTTCTGTCAAAAAATGATTTACCTCCAGATTGGCCACGCTTGCATACAATGAACTCAGGCTTCCAACGCTAACCTTCTTCATGTTAGCTTCCTTAGCAACAAGCCTAGCAATGGTGCCCAAGGGCAAGGTTAAGAAGCTTAGCAGAACATCCACAAAATCTTTCCTTGCCTCGGCAAACACAACTTTATTTTTCGCTTCATCTATCACAATCCTTAGCGTAACTTTTTCCTCGGTTGCAGATGCAGCAGCTATTAGGAAATATGGCATCCATAAAAAAGATAGAAAAGTATGAAATGTAGAATTGATAGAATGAGAAAGTATGTTTACAAATGAGTACATCAAGCCTTTATATAGGCTAATGATCTAGCAACTAACTATCAATTAACCATATCTCCAACTAACTATATCTCCAATAGCCACCCGCAAGCTGGAAGTGCGGATTAGCAAATCCAGCTTGGGATTTACAACATAATGCAAGAAAAAAAAAAGAACAATTAATGAAAATTACAAATGTATAAGCCTAATTACATTGGCTAATGAAGAAAAGTCTAACAATGATAAAGGTAACGACCGAAGTTCATAGATCTGAGAAGTCTTCAATCTTTTTTTGGGCTTCGTCGATCTTCTTTTGTCGTCTCCACGGCTCTCGTTCCAAAAATAAATGAATCTTGCCAAAATGAACATTGGTAAAAGAATGGAATTTGTATATGAAATGAGTTGACTCGCTTGGAATTAACATCAGTCAAAAGTTACTCCAAAATGGGCTCTTTAGGCCTCTAAATATCAATAATGAGTCGACTCGCTAGAATTAATATTAGTCAAAAATCGCTCCGAAATTGGGCTCTTTAGGCCTCAAAATATGATTGCCAATTTTAGGCAAATGCTTAACCACCATCAAGGGTAGAAGTAACAAAAAATATATCAATGTTGTTTAACCAACCACAAAGGCTTGCCTTCAGCAATATTAAAAATGTGAAAAATGTGGCACACCAGCCATTGAACAAATCTTTATGTAGTCAACAAATTATCAAGAAATGCATTAAAGAAAATGCTTGACAGGAAAGAAATGAGGCTCTCAAATGAACCTCTGGCAAATGATGAAAATGGCATCACTATCGTTGTTCGGATGCCAAATGGTAGTTGCAGGGAACACAGCTTTCTCAAAACCGACAAGCTTAAGCTTCTTTTTTGTTTCATAGATCATTGTGGAGCAGAAAATGGTACTTTTGAATTTGCTCCATGCGTGCTTCAAAACAGGTAGTGCATCCTATGGGTTGGATTGAACAGCTACAGTATTGAGTGCACCATCAATGACATAAATGAAACATGAATTCCAGATCTTGGTCAACATGCAAACAAAGATCCCACAACCCATACATTTCATGCGGAAATGTTAGTGGTCTTTCTTTTGGGCATCAACTTTGGGAGCTGCATCCTCACTTGAGTATGAATTTGTTGTCCTCTTCGGCCAATCAAGAAAGTTGCATAGAAAGAAATGAGTTTTCTAGTGTTTTAGGAAAAAGAAATAAAAGAAGAAAAAGAATGGTATTTTGGGTTTTCTGGCTAAAGTGAAAAAGAAGAAAAATGAATAATCTAAAGAAAGAGCAACGGAAAAACTTCTCTCACGATGGATGATATCGCTCTGATACCATATTAGGAAATATGGCATCCATAAAAAAGATAGAAAAGTATGAAATGTAGAATTGATAGAATGAGAAAGTATGTTTACAAATGAGTACATCAAGCCTTTATATAGGCTAATGATCTAGCAACTAACTATCAATTAACCATATCTCCAACTAACTATATCTCCAATAGCAGCAATAGGGAATTTCAGTCAAAAAGACAATTTGCTAAGCACAAAGTAAATAGCTGCAAACGGTTCTTTTTTATCTTTTCGAATCCTCGCTACATATTTATAAAGCAATGCAATCTAAATATTCCTCTCGTTATTAAATAAATACATAGATAATGCAGTAATTAAGAAAAGTGATTTGTGATATTAATTTCACTTTCAACTTCCAACCTCTCCAACTTCCTACTTCTAATTTATGAAGTTCAGTAAATGACGTAATTAACCTACTTTAATTATCTCCCATCTACTATTCGTTTCATTTCCACAATTAAAACCATGATATATTATTCACATATATGTTACTTAAATAATATTCGTTCCGCAATTTGCATGTATCTTTTCTCATATTTCTTTATAGAAAAGAAATGAAATGAAATTTCAGCGTGCAAAAATAATATTAGAAATAAGTTTTTTTTTTTATAAAAAAAGTAGGAAATTTCCAGAAACTTGATTGAACTGCACATGGGTAAAATAACTCTTGGTATCTATAATTTTCTATGAAAGGATTTGGTGTGAAATGTTATCATAAATTGGCTCTTATTAAGGACTTGAGTAGATCATTGGCCAATTGAAATTTCTCTTATTAATGCATGTATCTTGAATCACTATCTGATCTTTGATTTAACATAGGCTACATGAGATAATAGTCAAACCACGAAAACAAAGAGCATTGTTTGTGCTGATTGTGATGGAAATGGTAAGTGAAAATGCAGATTTTAGTTACTTTTTTATCACTATCTTTTGTAGTTTTCTTATTCTTTATTCAAAAATTGGGTTAGATATCATTGCAATTGCTAGTTTGATACAAAAATTAGTAACAGCTGTAGAGTTGATAAAATATTAAATAGTTCACTGCTTTATTTTCTTGTAGATAAATTTTATAACTTTTCCTAAAAAAAAATTGTGCCAATAGTGAATGCTGTATGTTTTTTTTTTATAAGCGTCAATGCTATATGTTTAAACTCTATTATCCTCTTCTGGAGAGAAAAACACTATTAACTTGATTGCTTCCTGTGCATTTACATTCAGAATATTGCTAATTCTTGATGATGATGAGCCAGGATTTTTTCAATGCATATATGAGGCCCACTGCTTTTGCTAATTGGTCATGAAGACAACAAGATGCCAATTTCTTAGAGAGCTTGCTGATTTTTTTAAGCTTTTTCCACTTCCAATGTAAACTTTGGCATTCAATTTAACTCACTGGGTTGTTATCTTTTTGCTCAACTGCAAGGTGCAATATGTCAGTCTGGAGGTGAGTTTAAAATTGAGAAAGATGGACCTTTGTCATATAAAGGTGGCGATGCTCATGCTATCGACATTGATGATCAAATGAAATTTAATGAGTTTAAAACTTGGTTTTCATGTATTTTTGTGTCAGGAGGTTGGGAAGTTTGAATTTATGTTAATTTCAATATAATAATTTGTTCATTCTTGCTTCAATTTCATGGAGATTTTGAATTTTTAATAACTTCAGGAGTCTTGAGGTCTGAAATCAATAGTGGAGGTTGTTGGAAGGGATCCCAAGGTGGCAAGGCCAACTCTACTTAATTGTATTGTAAGTCATATATGTATCCTTTTTGTGCATGCTTCCGCATCCTTTATTTTATTTTGGGTTTAGGAGGGGTAGGAGTGAGAATGATATGCTATAGATATTAATTGTCATCTATTACCTTGTTTCTTCATTGATAATGTAGGATGACCAAACAAAAGGTTGTGAGTGTCCAACAGGGTTCAAAGGTGATTGAGTACGGTCCTCACGTGAAGGTATTCACTGCCCTAAATTTGGTTGAATGATTCAGGTGTTCAATGCCAGATGTCCATTTATTTGGAATAATAGAGTTTGTAGATTTTAAGTGAAGACTAAAAATTTGGCTAATGTGTAATCATTAATTAGAATCAATAGGTTGCCTGCTAACTGAAAGTCGAATCCAGTAAGTGAATGGTGTCATGATCAGGGATGGTTCCACTTGTTATCTACATTAATGGGTAAGATAATTATAATCTCCCTTTCCATCAGTTCATGAATCATCACTTGTATGCATGCATACAAAGAAAGGTAATCATTCTACCCTTTGGGCATTGGTATAACATCTAAGCAGCAACCATATCATTTACATTCATCACCCTTCTCCATACATGCTTGTATGAAGGTTGAGGGAATGAGAGATGGTTCTTGGCCTCATGGTTGCCAATGAACTCATTAACTCAAGTGTCAAGGCCTTTTAGTCCTGCAATACAAATTGCTTACGTACTCTGAATTTTTATGTTTAAGTGTGCCATTGCTTGCACCGAATAATTTAATGTAAAATGTCTCTTGTGCACTGTGAAGCCACTTGGTTCTCCCTAAACTATGAGAAATATTTATGGTGTAGTCATTGTATTCTATTTTGTCCCCAAAAGTTAGCTTTTATTTTGCTTACATAACAGTGCCTAATGAGTAGCTATAGAAATCAGTTTGATAGGGCGTTGCTATGCCTAATTAGAGAATTCAGAGTGGAAGATGGGTAAATAAACATGGATAGGTCAAGTCCAGGTTAGTTCATTAATAGGAAACTAAGGGAAGAGGTTGAGTATTTAATTCCCTCTTGTGTACTGAATGTGTACTTTTCTTGCTGTCTAATGCTATATTTTAACCAGTCAAGTTTCTATTTGGAAGAAATTAGAAGTCCTTTTCTTGTGTTCTAAGTTGTAACGATATTTATAAACAAAAACCAACCAAGAGATTTTTATTTTTTTTGCTTAGTATTTTGATCTCTGTATTTGTTTAGTTTCTTTCCCTTATATTCTAAAAATAGTTTGGTTCCTCTTAGTATGATTAAGTGATGACGATGAGGCTATTGGCCATGTTGGGTATGGGTACGGTCTGCTAACATAAATCAATGCTTGAGCTCGTTGTTATAAGTGGACTATCTTGCTTTTATATGGATTTATTTATGCAATGTGGCTTTTTCCCATATTACTTTTCTCAATAAAAGATAATTATCTGAAAGCTCCAGGTGTGTTGCTTGATCAAACGCCATTTTTCTTAGCCAATTATGCATCTAGATATAGCCTCAGTATGTTTTGCAACGATGAGAAATTGCATCAAATTTCTTTTTCTATCATGAACAAGATTAGAGTTCTCCTACAATAATAAAAATGGGATACTGCGATTGATGTGATACTGCAATACAATATTAGAGTTCTCTCATTTCAATCATTTTCACTTAATGCCTTTACTTGTTTCTCAGTTTTTTTGATGAAGCTAACTACTATTTCTTTTTTTCTTTTCATTTTCTTGCAACCATTTGATTTGGTCAATGCCAACACATATGGGATGCCCTGATGGATCTCCACACATTGTTTCAAGATCAGTAAGTTTCTGCCTCTAATCAGTTAGCTTAGATTAAAATATTTCAGTTTTTTATGGCTTTAGTAGGTAACATGAAAGTGTATTATGTAATTAGTAAATAAAGTCACAAATTACCTTGGATTTGCTAGTTTTCTTTCTCATTTTTGTAGATTAGAATAGCCATTTTGTAGCTGTCACTTTGCACTATTATTTAGATTAGAATAGTAAGGGGTTTAAAACTCAAGACAAGCACATCACAGAAAAGAGCATTATAGTGGGGAAATTTGAAACTTATTTTGTTAAAGTTCTATACACAGCATGCTATTGATAATTGTTAGCCAACTCATTGTAATAGGTACTTCCATTAACTTATTGGTTCTGTTCTTACCATGAGTAACCTATTGGCTTATTATTTGTTTATTTTTAGGTTACTAGGCTTTACAAAGACAGAGCATGCTGAAATCGAATACACTGCAAGTCAATTGTCTGGCCTTGTGGAAGACCATCCTTGCATGTGTTTATTTTCACTTTGTTCAGTGCAACAAAATCACACACCTGATCTGTGTGGTTGTTAAACTCACTTGTGTCATTTGTATAAATAAATTGTCATGATCTTCCTTTTCTTGTTGTGTGCTGCAGCGGTTTTGCTGTGGAATCTGGATTTCTTTGTTAACAAGCTTGGTTTTGTATGCAACTTGTGTCTTCTTTTTAATCTTGAAAGAAAATTAAGGGTGACTGCATGATCCAGGGTCTGGTATTTCAGTTTATATCTAGGGTAGCTCATCTTTTGTCAGCTATTTGAGAGACTATTTTTTTTAGGCTTCTATCTGAATGATGTGTGCTTTTTCCCTCTTCTGCGATGTTAGGAGAAGTGAGCTTTACAAGTTGTGGAAGGTTTGCTGGTAATCATCAGTGCACTTCTACTTCCTTTCTCTTGGGGCTGGTTTTTTTTTTTTTTCTTTTCTGAGGATGATTCTATTGTGAAGATGAAGGCTGCTAAGGAGGCTTTGGAAGAAAAACAAAAGGTAAAAGTGCGCTTTTTAAGTAGGATCTTATGCCCGTAATATTATATAGTCGTTCATATGTCGTACAATGTTGTTAGGTCTGCTCTGGATAATTTAACTTGTGCATTTGTTTAGGGAAGCATGACTTGTTTCATGGATGATGAACCTTGAAGTACCTAAACAAATCTTGTATTTATGTAACTTTGGATTTAAGTAGTTCTCGTATACATAGAATTTCAGGAGAGAATGGTGAAATAAGACAAGCTTATGTTTTCATATTGAATGTATTTATGTACGTATAATTATTTTTGCCATTTTATTTAATTACTTTTTTATGGAAGTTCTCTCTTTTTTTTTTATAATAATATTGTGACTACGACAACTTAAAATTGGTTTGTTATATGCTTTTTTTTAAAAAAACCAGTCACTAAATTGGTCCCCAGAATAGGTATTAAGGACCAATTTAGTGGCTGACTTTTTTTAATTAGTGACCAATTTAACAACCGAATTAGCGATCGATTTTTTTATTTAGCGACTGAATTAGCGATCGATTTTATGATATTTTTTTTTCAATATCGAATTTAAATATGATTTGTGGGATTAGTGATCGAAAATTCGGTCGCTAAATTTAAAAAATCGATCGCTAAAATTGGTCGTTTGAATGGTGAGGCGACCAATATTAGAGACCAAATTATGACCACTCTGCGATCAAAAATTCGGTCGCTAATTAGCGACCGAATAGTATTCGTTAGCGATATAATTAGTGACCAAGATTTTCGCAACCGATTTTAATCAGTCGCTAATTCAGTCGTTGACCAATTTAGTGACCAAAAAGCTTTAAATAGTGACCGAATTTTTCGGTCGCTAAAACCCCATTCTCTTGTAGTGGATGGCATTTTTTATTTATTAAATAAATTAATAATTTAATAAAAAAAATTGGATACTTAAAGCAAGTTGAGTAGGACTTGCTCACGGTCAACATGGTCAACCATTAAAAAAAAGGATGGAAATTGGATTAGAGGACTTGATTGTAACATCTGGAAACCTTGTGGGACCCAATTGGCGCAATTAGAACTTTGGGGACCAAAATTACACATATATCATATTTGGGGGACCAAAAATGTAATTAAGCCTAGATTTAATACGATTGTTATAATTATAGGTTTTTCTATTATGTGCAGTTTTACACATGTTAAGGAACCCAAAAACAACAACTATTTATTGAAATACTAAGCATTTCAGTTTTGAAAATATAAAATGCACAAATTCTCATATGAATTTACCTTTTTGAGTTCCTTATCGCTGTACAATTTTGCACAGGATAGAAAAATCCATAATTATAAAGGATATATACTCAAACTGCACTCGCATTGCTATCACACTGACTGATTTGTACTCCCTCCGGTCCAATATATAAGTAAAAAAAGTCTCAAGGTTTTTGGTCCAATATATAAGCAAGTTTTGTTTTCCAATGACTCATTTAATGACATTATTCTCAAAATATCATTCATTTAATACAAATTCCAATGACTCATTTAATGAAGTTTTATATGAAGGATAATTTAGGTAACAAACCTAATTTTTTACAAGATTCAATGAAATTAATTAACCCCCTTAATATGTGTATTCCGTTAATTTTTTTTGCTTATAATATGGACCGGAGGGAGTAAGACTTATCATTCTCCCTTAAAAACGTGCAAAATTCTCATCAATGGAGCAACAGGGACAAGGACTACGGATTTTGTTACTTTCTATAACTTCCAATATATTTAATTTGAGACTCATATAATTCCCAATGCTTTTAACGATTATTTAATCTAGAGGAATGCTAGGACGCACTTTCTATCACATCCCTCTAGACACACTTTTTTTTATTGGTCTATTTAACCACCTCTTACATTATGTTTGGAATAGCGTCCACCGAGACATGGACGTAGAAGCTCCTATTGCAAGCTTTCACGTCTAACCACGTTGAATGTAAATATAATTACTGTTTTGCCACTAGTAACTTGCTTTTAACAAAATTAACACCCAACCAATCATACAACATCAAAGCTACCCAGGGACAACGACGGTGAGGCAACTCCGACGAGATGGCTGCGGTTCGCAATCCTATGTTATACGTTGGAAGGCGGGTTCTGCCAGTGGTGGTTCTATCTGGATGCCATTTCAGGGTAGTCGTCTTCGTTTCTTCAGATTAAAACCATTCTTTTGACAAACAATTGCAGTGTTGAGATAGGGACAGTTAGAATCAAAGAGAGAGTAAGATTGATAAAAAAACCCATTTTCCAACTGAAAAGTCACATTTCTTCCAAAAAACCAAAATGAACAGCAAGTGATGATTTGGTTTAGCCATGGATAGCCAAGGTGAAGGTCCTAAAGGAAGGAAGGCTTTTGTAATTTAGAAGGGCCATGACTTTTTGTCTTTATGGAAGACCTGGTGAACGGGAGGGTGACTCCTGGTGATGGCTTGGACATGAGGAGAATGTATCTGGACAATAGGAGAAAGAAACTGAAGAATTTTTTTTGTTTTAAAAAATAACTAATTTTTAATAACTTGATAAAGCGATAACAAGTCAAAAGGTGGATAAATGGAGTAATGGACCAATAAGAGAGAATGTGTCCAAAGGAGTGTGATAGGGGGTGTGTTCCCAGCATTCCTCTTTAATCTATAATTATATTTAGGTTAAAGTAATAATTTGTTTTCGGTACATGACATGGATTTTTCATTTAATTTTTATACGTTACAAAATATTAAAAACGTCCACATATATGCAGGTGCTACCTATTTGGTCCCTTCCGTTAAGCGATGCTGACATGCAATCTCTAGCTGTCTTACGTGTACCTCTAACTCTACATATAGGGACTACGTGAAGAATCCGTGTCATATACACAAATCATGTAACACCTTATTTTTTTCCTACGTTTTATCTGTTTTGTTGTATCGGTAATTATTTAACTGTTTATATTTTTACCGGTAATCAAGAAAATGATTTTTTGGAACAACAAAATTATATCTAGAACCTACTAGAATTATGGTGTCATGACAATTTCTATCTTCAATTTAAGACCCTTGGTATCCAAGAGTTTGAAAAAAATGGAAAACCCTAACCCTATTTTCTTGACTTGGCCGAAACCCTCACAAATAGGTTAAGTAGGTTTTTCGTCATTCTTTAACTTGTTTTCATGTTGATTGTTCTTGGATAGGTTTTGAGTTTGAAACCGTGAGGCCCTAGGTGAACAACACCATCTTATTGCTTGATTTTCCAAGTGATCAACAAAGGTATGGGGGAGATTACCATCATCCTACCTTAGGGTATATATGTTGGTGATTTAATTAATGTGTATATTGTCTTGTAAACCCTAAATGTGAGGGTTGTGTATTTTATTGTTTATATGTGTGTGATCCTCTTGGAGGACTTGATTTGGTGCTTGTGTTGTGGTATGGTTTTTGTTCCTGTCGATTTTGTCTGGGTAGGAACGATGAGCTCCGGCTCGACGGAGCAGCGGGGGGTGTTGACGAACCGGCGAGTGTACCGTTTCGTTGCAAGTAATAAAACACGGTAAGTAAGTACCGAGGTCGAACTGAAGGATTGGAAGACCAATTTAATAAGGAATTTCGAAGTGTTTGACCAAGTCAAAGAGAAGTAGTTATTAAGAGAGATAAAATTAAATCAAATATTGAAACAATTAATTAAAGATACTAAAAGATAGTGATGAGATTTGATTATGATTAAGGCTCTAAGGTCACGAATTCACCTACCCTATCAAGCAAGTTACCCAAGTGTTTTATCTCCTTATCACTAGTTTCAATTTAATTTCTTGTCAACCGAGAACCCTCAATTATCCTAATGCCACTTCCGATTTTCAAAAGGATATATCTACAATTGCAAGTCGTCAATTTCCCAATTTATTCTACCCACAACTAGATTTATTAAGTTCTTGGTTCCCTATAATGATTGCACCGCTTTCCTATTCTATCCCTAGTGATGTTCAAAAGGTATTCTTAATTCAAGTCATAAGCACGAATCGCTTCCCAGCTTCAACGCACTAGACTAGTTAACCACTGTCCACATGATTAACGCAAACAAAACCGAATTAAGGAACAAGAAAAGAGACAAGGGTATAATAAAATATTACTTGGATAAACTATGCCATCAAAGGTGGCTTCATCGTTCCCTTAGAAAGGAGGATTAGTTCCTCATAGAGACGAAAACAACGATAAAAGTAATAAAAACATTCATCCATCAAGAACTGACTCAAAACACACTACACAGCTCCAAGCAAACTAGGATTACACTTTTCCAATCAAAAAACTGCTCTCTATGACCTAAAACAAGCTATTTAAAAAGTTTGGAATCTGCGTGCGCTCGCGGGGCGAGGCAATTTTCGAGAGGTGAAGCAGAATGATCTTCATTTCAGTGAGTCTGGCTCGCGAGGCGAGCACTGCCTCGCGAGGCGAGGCTGAATGGCTGCCTATTCCTGCTTAATCTGCTCTTCTGGCTCACGGGGCGAGCTTCTGTTCGCCAGGTGAATAGCCACTTTTTGCCTTTTGCTTGTTTCCTTCATTTTTCCTAGCTTCCTTGAGCTTCACTTTTAACCTAAAAATAAAAGTAGCATTAAATGATTTATTTTGATAAGAAACTAAAAGAAATTACTAAAAATTATCCCTAAGACTAAAAGGAATTGCTTGTGAACAATTAAAGTCAAATTTGGTCTAAAACGAGAATGAACTCGAACAATTGGTATCAAAATTTAGGTATTTCTAGTCATAAAACTAGATGAACCAACGATTTATGAAAAATACCCCAAACTTAAACTTTGCTTGTCCCCAAGCAAAGTAACAAAATGAAAGACTCAACACTTGGTAAGCTCAATGGGTTTAATCTTTCTTGCCCCAAATTTCGTGTAATTTCATCAATTTACCCTTACTCAATGATTCCATTTTCCTTACTTTATTTAATCAATCCCCAATTTTATCTACTTTCAAACCATGAGAATCTTATCAATCATACAATCATTACTCTAAGTAAGGGCTCCAAGTCACATACACAAAGGGGTCACCAAATTTAAATAATTGCCTTCCTCACAAGAGTACTTAGTAATTCACTCATTCGCTCAATTTGTCAAGGATATCAACTTGTCACTCAATCTCACCTTTTAAGAGCACCTTCCATGAATTTGATCTTCATCTCAAAAATAGTTCCCACGAAAATATGTATGCAACATCAAAAGGTCTTTTAAAGGTTGTAATGAGGCCTGGCTAAAGGTAGGATATACAAAGGTACCAGGCTATGACCCTAGGAATTAAGAGAGCATGAAACTTTTTATACTTTTATTTTCACTCTAATTCATTTTTCCATTTTTCTTTCTTTTGCTTTGGGTGGCTACAAACCTTTTTCCTTTGATAACCTTATTATTTGCTTTCTCTTTTTTTTTCTTTTTTTTAATTATATATAGCCATTTGGCTTCAACTTTTTGCCTTTTCTCTTTCTCAACCAAAACAACATGATAAACCTTGTAGCTACCCGAAACTTAGGTTCCAAACAACACTTACATTGCTAAGTTTCCATACTCTCCTAAATCCTAAGATTGGGTTAACATAGTTTTTCCGGATTTATGGCTTGTATTGTAAGGTTATTAAGAAACAATAGGCTATTAGGCTCAATGTGGCTAATTAGGGATCATGCATCAAGGTTGGTTCATATTTGGCCAAGTAGTTATTTCAAAGAAAATTGCCTAAATCATTTGATGCAAACATATAAACATGCAAACCATGAAGAGATTCAAGCAAATTCGGGAAAATGCGACATAAAAGTGATTCACACAATTCAAAAACAATGTTGGAGGCTCAAATTCCTCACCTGGACATTTTAGCAAATTATTTGACCGAGATACATCCCTAATGTGTGCACCCTTTTACCCCAAACTTGTCATAAATCATGCAATCATAATAAAAATTCTCAAAGTTTGCTTTTCAATCTTTAATGGGGATCGATTTTTCAATCTTTTTCAAATCATAAGGGAACACACCGAGACTTTCCATTTTTTATCACATGCACTCAATTTAGGCTTAGTGTAATTATTCCCATCAAGACTTACCAAGAAGACTCTAAGACAAATCAATTTTTTTTAATATTGACCAATTATTCAAATGCAACCAACATGATTCAAAATAGAAGGAATAAAAAGAAATAATTGAGTTTTAGAAAGATTTATCTCAAGGGGTCCGAGCGGACCCCACGCTCTCATTAGCCTGTCTCACCTCTTCCTTGTCTTTCCTTGGTCTAGTAGGCTCGGCCTCCTCGTCAAGATACTTAGCCCAAACTATATCCGGGCTTTCGATGGTGCTTTCCTCTCTTGGGGCCTTTCCCTTTGGACCACCTTCTTTTGCTTGCCTAATTCCTTCCATCTCCATACATGCACAATCATTCGCGCTTTTGAAAATGATTGGCCACACCGGGTCCCACTTATCCTCTTCTTCCTTGCTAAAGAATTCCACATACAGGAATGGGATCCGATTGCTCTCCACTGCTTCATTTATCTTTTCATAAAGAGCATGCTCAGGAGATATGTGCACTGCGAACTCATATTGCCTTTTTTCAACTTCACGATCAATTTTCGTCCGAACAAAGTCATTTTCACCCCGATCAAAGCTTAAGTGAAACATATCGATTTCCCCTTCTTTTTCTTTAGTCAAGTTTTCCACGTGAGGGTTTGGGATCCGTTTTTCTCTAATACATAGTTGAACATATTCATAATCGGGGTGGTTCGGAGTGATGTCTTTTTCATCAACCGGCATTCTCACCTTGTGTAGGTGACTCAAGTCAAGCATCTATTTATTCACATTTCAAATACCTTGGTCAATATCATAATCAAAATGCAAAATTAAAAAAACCAAAAGCAAAATCAATATCAATGCATGCATCATAAAAATATAGTCATCAACGAGTGCATCCAGTATCAAAATAACTAAAAGAACTGAGTTTCTAGCTAGCCATCAAGGTACAACCATATCGAATTAACAAAAATAGCTAGAACTCATAAAAACTCGGGTGTGGGTTGGGGAACTGATAATGATGGTGCCAGCTCATAGATCAAAATCAATATCGTCTGCTGGGTCACCCTGCTACTGAGCTACTGCTGCATCATCCGCCTGAGGTACCTCGGGCACCCCCCTTTGGCATGGCATCCTGGTCTCCAGGATAATCCTGCCACCCTAGCCGAGGTGCCAAGTCCTCCTCGGAAGGGAAAATGGGTACCTGACCCTCCTGCCGAGCTAGGGGCATCTCCCTGAAAAAATCTCGCAACACAGCATTATCCCTCCTCATAGCCTGCTGGTTCTGTAAAAGCAGAGCCATATCAGCTGATCATGGCCTCGGAGGGGGCTGTGGTCTCCTCGGTGGTGCGGGCTCAGTAAAGCAGAAGTGGTGTATGTACTCTCTGTGGATCGGCTGCTTGGAGATCTTCTCCACCAAGTCAGACACTGCTACGCCCGCCCTGTGGATTAGCTCAGTAATCAGAAACCCGTGCCCAGGCATTCCTTTGGCGCCCTCGAGTTTGCCTTCTGCTGAATATCCTGTGCAATGACTGCCCTAACATTGATAATCTTTTCCTTCATAATACCATATATAAGATGGGCCAGAGTAGCTGTAATGGTGGACTCGTGAGAGCTAACCATCAGGTTGGCGTGTACGAACGCCGACCATACCCGGGCCAATGGTGATAGATCATGCCTCCTCAACCTCGAGAGGTTCCCGAGAGGTCCCTACCTCCCACTGGGCCCCCTGCCTGCAACATGTCTCCAATATCTCTGCAGCCAATCCCTGTACTGCTGCCAACATCTCATACTGGCTCCTATCCTCGCAGGTGATGGGGATGCCCAGACAAGTGTTAATCTCATCTGTCGTGAAAGTCACGGGCACCCCTCTCACCATAGAAACACACCCTGGGTCATCAATATCGGGGTTAAGGGCATTGGTGTAAAATTCTTGAACCAGTTTGATATCAAACCGGCGAGGAAGATCAGTCAACATACCCCAACCCCTAGTGTGAATCTATCCAGAGATAGACAGATAGTTGTTCCCCACAAGGACCACCCTCCTCTCTAGGACCATCTCCTTCTGCGTTACCAACTCCCAATGCTTCTCATGAAGAGGAGTTCGGAAGTTGGGAGCAGAGGAAATACCCCCAGAAGAGGAACCTAGTCCCTCGGAGAACAACAAGTCATCATCATGGACAGATTGGCACTTTTTGCACTTAACTTGCTGTTTTTCAGTGTTTTTCGGGGGACCCATAACCTGAAAACCAGAAAAGTCCCGATATAGTTTATAACATTTCAATAGAGAACTATGAATACAAAATTCCATCTCTAGTTTCTTAACAGGCCTATATCAAGCATCAAATTCTCCAAGAATAATACATAGCTTCATTTCTAAAAATTTCAGAAAAATACTCTTAATACCCCCATTCTCATGCATCATCTCTATCTAATACCCAAAATAACCCCAAACCTAGGTTTCTAATCATAGCAATTGGGTTCGGTTCAATCCACAACAAAGGCATCATCATTCATCAACATCATATACGTTCAATAATATCGAAAAATCTCACAAACTCATGTATACCATTTATTGTACAATTAATGTTCTTGCATCCTTTAGGCTTAATAACAAAATACATAACAAGAACATGCAAAACATATCATGAACACTCAGAAATCAGTTGTGGTACATGGTTATTTTCCTAACTCTATTGTTTCCAAAAGTCTCAGAAAAGATGGGAGTTCTTGAACCTAAAATCCATGGATATTGAGTTGGAGAGATTGAAACTTACCTTGTGAGTGTGATTGAGAGTGTTAGAGTGAGAATGTGATTAACTTGGGTGAATGCTTGAAGACCCACGCGAGAGAATTCAGAGAGACCTTGAAAGTTTTTTGAAAAAATTGGCTCTGTCTCAGTCTCACGGGGCTAAATACTCGTGACTTTCGCGGGGCGAAACCTATTTTGTGAGGCGAAACCTATTTCGCGAGGCGAAACTTAAGAAAATTCCCAATTCAGAACCCTAATTTTGAATTTTGCGAGGCGAACCTTAGTTCACGAGGCGAAACTGGGTTTTCAGAGACCTTTCATATTCCCAGATTCACGAGGCGAACTTATTTTCGCGGGGTGAATCTGGATTTATTTCTTGCAGTTATTATTTTTCCAGAATCGCGAGGTGAACATGGAGTTCACGGCGCGAGGCAGAACGAGGTGCCCACCTCTAAGATTCTACCTTTCAGTCTCGCAAGGCGTTATAGTCCTCGCGTGGCGAGTCAGTCCAGTCTGACTCTTCCAATCTTCCAGGCTCGCGAGGCGAATATTGGTGTCGTGGGGCGAGCCAGAGACAGGATTTTCTGTGATCCTTCTAGCTCGCAGGGTGAATTCTTGCTCGCGAGGCGAGCCAGAACTGCATTCTTCCCTGCCATCCCTAAAAGCAATTAAATCCTACATGCTTTCCTAATGCAAGTTTCTAACTAAGGACCTTATATGAGGACTCTTTGTATTTGTTTTTGGACTCTATAAATGCAGAAAAATGATATCTAGCTTGGGTTACCTCCCAAGAAGCGTTTGTTTAACGTCCTCGAGCCTGACGGAAACGGCCCCATTCGGGCTCAATTAACTGTAGCACTTGATTGCTAGTTGGGATTGGTTCTCCATGATAATGTTTGAGCCTCTGGCCATTCACCTTGAAATTCTCGCCCTTACCTTCCAATTCCACTGCTCCATGTGGAGAAACATTAATAATCTTGAATGGTCCGGACCACCTTGACTTAAGCTTTCCTGGAAAAGGTTTCAACCTTGAGTTGTAGAGAAGTATCCGTTATCCCAGTTCAAAATTCCTAGGCAATATGTGCTTGTCATGCCATGTCATAGTCCACTCTTTATAAATTCTTGCATTCTCATAAGCTTGCATGCGACTTTCAGATAATTCATTCAAGTCTAGTAACCGCTTTTCTCCGACCTTCTTCAAATCACAGTTGAGTTCTTTGATTGCCCAATAAGATTTTTGTTCCAATTCTACCGGTAGATGACAAGCTTTTCCAAACACTAAGTTGTAAGGGGACCTTCCAATTGGAGTCTTGAAAGCAGTCTTATAGGCCCACAAAGCATCATCTAACTTTCTTGACCAATCCTTTCGTGAGGAGTTAACGGTTTTCTCAAGAATGTGTTTCAACTCACAGTTGGATATCTCTGACTGCCCATTGGTTTGTGGATGGTATGGTGTTGATACCTTTTGCCTGACTCCATATCTTGATAGTAGATGGTTCATTTGTTTATTGCAAAAGTGAGATCCACCATCACTAATCAAGACTCTTGGAACCCCAAACCTTGTGAATATATTGTGCCTTAAAAATTCCATGACTACCCGCGCATCATCCTTTGTTGTTGGGATTGCTTCCACCCACTTTGACACATAATCCACCGCTACTAAAATGTACTGATAGGAGAAGGAGGGTGGGAATGGTCCCATGAAATCAATCCCCAAAACATCAAAGAGCTCTACTTCAAGCATGAAATTAAGAGGAAGTTCATGCCGCCTAGAGATGTTTCCAACCCTTTGGCAACGATCACAATTCTCAACAAAAGTGTGGGCATCCTTGAAGAGTGTTGGCCAATAAAACCCGCTTTGGAGGACTTTTTCTGCGGTCTTCTTTCCCCCAAAATGCCCACCATAATCTTAGCTATGGCAATGCCACAATATGTTTCCGATTTGATCATGAGGAATGCACCTCCTTAGGATCCCATCCGAGCATTGCTTGAAGAGATAAGGGTCCTCTCAGACATAGTACCTTGCGTCCGAGAAGAATTTTTTTCTTTGTTGATTAGTCCATCATTGCGGAACTACATTTGAAGATTTGAAGTTGGCCATGTCCGCGAACCAAGGAGAATATTTTTTAAACAATGCGAATAGTTTCTCATCAGGGAATTCTTCCTTGATGTCTAGTAATTTATCCTCGGTGTCGGGATTGACCAATCTTGATAAGTGGTCCGCCACACCATTTTCTGACCCTTTCCGGTCCCTAATTTCAATTTCAAACTCTTGCAAAAGAAGAATCCACCAAATTAATCTAGGTTTGGCATCTTGTTTTGTCATCAAGTGTCTTATGGCCACATGATCGATGAATACAAAAATTTTAGACCCCACAACGTCAGACCTAAATTTATCTAAAGCAAAAACCACAGCTAGGAGTTCTTTTTCAGTGGTGGAATAGTTAGCTTGTACCACAATTAAAACTTTAATTGCATAGCAAATCACATGAGCTAACTTTTCCACCCTTTGACCCAAAACCACCCCCACTGCATAATCACTAGCATCACACATGATTTCAAAGGGTAAATCCAATTAGGTGCAGTGATTATGGGTGCGGTGACAAGCATATTTTTGAAAGTATTGAAAGAATTTAAGCAAGAAGCATTAAAATCAAAGGACACATCCTTCACGAGAAGGTCACATAGTGGTTTTGCGATCTTGGAGAAGTCTTTAATGAACCTTCGATAGAAACAGGCATTGCCCAAGAAACTCCTCACCCCTTTCACATTGGTTGGTGGTGGTAGCTTCTCAATCAACTCAATCTTGGCTCTATCAACCTCAATCCCCTGTTGGGAGATTTTGTGCTCCAAAACTATACCGTCCTTGACCATGAAAAGATATTTTTCTCAATTAAGCACTAGGTTGGTTTCTTGGCATATCTCAAGAACCAAAGCCAAATTCTTCAAGCAATTATCAAAAGAGGTCCCAAAGACCGAGAAGTCGTCCATGAATATTTCAATGAATTTCTCCACCATGTCTGAGAAAATGGAAAGCATACACCTTTGGAAAGTGGCGGGAGCATTGCATAATCCGAAAGGCATCCTTCTATAAAAAAACTCCATATGGGCATGTGAAGGCCGTCTTCTCTTAGTCTTGAGGATCCACAACAATTTGGTTGTAACCGTAGTAACCATCCAAGAAATAATAATATTCATATCCGACCAACCTTTCAATCATTTGATCAATGAATGGAAGAGGGAAGTGATCTTTCCTTGTTGCATCATTTAACTTTCTATAGTCAATGCAAACCCTCCATCCCGTGATGGTCCTTGTTGGAATTATTTCGTTATTCTCATTGACCACCACAGTTGTTCCACCTTTCTTCGAGACCACATGAATCGGGCTAACCCAATTGCTATCCGAGATTGGATAGATGATTCCGGCATCCAAAAGCTTAATCACTTCCTTACGCACTGCTTCTTTCATTATGAGATTTAACCGCCTCTGTGGTTGAACCACCGGTTTGAAATCATCCTCCTTCAAAATTTTGTGCATGCACAGGGAAGGACTTATACCTTTTAAATCTGAAATCTTCCATCCAATGGCGGATTTGTGTTCCCTAAGAACTCTCAAAAGCTTTTCTTCCTCATCCTTTTTCAAAGCATTGCTAATGATGACTGGATGTTGTCCCTTCTCACTTAAGAATGCATACCTTAAGTGAACTAGGAGTTGTTTTAATTCCAGTGTCTTGTTGTCTTCTTCCATTCCCTCTTTGTTGAGATTTTCTTTTTGACATTCATCCTTTGGGAGACTTAGCAAGGCTTCCATGTTTTTTAAGCATTGAAGATAATATTCATCCCCCAAAAGGTCTTCTTCTTCTTCTTCTTCTTCTTCTTCCTCATCATGGGATTTTACCAACAATTTTGCAAGTGAAGAACCATGGGTTCTCTTGTGGCCATAGATTTTACAATGGTCTCCACCACATCAACTCTATATACATCCGATCTCTCAACGGGGTGTTTCATTGCTTCAAAGACATTGAAGACTAAGTTCTCATCTTGCACTCTTAGTGTGAGTTTCCCTTATTGCACATCTATCAAAGCACGCCCAGTGGACAATAAAGGCCTACCCAAAATGAGAGGGATATCGGCATCCTCATCCATATCAAGCACCACAAAGTCAGTCAGAAAGATGAACTTGTCTACCTTTACTAATAAATCGTCCACCACTCCATAAAGATATTTGATAGAGTGATCCGCTAGTTGGAGTGACATCCTAGTATCCTTTGCCTCTTTTATGCCTAGCTTCTTCATCATAGATAAGGGCATCAAATTGATGCTTGCCCCTAGATCACACAATGCATTCCCAAGAATTACCTCCCCAATGGTGCATGGTATACTAAAAGAACCCGGATCCTTCAACTTCGGCGGTAGTTTCCTTTGAAGAATTGCACTACATTCCTCGGTTAAAGCAACCGTTTCCTCATCCACTATCTTCCGCTTCTTGGAGAGAATCTCTTTCATAAACCGAGCATAAGATGACATTTGTTCCAAGGCTTCCGCAAAAGGAATATTAATTTGACGCTTGCTCAAAACATCAAGGAACTTGTTGAATTGCTTGTATTGCAAGGGCTTCTTCAATCTCTCTGGATAAGGTACCTTCATGAAAGGAGGAAGATCTTGAGGCTCAACCCACTTCTTTCTTCGGAATTATTCATCTACTAACTTCAATCTTCCTCCTTGCTCCAGCACCTTTTCTCTGGCTACATCTCCTCCCTTGCTTGCTCCTCTTCCACCTGTGGTTGTTCTGGAGTCTCAATCTCTTGAGAGCTGGTTGCTTCCCCATTAAATTCCAACACCTTACCACTCCGAGTTGTTAATGTGCTCCGGCAAGCGTATCGGATCGAAGCAAGTAATAATAAAACGGTGAGAAACCGAGTATCGAACTCAGGGATTGGGAAACCAAGTGTCACTTCACAAATTAAACAACTATTTAGACTGAGAAATAGGTTTGAAAAGATTTCAAGAAAATAAAAGAAACAATAAAATAAATAAAATACTTTTTGGGTTTTTAAATATGAAAAGAGATTTCCAGGAATTGGGTTACCAACAAGACCGCTCATGCTACTAAATTGACTACCCCTCTTGTTAATTATCGAAATTTGCTTTGAAGGCGAATTTATCCTAAATAAGTTAATGCTCCCTCTCGGGTTACAAGAACTGTGCCCAATTAAACCAACCCCTACTCTCGCGGTAATGGAATTTAAATTGAACCCTTTAAGTTTTGTGACAATTCGTGAACCCTCGAAGGACCGCTTCTAACTCTTGTGATTTAAGTACTAAGTTTGATTCCTATAGATCTGATACCTAAGATCACCGCTAAGTTCGTCCTTAGAGTATCTATGACATGTAAATAAGTGCGCACCAGATTCACAAGTAATTCATGCAATATGAATTAAATCGAAAGCAAATTGAAATTGACAAAAAGTAAAACGTCAATTCATAACATAAAACAAATCTTGGGTATAGCCCCAATCCCTAGAAACAAAAAGACTACTCAAGCATTGCCATGGTCATGGCAAGATTGATTAACAAAAGCATAAAAGAAAACCTAAGAGAGAAGAAGAAATTGGAGAAGAAGAGAAATCCTAGTTTTTGCCTAAGGTAGCAGCCCAAGTCCTTTATTTTCGAGTCTCTAGGTCCTATTTAGAAGGTAGGGTAACTTGCATCCCAAGCAATTACAAAATCAGATCAAATCAGCTTTTAAAATTCCAGATATTGCACGTCACGGCCATGATGCCTGTCACGGTCAGGCCGTGACAGATTCTGTCTTGGAAAACTTGGCACTAATGGCCTGTCACGGCCGTGACAGGTTCTGACTTTGTGTTCTTCTTTCTTTTTCAGCCCTGCTCGATCATGGCCGTGATGCCTATCACGACCAGGCCGTGATGGGCTCTGTTTGGCTCAGATTTCTTGCTTTTCAAGCTCCATCTTCATGCAAACTCCAACATAATTGGTCCTGGGAGTTTTAATCTTCATATCCAAATCAATATCTCCAAATTAATTACCAAATCTTATCATATCCTTTATTGTTGTGATAGGCAATTATTATCCAAATCCAAATTGATTTGGATCCAATCTTTTATCTCAATGCCAATTTAATTATCTTTTAATCATAATAATTCAAATCCAAATTGATTTGGATTCAAATCCATCATGTGGGCCCTTGAAATTTACTTGGCAATCTTCAATTTAATTTCAATCCTTCTTCTTTGTCCTTTCCTAAAAATAAAAATAAGAAAATCTTGAGAAAATCAATCAAATTCTAATTAAAAACAATTAAATGCACACATTGACTCAAAATAACTAAAATAGGAAAATAAAGTCTAATTTGGGCTAAATCAAGTATTCAACTCAACTTAATTGATTAAATCCACTCTAAAAAAATAGATAAAACATGATAAGCCAACAGATTATCAGTTGGTCTCTGTATTACCTAGGAAGGAGCCTGGAAGACGCTCATTCAGTTGTTTTGCAAGCTGGGTCATCTGAGTCTCAAGATTCTGAATTGATGCCCTTGTATGAGTTGCCAATTTGTCAATGGTTGTGTTTGTATTTACTGACAGCTTCTCTATGGCCGCACTAGTCTTCTCAATAGCCAATTCCCAAGGTTGCTTTCCTCCATCTATGATTTACAATTGAGTAGGTTGAGGGAGAGCCTATTGGGTGTTGTGCTGTTGAATTCCATAGTTTGGCCTCTGATTCTGTTGTTGTTGCCCGGCTAGACCACCACTAGTGTTGCTCCAAGAGAAACCCGGATGATCTCTCCTGATATTCCAATTCTGCCCCTGATGGTAGTTGTTGTTCTGTTTATTCCTCTGATAGTCATTGTGTTGTGGTACCGTGTCAT
The DNA here is from genome assembly GCA_030762895.1 of Sophora flavescens. Classification (NCBI taxonomy): domain Eukaryota; kingdom Viridiplantae; phylum Streptophyta; class Magnoliopsida; order Fabales; family Fabaceae; genus Sophora; species Sophora flavescens. The sequence goes on along the minus strand of CM061063.1, from coordinate 251,532,551 downwards.
AAAAATTGTGACATGAATCCACATGCTCCTTATAAAGGTTGCTCGGACAATATGCACTATCATGATCACCTTTACAAAAGTCACAACCCGGAGGTAAACCCTCTCTTACCGCGTTCACCTTCATCTTGTTTGTCAGTGCTTCATTCAGCTTCTTCAAAAGTGTGTTCTGCTCAAGAATGGCTTCAATAGATGTTGTACTCTAAGTCCAGAAGCATTAGAAGTGCCCATATTGTGGTTGTAGTCATTCCTGGACATCTTCTCAAGTAAAGCCCATGTATCCTCTGGTGATAAATAAGAGAAAGAACCGCCAGCTGCGGCATCACAATTCATCTGATATCTCCCTTTCAACCCATTAAAGAAGTGTTAAACCTTTGTTACCAAGTCAAAATAGGAAGAAGGGCATCTCCTCAAAAGCAAATTATATCTTTCCCAAGCCTCATTATAAGACTCATCATCAGTTTGCTTGAAGGAAGTGACAACGATCTTCAACTGTGCCGCTTTCTGAGGAGGAAAGAATCTTGCGAGGAATTGCTAAGCCATTTTTTCCCAAGTAGTGCTGCTCGCACGATCCAAGTGTAAGTCCAACCAATCGCGTGCTCTATCCTGAAGAGAGAATGGGAATAGCAGCAAACGAAGGGCGTCTTCTAACATTTCTGGATATTTGAACATGTCGCAAGCATCCAAGAAGTGAGTGATGTGCCTATGAGGGTCTTAGTGTGGACTCCCATCAAATTGTTCTCTTTGCACCATATGTAGGGTAGATTCCCTCATCTGAAATGAATTAGCCGTGATGGGAGGCTTGACAACACTAGAAACACAATCATCCAAGTTAGGAAGATTGTACTCATAAAGGGGCTTATAAGGAGGAGGAGGAGGAGGTGGTGGTGGATTTTCTTCCACCATCTCTTCAACATTGATGGGTTGGTTTGTTTCAAGTAGCCTCCTCTCTTTAAGTTCCTTCCTCAACCTCTTCTCAGTCTTAGCGATCTCGGGATCAAATAGCAGGTTCTCCTGTGGAAGGGTACCTCGCATCCATAAAAACAAGGCAAGACCAAGTGGGATCAAAGAAGTAAAAATAGATAAAATTGCAGAAAATTAAATTAAAAATTTCTTAATCAAAAGAATCAAATTCCCTAAAAATTTGGAAAACTGGTTGTGCCAATCCCCGGCAACGGCGCCAAAAACTTGTTGACGAACCAACAAGTGTACCGTTTCGTTGCAAGTAATAAAACACGGTAAGTAAATACCGAGGTCGAACTCAAGGATTGGAAGACCAATTTAACCAATTTAATAAGGAATTTCGAAGTGTTTGACCAAGTCAAAGAGAAGTAGTTATTAAGAGAGAGAAAATTAAATCAAAGATTGAAACAATTAATTAAAGATACTAAAAGATTGTGATGATATTTGATTATGATTAAGGCTCTAAGTTCACGAACTCACCTACCCTATCAAGCAAGTTACCCAAGTGTTTTATATCCTTATCCCTAGTTTCAATTTAATTTCTTGTCAACCGGGAACCCTCAATTATCCTAATGTCAATTCCGATTTTCAAAAGGAAATATCTACAATTGCAAGTCATCAATTTCCCAATTTTTTCAACCCACAACTAGATTTATTAAGTTCTTGGTTCCCTATAACGATTGCACCGCTTTCCTATTCTATCCCTACTAATGTTCAAACGGTGTTCTTAATTCAAGTCCTAAGCACGAATCACTTCCCAGCTTCAACGCACTAGACTAGTTAACCACTGGCCACATGATTAACGCAAACAAAACAGAATTAAGGAACAAGAAAAGAGACAAGGGTATAAAAAAATATTACTTGGATAAACTATGTCATCAAAGGTGGCTTCATCGATCCCTTAGAAAGGAGGATTAGTTCCTCATAGAGACGAAAACAATGATAAAAGTAATAAAAGCATTCATTCTTCAAGAACTGACTCAAAACACACTACACAGCTCCAAGCAAACTAGGATTACACATTTCCAACCAAAAAACTGCTCTCTATGACCTAAAACAAGCTATTTATAAAGTTTGGAATCTGCACGTGCTCGCAAGGCGAGCAAGGATTCGCGAGGTAAATCTTAAGTTGGCGCCATTTCAAATTTGCACTTATCGCGGGGCGAGATAATTTTCACGAGGCGAAGCAGAATGATCTTCATTTCACTGAGTCTGGCTCGCGAGTCGAGGTTGATTGGCTGCATGTTCCTGCTTAATCTGCTTTTATGACTCGCGGGGCGAGCTTCTATTCACGAGGCGAATAGCCACTTTTGCCTTTTGCTTGTTTCCTTCATTTTTCCTAGCTTCCTCGAGCTTCACTTTTAACCTGAAAATAAAAGTAGCATTAAATGCTTTATTTTGATAAGAAACTAAAAGAAATTACTAAAAATTATCCTTAAGACTAAAAGGAATTGCTTGTGAACAATTAAAGTCAAATTTGGGCTAAAACGAGAATGAACTCGCACAATTGGTATCAAATTGAGGTCTTTCTAATCATAAAACTAGATGAACCAACGATTTATCAGGGGGTTTTGTGGATTGAGCCTGACGGAGTGAGAATTCTGCTCCTACGTATCCCAGTAGGGAATCAAGGCTTACGTAGTTCCAGTGGTAATGCTGGCATTTCGTAGAGAAGGTGGGTGTTTCGGCGACGGAATGAGGTTTCAGGCCGTTTCCCTAGGATTAGGGTTTTGCTAGGGTTTTTGCTTGGAAGATGGCCTCCCCTACTTAGTGAGCGTCCCCCTCTATATATACACGCATGGAGGGAATTTCTCCGTACGTCACGTGGTCCCCCTCCAGGCAGTTAGCGGGTATCGCGGATCACAAGCGTCGTCAGTATGATCTCCACTATTCTGGTGCCGCGTGTCCTGGTCGTACAACTAACAGCTAGCATTTGAGACACGTATCCTTGAGAATGTTCTAGTACATTTGGAAGATAAGCTCAGGAGTTGTTTGGTATGCTCGATAGTCTATGAGTGGTCTGACCGAGTAACGAGTACTTCATCTCGTTGTATACCCAAGTAGATTGCTCAGGAACTCAGGTAGAGTTTTTAAGGTCTCAGTTCGAGTAAGCCGAGTGTTCTCGGGAAGTGGGTAAGTACTCTTGGTCGAGTATCGGGTAAGTACTGGGTACTTGACCTAGTACTAGGTAAGTACTCTTGATCGAGTAGACTGTGGACTGGGTACTTGGTCGAGTACTGGGTAAGTACTCGAGAAGCTTGGCCGAGTACTTGGGTAAGTACTCTTGGCCGAGTAGACTACGGACTAGGTACTTGGCTGAGTATTGGGTAAGTACTATTGGCCTAGTACTTGGGTAAGTACACTTGGCCAAGTAGACTGCAGACTGGGTACTTGGCCGAGTACTGGGTAAGTACTCTTGGCCGTGTACTGGGTAAGTACTCTTGGCCGAGTAGACCGCGGACTGGGTACTTGGCCGAGTACTGGTAAGTACTCTTGGCAGTGTACTGGGTAAGTACTCGAGAAGCTTGGCCGAGTAATGGGTAAGTACTCGAGAAGACTCAGCAGGCAGTGTTCTCGTTTAGGGAGTGGGTAGAGTTGGCCAGGGCTCGGAGGTAAGTAGGGTACTCGGTCAAGGAGTTCTCATTCTCGGGAAAGTGCATTCCTTCTCATTTTGGCCGAGTAAGTGGATCATTCTGTCCCTGGTGTCCATTAAGTCGGGTCTTAACCCTTATGTCTGGCTTGTGCTCGAACCAAACCTTGGTCAACGTTGGACCGTTGTCCCGGGTTGTACGGGTCGCTTGTCTAACCTGATAGTAAAGTGGGCCGGGTGCAAATCCGTGGTAGGAACGGTTATAATTGATGATGAATATGATTATGTGATGCATGATTACTTGAGAAAAATTATAAACTTGCACTACTAGAAAACTTGAATTTTCGGACGGAATTTTCGGACGGAAATGTTTCCGTCTGAAATTTTCCGAAAATTTCGGATATATTTCAGACGGATTGTGTTATTTTTTATATTTTCCTTGATCCGTCTGAAATCCATCTGAAATTTTCGGATGGATTTCAGACGGATTGTGTTATTTTTTATATTTTCCTTGATCCGTCCGAAAATTTCGGACGGATTGTGTTATTTTTTGTATTTTCCTTGATCCGTCTGAAATCCGTCCGAAATTTTCGGACGGATTTCAGACGGATTGTGTTATTTTTTTATATTTCTTACATCCGTCTGAAATCCGTCCGAAAATTTCGGACGGATTTCAGACGGATTGTGTTATTTTTTATATTTTCCTTGATCCGTCTGAAATCCGTCCGAAATTTTCGGACGGATTGCGTTATTTTTTTAATATTTCTTACATCCGTCTGAAATCCATCCGAAAATTTCGGACGGATTTCAGACGGATTATGTTATTTTTTATATTTTCCTTGATCCGTCTGAAATCCGTCCGAAAATTTCGGACGGATTTCAGACGGATTGTGTTATTTTTTATATTTTCCTTGATTTATCTTACGTCCGTCTGAAATCCGTCTGAAAATTTCGGACGGGTTTCACACGGATTTGTTATTTTTTATATTTTTCTTGGCGCGCTTTCAAATTTTGGTCTGTCACGGTCGTGACACTCATCACGGCTAGGCCGTGATCGGTTCTGTCTGGATCAACTAACATGTCACGGCCGTGACGGCCATCACGGCTAGGCCGTGACAGCTTCTGACTTTTGCCTTCTGCTCTGCTTGATCATGGCCGTGATGGTCACCACGGCTAGGCCGTGATGGGCTCTGTTTGGCTCATTTTCTTCACTTTTCAAGCCCTATCTTCATCCGAAAATTTACATGATCCTTTTTTTTTGGATCATATCACCTAACTAGGCCAATTTGTACTTTTTCGGGCATAATGGAGCCCCAATGAACTTGTTTGATCCTAATAGAGCCCAAATCGACTTGTTAAGTCCTAATTGGGCCAATTGCCCCGTATGACCCAATTGTACTTTTTTGGTCCTAATGGAGCCCAAATGGACTTGTTTGATCCAAATAGAGCCCAAATGGACTTTTTAGGTCATATAGGACCTAACTGGGTCAATTTGTACTTCTTTGGTCCTGAAGCAGCCCAAATGGACTTGTTTGATCCTAATAGAACCCAAATGGACTGTTTAGGTCATATACGACCTAACTAGGCCAATTTGTACTTTTTCGGGCATAAAGGAGCCCCAATGGACTTGTTCGATCCTAATAGAGCCCAAATCGACTTGGTAGGACCTAATTGGGTCATTTGCCCCGTACGGCCCAATTGTACTTCTTTGGTCCTAATGGATCCCAAATGGACTTGTTTGATCCTAATAGTGCCCAAATGGACTTTTTAGGTCATATACGACCTAACTGGGCCAATTTGTACTTCTTTCGTCCTAGTGGAGCCTAAATGGACTTGTCTGATCCTAATAGAGCCTAAATGGACTTTTTAGATAATTTAGTACCTAACTAGGCCAATTTGTACTTCTTTGGTCCTAATGGAGCCCAAATGGACTGGTTTGATCCTAATAGAGCCCAAATTGACTTGTTATGACCTAATTGGGCCAATTGCCCCGATCGGCCCAATTGAACTTCTATGGTCCTAATGAAGCCTAAATGGACTTGTCTGATCCTAATAGAGCCCAAATGGACTTTTTAGATCATTTAGTACCTAACTAGGCCAATTTGTACTTCTTTGGTCCTAATGGAGCCCAAATGGACTGGTTTGATCCTAATAGAGCCCAAATTGACTTGTTAGGACCTAATTGTGCCAATTGCCCCGATCGGCCCAATTGAACTTCTATGGTCCTAATGAAGCCTAAATGGACTTGTCTGATCCTAATAGAGCCCAAATGGACTTGTTAGGACCTAAGTGTAAGCTTCAAACATGATTTTATTTGAAAATAACCTTGTTTGGTAATAAGATTAAGTGTTTAGATCAAATTAGAATGGATGTTTATGTTAATTTTGTTATGTGGTTTAGTTTGAGTAATTAAATTACTCTCTTCAAATTATTTTATTGGGTGCGTTAGCACTGACTTATTTCAGTGAATGCGCGCTTACTAGACAATAATATACGTTATTGTCACTATTATTACCAGTACAGAAAAATATTTTAAATAATATGATTAAGAGAAAAGCCTTTTCATATATTTATTCTCTATTTAATTTTAGAGTTGAAAATAAACTGGTTTGACCTTAATCGGAGATTAAATTTTGAACTGAGTATTTTCTTAGTTGATCAGTCCAACTATTAATCTTTACTCTAATTTGAATTTCGAAAACTTATAGTTATCAATCTTTATTTTTAGAGTCCAAAAAGTAAAAACATGTTTATTTTAGGCTTAATATTCTATCACTCATTTTGTACCTATTACTAAATAATTGACTTAAAAACCTAACTTCTCTTTTTTTCTCTCTCTCTCTCGACGCCTACCCCTCACTCTCTTTTCTTCTCTGCTCCTTTTCTTCATCTATTTCTTCCTTCTTTCTTTTTCTTCTCTATTCTTCTCCCTTTTTCTTCTTCCTCCAACCAGTCACCGCCCCACACCCTCCACCCATCAAACCACCGGAAGCTGCCAGGAGGAGACGCGTCCGACCACCTGCTCCGATCCGCGTCACAGCCACGCGATCTGGCCGAGCTCCGCCGCGAAGTCGCGCCCTCCATCATGGTAAACACCACGAGCCACCGGTTTTTGTGGTGGTTTCCACCATGTGAGTTCCTTCCAACCCCCTTCTTCTTATTTCCTTTGGTCTTACTCTATCTCTCTCCCTTTTTGGTGTTCACAGAAAGAGAACCGCCGCCACGGCCACCGTCCGCCGCCGCGTCAGCCACCGCAGCACCACCATAAGCTTGCCTTCTTCCTTGGGTAAGTGGTTTTCTCACTTCCTTTGTTCAGATTCAAGAGCCCCAATTTCTCCTCAAACCCTAACCCTAGGTTTTGATTTTTAGTTCTCAGTTTATGAAATTAATTGGTGTTTTTTGAAATTGGGAGCATGATTAAGTGTCTCCCTAAATCAATTTTGTCAATCTCTTGTTAAACTGTTTTTTTTCTCTCAATTTTCATCTTGAGCCCAAAAACCTCAAATCTGCTTTAATTTTAAATGAATGAGGTTTTTGTGAAATTAAATATATTATTGAATTATATTTATATTGTGATTGTTGAGAAATTAATTCAGTGAATTGTCTGGCTGTTTCTATGCTTGGATCAACTCTCTGGGATGTTTTTCATGTGCGTGCTTGCTTGCAAGAAGAAGAAATCACTACAAAAAAACAATTGTTTAGCGACCGTACTTTTCGGTCGCTAAACCATGTAAATCGGTCGCTATTTGTTTTAGCGACCGAATCAGAGACCGATTTATGATGGTAGCTGAATACCTGGTCGCTAAAGTTTTAGCTACTGAATTATTATTTCGGTCGCTAATTAGCGACCGTAAATTCGGTCGCTATAAAATAATAATCGGTCGCTATTAGGTTGGTCGCATTTTTTGGGTAACCATTTTTAGCGACCGATAATCGGTTGCTAATTCAGTCGCTAATTTTGGTTACTGTTAACCTATTTTAGCGACGGATTTTCGGTCGCTATACATCATCTGGAAATCTTAAATAAAGTTTAGCGACCGAATTATTGGTTTCTAATTCGGTCGCTAAACTGGTTATTATTATTTTTTTTAATTTTAATTTTTATAATAATTATTTTCCTGATTTTCTTTAAACGTTAAAAAAATTACTAATAAAACACACCAAATAACTTATGAAATATACAATCATAAAAAATAATAAATATATATAAAAAGAATAATCCAAAATATCGTACAAGAATCGTTTAAAGTAAAAAATATGGAGAGAAAATATCAGTCATGATGAGGGGGAGATGGAGGAATCCAATCATCCTCAGCGTCCGTACACTTGAAGATAACTAATTTCATCACGTGGAAACCGGTATAATCGAGTTCAAGGATGTCAGTTAGAACCCCATAGAAATCATCCTCTACATTGCCATCAGTGGCTCGCACACAAACACCATAGTTACACGTCTGCATTCCTTCATTCCATGTTTTTGTGTTAAATTTATATCCATTTACAATATAAGTATTCCATGATGTAACCCATCTGTTAGGCCCCCATGCCAAATTTGTCAACAATGGATTTTGAACATTGTTTTCTGGATCTAGTACCTAAACAATCAAATATTATATTATTCTTATACATGCTATATATTTAAGGAGATAAAATGTATTCTTCAAAAAATGAAGATGCTTAACCTACATATTTACTGAACCACGTAGCAAAGTGAGAAGTAATTTCTCGATCAACCCGATCATTTGAAATGTCAGAGTTGGAGATCCCTTAGAAAATTGCCGTACATCCTACATATGGGAGATTAACAAGCAGGACGATTAATAATAATAAATGTCAATTGAACTTATTAAAGACGTTGTAGAAACTTACTCTAAATATGGCGCCACCTCTTCACAATTTTGAAGGATATACGAGATGAGCGAGCATTAATGTCACGCTGCTCCAAGAAATATCCTTTTGATTTGCCACTAAATCTGCCCGGATAGTTGAATATTGATATAGGAGGACTAGTTGAACATCCTTCGCCCGAATCAACGTTTCTAGGCATCCTTGTCCTTCTCGTGTTAACTTCGTCCGGATAGTAATAAGAGGCAAAAGTGGAAGTCTCCTCTACTAAGTATGCTTCACAAATGGAACCCTCCACTCGTGCCTTGTTCTTGACTTTGTGTTTAAGGGAGTGCAGGAACCTATTAAAGATGGATACATACAAATAATTACTAGTTTTAGGGAAAGCTAAACTACTGCTCTCGTGTTCGTGAATTTCATATGTATTAAGTAAAATAGTTGATGTTGTTTACCTCTCAAATGGATACATCAAGCGGTATTGGACTGGGCCACCAACTCTTGCTTCGTAAGGTAGATGAACTGGCAGGTGTTCCATGGAATCAAAGAAACTTGGCGGGAAGATTTGCTCCAGCTTACATAACAAAATGGGTATCTTGACTTCCATATCCTTTAATTGATTCACATTTAGTGTTGTCGATGTAAGCTCCCTGAAAAAGTGGCTAAGCTCAACAAGTGGGTTCCAAATTTGCTTCGGTAATGCGTCGAACGCAATTGGAAGCAACCGTTGCATGAACACGTGGCAAACATGACTCTTCATTCCATGTAACTTTGCTTCCTTAATGTCAACACATCTACCCAGATTGGAAGCATACCCATCTGGTAACTTTAGTTCTTTAACCCATTTACAGACGGTCAATTTCTGTGCTTTGCTTAGTGTATAACTTGCCTTCGATTTGATAAGTCTGCCACGACCACCGTCTTGCAACTCAAGCTCCTTCCGATTACAAATGTCAGCCAGGTCCAATCGGGCTTTATTTGTATCCTTTGTCCTCCCCTTGATGTCCATCACAGTGTCAAACACATTCAAAAACACATTCCTCTCAGTATGCATGACATCAATGTTGTGACGGAGTAGCTGCGTCCTCCAATACGGCAACCTCCAAAATATACTTTGTTTTGTCCAATTATGGTTGACGCCGTAATCGTGGAATATGTTCTCCATGGGTTTCACGGACGAGCGGAAAGTAATGTACTCTGCGCCATACATTAGGACCAGTCAAACGTGGTGGAGGCGGTGTTCTCTCCGCACAACGCTTCTTGAATGCATTCTTGTTCCGCCTATAAGGATGATCTTCTGGAAGGAATTGACGATGACAATCAAAATATGAGATCTTTCGACTGTTTTTAAGCGTGAATGCCTTCGATCGCTCCATACATATTGGGCATCCAAGCTTCCCCGCGGTCATCCAACCCAACATCATCCCATAAGCAGGAAAGTCGTTGATCGTCCACATTAAAGCTGCTTTCATGATGAAATTATGCCTCAAAGATACGTCATATGTCAACACATCATCATTCCACAGCATTGTCAACTCATCTATCAGTGGCTGCAAGTACACATCAATCTTACCTTTTGGATTAGACGGACCCGGAATTATGACTGTTAGGAACATAAACTCCCGCTTCATGCACATCCCCGGGGGAAGATTGTACGGAGTCAGGATAACCGGCCAACAAGAGTATGCTTTTCCAGACTGCCCAAAAGGATTAAATCAATCAGCAGATAACCCCAATCGGACATTGCTAGGGTCCTGCGAAAATGCCATATGAACCCTATCAAAATGCTTCCAAGCTTCTCCATCAGATGGATGACACAAGATATCTTGCTCCCTCTCATGCTCACTATGCCACCTCATGTGAGCTGCAGTGGCCATCGAAGAGTACAATCTTGTAAGTCTTGGCACGAGCGGAAAGTACCACATCTTTTTTAGGGACCTCTTCTTCTCAATGCCCATCCTAGTGGTTGTCTTATACCGATCCGCACCACAAAATCGACAACACGTTATGCTTTCCGTTGAATCATCCTTATAGTACAACATACATCCATTCGGGCAACAATCAATTTTCAAACACCCCAGACCCAAATTTTCCACGGACTTCTTGGCATGATAAAAACTTGTAGGCATCCGATTGCCTTCTGGCAACGCCTTGGACACTGACCTGCTGAGGCGATTAAAACAACCTTCTTGCATATTGTAGCCAGATTTGATACTCAACCATTCCATGCACATCGACAACTCCGTGTACTCCTGACATCCTTCCCACAATGGAGATCGTGCAGCACTCATCATATCATAGAATCTTTGAGCTTCGGGATTCGGATTCTCCTCTATGTATTGGGAACCCATTCCACCATCTTCTCCCCCATCTTCTTCTAGTACAACACCAACCGATGGTCCAGCATGATCCATTATCATCTACTCGTATGGATTCAATTCTTCCCTCCCGTCACCACTTCCATAGTACGAACCTTCAGCCACAATTGGGTTTAAGTCAGGCAACGTCTCACCATGGTTACTCCACCAATAGTAATCAGGCATGAAGCCCTTCTCATAAAGATCGGCTAGAACTCCATCCACACTTTTGAAAGATTGACACTTGCATCTTTTGCAAGGACACCTCAATTGATCACCGCCCAGCCGTATAAATCTCTCCTGGCTAACAACAAACTCTATAAACTCACCCACTCCAACTCTATACTCTTCCCTAAGATGTTTATTCCGATCCAACCTACGATACATCCATTTTCGATTCTCCGGAATATCCATTGCTGGCAATTAAATAGCCTGACCAATCCTACAATAACACTTATATATTACGGGGCATTCCAATAACTCCATCAATCTCGTTCTTATGACAAGGTATGAACCTATCCCATTCGAGAAGAAACCTTTGTCACACTCGGCTACTAATAGTTATTCCCATATTCAAATACCTTATACTTGACAAAATTTCGGCAGCATTTCCCATCGGTCTCCAAGTTACACGACTCGAGCACGGTCAGAATCACCGCGATCAAGTATGCACCAGGAGAACAAAAGGAAATGCATCAGACCGAGATTTCAACAAGTATATAAGGCATTTGAACATTGAAATGACTGTTGTACGAGTTTGAAAAAGGTTTTTTTCCCAAACTGTCCCACTTGGACAATTCAAGATTCAATACAATGAGCATGCATACCTTGATAAGTTACGCATGCTCAATAATATTGAATCTCAAATAGGAAACTATGGCTTTCGTAAATTAATTATTAACTCTAACAGAAAATAAAACCATTAACCTATAAATATTGCAACATTGTTGAGTTTATATAAATTGCAGCGTAAATCAATTCAAACTTAGATTAAATATTGTAGCAAACATCCTATTGAGCTCCGCTCTCCACTAACAAGTAGCAGTTAATTGTCAAACACATGCATAATTTCTAAATTATCAGCACACAACCAGCATCCCGCCTTTCGGACAGGATCACATCCTATTGAGCTCCGCTCTCCACTAACAAACAACACATATTGACAAACACATGCATAAACATTAAATTATCAACATACAATCATACAATATCACATCCTATTGAGCTCCGCTCTCCACTAACAAACAACACATATTGACAAACATATGCATAAACATTAAATTAATTATCAGCATACAATCAGACAAGATCACATCCTATTGAGCTCAGCTCTCCACTACCAAACAAAACTATAATTCACATAATACATTACACTGAGTGTTCTGAGAACTGACCTGAGAGAGAAAACACAACTTAGCAAGGATAAGTGGAGGAGCCGGTAGAAGAATATGACAAGAAGGATCTATCGTGCATAAATGAAATTATTCATTTCAACTCAAATCACTATTCTATTATGTTAAATTGTTATACCTAAATAATTTATCTCATGAATATCTAGTGTTAAAGCATGTCTTGTGAAAAAATAATCAATGAAGCATAAAAAATAAAAAGATTTCAGAGCTGAAGGTCAATTTATTTTGATTTCGACTTTTTTAAAAAAAAATATCCTTAAATCGGGCCTAACTGTTTACACAAATCGAATCAATATATTACATATCCAGTACCATAAAAAAATGTGGATAATGCTAGAATTTCTTTCTATCAAAGAGAAGATTTTCCATGTTGTTCAATGTTCATTTTAGTAAACATGACAGTGCCCATAAAAATAGAAAATAGTAGAGAGAAAACTGAAAGGTGTAATTGATTGAATGAGAAAGTTTATTACATCAAGTCATATATAAAAGTGACTTATATTATATGTAAGATAAAGCAACTGATTTGTAACTAACCACTAATTAACTATATTAATTATATGATCTAATAGTCCATCCTAGATAGACAAGATGTTAGGGTCTTAGTTAGTAGGGAAAAATTGTCATAACTCACAAATTCCATTTCTATGATTTTCTAGAATTTAAATCATAAAAATCAAGGAATATGGAAAGTTGTAGCAACTTAGTGATTTGAATGAAAAACATGAAGAGAAAGGAAGGATGATCATTGATCACTAGACAAGCACAGATATCAAATTTGGAGATTTGTTTCCCTTTATGCAAAGAGTTACAAATTTTTGAAATCCAAGAGTAAAATAAAAGGGTATGGTTCGGCCAAGTGGGGGAAAATAGGGGAGAAATTTTTGTTCATCAAATCATTTGGCAAGCATGAAGAGTATGATTATAGAAGCACCAATATTAAGTTTCAAGACTTAAATCAATGGGTACAAAGAGTTATGATTTTTCTACCATTTTCAAGCTTAATTCTTTTTGAACAAAATTAAGAACAAGCATGAAGCTAATCAACTCAACATCAATTGTAATGAAGAAAGGTTGGAGGAAAATTACCTCTAAGTGATGACCCTTGAGTAAGAAATCAAGACACCTTGAGAAACTAAGAGAAAAGAGAGAAATGTGTTGGATGAAAAAATGAAAATGATGAGTAACAAAAACACACATCCCTAAACTCACACACATACACTAAACACACATCTCTGCACACACACACACACACAAACATCCCAAACAGACACACACACATACACTAAACACACATCTCTGCACACACACACACACACACACAAACATCCCAAACAGACACACACACATACACTAAACACACATCTCTGCACACACACACACAAACATCCCAAACAGACACACACACACCTACCCTATGATTACAATCCAATTGAACCCACAAACTTTAGTACACAGAACACACAACAAACACACACTCACAACACACACACACACAACACAACAAACACACACACAACACCAATGTACACACAACACACAACAGAAACAACAATGTAGAGAAAGACAACGAGAGAAGCAATTTTTTTTTTGATAATCAAAGAAATATATTAAAAGAAAGAGCACAAGAAGTGCCTAACCCAAATACACAAATGTCGAAAACAGATTAACAAGACTGAACCTATAGATATTGTTACAACCAAAAGCAAAACTGAAGCACTAAGGTTGCATAATAGCTAAAAGCCAACCCCACATGACACCAGCAACAGATCAACACCACCAAGAGAACCAAAAGCCAAAAGAGAGCACAACAGAGCAACGAAAAATCCACCCAGCAGCAAACAAATGACAGCAACAGAAAAATGCAGCCCAAAAAACAACAGAGCACACACCAGCTACCACCAAAACTAGCAACTCAAAATACTAAGCACACAACCACCATAACTGTCATAACTTAACCAGAGAATGAGCTTGGGATCCTTCGCAGGTCAGCCAGTAGCAACGAGAGAAGCAATTACCTCGGTCAGTGTGAAGGAGGGCGTTGTGGTGGTGGTGGTGGTGTGAGCAATGTGACCAGAATGAGCCCTGAAATGAGGGGGGAATGATAGACAGTGACATAGTGAGACAATGAGACAGAGAGATGGAGTAGAGGAGAGCTTACCTGAGCAGAGGAGAGATGACGGTGGTGACGACGACCGGAGGTGTCTTAGGGTGTTGAGGTGGCCAGAGCGCGCGCCGTAGAAGAGAGAAACAGTGGGTGGGAGAGAGAAAACGCCGGAAAAAATGAGGAAGAAGGAGGTTCTGTCGAATTTAGGGATTTCAGTTTTAGCGACCGAATTAATTCGGTCGCTAATTCGGTCGCCAATCTTAATTTGAATTTGTAATTTAGCGACCGAATTAAATTTCGGTCGCTAACACGCGCAATTTTATTTTTTCAACGCGCCATTTAGCGACCGAATTAATATCGGTTGCAAATATAAATAAAGTTTAAAACGTGAATTCATAAATTTAGCGACGGATTTATTAATCGGTCGCTAATATAAACACAGTTTGACTGTTGCATTTATTTCGGTCGCCATTTCGGTCGCTAAAAATTCATAAATTTCTGACTTTTAATTTCCTTTGTTTAGCGACCGAAGTAGCGACCGATATCTCTGCTACGCTCTATTTAGGTCGCTATTTCGGTCGCAGAATCAACTCTAACCAGTGTTTCATGTAGATCCTACAATCGGTCTCTATTTCGAACGCAAAAATGAACCTAAAAATTCGGTCACTATTTTCGGTCGCTAAATGACCTTTTTTTGTAGTGAATTACTTTCTGGGAACTGTTTGGAGCTAACTGCTTGGATTGATTTTGTGCTATGTTGGTAATATGAGAATATTTTGATTGATATTGTGTTATGCATGATCTGCCTGGTTATTATTATTATGCTTAGTGGATCTTAAGTTATGATATATATGTTGTCTAAGAGATGATTGTTTTGGGCGTGAGGATCATGATGATTTTTTAGAGGTGCCTAACCTACATGAAATATGTTAAAGAGGTGTTGTGACATATAGCATGTGTTGAGATCTTGATGAGAGGTTAAGGCTTAAGGAACTAATTATTGAGGTTTTAAACTAAATGTCACAAAGGGGCACAGCGGGGTGTCTCGTTTTAAACGCACGCGATTTCTGCATGAGGGTTTTTCTTTCTGGAACTATTGATTTGCAGTATACAACTTTGTTCATTATGATTGTGCATTCTCATTGAATTGACCATGTTATCTTTTCTTTCTTGCCCCCCTGTTTTAGAAACTGCCCCATCGATTTGAAGGAAGCAATTTCAAGTGTAGTATTTGCTTCTCCAAGATGTTCAGATGAGTAGAATGCAAGTAGTGCCTCTAGAAAGGCCGGTGGCAATCAGTCAACGGCATCAGGGGTGTCTAATCCAGAAACTAGACCTTCAGGTAAATTTTTGAAGACAGTAATTGCAAATGAATTTAGGGCTTTTGTTCTTTCTATTGCCTAAATATTTGGGATTCTTTCTTACAGGAACTGGAAGACAAGAAATAGATTTTAGAGATTCGAGTTCTGAAAATAGGAATGCATTTCCTATGGGTAAGCAGAATAGGAACATGGAATTCAAAGATGCTGCCTCTGCTGCAGAGGCTGCTGCAGAATCTGCAGAAGTTGCAAGCATGGCTGCAAGAGCAGCTGCTGAAATTTCAAACCGAGAGAACATGACAAGGCAGTACTCAAGTGGGTCACAACAACTTTATTTATTTTTTTTGTTTGGTTCATTACATGACCTTCACAGTTCACAGTGGCTTGATCTTCTGATAGTTTTTAAGTCATGACTTTTGGATTGCATACAGCAATTGGTATTTGATTTTTAGAAGTTGTATGGTACCAAGGCTGTATTTTGTAACAATAGTCAAATTCATGATTTTGTGATTGAATGTGAAACTGCAAATGTTAGTGATCGGAGCCATATAATTCGCATAGATAGTGAAACTGTAATGTAAGTGAAGTGATCTGTCACGGTTGTGATGGGCATCACGGCCTGGCCGTGACAGCTTCTGCCTTGAATGTTGCTTCACTAAATGGTCTGTCAAGGCCATGATGGGTATCCCGGCCTGGCCGTGACAGATTCTGCTTAGAAGGGGTCTGGCTCAGTTGACATGTCACGGCCGTGATGGGCATCACGCTACCGGCCGTGATGATTCTCGACTTTTCATTCTTCCGTGGGAAATCCGTCCCAAATCTGTTGGAAAACAAAAATAAATCCGTCCGAAAAATAACCAACAAAATCACAACATCCGTCCCAAATCCGTTGGAAAACAAAAATAAATCTGTCCGAAATCCGTCCGAAAAATAACCAAAATCTGGATTTCCACATTATCCATATTCCGTCCGAAATCCGTCTGTAAATATTTTCGGACGGAATTTGGGACAGATTTTATAATTTCCCACGAGGCTTTTTCAGACGGGTGCCATTCCGTCCGAAATCCGTCGGAAATGAATTATCCGTCCGAAATCCGTCCGAAAATCCGTCCGAAAAAGATGGATTTCTAGTAGTGTTGTATACTAAAATCTGGTATCACAAAGTATGCCTAGTATGTTTAAATTTCATGTCATGAATTAATACTTTGATGCATGGATATGTATGTTGTTTGTGAGCTTGATTAGTGAAGTGAGAATGTTCACTATGTTGGTGCTTGGTTTTGGCCAAGGCTAAAGAAATGGCATGACAACTTTGATTCCATCAAACTTTGTAATTATAAGTTTAATTAAAGGTTTAAAAAAAAGTAATAAAATCAAGAAGGATATGGAAGTTTACAAAACTGTTTTCAAGAGTGTGAGATCTGACTTTTGAGGCTTCAATGACTCCAAAATGGTATTTAAGAGAACAAAAATCATGTTTTAGCGGACTTAAAAACATAATTTTTGGGAAATCGAACATGAAAAATAAACAAGGTTCTAATTTCGTCCAAAACTGTTTTTCAAGTCTACTCAAGTGTCCTAAGACTCCAAAATGAAAATGAGTTTTGGAACATTTGGTTTAAAAATCATTGAAAAAGGACTTACGCGATTTTCAAATTTAGTGATATTCGGTTAAGTTGTAGAATTTTTGTACAACCGTGAAGTGAAACTCGAAAGTTTCATTCTAATACTTTAATACAAGTATTTGAACCAAATAAAGTGAAGGATTTGAGAAAAACGATCATATTTTTGAAAATATGAAATTTAAGTGGAAATACAGTAAAAAACGATAAAACTGTGTTTTAAGAGTTTCGACATTTTTCAAGACACTGTTTTTTGAGGAATCTAGTACTTATGTACTTTTGGTGGAATTCGGTTTCAAAATATTTGGTTTTAACCAAAGGTTTTGGTTTTAAGATAAAAAGGATTTTAGTCCGTAAGGACGAGCATTTACGATAAAATGCAAAAACCTAAGTCATGAATGACTTAGTGGAAACTCGAACTTCATAACTTATGGCGCGGGGTGGAACAAGACCTTATGTCATAAAGTATGGATAATTCATTATCCATATCTACATAAAATTTAATGGACTCGGAATGATTTGTTTTCTTGGAAGCCAAGAAAAAGGCTCAACTAGAAAAGTGAAGAGAAATAAATAATTGGACTTGTGATCCAATTTCTTAATGAGTTAGGATTTATAATCAAGTGCTTTAAGATACTTTTGCACAAAGATGAAAGGTTTCTTGAAAACTTTAGCTCAATGTTAAGGGCCGGTGATTCGGACCTGAAAACAACTAGCATCTGAGAAAGCACGTCGAAAGGATTCCATTGGAATCAAGAGGTCATCCAGTGGGTGGACGAGAAGAATGCATTCCGGAAAATTTTTCCTAAACACATGGTGAAATTATGTTTTGTCAGACCGTTGTGCCTAGGAGATTGAGCCGACACTTTAATACGGGTGTGAATTCTGTAGTGACGATCCGGTTGATGCTTGGGGATGTCGGGATATGAAATACTCATATAGGCCCAGTTGGTAGCTCCTCTGTGGCGTGGTGATCTTGCAATACATCGACATACTCGACTAGTTGCTACGTGTGTTCTAGTAGTGTAGGATGTTCCCGAAAAATCCTACGTGTACATTGCCGACTATTGACGCATTTTTACCCAAGGCTGGTGTAATGCGAAACAATCCTCCCAACCACTCTCTTCGACTGTTTGTTAAAACCATGGTATATGAAATCAGAGGTCATTCCTCAAGTCTTAGATGTCTCCTATCTAGGTAAAAGTTTCCCCTTGATTATGTTTATGTGAAACATTATTTTCATGATATGAATGATGATATGACTGTATGTTGATAGTTGTACGAACCTGTGTGTCGTACCACTGCATATTTGCGCTATGTGTATGGTGAATGGGGATCTCACCTCAATTTATGTATTTTCTGGATTTATGTTTTATTTTATGTTCTACGAAGATGACGACGACACTGTTTCTCCATCACACTCAGCTAGAGTTTGAGATGACTTGGACGCATGGACACAATCCCCGTGGCTTTGGTATAGTAGACGTGGGAGTATACCCACAGCGTGACGGTGTATCATGCATGACTGTTACAGTTGTGTGGGGATGACATCCCGTCATTGTTTTGTATTGTTCAGCATGATAAGTCTTATGTCTATGTTATATTTTGTGGAGCTGCGTCTCCAATGTTGCTATTATTATTATAAATATATTTCCAGTTTGCTGTTAATTTATTCGTGTTGGTATTTCCACCCTTTTCTGGATATGTATGTTTATGACTGTTAGTACTTGGAAAACATAAACATTTTTACCAATATTGGGAGAATTATTAAAAGGGAGAAATAATTTACAATTTAAAATGTATAAATGACTCTTAAAATAGGAAAACAAAAGGCTAATTTAATATTCATAACAAATGTCGTTGAAATTTTAAACATTAAATGTATTGCAAAATATTTGGAAAAATTAAATGCTATAGTCATTTTCGAGGATATTAGTTTGAGGAGAATTCTCAAAGTCGAACAATGTTCAAGACTCTACCTTATTTTCCAATCAATTCTTCCAAGAATAATGTTATTCCATAATGTAATCCTCGTAGCCATCCTTCAATTTTGTTAAAAAGAAAGAAGTTATAATTGATAAATAAGAGAAATATATAAAAATAAGCAATGATTAATGAAATATTTGATAACTAAATATTGCACATGCCTATATAGAAAAAGTAAACATGGTAGGGAAAACATGCATGCAAGAAGAAAAAATACAACAATTCCAAATATATTGCAGGGGATAAAAAGTAGGGTTCCTCTATTAAATCCTTAAGTGAAGCAAGATGCAAAACCCAAACCTAAAAAATGCACAAGTGGGACATATAGCATCACGTTGTGGAAGGTTATACAAGCATAATTAATTTAATGCCTACATATGTGACATGAATTCTCCACTAGTAAGATTGTTGTTATTAAAGTTAATTTAATTATAATTTATATCTTATGTATAATTTGATCCCTCTATGCCACACATATTAATTTTTCTTTAATTAGTCCCTACATGTTGGAGTTAACTTTACACATAGGACCGTTAGAGACGACATGACAACGAGAGGTAACGGGAGGGACCAAACGGGTAACACCTGCATGAATGTGGGTCCTTTTAAATATTTTTATATATATATGAGCCAAATAAAAAATCCGTGTTGAGTATATGACCAAATTATTATTTTAACCTTAATAATACTTATTAAACCAATAATACTTTTGTTATGGTTGAAGATGCTTTTAACAAATGAAGACGAAATATGAGATGGTATATTTCCTTCCTATACGTAATCAATTAATGTAAGATTTTTAATTTGCAGCAGCTTATTCCTGATAATATTTGTCAGAAAATTGCAAGTATCAAACCACCAATTGGGGGGGGGGGGGTGTTGTTGAGGATTTTCCTATTTGGAACCATTCTAATGATGGCTTCTTCTTCATCAAGACAGCATATTAGTTTTTGTATAAGGAATTGGATTCCCAACCTCCTAGTTTGGAAATGGAGCGGATCTCCCAGAATCCAAGCTCTCCTATGGAAGCTAGCCCTTGGTAAAATCCTAACAAATGAGGAAAGATGCAAAAGAGGCATGGGTTTCTTCTGATTTGTGCCCTAGATGCAATCAACAACTTGAATCAATATTCCATACTCTGAGGGATTGTGAGGTTGCTTCTGAAATCTGGAGTAAGTTAATTAATGAAGAACAATGGAGTAAGTTTTTCAGCCTTGGTCTTTCTCAAGGGCTGCAGTCAAATTTGAAATCCACTGATTATGGTGATGGTAGATGATTTTGGCCTAGTCTGTTTGGAATCATGGTGAGCAGGGTGTGGCAAGATAGATACCAGGTAGTATTTTCCAACAATATGTATGGAATAGACAAAATGAATGAAAGTGTGTTGAGGGAATTAGAGTTTGTGCACCACCAGTTGTTCAACTCAACTCCTGCATACATTTCTGCCAGCAAACAGATGAAGCAAATTAGGTGGGAGCCTCCACCTTACAACATCCATAAATCGAACACCGATGGCTCTTACAAGCATGATTCGAAGCTCTCAGCTTGCGGAGGATTGATCCGTGATCATCAAGGCCGCCTGGTGTCAGCTTTTCATGTCAACCCAGGAATCTCCACTTATGTTATGGCAGAAATTTAGGGGTTACTCCATGATCTCAAATTAGCAAGAAGCCTTCGCCTTTCAAGAATAATTGTTGAATTAGACTCTGAAATTGTGGTCAACATGGTGCAGATGAAGAAATCTAATAGCTCTTTTTTAAAGCCCTTGCTGGAAGAGGCTGTAAATCTGATCAATGATCCGAATTCCCTGTTTCATTCAGTACTCAATTTTTATAACAAAATCCAGCAATTCAACATCAATGCCCTTGAAATAACATTGACACACAAGTGTGGTAGACCACACTACAAGTAAAGAACTATATATTATCATTTCTAGGATAAAATGAATTCCTTGCCATCTTAACTCTCGCCATTAATATCATTAAGTGTCAAATACTTGATATAGACAGATTTAGCTATTTTCAAGAAAATATATTCCCCGAAATAATTTAGATAACACATTGATCACATATACTTTGCTCATATGATATGAAGAAGCCTTAGCAATTTTCTCACGATTGGATAAATGATTAGAGCTCAACCAAGTCAACCTTTACACCAGAAACCATACATCATAATTAGCAAAAGAAATGTCTACCATCTCCAAGTCAATGGCAAAGCATAATTAAGAAAAGTTGATCAAGATTCAAGGCCTACAACTACTATGGTTTTTTAGAAACATCCATAATCAACATTTTCTTCTTTTCATAAAAACTACAGCTGAAACTCAAAAGCAATGAAGATCTAATTTAAATAATCTTTACTATATCAAGAAAGAAGTTTGCCCAACGTTCTTTCATGTCCTCAATGTCCTTTTTAGAGAGTGGGGTCGGGTTGTCGACAGTCTACAAGTTCAAATAACATAAGATAAACAGAAACATTAGCTCATCAAGTAAAAAAACAAAACATAGTTTAACTAACTAATTAAAAATTCTATTTATTAATTACCTCATTCCAATGATCGGTAATACTCGTGGAGACAATGTTCAACTTGGACAATTAACTAAATGAAGAAAAAGTTTGTTCCCAAACTGTCCTACTTGGACAATTTAAGATTCGATTCATTGAGTGGTACCTTAAAAATGTACACATATGCTCATTAATATTAAATCTCAAACGGAAAACTAAGGTTTTGCTAATTTATTAATACTAAGTTAATGCAAACAAAACATTGGAATAAAATAGGTTACCTATGCTCAGAGTGAGGAGCTGCTGGAGAGTGATGAGTGAGAGGGAGCTCGAGAGAAGAGATGGGTTGAGGCTAGCATCACCCTAAATCAGAATCGCAAAGAATAAGTTGAGGGGAGCAAGTATCTTGGAGTTGGATCTATAAAAAATACATTTACACCAATCAACAAATTTATTGAACCTGCCTCAGATGAAAAATCCAACATACAATTTATTCAAATCAAGATTCTTCAGCATGTAATTTTAACTATAAAAGGAAAGAACACTATGTCTCCTCTTCCTCATTGCTTGAAGCATGTTTACTACTGAAATAACAATAAACATGGATCCATCATTGTGCAATACATATGATAAAGGTGCAGGACATATAAGTAAATATTGCCACAAAGAAAAATGGTAGAAAAGTTAGCTAACATAAGAAACACCTATATGTTTTAAACTACACAGATGAAGGAGAATGGGACAGACGAGAAGCGTACAATTCATGTATGTTTGCATAAAAGTTCAAAATGCTTAAATAAGAAGTATGTTCAACGGTGGAATTTTTGATGCTTTATAGATAAGTATCCTCCCTTCCCCAATCCCTTTCCCCCTTGCTTTCATTCAAAGCATTTCCTTCCCTTCCCCTCCCTTCTCCTCCAAAACTCATAAGTGAATTCAATTCTTCTCAGGTAATTGGTGTTTAAAAATTATATGTTCTGAACATAAAAAAAAAGGGATAAGAAAGAAAATAGAATGAAGTCTCTGTTATCTATTTTCATATTTCTCATTCCTGAGACTCGCTGTTTCTTCATACACCAAACACAAACTGTACACCAAATGCAAAATCCTAACGTTAATTTGAGTTGGAATTCAGAAGATTAAAATGTATTCAGTGAATGATAAATAAAAATGAATCTGTGAAGAAATTAAAACCTAACCTAATGTATGGATGAATTGATGGAAATTGACTAAAACATAGATACAAATTACAGCATGTTAAATGATTGCATGTTGCATAAAAAATAAGGTTTAGATTTGAATGTGTACCTAAGTATTCAACTCAGCAATAAATCAAGTTTCCTAAACCCAAAGTGAGAGTGAACTCCTCCCAACCTTGATGAGTTTGTTCTTCTCATTTAGCATAGAATAAGATTGATAATGGTGGGCAGTTTTATACTCATCAGATGGGATTAGAGGGACCTCTCAAAGGCTTGTACAAATGGCCCAACCCATCATGGTCCAATTATAAGACAAAGCCCAATTTCAATATTTCATCATATTGGTGCTTATAATATCAATAATTAACATATTAACTATAATTCCTAATAATTAATTAATGCTAATCCATAAAATTGATTATTTAAAATAATTAATCCAACAATCTCCCACTTGGATAGCATTAATCAATTATTTAAATGAATAGGAAATTTAAAACTAGAATATCAATTATGGTTAAAGCACCTAACAATAAATAGTATAAGAAACGTAAGCTTCAATGCTGCAGAAATGGTATCCGATGGGGAAACACATCATACACGTTAAAGACTTACATTTCATATAAAGAATTAATGATGAATTTGGAAGAACATATATGAGTTAAGAGTTTAATGTCTATCCAAGAATGGTCCAAGCATCTGAAAATGCTATAAGAGATATGATATATCAAAGTAATGTTATTTTCATAAATATCTCGTAATAAACTCACATTAGCCCAAAACATCAAAAAACTTAACCAAACCAATGAGTTATAATACTACAATATAGTTAAGTATTTGGTCAGTGGATCTGCCAAAGGGTTTTCAAATTCATAAAGCTCAGAACATCCACATAGGTCTATCAAGAGTAATTACACATGGGGAAAGCCCATTAATAAAAGTAATTATATATTGTAAGAATCAACGAATGCTCAACAATACTTGACATTAAATTAATCCGAATTTTACTAAATGAGTGACTATGAAAATCCAAAAGGAATTAGGAAATCTAAGGATCTCCTTTTTTTAATTGCATAGACACGTAGTTTTTTAAAAATGGATTAATGTGAACACAAGAATGTCAATGATAAGTAAGCATTCATGACTACAAGATTTACAAGCACCTCAACAATGCAAATATCATACTCGATAGGAGTAATGACATCATACATGCAAGGTACTTATACATTTGTGAC